>CM027875.1:43081712-43681712 GCA_016097615.1 Eucalyptus dawsonii
GTTGTTGAGTTTCAGAGTCTGAATTTCTGTGGGGGAAGTAGACTTTGTAACATCTCGTGTAGGTTCGGCTTTCTTCAAATTGAGTCTCTAACACTTGATTAAGTGTAGAGTCTTGAAACTTGACATTTATAGACTCTTCACCGCATTGAGTCTTATTGTTAAATACTTCGTATGCTTTGCTTAATGTTGAGTAGCCAAGAAAAATACCTTCATATGACTTTCTTCAAACTTGCCGCTTTGATCATTTGCATTTTTCAAAATAAAATATTTGCAACCAAATCCATGAATAAAAAAAAAAAATTGGCTTCTTTCCTTTAAACACATCATAAGGAGTTTTCTCTAAAATAGGCCTTAAAAATACTGTTAATGATATAGCAAGTGCAGTAAAACTGCTTTAGCCCAAAAACAGAAGAAATATTGCTTTTAGTTAAAAGAGTTATTGTCATTTCTTGTAACGATCTATTCTTTCTTTCCATAGCTCCATTTTGCTCTAGTGTATATGGCAAAGAGAAAACATGCTTTAAACCAAATTCATCATAGAAATTTGCGAAGTCTTGATTTTCAAACTCACCTCCATGGTTCTGCTCGTATGCTTGTTATAGCATATCCTTTCTCATCCAGAATTTTCTTAGCAAATTTTGAAAAATGGAAAATGCTTCATAATTACTTGTCAAAAAGAATACCCATGTAAAGCAAGAATAATCATCCACGATTACTAAACATTATTTCTTTTCACCAATACCGTGTTTTTGTTGGTCCAAAAAGATCCATATGTAGAAGCCGTAGAACGCGATTAGTAGAAACCTGATTTATAGGTTTAAAAGAATATCTAACATGTTTACCCAAAATGCAAGGTGTGCATAATTTGACTTTTGATAACTCGGGTTGGGCGGTCGACGAACAAGCTTCTTGGAGGAAATTTTAGCTATCTCGCTGATATTGACATGACTAAGCTTTCAATGTCAAAGATTTTCTTCATCTTGAATAGAAATTAGACAGAGCTTTCTGGTTTTATATCTAGTAGATAGATGTTTCCATGTCTTCGTCTAGTAAAAGATTGAGATAAATGTTTACCGTTCCTCGAGCAAATGCCTTCTTGGAAGTTGATTTTGAATCCGGGTCACATAGTTAACTTATGCTGAGTAGATTTTAGTTCAAGCCTTCCACCAAGAAAACATTATTGATTGTGAGACTTCCAATCTTGATAGTTCCACATTCAACAATTTTTCCCTTGTTATTTCCACCAAAAGAAACTTTCCACCATTTATTTGAGTAAGCTTTATAAAGTTAGAATCTCCGTCATATGTCTAACAACCACTATCCAAGTATCCATTGATCTTTTTCTTGATAGTGACTGCAGCTTATAAGAGATTTCAAGTTTTATTTGGTACCCATATTTTCTTGTTCTGTGGGAGTTAGTTCGAAAAATAATATTTGCCCAATCTCTCTTAACCGGTCTACAAACTTTAGGACAATCATTCTCAAAATGTTCTGAGTTGTTACACTTTGAACATTTAAGAGCACTTCGCTAACGGTTTTTTACAAAAACTTTTTGAAAATGATTTTTGTAAAAGGTTTTAGTAAGTCTTTGTTTGTTTCTTTCTTTAACTTTCAGAAAATCAATTAAAGGAATAGTTTCTAGTGTCATTCCTAAACTTGATTTGTTAAAATAAGGTCTTTGAATTGAAAGAATTTTATCTAGCTTTTCGCATCCATTGGAAAACTTCTTTGAGAAATTTGAAATATCTTCTTTCAAAAAGATGTTTTCCTTTGAAAGAGAAATTGCATTTTCTTTCAAAACAACAAAGTTTTTGTTTAGATTTTCAAAATTTTCTTTCCAATAAATTTCCTGTTGCCCGCATGGGAATTTTCCTTCTTTAGTTTGGAAATTCTTTTAAGAGATACCTTGAGACTAAGACAGAGTTTATCAATATACTTTGAAACTTTAACAAGAATTTTAAAATTATTAACCTCAATTTCCTTGTTTGAATCTAAGTCTCGAGTTTGATTCTGAATTTGCCATTAAACAAATGTTGGCATATTCTTCATCACTCTCTTCACATTTGGTGTCATTCCAAGTCTCTGCTTTGAGAGCCTTTTTGAGTTTCTCTGTATTTTCTTTAGTTTTCTTCAATTAGGAACAGTTGGATCTTATGTGTCCTTTCTTCTTGCATTCGAAGCAAATCACATCTTTGTTGTACTCATTGTCTTTAGTTGATTTATTTTGAGATCTTCGAGTACTTTGCTTCCTCCAGCTGTACTTTCTTCCTTTTTTGTTTAACTTTTTGAACTTCCTTATCATGAGTGCTAGTTCTACATCATCCAAGTCATCTTCTGAATCTGTATCATCAGAATCATCATTAAACTTTAAAGCAATTGACTTCTTACCTTTAGGATCTTCTTCCTCATTGATTTGTTCCACTTCATAATATTGAAGTGTGCCCATTAATTCATCTACCGATAGAGGCGCAATCCTTTGTGTTTCTTATGGAAGTCTTAATGTGATTCCATCTTTGGAGAGTCATCGCGGCAACTTGTTGACTTTCATCTACCCTGAGATTGGCTGTCCATGATATGCAAGACCATTTACAATATTTGTAAAATGACTAAACATATCGTGATGGATTCTCCTAGCTTCATTTTGAACGCTTCATATTGTCTCGAGTAGAATGTTGATCTTTATTTCTTTAACTCGATCAGTTCCTTCATAAATATTATGTCATACTCGTATGAGATAATGCACATTATAAATAGTAGATAGCGTTAGCAACAAGTGCTTGTCTCTTGGTTATGTCTCTTGTGTCATCTCGCTAGCATCCGCCACTTCCTTTCCTCTTTTTGAAGTTGAAGTATTTGTGGGAATATTTCCTTTTCAACCACATCTCATTCTAGTGGATCTTTCGATTTTGAAATGCTTTCATCTTGTTCTTCCGTACATTGTATTCCTTCCCATCAAAGTAAGGAGGTCTGTGTTGCTTTGACCTTTAATCAATCTTGGAGCCAAAATACTAGCTATAGATATTTAGCTTAAGAAGTAAAACACGTCAACAAATAAGCACACAAGCTCTTATACCAATTGAAATGGGCTAGTGAATACACCTAGAGGGGGTGAATGATTATGTCTAACCACCTAACATGCATTGATAAATCACTAATTTAATTATTCTAAACTAATTCCAGCTTACCCAATTGCACTTAATTAAATCTAATCAACCCGTAATCACTAGCATACTAATATGGAATAGTGAGCAAAACTCACTTGTGCAAAGCAAAGACCGGACACCGCGATGATGGTGCGACAGCGGGCTGAACATGGGCTTCATGCATTTACACCAACGGGCTTGGACTGATCTTAATCGCCTAACAAACCTCAGCAAGGCTGAGCTTTGGCCTTGGGCTTCTACAAGGTTGTTGGTCGTTATGCAAGGGGGCTAGTGAATACACCTAGAGAGGGGCGAATAGGTGTAAATACAAATTTTTGTAGGACTTAATGAAAGTAAATTGATTTTAGAAGATGTTAAACATAAATCGTGATTTCAACTTTAAGTAAGTAGACAATCAGTAAATAAATGTAAGAAGTTCAGGGATACGAAAATTGAACACATAATTTATAGTGGTTCGTTTAGATTCGTTCACGTCCACTCTTCTTATCGACAACCTATTGGTTGACTCCACTAAGTATTAAAAGAGTTGTTACAACTCGTGATCTTGACTATCACAGTTGATGAGTCCATCGAACTCTCGACACAATCTCACTCAAATACTTAAATACTCCTTCATGCCTTCTCGACCATTTCCTGGCACTTTCCAAATGAATTCTTCCAATCTACCCGATAGAATCAATTAAGATGATCACGAGTCCTTAGATAATTTCTATTGAAAGCCCGTCAATCCCCGCTCTTTCACCCATACAAATCAGAATCTTGAGTTTTCCATAAGTAGAACCTTCAAAGTTTAGTTTGCCTTTCAAAGATCTTCATATTGAGTAGTTCCCAATAAGAATAATCAATCAAGTATATGTGAATTCTAGCTATAAGATCTTCCAATAACCATATGGAAAACGAAACTTTGAAGATAATCTTTTATCTCGGATAATAATCCCGTTTGATAAATTCATATTTCTACTTGAACACCACAAGCGATAGATTTCGAGATTAACATGCTTGCGAGATGCCGGCCTTCGACTTTGATGATAAAGTCTTCGATCTTCAGGAATAGACTTTGGAAAGGTTTTGTCAACTTCAAAACAATAAAGGAGTTTCTCTAATAGGGGTTGGCCTCAAATGGGCCCGCCGACTCAAAATTGAAGATGTACGGGACCGAGGATGGGCTTCCAATTTCAAGCTGATGGGCCAATGAACAATCGTATTGGGCTGCTTGCTGAAGACTTGGTCGACCGAATACAAAGAAAGGCCACTCAAGTCAGCCAACGAAAATTGGTGTGGACGGTGGGCCCATGAGACGGGTCGCCGAATCGAGCCGCTCAAATGTGGGCTTGGGCTTCAACTTGCGGCAGTAAATCATGATAATGCTAGGCTCATGGACGTTGTCTGCCCGCTGATTTGGATTTCGCCACACTTCGCCGGAAGAGTTTCGAAAGCACTTGGGCTCGGCGTGTGGTCGAAGACGATACAGCCTGTGGATTGAAGCCGCGTGGATTGGTGATGCTTTTGGGTCTTCAAGGCAAGAAGAATCGTCATTGCTGGCAGATGGGATTTCTGGGAGGCGCCGGCTTCACTAGTGGACATCAACGGCAGTAAGGTGAAAGAGAATGGACTTGGTTACTTTGGTGGGACTCGTTCACACGGTGGCAAATCGTAATGAAGATCCGATGAAAACGTGCGTATGCGCGCGACCGGAGAACTTTGGTGGAAAAGGAACGTTAGCAAATGCAGGAGAAAGCCGCATGGATGAAGGTTGCCAAGGGGGCTTTGTTGGGTCAACAAAAGGGCTTCAACAAGCTGACTTGGGAGGGGAACAAATATTGGTGGAGCAAACAGGAAAAATCACGCCGGTGGAACATGGAATCGGGAGATGGGATGAGCGAAGTAAAGGAGAAGAAAAAAGCAGCTGCTGGCTCCGTGTTGATCCATGAGAGAGAGAGAGAGAGAGAGAGAGAGAGAGAGAGAGAGAGAGAGAGAGAGAGAGAGAGAGAGGGCGTTCGGGTTCGAACTCCAAAGGAAAAGAACGCAATAGCTGATGGAGAGAGAGAGACAACGACGGATAGAGTGGAAAGGCAACCTTGATTCAATTATTCAAGAAGATTAGACAAGGCTTAAAGTCAACAACTCTTAATTAAATACATGTCCCCCAATACTTTCCAACCAATATAAAGCCACAAATTGTCCAACTTAATGCCAAAATTCCAGCCCTTTGCCTGCATCGAATTTCACCACTTTGGATTAATTTCTTCACTTCAATTTCCGGAAATTGAGGTCCAATTTCAATGAAGAAAATCCCATGAAATCTTTCACAAGTCCCCGACACTCAAAGGCTTGAGTTACAAGTCCAAATTCCTTTAATTGGAGCCCATCCGAATTTCCATTAATTTTCCGGCGACGTCCGAATCAATTTTCCGTAAGTATTAGATGTCGGTAAGTGGAAGTTTAGTAATACAAACTGGGAGGACCTTTATAACACTTGAGAGTTTTGAGTGGGAATGGAAGTATATTACGATGGAATGTTGTGATAAGTTTACTAGAGAGTCAGGGGAATAATGACTCCAGTTGGGGTAGTTGTCGACAGACTAATGAAGTCAGCTCACTTTATTGCCGTATGAAAGGGTCTTGATTGGAATAGGCATGTAGAAATGTATGTGTCAAACTATATCAAATCTAGAACCAAGGTTCCTAGTTTCAGCAAATAGAGTAGAGTGTACAGAACTTTAGTTGTTGAGATGAGATCAGAGAAAGAAATATCGCACTCGCAGTCAATTTGGCAACGTTGATTGCAGTTTTCGTGATCGAATCAGATCATAGACCGCTCGTAGCCGCTTTAAAAGTTGCAACGTGGAACATCGAAGGCCCTCATAGTTCCAAATTGGTGACTATATCTTCCTAAAAGTGTCACCAATGAGGGATACCTTGCACTTTGGTAAGGTGAGAAAAACTAAAACCAAGGTACATAGGTTCCTTTGAGAGTCTAAAAAGAATCGAGATCCTGACGTATCATCTTGTGTTGTCACCGAGGTAGGCACAAGTGCATGACGTCTTTCACGTGTTGAGGTCAAGGACATATGAGCATGACCTGACCCACATGTTAGATCTTGAAGAATTAGATGGACGACATCTGTAAAGTATGTGGAAAGACAGGTTCATATTGTGTTTCAGATCAGATTTGGTGAACCAAGATAGTCCCCTTGGTCAAAATGGTCTGACAACGCCATAGGACTAAAGAAGCAACCGGGGAAAGTGAGACTAGATGAGATGACGATAACCCCACCTTTTTGTTTAAGTATTAGTAAAGGTTTAAATTTCGAGAACAAAATTTTTATAAGAAGGGAAGAGTTGTGATATTCCAATTTTTCAATCCTTTTCTCTTGCTAAATAAATCGGGCATTAAATTGACATGCCTATAGGGCTGTTCTTAGAGAGCTGATGTTTTCGAGATAACTAAACTATCCGGAGAAGCCATTAAAATTTTTGGCGTAAATAAGCTTGAGAATTCAACCAGGAATCAGTTATTCGACCTTGCTCATCTACCGAGATCATTACAATACGCATATAAATCGATTAGAGATCGAGGATAGGTCGATTTTATTTAGATGTGTGGCTAATCGTGAGTTACACATAATTCAAATTGGAAAATTCTCATCGACCGGCACTAATTTGATTTTTTCTATACGTTTTGGTACCTTGTGTCCATATTTAAATCCTTGAAATTTTCACGATAACCGAGAGTTACCAATGTGTCAAGTCGGTTCATTGTGGCTTGAAGAAAATCGACCACTGGTCATTTTCTCTAAAAAAAATTTTGAAAGTTACTCGATAGCCTAAGTCACGCTAAAAACATGTCAAATGGAAATTAACACGAATCGGAGATCCGATTTTAAATGAAGTTTGGGTCATGGCATAATAAATCCTAAGAGTATCGACTTCCCGTGAAGATTTTTAAGAGATTCCCCGAGGATTTTTACGGAAAATCGATTCGAACGCCGTGGAAAATTAACTGAGATTCGATAGGCCAAATTAAAGGAAATTTCGACTTTAAAGCTAAGCCTTTGAGCGTTGGGGACTGGTAGAAGATGGTACAAGCTTTTCCTTTGATGAAATTGGGCCTCAATTTGGGGAATTGGTGAGGAATTGAAGAGCTAAAATTAAGTGAAATTCGGAATTATGCTTCGACAACATTTTTTTGGCTTCATTTTGGATTAGTTGTGGAATTTAAATTGGTAGAAAGTAATAGAGGCTAAAGGATAAGGTTGAAAGCCTAGGGGGACCAAGCATTTAACTCTTGGGATATGCTTTGTTGACTTTAGTTTTCTTTCCCCTCAATCTTCGGCCGCTCACCCCGCCCTCCCTCTACATGTCTTTGAGCTCCTGTTTTGCTTCACTTTCTTCCATCCGAAATTGCATCTTCATTTCTTCCGTTTGGTTCTATTGGAGAAAACTTTATTATGTGTTTTGAAGCTGACAAAACGTTTTCATCAGTCTAGTCTGAAAACATGCATACTATGTCATCAATGTCTGAAGACCGCCAGACCACTAGACACAAGATTCAAAGTCTACCCTCATTGACAGTTTCTAGACCGTCGAAGAAGACTTATCCCGAGTTGACTAATTCTTTGAGGATTCGATTCTATTGATTGAAGAAGACCTCTCGGTTGGAGATACCATCTTGGAAATCTATTATTCATTTTTATTCGAGTAATCTAGATCACTTGATTGGCGAAGTATAATCCGAAAAGAGTTCTACTTATGGAAACCTAGATCCCGATTGTATGGATGAGTAGTATTGGTGGGTTATCATCACATTCCTTATGTAACTTGAGATCTCCCTAATTGATTCTATCCAATGGGTAGATTGGAAGAACTCCTTTGGAAAGTGCCAACGGTTATGAAGGCATGAAAGAGTATTTAAGGAAGATGTTCCGTTATTCGAGTATGTGCGCGATAGATAAATTCCAAAGTCTGATGCTCCTTATTTTTTGTCAATTCAATTGTTGAGCATAAACTTGTACTCAGAAGAGTGTTTATACCTTTGTGAAACCTTGAGGAAGTGTAGAAGAGTCTCTACATTGTGGAATCAGGGAAGTGATACTGTAACAACTTTTTTGATTCGTAGTGAAATTTAGCCAGTGGGTTGTCGCTATGGGAGAGTGGATGTTAGCTTGGATTAAGCTGAACCACTATAAATCTTGTGTTCTTACTCTCTTCTCAAACTCATTTACTTTGCTCGTAACTTTATTTAACTGTCAGAATCTCATTTCTCTCTCAAAGTCTATTGTTAAAGTCTATCTTCACAAAAATTATTTTTGCACCTATTCACCCCCTCTAGGTGCTCATACTAGCATTTACATGTTCTTCACCAAAGCTGCTACCTCGCCCAATCACCGCACCATCATCCCACATTCTTCTTCTCGCACCAAGACCTAGCAGTGGACGACCCTTTGCCACTGAAATTTCATGCAGCTACCACCGGTGCCCCATCCCCCACGTTTTCTTTCCCCACGCCAGCGAAGCCACCCAGCAGCCTTGCTTCTGCTTTTGCTTCGCTTTTATTCTCCTCTCTTGGATCCTTGCAGCTGCTCCACTCAACCGAACTCTCTTCCTCAGCTGTTACCACTTGGCCATCTAGTCAACAAACCGGCGTTCCTCCACCGAGTTGACTGCCACTCGCTCGCTTGCTACTAGCCTTCCACCTTCGCTGGTTTCACTTGATCGAAGCAACTGCTGCTTCCTTCGCTGGTCACTAGCCCACGTTGCCGCTACCAAAGGCGTCCCTAGCATGGTCTTCCCCGCCAACTTTTGTCTTCGCTACGCAGCATCTTCACAGCACCATTGAAGCAAATGGGTTCGGCGAAATTTCTTCACTAGCCCATCTTCTTTGCGGCGTTCAGCCCCAGTGAGCTTCAACAGCCCAAAGTAGTCCAGCAGAAGTTTATTTTTGCTAGTCCTAGTAGTTGGGCCTCTAAAGCCCACGAGAATTGCAGCTCCAATCTAGTCCGCGACCAGTCCAGCAATTCTAGCCCATATTTCAGTCCACGTGAATGTTTTAAAGCCTAGCAGCCCAAGTGATTCTAATCTCAGCCCATTTAAGGCCTGCAAAGCAAGTCAGCCCAAGCTTAGCTTTTGTTATGGGCTGGTGAGGCTTTTGAGCCTGGCTCGAGTGTCTACCGACACCGCCGAAAATTTGGATTTCGGCTGCTGTCGCGTTGTCGTGTGGTGATCCGGTCTTTGCTTTTTAATTGGTGAGTTTTGCCACTAATGCTTTCTTAGTTTGCTAATGATGGTTAGGGTTGATTAGATTTAATTAAGTGCATTTAGGTGGTTAGGATTAGTTTATAACAATTAAATTAATGACTTAATGATGCATGTTAGGTGGTTAGACTTAGTTGTTAGCAAGTAGAGAGCTTCCAATATTTATTGAACGGGTCTTGGGATTTTTCCCGATCCGTCTTGGCTTCCAATCAAGCATTACAGTGCCTAAATTGTGGCACCCTCAATGGCCCCATCTCGTTAGGGTCTCTACTGGTTGCTCACCTTTCACTTGTCCTATTAGCATATCACTCTGATACCAATTAATTATAGTGGGTCCATAAATCCTGGGGGTTAAATTATTCAAATTGGTCCAGCATAGTTTATATAACGGAAGCATAATCGAATTTCCCTATCCCATACTCCAATAAAATAATGCAATGTACACCAACTACGCATCATATATAAAAGATAGGGCTGAGCCACTTTCATTTACATAACTTTTGATGGATAACATTGATATAGCTAGTAAGAGTACCTAGAGGGGGTTAATAGGATATAAAAGATTTTTCTTGATGATTGCACAATACTTAGATAGTTGAAGGATTTGCGACAAATAATAATCAATGTAAGACTGAGTAAAGGAAAGAGAGAATTGAACACGTGGTTTATAGTGGTTCGCTTGATTAAAGCCTATGTCAACTCTTCGACCGGACACCAATTGGCATTAGATTCCACTATGAACAAAGAGATGTTACAGCGTTGATCTTCCTTGATTTCTAGGTGTAGATGATCTACCACACTCGCTCAAGGTATCACCAAGTATAGACACTCCGCTGTGTATACAATTTCGCTCAAACTATATCGACTAATAATCAAGGTACTTCAGATCAAATTTCTCTATCGATCACGATCAAACAACTAGAACGTCTTCCTTTTTTATACTCCTTTATGCCATCATACCATGGCACTTACCAAAGGAATTCCTCTAATCTACCCGTTGACGGAATCAATCAAGAAGATTATTCAAGCTATTAAAGGAACTTTGACGATAGCCCATCAATCATGTTCACATACAATCGTGATTCCCGTTTCCAAGAATAGAACATTCCAAGAATATTTCCGACCACCGAATCTTCAATTGATCTAGATACAAATAAAAGAATCCGATATTTTTATCCAACCAAGAGATCTTCTCCGAGATGATAGGATTAAATCCTCAACCATATACTTCGCTCACGGATTTCCCTTTCACACGGACGAAAGACATCCCACAATGAGAATAGCCTTTAAGTCTTAAGTCTTGAGTCTTGATTGCCGAGTCGGTGATCGAAGTCTTCAGGGACTTTAAAAGACGGTGCGCAAATATCAGACTGGGATCGGATGTAAACGTTTTGTCGGCTTCAAAATATTCTTGAAAGATTTCTCCAACAATCTCCCCTTTTTGATGGTAACAAAACTTTCCCGTAGATTTGAATAACTTTGACCTGCAAAAACATTTCTCAATCAATATGGCTATTTCATAAAGATTAATAAAACAACCGGACTCAGCATTCACAGAAAATTGGTTAGTCTTTCATGAGTAGTACCATATGACAACACTTGATATAAATGCAAACGGTCAAGATCAAAATCCACACTCAATTCAGCCAAATTCAAGTTCACACCCAAGTTCACTCAAGTCATACTCAAAAACGAACATAACCACAAAACAAATTTAAAGTCAAAGTTTAAAGTTGGTTGGTTCAAATTGCTTTTCCCCTTTTTTGTCATCATTAAAAAATGTGAGAAATGAGTCAAATTTGCTTGGGAATGCGCACGATCCTGGAAATCTCCCATTGATCGGACTATGCCTTCTAGCTCTTCAATTCATCCTTCGCATTAGCTACCTCTCCCTTTGGCATTGGCTTGAAGTTGTAGAGCTAGATCTTTCATTTTGTCCTCCAGGAGATAATCAAGATGCTTATCCAGCATTCTTCATGGCTTGAATTTCACAGTCCAGAGCATAGATTTGGCCTCGCATTTCCAGAAGAACATCTAGAATACGACGAAAATCTGCAGAATTGTCCGTCTGTGTACTTGCATTTGCTTTCTCAGATGGAGTGAATGCAGACGATGGGGCTTCTCTATAATCTTGCAGATTTGGTGTTTACGTATCGTGTCCTTCTTCAGGCAATTGAGAAGCCTGAAACTCTTCTGGATCTGCTGGAGATTGTCTTAGACCTTCACTATTGGCAGCATGAGGTGTGGACCTTTCTTTCTCGCCAACTCCCCCTGTCTCTAGGACATCAAAAGGGGAAGAGTGATGATCATGCTCTTCTCAGATCTTGATTCCCCTTCTCTCCAGATTCAGCTGCAGACTTTTCTTTCTCTTCTTCTCTTTCTTCTTCAGCTTCTTTCTCCTTCTCTCTCTGCTATTCTTCTTCTCGTTCTTGGCTTGCTCCTCTCTTCTTCTCTCCGTTTCCGATGTTACGTCGATTGAGGTTACGAACGTCCGGGGTCCTTATCAAGGCAATGATTGTGAGATCTTCCTCCTCATCTTCATCCTCCAAGATGAGAGTTTTCTTCTTTTTGGATGGGGCACCAATGGCCTCCTTCCCTTTTCTCTTTGAAGAAGACGGTACTGGAGTCTTCACTCTGAATTTCTCCATTGCCTTGGAAAGTTTTTTCAGACGCATCTTCGTCAACATCTTCAAACCTACCACCATCTTATCGCACGGTCGAACACAAAGTGTATGTGGCGGTTCAATATTCATGTGTCTGAAGATCTTGGTCACCAGACCTGGGTAAGGCAATTATCCCTTGTCCTTCGACATTGCTCTATACATGTGAAAGAGAATAGTGTGAGGGAGAGAGAACTTCTTCCCGAGTTGATTACGTACATCAATTTTGCCTCCGAATTAGACACGCGAGCCTTTAATGTAGACTTGGGCCCGATGCAATTGATCACAATTTTGTGCAGCACGATATTGATTGCACGCGTCCTTGAATAGATGATTCTTCCTTCTACATCTCTATCTTTGACAAGTTCCAATGAGGCACGAGCAACTGAGACTTTGATTGGTTGATAACGTCATCGTTCAACTCCAATTATGTCCGCCAACATGTCCACGTCTACCACATAATCCTGGTCTCGAACACTGAATGATATTCTATTCGCATAAAAAAAACTGAGATTCGAATAGAAGTATGCCGTCAATTGCGCATAACCATCTATGGTATCGGTACAAAATTGCTCAAGTTGAAGCAGATTGAACTTCTCCCTTAAGTTCACATTAACGGCATCCAAGAAATCGAAATCAACACTCCTAGGGTTTATCACCCCACGTTTCAGCAGTCTGAAGAACAGATTCTCCTGTTCCTTCGATTTAAACAACTCCATCCTTTTTCCCTTCACCTTTGCAGCAACACCCATTCTAGGTTGAAAATCACTAAACATTTTATCATCATCGTTCCGTCCCAGGCCGAATTTGGTCCCGACATACGAGTGTCACTTGCAATGTTCGCAAGTGCTTCCTCACCTTTCCCTTGGGAGCAATTCCCAAATCCTCCATTTTTCTTAAAAAGATATACTCATTCCCATAATTCTTATCTTTAAGAAAATCATCCACGTAGTTCAACGGAGTCCTAGTACTTTTCAACGCACGGTAGAGTTTGTAAATATAATAGGGTTTTTGGACTCTTACAAGTCTCAAGGCGTCTCGATTATCTCTTCCTCCGTCGTTGACCCACACCTTGTGGGGTAGATGGCGTTGAGTGACGTGGTGGAGAGTGAATCGGACTCGTGGTCGACTTGATAATTCTTCCTCTTCGGTGAGATCGAAATAGGTAGGTCCCTCCTTTATTCTCTGTGGTCCCCTATTCACAATTTGAAGACTTCCTCGAAGAAGACATCATTCCTTGTCGCTGAAAGATTCCTTTACTTGCTTTCCCAAGAAAAGATGACAACCTTCTCGAAAATGACCACGAAGTAGAAACCAGATTAGGAGGAGAATGCCTTTTAGGGTTTTGAAGAATGGATGAAAAAGAAATCGTATATATATAACTCGGTTTGAAAAGCGAAGTTCAATCGGCACAAGGAAAGTGTACGAACACTCCTTTTTAAAATCATTAACGCCAAAATTAATCATTTTGAAAAGACAAGATTTCGTTTTTCACAGACTATAAAATAACCGAACGAAAGATCATACCTTTCGAGTTTAGATAAAATAGCAACTTACAGCCTATAGCCATCAATGTCTAAGTCTCGAGGATTTAGAGTCCGAGAGATTAGAGTCTCGAGGTTTGGAGGAGTCTCTAGACTTTAACTTCTTCGAGCTTCAAAATGTTGAGTTTGGAACGGATAAAATCGAATTGATTTTTCTCCAAAGGCTTTGTGAATATATCCGCTAGTTGACTTTTGAATCAACAAATTGAATCGAGATTTCTCCATTTTGAATATGATCTATAATTAAGTGATGTCGAATCTCTATATGCTTTGCTCTTGAATGAAGGATTCGATTTTTGGTGAGATTGATTCACTGGAGTTGTCACATTTGATTTCGCATGAGTCTTCAATCCAAAGTCTTGTAGCTGTTGTTTTATCCATAGAATTTGCGAACAACAGCTTCCAAGAGCTACATACTCGCTTCTATTGTTGAGAGAGCCATAGTGTTTTGTTTCCTTGAAAACCAAGACACGTCCCGTTCCAAGCAACCGGCAAGTTCCTCAAGTACTCTTTCTATCGACTCGCAGCCGTCAGATCTCGCATCCGAATATCCTGAGAATATTAAAGTCTCCCTTCTTAGGATACCAAAGATCGATGCTTGAAGATGAAGCAATGTATTTAATGATGCGTTTTGCAGCACTGAGATGGGATTCTCTAAGATCTGATTGAAACCTAGCACAGATTCAAACACTCAACAAAATGTCAGGTGTAGAAGCAGTAAGATAAAGAAGTGAACCAATGATGCTCCTGTACAGCTTTTTATCAACTCTCTTCCCTTCTTCATCTTTGTCTATCTTCAAGGAACTTGACATTGGTATATCAGTCTTTTTGCAATTTTCCAATCCACACCTTTTGACAAGATCATTAGCATATTTTTCTTGGTAAATGAAAGTTCATTCCTTCAATTGCTTTACTTGAAGACCAAGAAAGAATGTTAATTCTCCTATCATACTCATTTCAAACTCATCCGCATAGACTTAGAAAATTTCTTGCATAGACTTTCATTAGAGGATCCAAAAATAATATCATCCACATATATTTGAACAAGTAGAAAACTTTGTTTTCCTTTTTGATAAATAAAGTAGTATCTACTTTACCTTTGTAAAAAGCATTATGTAATAAGAACTTACTTAGTTGTTGTACCAAGCTCGAGGTGCTTGCTTTAAACGATACAAGGCCTTTTTCGGTCAAGGCGAGTCCGGCTTCTTTGGTCTTCAAACCCGTGGTTGTTCCACATATACTTCCTCTTGGATAAATCCATTTAAAGAAAGCACTTTTGACGTCCATTTGGAATAACCTAAAATTTTTATAACAAGCAAACGCAAGTTATAGTCGAATAGCTTCTAACCTTGCTACGGAGCGTAAGTCTCATCATAGTCTATTCCTTCTTCTTGCGTATATCCTTTGGCCACGAATATTGGTTTGTTTCGTACGACTTTTCCTTTTTCATTCATCTTGTTTCTGAACACCCATTTGGCTCCAATAATAGTTTTACCTTTTGGTTTAGATGTCAATTCCCATACATCATTAATGTTGAACTGTCTGAGCTCTTCTTGCATAACTTCGATCCAGCTTTCATCAGATAAAGCTTCTTCTATGCTTTTTGGTTCAATTTCAGAAATAAGAACCACAGCATTAGACTCTTCACGTCTTTTGATCGTGTGAATTCTTCATTAATTTCGCCAATAATGAGATCTTTTAGATGACTCGGACTTATGCTTCTAGTTACTAGTTGATTTGTCTCGAATGATGATCTATTTCTTTATTTGAATCTTCATGAACATCTTGATCTTTGGTCTTCCGTAGTGCGAGATACTTCTTGAGTTGTAAGCTTTGGAAGGTCTGGGAGCGGTGTTCGACTCTTCATACCGAGTCTCGATGGATTCATCTTGCGTAGAGTCTTTAAATTTGACATTCATTGACTCCTCCACAGATCAAGGCTCTTCTTGTTATAGACTCGTAGGCTTTGCTTGATGTAGAATATCCAAGGAAGATGCCTTCATCTGATTTTTCTTCAAACTTACCAACTCGATCTTTTGCATTTTTCAATATAAAGCATTTGCAACCGAACACATGAAAGTATGAAACACTTTGGGCTTCTTACCTTTGAATAATTCATAAGGGGTTTTCTCTAGAATAGGTCTTAGGAAGACTCTATTGATGATATAGCATGTCTGTTGAAACTTGACTTCACCCAAAAACGTGAAGAAATTTTACTTTCAATTAAAAGAGTTCTAGCCATTTCTTGAAGAGACCTATTCTTTCTTTCCACAACTCCATTTTGCTGAGTAGTATATGGAGAGGAGAACACATGCTTAAATCACCCAATTTTGTAAAATCTTGATTTTCAAATTCACCTCCATAATCTGTTCTTATACTTGAGATAACACATCATTTTTCATTTTGAACATTTTTAGGAAATTTTTCAAAATACGAAAAGGTTTCTAACTTACTTGCAAGGAAATATACCCAAGTAAAACGGGAGTAATCGCCTACAATTACTAGGCAATATTTTTTACCTCCAATACTCGGGTTCGTTGGTCTAAAGAGATCCATATGCAGCAACTGTAGTACATGATTAGTAGAGATATGATTTATTGGCTTAAATGAATTTCTTACCTGCTTTCCCAGAATACAAGGTGTGCATGGATCAGACTTTTGGTAAGGTAATTTGGGTAGACCTTGAACAAGCTGCTTTGATGAGATTTTGGCTAATTGCTTCATGTTGACATGACCAAGCTTTCTGTGCCATAAGCTTGCTTCATCTTGAATTGAGATTAGGCATTGCGATTCATTTAGTTTCATGTCTAAGAGGTAGATATTTCCATGTCTTCAACCCATGAAGGATTGAGTAGAGTCTTTACTGATTCCAGAGCATATTCCTTCTTGAAAGGAGATCTTGAAACTAGTATCACACAATTGGCTAATGCGGAGAAGGTTATACTTGAGTCCTTCCACTAGAGAAACATTGCTTATTGTGAGATTTCCAATTTTCACAGTTCCAAATACCATAATATTTCCTTTGTCGTTTCCTCCAAATGAAACTTTTCCACCATTCACTTGAATAAGCTTTATGAAGCAATTTGGTCTCACGTCATGTGTCTTGAACATCCGCTGTCAAGATACCACTTTACCTTTTTCTTCGCGGAGACTTGCATTTAAAAGAGAGTCTCAAGCTTTCTTTGGTACCCAAATTTTCTTGGGTCCTTTGGTGTTAGTAGGATAAACATTATTAGGCCATACTTTCTTAACAGTGCTTCCAAACCAAAGGACACTCTTTTTCAAAGTGATCCTCATTTGTTATACTTTGAACACCTTAGAGCATTTCGACCTCAGACTTTACAAAAACTTTCTTGAAATGATTTTTGTAAGCCTCTCTCGACGGTCTTTTCTTAATTCTTTCTTTTACTTTAGGAAAATCAATCAAGGGAATTGTTTCTGTTGTCATACCTAGACCAGACTTATTGAAGTAAGGTCTTTGAATTGAAAGAACATTTTCAAGTTTTTCGGATCCTATCGAAAATTTCTTTGAAATATTTGATAAGTCAGTTTTTAAAAAAGCATTTTCTTTCAAAAGATTATCTTCTTTTTCTTTAAGAGTAGAAACATTCAAGTCTAAACTTTTAACTCTTTCTTTTAAAATGTTTTCCTTTTGTTTTAGAGCTGAGTTTTCCTTTTTAAGTTCGGAAATTCTTTGAGAGAAGTCTTAAGACTAAAACACAGTTCATCAATGTATTTAGAGACTTTGATAGGAATTTTAAAATCACTTACCTCGAATTCACTTTCGAGTCTGAATGTGCCATCAAACATATGTTGGCATATTCATTATCACTTTCTTCACACTCGTATCATTCCGTGTTTCGCACGCTTTGAGAGCTTTTCGAAACTTCTTTTCCTCTCTTCTTCTTCGAGAATAGGGACAGTTGGGTTTGATGTGTCATTTTTCTTACATTCAAAGCAGACTACATCTTTGTTTGGTTATCATCATCAACAAGACTTGGTCATTGTCTTTCAAACTTTGTTTCTTTGAGTTGAACCTTCTTCTTTTCTATTCAGATTTTCGAATCTTCTTATCACGAGCAAGCTCCTCATCGTCCATATCATCTTCAGAATCTGTATCATCGAGTCATCATTTGATTTTAATGCAATAGATTTCTTACCTCTTGGATCTTCGTCTTCATTAATTCGTTCCATTTGCATAAGATCGAAGAGTTCCAATCATTTCGTCGATAGATAATGGCATAATTCTTTGCGTCTCTCTTATTGAAGTCTTTATATGATTCCAATCCTTGGAGAGTCCACGCAGATAGCTTGTTCACCTTCATGGGATCAGAAATTTTTGTCCTTGATTCTCAAGACCATTGACAATATGTGAAAAACAACTAAACACGTCAGTTATAGATTCTCCTGGTTTCATTTGAAGGCTTCATATTGACCGAGGAGAATGTTAATTCTGGTCTCCTTCGCTCGATCTGTTCCTTCATAGGTGATATGTAATCTGTCCCATACTTTTTGCTGTAACACAAGAAGATATTCTGTTATATTGATTGGTGACAAAGCACAATATAAAGAGTAAATTGTTTTGCATCGAGTGCTTGTCTCTTGTTTATCTCTTCCCCGAGTCATTTCGCTGGTTTCAACAATTTCTTTCCCTCTTTCGTAGATCGACAGCAAGATCTGAGTGATTCCTCTTTCCACAACGTCCCATTCCAGGAAGGATCCTTTGATCGTAGGAAAGCTTTCATCTTGTTCTTCCAGATATTGTAATCCTTTCCATCAAAGTAGGGTGGTTTGGTATTGCTTTTCTTCCAATAGCCCTAATGCTAGCATACTAGCCATGGATCTTTTACTCAAGTAAAACACTTGAATAAAGTAAGAACACGGGCTCGATACCAATTGATATAGCTAGTATGCAGTGCGCAGAGGGGGTGAATAGGTATATAAAAGATTTTTCTTGATGATTGCACAATACTTAGACAGTTGAAGGATTTGCGACAAATAATAATCAACGTAAGATTTTTGTAAAGGAAAAGAGAGAATTGAACACGCGGTTTATAGTGGTTTGGCTTGATTGGCCTCACGTCCACTTTTCTCGTACCGACAGCCAATTGGCTAGATTCCACTATGAACAAAAAGATGTTACAGCATTGATCTTCCTTGATTTCTAGGTGTAGATGATCTACCACACTCGCTCAAGGTATCACCAAGTATAGACACTCTCTGTGTATACAATTTCGCTCAAACTGTATCGACTAATAATCAAGGTTGCTTCAGACTCAAACAACTAGAACGTCTTCCTTTTTTATACTCCTTTATGCCATCATACCGTCAAGTAGCACTTACCAAAGGAATTCCTCCAATCTACCCGTTGCGGAATCAATCAAGAAGATTATTCGAGCTATTAAAGGAACTTGACGATAGCCCATCAATCACATTCACCCATACAATCAAAATCTTGGTTTCCAAGAATAGAACATTCCAAGAATATTTCGTTGACCACCGGATCTTCAATTGATCTAGATACAAATAAAAGAATCCGATATTTTTATCCAAATCAAGAGATCTTCTCCAGAGGATAGGATTAAATCCTCAACCATATACTTCGCTCGATTTCCTTCATTGGATCGGAAAACCCAATGAGAATAGTCTTGAGTCTTAAGTCTTGAGTCGAGTGCTGAGTTTGGTGATTAGAAAGTCTTCGGACTTTAAACAGAGTCGGCTCAGAATATCCAGCTAGATCGATAAACGTTTTGTCAGTTTCAAAATATTCTGGAAAGATTTCTCCAACAAACATGAGTCGGTACATCAAAAGGCCAAGGCTTCACTAAGCTCGGCTATCATCAAAAGTACCCGACTCCACAACAGTCACGATCAGCAATCCATTATCAGTGTAGGCCATCCAAAAAGTGTCTTCCATTACCCATCACCATCATCATCACACCCAGCCCGGTCCATCGGCTAGCGGCGGTGGCAGCATCCCCATCATGATCCCATCGTGGCGAACATGCACAGATAAGAACTCCTGTACCATGGGGCCATCAGGTAGACCCATGTCGTACATGACCAAGACTCGGACACGGATGAACACTAACCCACGAACACCCACATAGACGTGCTCCGAACATGAGCACTCAACATCAACAGGAATGCCATAAAATGTGCCACGAGTGACGGGTAACAAAGGCATGTTTCAATATGAAATGTTAGTCCCCAAAGGGTGAAAAGACAACCACTCAAAGAAAAGAAAGATCCATCAAACTACACAGTGCATCAAGCAAGACAATCAATGTATCACGAGTAAAGCACATATCATCCATGCAATTGAGCATACATCACCACACAGTCATGCATATATCTCCATGTAGTCGTGCATATATCTCCATGTTGTCATGCATATATTTCCATGCAATCATGCATATATCACCATGCAATCATGCATATATCTCCATGAGATCCATTCAATGCTGTGGTGATCACACTTCCAAAGACCAAATAATACCAATGCAAGTTCATAGACAATTTATACACCAGGCCATATGCACACACATGTGCATGATTCAATTTCCATATTGATTTTTCAAAAGGATCTCATTTTTCTTCCAGGGACCAGTGCTTGCATCCCTCATATATCTCGCACCCAATCTGGCATCGTGAGGAACCTTTGGCACACACTTTCGGCCATCTCGCACCTCAACTGGCATCACGACGAACCTCCGGGCATCTCGAAACTCCCGAGGACATCCAGCACACATCTCCGGGCATCCTGACACTCCTGGGGCATCGTTGACTTAGCCGTCCGACGGTGTCATCATTTTCATTACACATGGATATATCTCACTTTGGAAAAAACATGCCATTTGATGCACTAATGCCACATGCCAAAAGTCTCATTTAATTTATAAAATTTCATCAATTTTGAGGTCATATGAAATTCATAATGTCACCACGCATGCTAAATAGATAGCAACTCAGAATATCACATCCATAGAGTAATTTATTTGTTCTTAAAAGTAAGACAATTTTTGGATAAAACAGAATGCATTCCTTTAATTAAATTTCTGGAAAAATTTGTAAACGACATTAATAAATTCTAAAAATTTAACATGATGTAAAAAAGACCTAGAGAAATAGGTTTCATGAAGAACACCATGTCAAAAAAAAGTCTCATATAAATCGCATAGGTCCATACATCACAGTAAAAGAAATTCCAACGCCACTTTTGCACAATTTCGGAAATAATTTCGATTAAGCCCTTAAATGAACTTCGAAAATTCTGATATTTTAACATGTTATAATAAAGGCCTAGAGGTAAAATTTTCATGAAGAAATTTAATTTTAATTCCTTATTTATTAAAATTTATAATTTTTATAACTCTCCCTAACTCTTGGTTCACTATCCAGATTCATGCTCTTCAAAGAAAACTTTTTTCCCCAATCAATACTTGTCTTTTTATTCTCAAATTTTATTATGTTACTCCTCAAGATGTCTTCTTCACCTCTTATCAAGGATACAAAATCAAATTCGGACTGGATACTTGCACAAAATTCACAGAATCACAATAGGTCAGCATAATAGTTTTCAGATCTAGTATCTTTGAAGAAAAATGGTTTCACCAACAAATACTTGTTCGTTTCCTCTAAAATTTTGATATGTTACTCTCCAAGAAGTCCTCTACAACTTTCATCAAGGGCACGAAGCGAGATTTGGACTAGATATTCACCTACAATTCGCGGAATCACTAGAGGTCAAACTGTTTTCTGTTGAACAGTTTACTAGCCTAAGATACTACACCCAAATTTCGAAGATTCTAACACTTAGCTCATCCGAAATCTACTTCACAACAACCACAGCATGCATCATGTAGGTCAAGGGACTTCACTTACCTTAAGTTCACAGCAAGCTAACGGCAACACAAGGCTTTCGGCAAGCTTGATCAATGGCGGGACTAGGAACATGCACGACGGGTCAGTCTTCTTCCTCCTCTCGCCGATGAACCTCACAAAACTCTCTCTCGGTTTCACTCGCTCCCTTTCTCTCGACTTCACTCCCTCTCTCCCTCGGTTTCTCGTGAAATCTGCCTTCCCCCACTCTTTCCTAATTCCTTGATTAGCTAGGTAATCATTAGGTTTGCATGGAGTGCCACTTGGCTCTAAGGGAAATGTCATGTGGAGGAGGTGGTGTGGGCTACCTCAACCAGTTTCCTCCCTCCTTCGGGTCGACTACTTCATGGACTCCTTGGGCTGGGCTTGGTCGACCGAGTGGTGGGGTTATGGACCTCCTGTGGGCTGTCTTGGACCTTAACTAAATCAGCCCACATTTGCTCCTTAATCCACCTTAATTCCCCACTTAATTTCATAATCTCAAATACTCACTTGGTTATATAAAATTGCAACATTAATCAAATGACAATCCAACTTATAGAGTACACGGCCAAAAACTGAAAAATTCTTTTGTCAATTTATCCTTTAGTACAATCCTTGATCACACTTAGTTACAGGATACATTTCCAATCAAAACAATTAGTCCATTCAATGTTTGGCCTTGTTTAATTGAAATCCATCGGTCTAATGACTATAATGTAGTCCAATGGTACTTCCGAAACCTTTTCATGGGTCGCAGTGTATCTAGGGATCATTGTGAAATTTTAGGATGCCACATAAATTGGATTTTTAATATTCATTTATTTAATTTTTAAAATTAATTAGTTAATTATTTAATTTTTCGAAAATTCAACCGGGATGGCCAAGAATAGGAATTTTATAATGATTTTCATGGTGTAGTCTGTTTATTTAATTGAGCTTTATTTTGTGAGGAAATGATTTATTTGTGGATTTAGGATTTATTTCCTAATTTAAATAATTTTGGAAAATCAATTGGAAAATTACCGGACATCGGTTGATGATACCAAAAATGTTTTAGTGGACTACAAAAAATGGTGGGATTTAAAGAAAGGAAATTATTGCATTTTGGCTAAGGTCGACGTGTACCCTCACACGACATTTTAACGAAAGGGATAAAAATGGTTATTTAATTGTTTGCTTGGAATGTTGTGTATACAGGCTCAATGACCCTACGGAGCATCTTGAGACAGGACGGTATGATCTACCGGTTCGATGACTCTACAGATTATCTTGAGACAGTATGGTATGATACATTGGCTCGATAATTTTATAGATCATCTTGAGATAGTATGGTATGATAAATTGTGTGTATACCAACTAGATGACTTTATATGTCATCTTGAGACAGCACGGTATGATAAATTGTGTGTATACCGGCTCGATGACTCTACGGAGCATCTTGAGACAGGACGGTACGATCTACCGGCTCGATGACTCTACAGATTGTCTTGATTCAGTACGGTATGATACACCGGCTCGATAATTCTATAGGTCATCTTGAGATAGTACAATATAATATTGACATATCGGCTCGATGATTCTCTTTGTCATGTGGCATCCAAAAAATTCGAGACAAGCTCTAAAGAGTATTAAAGCCCTTAATTAGGTAATGAAGTCATGTATGGTCTATGCTTTAGCCATTAGTCTTCTCTTAAGACTAAGATTGGAGCTAGGACCAAAAAGTAATAAGTAAATCTTTCTAACTCTTCAATAGGGCGATGTGCTATGCCTATTGATTTTAGGATCATGTCATCATTTGCTTGTGTTGCCTTTGTATTGTTATGCTTGTTGTGTTTCTATTGCTTGTTGTTGCATTAAGCAAGTTCATGATCCAGAATGAGTGTCGAGCACACCTGGATGTCAAGGAGAGGTCTCGATGACTATGGACAATGCTAAAGCATGAGTGAATGGTTCCATGTCAAGGTCACAAGCCTGAATCGCATTCGGCATGAATTTGATTTAATAAAACATAAGAGTCATTCATTAGTTCACCTTGCATGACATGCATTCGGGCCTTTCATTCGGCTAAAAGTCTAAACAAAAAAATGAATCGGTCGATGCTTGAAATGCATGGACACAAAATGGATTTATATGCCAATGCTAGGTAGGGGATGCTAAGTTGTTGCCAAGGGTAAAGCCCTGGATGTCGTCCTAATATTAAGATCATGGACATTGCTAGCCCGAGGTGAGGTCGATGCTCAGGGGTTGCCCTGGATGCTATAACGACCACAACTCCATCTCTAGGGTCATGAGCGATAAAAGTTATGTTCGTGACATCCCAGGCTCATTGCTGTCTTAATTCTTTTTGTCTTGTATCATGCACATGTGGCAACATGAATAAACAACTCCTTGGACAAACAATGGCTGGAAGACTGGGACATACATCACATAGAGCACACTAATTTATATTATAACGGCTTTTACAAGCCCTTTCTCTAAGGGCCTTCTTTTCTTTTTATATCACAGTACAAGTTTTCCACATAGGCCAAGGGAAATCCTATCTCGTCTAGCATGACTGCAACTCCCAAACTAACATGAGACTTCCATGCCTACAAGACTGAAAGATGAGGGGTGAGTTTTTGGGAAACTCAGTAAGTTAAATTCCTAGTTCTCTACTACGAATACTATCTATAAAATCCAACCATGGTCCAAGACTGCTCACTCTAAGCTGATATATAGATAGTATAGCTCACACTAAGTTGATAAGGTTAAGGTAAACTGCTCTCGCTAAGTTAACATATTTTTCGCAAGTTGATAAAGTATACCAGTATACTGCTCTCGCTAAGCCAATATATCGCTCGTAGGCTGATATAGTATACACCTGATGCTCACTCTAAGCTAATAAAAGTGTACTGCTCGCGCTAAACTGACATATCAGAGCTCATAGGTTGATATAGTATACCAATATACTACTCTCACTAAGCTGACATATCACCCGCAAGCTGATATAGTATACTATCATGACCATTTGATCAATTCACCAATTTTTAGCAGTCCCGATAAAAATACCCGTGCGTGGGTACACGGCAGACCTTAGCCAAAATATCATACTTTTCCTTTTCATAAATCCCACCATTTTCTGTAGTCCACCAAAATATTTTGGCAATATTAACCGATGCCCGGTTATTTTTCAATTAATTTCCAAAAATCAATTAATTTAGGAATAAATCCTAAAATCATCAATAAATCAATATCTCCCAAATTAGGGATCAATTAAATAAACGGACTATACCACGATAATCAGCATAAAATTCCGGTTACCGGCCATCTTAGTTGAATTTCCGGAAAATAATTTCGAAAATTAAATAAATAATTACTAAAAATCCAACTTAGGCCCGTAATACCTAATTGGAAGCTGAAACAGACCGGGAAAAACCCTGTGACTCATTCAATAAATAATATGACATGTCTATATGCTAATGGGTAAGTCTAACCACCTAACATGCATTAACGACACGTCACTAATTTAATTAATCTAAACTAATTTAACAACATAATCATCTTAATCAACACTAATCAACCCTTAAGATCATTAGTTGGGGGTTTAGTGAGTTAAACTCACTTGCTTAAAGCAAAGACTGAAATACCGCAACGACAGTTGAACTTGGGCTCGCGACGACACCCACGGGCTTGGACCGGGCCTGAGATTGGCCCAACAAATCTCAGCCCAAGATGAGGTTTACTCTTGAGTTGGGCTGGACCAAAAGCTGACGTTGCGGGCTTGGCTTGCAAACTTCACGGGCCGAACTACAAAATTTTGTGGGCAATTGAACCAGGCCCAAGACGCTGGGCTCACTTGATGGGCTGACTACTGTACTAGGCCATTGGAATTCTAGAAGATGTTGGGCCTGCTAGACTAAAGACGCTGGCCCAAACAAGAAAATAAGTTGTTGCAGGGTTCTGAGATTTTGGGCCGAAGATACGCGGGTGAAGGGAACGTGCAGCTTGGACGGCAGATGGCTTGAGGCTTCGTCGGACAGAGGAACGGTGGCTTCGCTGGTAGCTACTGCTCGTGAAGAATTTGCTGGTGGAGGCACGCTGGCAGAAGCTGGGATGCTGGTAGTGACAAAGAGGAACGAAGGGGGTGGATGTCGGGCCAGGTGTTCGTGTGGGATGGTGGAGAAACTGTTGATAGTAGCTTCAACGCCGCGTGGAGGAAGAAATTTGGTGGGGGGTTTCTTCGATGGGGAGCAGGGAAAGACGAAGCTGGCGTTGGTCTTCTCTGCTAATGATTGACCGAGCCTGATGACACAAACGTGCTGGGGACGAGAACCATGGAGAGGGGCAGTTGCTGGGTTTCTTCAAAGATCAAAATAGAAGCAGAATGGAGGATGGAGAGGGTTTGTACGGTGGAATGAGAGAGAGAGTGAGGGAGAGGATAGAATTGGAGGGCCCCTTAGCTTGCTTTTTCCACAAAATATCTCCAAAAATCATCCTAAGCCAAGCATAATCCCTTGGCCTCCAATGATCCACCATTACACTCTTCAAGACTTCCCAATTGGTCCAAAATGGCTAGTGGGAGGGGGAGCTACGAATTTGGCTCCAATTGGCTTCAATTGGATTCTCAATCCACTTCCACTCAACCTCATTTGGCCTCCAATAATTCAATCGATCCCTCAATGCTTCCATTGATATTTTTCCTCATCCAAGAATCCATTTTGCTTTCTAATTTTGCCATAAAAAACAATCACCGGGTTTTCAACACAAAAACGACCGCATGACGCTTTTTCCCAAAAAGTGTTGCGTGCTGAAAAAATCTTTTGAGATTAAAAAATTGACACTCTTTAATTTATTGTGATATGATAAACTTCAATTTCTAAAATCGGACTTTGAATTCACAATTAATTTCATTTGGCGTGTTTTTAGTGTGACTTAAGTTACTGCGTAACTTTCGAGAAATTTTTAAGTACAAATGACCGCGTGGTCGATTTTCTTCAAACCATTATGAACCCACTCGACCCATTGGCAACTCTCGGTTGTCGTGAAAATCCTGATGATCCAACTATGGACACTGGGTACAAAAACAATAAGAAAATCGGTCTAGTGTCGACCAACGAGAATTTTTCAATATAGTGGTGTCACCCACGATTAGCCACACTTCTTAGATGAACCGGTCTATCTTTGATTTCAAATAGATTTTTAATTGTGCCGTAATGACCTCTAAAGATGGACACGGTCAGGTCCACCCTCAATTCCTAATTCTCAAGTTTATTGCCTTATGATTTCTTAATGATTTCATCGATGATCTAGTTCCAATGTTCCTGAGTGATTTGGCCCGAGAATAAGCTTTATAAAAAAGGTCAATCAAATCCTGATTTATTCATAAAAATAGGACTAAAAATTTGGATGTCACACATTTTGCCTCTCTCCTTGCCCTTTGTTCGTGACTTCCCTCTATGAACCATTCACGTGAACAGCAAACACAATTCCATCTTCAGTCTTGAGGTGGTTGGAAGCACCAAGGTGTTGGCTTTCCTCCTAAATGGCGAGCTAATAGCTCTGATCAAGTGTCAACATAGACTCCATAGTGAGAATTTGCAATCAAAACAAAATGTATGATTCATTTAAAATGAGGAGAATTATGGTAATTTTTTCCCATTCCCATATAGCTCGATATTATTGTTAGGTCAATTCAGGCCCCTCTTGTTTCTCATCAACCGCTTTCAACTCATTTCATAAGGCTGAGAGTTTGTTGTAGACAATGGCTATAGTCATGTTCCCCTATTTTAGATCTAAAAGTTGTTGAGTTAATGAGAAAATCCTAACCCAATCTAATTTTCCATACATTTCTTTGATGTTTTCCTACACCTTTCTCGAATCCTCCGTCTGGGGTAGTCTAGCTTTGACTTCGGGGTCATGTAATTACCAATCCACATTCGGACAAGTTGGTTGCATTTCCTCCACAGTTTTGCCCGATGCGCGTTAGACGAAATCAAAATCGTCCTGTTGATAAATCCGTCTTTGTCCTTGGTGGTCAAGGCTTGTCGGAATTTTTGTGACCAGCTTGAATGGTGGTTGATACTGGATAATTGCTAGGCGATGAGTCGTAGCTTTGGTCCATCAGCCGTCGATGTGTAAATGGGTTACC
This sequence comes from Eucalyptus dawsonii, assembly GCA_016097615.1. Taxonomy (NCBI): domain Eukaryota; kingdom Viridiplantae; phylum Streptophyta; class Magnoliopsida; order Myrtales; family Myrtaceae; genus Eucalyptus; species Eucalyptus dawsonii. The sequence goes on from CM027875.1 coordinate 43,109,326, forward strand.
GAGTTCCAAGTGATAGCCGGTGGCAATGTTCAATACAAAACAGATCCGAGTTATGGAACTAGATAGGGATTCAATCCTAGACCCGAATTACGCAGTTCAGGCATATGACCCGCATGAAAGAAACTCAGCCTAGTGGCTAAGCCTGCTCCTAACATTGTTGGTGAGCCTCCACTAGGTTGGGCCTGCTCTCCGTGGCCTTGATTCATTTGTGTGGGCCCATAAAACCATGGGCCAAGTGCCATCCAGACTGGTAGCCACTGGATGGACTGGCTTGCAATGGGTTGTCCCCAATTAGGTTGGGTTTGAGCTCATTTTTCTCAATTCAAGACCTCAATAGGTGGATCCAAGATATTTTCTTAGATGCTTATATCTTGTTGCATGATCGACTCTTCTGGAGTTTGCTCCTTCGATGTTGACGAAGGATCTTTAGGCATGGTGTCGATAAGTAAGAGACGGTATGGAAAAAAAATGGTTTTATGGTTATTTTAAAGATATTTAGATACGGATTCCAACACCAGAGTGCTAACCTTGTTTTGCAGGTTAGGGTTCCCACAATAACATAGGTGTAATTCTATCTGAAGGGCAATCAAGGAAAAATGCAAAAGCTAGGTCAAGAGTGGGTGCTCTGATATCATGACAAAATTCAGAGCAGAAACGTGGGAAACTTCTATACTCATTGATTATGTTGTCAATGTACAAAGGAATCATTATATAATACAGGTAATAATCAATAAAAAAGAATGATTATATTTCTCTAATCTACATGTATTGAATCTAATCCTAAATTAATTCAAACAATCAATTACGGTTAGAATTAATCTTCGATATCTCTCAAATATATTCTCCGAAATCAATATCATATCTTCCAACAAAACATAGATTGAATGGATCAAAGCCATTTCATCGAAGCTGGTAGGCGGTCTTCATCGAAAATTAGTCCATGTTTTTAAACATATTACATATTTTGCCATACTCAAGCACCATGCTTTTCCAATGTTCTACTATTGTTAATAGATCAAATATTATATTTTGCTGGTAAACTTAAATGTGAATGTAATTCTATTTTCTTAGGTGGTCATGTGGTAAATTATTATATAGCAAGGAAAAAACTACTTCTCGAAGGTTGGGGATGACATTTCGAGGAAGCCAACAAAGTTGTTTTTACCAATGAGCCCATGAACTAGATCATGAGAATCCACCATCCTAAAGTAGTTTGTCGATTTGTGCAATAATCGAGTCCACCAGGAACCATTCACTACCTTTCGGCCATGGAGAAGATTTTGTCACTCTGACAGCCTGAATTATTGCGGTGGTACGCGGACTTTGGTGAAAACAAGTCCATGTGTTCACACCTTTAGATGTCTTGGACGGCCCTTATGCACCATCATTTTACAAAGTTCTGGTAGGCTGGCAGCTAATCAACCATTTAGTTAGAGAAAAAAATTATGAGTTTCTACCTTTATTTTATAGAATTATGTTTACAACATTATCACCCTCCAAATTCAAAGTGGAATCAAAAGGAATATGCCCATCTATTCTATAAAGGACTAAGCCTTTAACGAAAACCATTTCACAAAATTTTTTCATTCCAAATCATTCATCTGGGTCAAATCTTTACAAAACTTAAAAAATGTCTAAATCATTTTCAAATGGAATTCATAAGTACTCTCAATTCTATAAAATTTGCTTGGTAAATGCCATTCTAGGTTGCTCCATCTCACTTCCGACGTGCTCCCGTTTAGTCCTCGTCATTCTTGCGACAAAGAATGGTGATAGAAAGGGAAAGAATGAATCACTCAACAAGTGGCAATCGTCATTATTTCTATGAGATGAAGTAATAATTACTGCAATTTTTATGAATTGAGATGATGCACCGTAAAAGTAACACCAATAGATATTCTCAAATAACATGAATATTCCATATGTTCTCGATAAGTGAACGCATCACATAATGTGCCTCGTACCATTTTCCTTTATAGTAGGCAGTAAATATAAATGTCAACCACTTACGTCAAGAAAAATCTATGGTCGCATTTTGCCAGGTAAGTAGATTTGACATCTGTGTCGACTATGTGTATTACAATTATTCAAAGTATATCGCTGGAAAAGAAGTTGAGATATTGTGCGCCAACTCCTCTAAGTTAGGTATACGAAGCCAAAAATCTAGACTTAAAAGTGTTCATGAAGCTTGCGATGTATTTTATAAGCTTCCGGTTTAGCTGGGTTTTTTATCTCGTGCCTTGAAGTTATAACAATAATGGAAAAGGGCCAGACCAATTCTATACTTAGCGGTATGTATAAATTATGTCTTTTGAGTAGTCATGTATTAAATAATTATTGATATTTTGAAGAAAAGAATGCAAAGAAAAATCCTAATAGATGTGTGGTCGACATCTATAATTTAAATTATCCCGTCGACCAATCAAGTGCATCGATAATTTAATAATAAATTGAATATAAGAACAAAGAAACTCGTGTAAAATAAGATAATTTGAATTCTATTGTGGTATTCAGTCTTCAGTGAAAATAAGTTGATGGGTTCACACCTAATTGATGTGTGGTCCACACACTTAAGCACCATTTCTAAAGTTCTAGTTTTATTGATAGATCTAATGTTATTCTTTGTTGATATATTTGATTCTACATATAAAGATATTTCTTTTGAGGGGTGAAATGTCTTTATTATTAAGCAAAGAAGAAACAACTAGTCAAAGTCATGGGTGTGATTTCGAGGAAGGCAGCAAAGTTTCTTTATCGGTGATCGTGAAAAGTCACTATTTTAAAGTTGTTTGTTGGTTTGTGCAATAATTGATTCTACTGGGATTAGTAGTGATCTGTACCCATTATCGACCTTTGTTGGTTTGTTGACCTGTCAAATTTTTCGACAATTTCGAGGAAGGCAACAAAGTTTCTTTATCGGTGATCGTGAAAAGTCACCACATTAAAGTTGTTTGTTGGTTTGTGCAATAATTATTCTACTGGGACTAGTAGTGTTCTGTACCATTCTCAACCTTTGTCGACAATTTGGTTTGTTGACCTCTCAAATTTTTTGACAATTTAACAATAAATACATTATCCAACAAACAAACGCATGTCAATCAGCCAATATGAATAATTGATGTTATGCGGTGTCCATGAAATATAAGTCCACATGTCCACACCTATTAGATGTCTTAATCCATCATAAGCGCCATCATTTTCCAAATTTCTAATATTAATTTTTGTTGACCCTACCTAAAAATTCATGCATGCACCTTTGTCCTTTATCATAAGAATAAATGAACAAGAAGATTGAATAGTGAATGAACTACGTTAAAATTCTAACCAAATCTTAAGCTAATACTTGTTGTTGGTTGTTGAATTTCATCATCTAATGGCTTCTTCATTGAAACCCAAAAGGAAATACCATGTGTTCTTGAGTTTTATAGGTAAGGATGTTCAGAATAACTTCCTCGGTCATCTTTATAGAGCTCTTGATCATAAAGGAATCTACACTTATGTTGGTAGCGAGGGTCTTAGGAAAGGAGAGCAAATAGCGCCGGTGCTTGTGAAGGCAATAGAGGAATCACAGATCGCAATAATCATTTTCTCTAAGAATTATGCTTCCTCGTGGTGGTGTTTGGAGGAGATAGTGAAAATCATTGGCTGTAAGAAAGAAAGAGATCTCATGGTCTTTCCCTTATTTTACAAAGTGGAACCCAAAGAATTGAAAACACCAAGAGGGAGCTATAGAGATGCTATGGTTAAACATGAGTTCAAGTACGGGAAGGATTCAAAGGAAGTGAAGAGATGGGAGGAAGCTCTTTCCCATGCCAGTAACTTTGTGCGGATGGCATTTGAAAGATGGGTAAGTAGAGTGGAGTCCATATTTTATTAAGTAACTATTTTGTAAGTATAGAGATTGTTCGATAAAAAAAGAAAAATCTACATGCACATGGGTGTTAGTATGTATATATATATGCTTCATCTTATCATTCCTGAAAATTCGTAAGTGGCTTAAGTTAAAGTTAGGAATTTAATATAAGAGTTGAAGGAGATTTCCACTTACCTAGACCAGACACCTTTGAATGTTGCAGAGCATTTGGTTGGGATAAATTCCCGAGTGGCTAAGTTGAAATTGGTGTTAAATCTTGAGTCTAATGATGGTGTTCTCATGGTGGGATTATGGAGACAAGGAGGCATAGGGAAGACAACTTTAGCGAAAGCCCTTTACATGCTATTTATGAACTATTTGAGGGTTCATTTTTTTTTTTGACAAATGTTTGAGAGTGCTCGAAAGATGACAAGGATTTAGTTTTTTTACAAAACTTATTACTTTCCGAAATATTATCAACACAACAAACTTTAGTAGTGTCCAGTGCCCATAGAGGTGCTAATCTAATACAAGATAGACTTTGTTGCAAAAAAGTTCTCCTTATCCTTGATGATGTGGATCACTTGCGCCAATTAAAATATTTAGCATGAGAAGGCACGTGGTTGGTAATGAAAATAGGATCATTGTTACTACTCGAGATAAGCATTTGCTAACTTATCCCAAGATAGAGCAAGTTCATGTGTATGAAGTTGAAACAAAGGGTTACAATGAAGCTCGTGAATTGCTTAGGAAGCATGCTTTTCTAACAAAACAAAAATTGAAAATCAATACAAAACTAGTGGATGGTGTTCTACATTATGCTAATGGCCTTACTTTAGCACTTGAGGTTCTAGGTTCCTTCTCATGTGGTAGAAGAGAAGATGAATGGGAAAGTACACTAGATAAAATTTCTGCAGCTCCTAACAAGGACATTAATGATGTGCTCAAAATAAGTTATGAAGGACTAGAGGCAAATGAGAAAGAGATTTTTTTTCCACATTGCTTGCTTCTTTAAGTGGTGGGAAATTGAGTACGTAAAGAAAGTTCTAGATTGTTTTGATTATAAGGCAACAATAGGATTACAAATTCTCATGGAGAAATCCCTTATAAGAACTGAGTCTAGATCCCTACAAATGCATGGCTTGATTCAATTGATGGTTATGGACATTGTGAACCAAGAACATGCTAATCCTAGGAGAGTAGTAGACTATGGCTGTGTGATGATGTTTTCAATTTTTTGACACGCGACGTGGTAAGACTTGCAAATACAATAAAATTGTGCTTCTTATTTATTCGACTCTAATTACTAAACATGCATAACCTAAATAGTTTTGTATATACAGGGATATTGTGATGTAAAAGCCATAGTGTTGAAGCCTCCTAAGCTAACAGAGATATACATTGATTATGATGCTTTTACAAAAATGAGAAGTTTGAGATTGCTCATTTTGCACAATGTGCATAATTCTTTCCAAGGTCCTATAGTTCTTCCTAATGAGCTAAGATGGTTTGAATGGGCTGGATGTACTTCCCAAATTCTAGAATTTTCTTCTAGCCAAAAGAAATTAGTGGGACTTTATATGAGCAATTGCAGTATCACAAGAGTGCCAAATCAATTGAAGGTGAGTATATCCATACATTGACCTTTTTATTGTCTACCTCATTTGTCTGTGTACTTACGTATTATATGTACTAGCACACAAAAGGAAGTATCATTCTCGTGTTTTAAAAATTATTTCTCTATTTATGTCAAAATGACGCTAACTACTTGTGTTAGAAATATTTTCAAGCACAGCAAAATTGGCATTTGAAAAGTTAAGTGAACCACTTTATTAGAAATATTTAATGGAAACACTTTGCTGATAAAGTACACAATATATAGAAGTTTTATAGATATATATGTAGAAAGAGAAAGATATTTCAAGATTTGAAATTGTTTTTTTCTAAGGTTGTTGCGTTAAAAAAATTAAAATTGAATATTGAAATATGTAAGAAATGAAATAGAATAACCAATTTCACACATCTGTCCATGGTTATATGTGGCATCCTAAAACTTCATAGCAATCTCTAGATGCATTACAACCTATGGAAGGGTGATGAAAATGCCATCAGACTATATTATAGCCATTAGACCAATGGATTACAATTAATCAAGGCTGATCATTTAATGGACATTTGTTTTGCTAGAAAATCTATCCTATGTCCATGTGTGATCGAGGATTGTGCTAAAGGATAAATTGATAAGGAAGTTTTTTTCTTGGCCATGAACTTTATAAGTTGGGTTTTTATTGATCTATGTTACAAAGTTTTATGGCCATATAAATTTGAAATTAGGTATTTATATAAGTGGAGATTATGGTAGATTATTAAAAGAAGGAGTGGGCTGATTTCTTAAGGCCCAAAACCACCCAAAACCAGCCCACCATTCCCACCGTTGGGTCGACCAAGGAAGGCCCAAAGCCGGCCCAAGAGGTCCACGAGGCCGTCGACCGAAAGAAGGGGGGGAAGGAAGATTTGCATGACATATCACATTTGTCCAAAGCCAACTTACACTTGTCATTCTCATGCAAACCTCATGATTACTAGCTAATCATGAGGGTGAAAGAAAGAAAATCAGAGAGAGAGAGAGAGAGGCGGAATGGGCAAGGCAGCAACCGGGAGAGAATTTGAGAGAAAGAGAGAGTGAGAGTGAGAGAGTTCGAGCGTGAACCGTGAAGAGGGAGACCGTCGATTGAGCCCGCCGAAGCCCCAAGTCGCCGTTGCTTGCTCGTTTTCATTGGATTTAAGGCAAGTAAAGTCCATTAGCCTACACTTTGCTTGCTGTGGTTGTGTGTGAAGTGTAATGAGTGTTGAAGATACTTGAGTGGTGAGGTTGGATGCTGAAATTCGAGTGAATGGTAGCAGTCTTCCTAGAACCTTCCTAGAACAAGCAAGCTGTTGCATAAGAACAGTCCGACCTATTGCGATTCCGTGATTTTTATAAAATTATCTAGTTATAATTTGACTTTTTGTCCTTAATAAAAGTTAAAAAGGACTTCTTGTAGAGTAACATATCAAAATTTTAGAGGAAACAAACCAGTATTTGTTGATGAAACCATTTTTCTTCAAAGATTCTAGATCTGGAGACTGTTATGTTGACCTATTGTGATTCTGTGAATTTTGTGCTAATATCCAGTCCGAATTTGATCTCGTGTTCTTGATGAGAGTTGTAGGAGACATCTTGAGGAGTAACATACTAATATTTGAGAATAAAAGGACAGGTATTGGTCGAGGAAAACGATTTTCATTGAAGAGGATGAATCTGGACAATGAACCGAGAGTTAAGGAGAGTTATAAAAATTATAGCTTTTAATCCATAAGGAATTAGACTTAGAGTTCTGGCAGAAACTTTTACCTCTAGATTGTTTCTATAACATATCAAAATTTCAGAATTTTTGGAGCTGATTTAGAGTTTATACCGAATTTTTGAATAAAACTGTGCAATGGCGATGTTCTGAAATTTTAAAGGCTGTGATGTATGGACCGTAGCGACTTGTATGAAGCTCTTTTGGTATGGTGTTCTTCATGAAATATTTTTCTTGAGATCTTGTTTATGACATGTTAAATTGTCAGAATTTATTAAGATCGTTTAATAATTTTTCCAGAATTTTAACTAAAGGAGTGCATTCTGTTTTATCCGAAAATTGCTGTATTTTTCAAGAAGAAATGAATTTATGAAATATAATGTCTTAGGTGGTTAATTATGCTGCATATGTTGTGACATTTAGCATGTCATATAACATCAAAAGTTGGCTTAGATCTTTGACATTATTGCATCAAATGCTATATTGAAAGTGAGACGTATATGTGAATATATATTGTGATGATGATGATACCATCGGGGGTGTGAGCCAACGATGCCTTGGGAGTGTCGGGATGTCCGAAGGTGTGTGCTTGGGATTCCTCGTGATGCCAGTTGGGGTGCGAGATGCCCGGAAGTGTGTGCCAGAGGTTCCTCGCGATGCCATATTGGGGGCGAGCGATATGAGGGATGCAAACATTGGTCCCTAGAAGAAAAATGAGATCCTTTTGAAAATTAAAATCAGGAATTGAATCATGCCCATGTGTGTGTGCATATGGCATGACGCATCAATTGCCTATGACATTGAATTGATACTACTTGACATTGAGAATGCGATCATGAAGGCTTGAATGGATCTCATGGGGATATATACATTATTGTATGGATGATATGAATCATGCATATGTATGTGCAAATGGCATGGGACATAAATTGCCTTAATGAATGAATCTCATGGAAATACAAGCATGACTACATGGTGATTTATGCACGATTGCATGGGGATATATGCATGACTGCATGGTGATATATGTATGACTACATGGATGATATGTGCTTTATTCATGATACCTGGACTGTATTGTCTGATGCACTATGTAATTTGATGGATCTTTACTACTGAGTGGTTGTACTCACCCTGTTTGGGGACTAACATTTCTGATTGAGAGATGCCTCTGTCACCGGTCACGCGTGGTACTTTCGATGGCTTACCATCTGATGTTGAGGTTAAGTGCTCGGAGCATTCCTGTGTTGGTGTTCATGGACTGATGTTTATCCGAGTTCGAGTTTTAATTATGTATGATGTGGGTCTAGCTAATGGCCATGTAGTCTAGGAGTTCATGTTCGTGCATGATCGATGCAACGGGGTGATGATAGGGATGTTGCCGCAACCGTCGGCCGATGCACCGGGCTTGGTGTGATTGCGCGTGTGACTAGTAGAGAATGACACTTTTTGGATAGCTGACACTGCATGATGGATTGATGTACATGTTTGATGAGGGGTTAGGTACTTTTGGGTTATAGCCGAGCTTAGTTAAAGCCTTGGCATTTTGTTGTACCGGCTCGAGATGTCCATCATAGTTATGTAAATAAAAGTGGCTCGAATATATCTTTTATATGATGCGTAGTTGGTGTGCATTGCATTATTGTTGTTGGAGTATGGGATAGACAAATTTGATTATGCTTCTATTATATGAATTGCGCTGGGACCAATTCAAAAAAAAAAAAAAAAACTAATTAACCCCCAGAATTTATGGATCTGCTATAATTAAATGGTATCGGAGTGGTATGTTAATAGGATAAGTGAAAGGTACTTGTGGTGACCCTAACGAATCGGGGGCCGTCAAGGGGTGCCATAATTAGTTGGTATCAAAGCTCAAGGTTTATATGTGGAGTGATGAGGAGCCTCATCTAGAAGTTGAGGAATATGGTGACAATGCACACCATAGGATACTAACTAGGATAGTTGACTAACTTTGAACAACGGGTGATGAGTATTCATTTGTAAATCCATAGAAATTTCTATGAGTTGCTTTTAGGTGCCGTAAATGTTTATGTTACTTATGTATATAGTAGTAGTAGCTTAAAGTAAAGACATTGAGTCACAGACTATTCTTGAGGCAAATGCTTGAAAACTGCAAAAGAGTCATGGTCCGAGCTGGAAGTTGACATCCATCGAGGGCTAAAGCCTCTGCTACAAGGGTTGAATCTCGAATGGAAGACATCCTGCATGCATTGGCCAATTTAGGAAATCTAAGCAAAGACAAGCACAGCAACAACCCGGAGTGGAACGTCGTCCTCAAGGACTGGTGGAACAATTTCTGAAATTGAAACCATTGAAGTTTAGTGGAATAGGAAGTCCTGAGAAGGCGGAACACTGGATAGATGGAATGGAACGAATTTTCCGGTTGTTGAACTGCAATGATGCTGAGAAGATAACTTTGGTAGAGTACCAGCTAGAGGGAAATGCAAAGTTTTGGTTGAGAGCTTCAAAGGACACGATCTTTCCACCAGGTATTGATATAAATTGGGATGAATTTGTTAGAGCTTTCAATAGGAAGCATTTCTCTGACTGTGCCAAGGATAAGAAGATTACTGAATTTCTTCAGTTGGAACAAAGGGAGCTGACAGTAGATCAGTATGAGGTAAAAATTTCTGAATTGTCTAGGTATGCTCCCAAGGTGATTGAGGATAGAGAAGAAAAGACTAAGAGATTCTTGAAAGGGTTGAGAACTAATATCCGAAAGCAACTAGTACATTTGAACATAAGAGATTATAATGAAATTTATGAAAGAGCACAGTTGGTGGAATAAGAATTGATGAGAGAGCAATCGGAGACTAAGAAACTATTGGCTTTAAGTGATATTAGACGGGGTAAGAGACCCTATCCTGGTCAAGGTTAGACCTAGAAATCTAATAAAAAGAGTAATTTTGGAAACTTTGGAAAAGCCAGGGATGGCTTGGACATAGGAAAAGCACCTTATCAGAGTAATGCTTGTCGAAGATGTGATGGGCAACATGGCCTAGGACCTTGCAATGGATGGCTGAAATGTTATGGTCGTGGACCGGTAGGTCACCTCAAGAAAGATTGTTCACGAGAGAGATCACAGTTGAGTGCCTGCTCAGTGCGGCAGGTGCCACAAAGTAGCACCGGACCAAATTTGTCAAGGAATTCACAAAGACTACCAGCACAAGGAAGGGTGTATGCGATCACCCAAGAAGAAGCGGAAGCTTCCAAAAATGTTATCTCAGGTACGATCCTTATAAATGATAAAAAGGCATATGCATTGTTCGATACGGATGCTACCCATTCATTTGTATTTGAAAGATATAGACAGTTAAATAAGTTAGAAACCGCGTCTCTTGAGATACCTCTTTGTGTTTCTACGCCTTTAAAGAACATGGTATTGTCCACATTGATGTGTGGAAAATGTAAGATGACAATAGGAGGAAGGGATATGGAAATAGACCTAGTCGAAATGGCTATGTATGACTTTGATGTTATCATAGGAATGGATTGGCTCCATAAGTATCGAGCTAAGGTGGATTGTTATAGGAAAGTGATCCAGTTCATGTTACTTGACTAGTCTAGTTTTGAATTTTTCAGAGGTCGTACAAGCCGCTTTATAGCCATTATTTCAATGGTAGAAGCTCATGAACTACTTGACGAAGGATGTCAAGGATATCCAGCGATAGTAAGAGATCTTACTAAGAAAGAGGCAAATATCGATGAGATTCAAATAGTCAGGGAATTTCAAGATATGTTTCTTGAGGAATTGCCTGGATTACCGCTAAAACGAGAGATTGAGTTTGAAATTGAACTAATGCCTGGAATTGGACCAATATCAAAAGCCCCATATAGAATGGCCTTAATGGAACTGAAGGAATTGAAGGTGCAACTACAAGAATTGCTTGATAAGGGATTTATTAGGCCAAGTGTTTCTCCTTGAGGTGCACCAGTCCTATTTGTGAAAAAGAAGGATGAGTCGATGCATTTATGTGTTGACTTATACACAGTTGAATCAAGCGACTATAAAGAATAAGTATTCCTTGCCTAGAATTGATGATTTATTTGATCAATTGCAAGGAAGTTCAGTCTTTTCTAAAATTGACTTAAGATCAGGATACCATCAGTTGAGAATAAAGAAAGAAGACATCCCTAAGACTGCATTTAGGACTCGTTATGGACATTATGAGTTCCTAGTTATGCCATTTGGACTAACGAATGCACCAGCGGCATTCTTGGACTTAATGAATAGAATATTTAAACCTTGTCTGGATCAATTTGTGATTGTCTTCATTGATGGCATCCAAATATATTCTAGAGGACCTGAAAAGCATGAGCGACACCTGAGGATAGCGTTGCAAACACTAAGAGACCATAAATTGTACGCCAAATTCAGTAAGTGTGAATTCTGGCTAGATCAGATAATTTTTTAGGACATGTGGTGTCGAGAAATGGAATTGTAGTAGATCCTACAAAAATTTAGATGGTAATGAATTGGCCGAGACCGACGACACCAACTGAAATATGTTGTTTCTTGGGACTAGCTGATTATTATAGGAGGTTTATTGAAGGATTGTCACAATTGGCAGGCCCTTTAACGAAATTGACTCGGAAGAATATGAAATTTGAATGGAGTGGAGAATGTGAAAGAAGCTTTCAAGAACTTAAAAGGAAATTAACTACAGTCCCAATTCTAACTATACCATCTGGATCTAGTAGAATCATGGTGTACAGTGATGCATCTCATAAAGGACTGGGATGTGTTTTGATTCAACATGGCAAGGTCATAGCTTATGCATCAAGGTAGTTGAAACCTCATGAGCTAAATTACCCTACTCATGACTTGGAGTTGGCAGCTATAGTTTTTGCTTTGAAAATATGGAGACATTATCTGTATGGAGAGAAGTTTGAAATCTATACGGATCATAAGAGCTTGAAGTACTTATTTTCGCAAAAAGAGTTGAATATGAGACAGAGAAGGTGGATGGAATTATTGCAAGATTATGATTGTGAAATAAGGTACCACCTAAGAAAGGCAAATAAGGTGGCAGATGCCCTTAGTTGAAAGTTAGCTATGGACATGGCTAGTTTAAGGATAACATAGTGGAATCTATTAAAGTCAGTAGTAGACTTAGAGTTCAAGTTGGAAATAGACCATCTTACTGGTATGCTCACTGCCTTAAGGATTGAGCCCGAGATTACTCAAAAAGTTAAGATTTTGTAAGAATCTGATCCGGAGATTGTGAAAATACGAAATGCGGTGTCTTTAGGGAAAAGATAAGAGTTTCAAGTCTCTAAATACGGGATAGTAAAGTGCCAGGGACAACTCCGTGTTCCCGATAATGAAGAAGTGAGAAAGGAAATCCTATTGGAAGTACATAGGAGTAAATATAGTATCCATCCAGGTAGTACAAAGATGTATAGAAATTTGCACCAGCAGTTCTGGTGGAATGGCATGAAGACGGATATAGCTAAACACGTTTCCCAATGTTTAACATGCCAGCAAGTGAAAGTGGAACACCACAAACCTGCAGGACTATTGAGACCATTAGACATACCAGAGTGGAAATGGGAGCATGTGACGATGGACTTTGTGCAAGGACTGCCAAGGACATCAAGTGGTCACGATTCTATTTGGGTGATAGTAGATCGCTTGACTAAGTCTGCCCATTTCCTAGCGGTTTGCATAGACTACCCGATGGATAAACTTGCTGAAATTTATGTAAGCCAAGTAATACGCTTACATGGTATTCCTGTAACGATCACATCTGATCGAGACTCTAGGTTTACTTAAAAATTTTGGCGAAGTCTCCAAAATGCCTTAGGGACAAAGCTTTAATTTAGTATTGTTTTTCATCCTCAAACAGACGAGCAAATGGAAAGAGTGATCCAAACTCTAGAAAATATGTTGAGAGCCTGTATTATTGATTTTAAGGGAAGTTGGGATGAACGGTTGCACTTGATAGAGTTCGCCTATAACAATAGTTTCCAGAAAAGTATAGGCATGGCTCCATATGAAGCATTATATGGAAGAAGGTGTAGGACCCTTGTCTGTTGGAATGAAGTAGGTGAAAGGAGATTGACAGGACCTGAACTAGTACAAGTTACTACTGAAGCTGTTGAAATTATCAGGAAAAGACTTAAAACAGCACATAGTAGACAGAAAGACTACGCAAATAAGCATAGAAGACCTTTGGAATTCAATGTAGGAGATCATGTATTCCTTAGGGTATCTCCTATGAGAGGAATATCTCGATTTGGAGTAAAAGGCAAGTTGAGCCCTAGATTCGTTGGACCTTTTGAGATACTTGAAAGGATAGGGGATGTAGCCTATCGACTAGCATTACCTCCTAAGCTAGAAAACTTACATGATGTGTTCCACATATCGATACTGAGGAAGTACTAGCTGGATCTTGGTCACATACTTGATCATGAAGCCATCGAAGTGGATGAGAAAGTGAGGTATATTAAGGAGCCTGTGCAAGTGCTAGATCGAAAAGAACAAGTCCGACTGTGACATCCAAATTTTTGGGTTCTTATTTCGATTAGATAAATTGGGCATTTCATCAGTGCGACTCTACTATTTTTCTCTGAGTTGGCCACTCATGATTTAACTAGACTAGCTGGGTAAGCTATTAAGGACTTTAAGGCAAATAGACTTGAGAATTCAACTAGGAATCGACTTCTCGACCGTGCTCATCTTTAGAGATCATTGCGGCACAGTATAAAATTGATTTGAAGTCATAGATAGGTCGGTTCCACTGAGATGAATGACCAATCGTGGGTGACTCCACCAAATTGGAAAATTCTCATCGACCGGCACTAATTTGATTTTACTATCGTTTTGGTACCCTATGTCCATATTTGAATCATTGAGATTTTCACGACAACTGAGAGTCGTTAATGGGTCGAGTGGGTTCATTGTGGCTAGAAGAAAATTGACCGCGGGTCATTTGTCTTAAAAAGTTCTAAAAACTACCCGGTAGCCTAGGTCACGTTCAAAACGCATTTGAGTGAAATTAACTGCCAATCTAAGTCCAATTTTAGAAATTGAAGATTCTGTCATGTCACAGGTCATTTTAGGAATGTCGGCTTATTCTCAGAAGATTTTTCTGACAACCAAGACTTTTTAGGAAACAGTTGAGTTAGGGCTGTTTTTTTTTATCAGAATTAGTAGATGACTATTTTTATTGTGAAATTGGGATGCAAGTTGGATTATATGATGGGAAAAGTCATAAAATGGACAAGGATACCTTGATGAATTTATTTGGATTTCAATTGAATTTTTTGGTTTGAGAATTGAACAAATTTGAGTAAGATTGAAGAGGGAAAACCTTTAAAAATTCGTATGCCATATATACCCCACAATTTGGCCTACCGAAATGCTTCTAGAAGGGAGCATTTTTATCCACAAATGGAGGGTGGAAGACAGCTGGATGGTGGGCCAAGCTTGTGATGACCTAAGAGAGAGAGAGAGTTAGAGAGAAAAGGAGAAACCGGTTCCCCCTTCTTCTTCCCCTCGACGCTGCCTCTCTCCCTTGCATCTTCCTCTTCAGTTTTGCTCGACGCCATGGAAGCTGAAGACTGAGCTGCCATCGCTGCCTCTCGCCGCAAACCACCGGAGCTGCTCGCGCGCACCTAAGCCCGTCGTTGAGCTGCCGTCCACACACCTCTGCTCCCTCTCCTTTCCCCTGTTTCGTCAATCCCTCTACCCTCTACCTCTTTTTTTGTTCATCCCTCAACAACTGAAGACCAGCAAAGCTAGCAACTATCGTAGCCACCGCCGGAGCTAAGATCGTCGTTTACTCGATCGCACGTCGCCTCGCCGCCATGCACCATTTGCCCCTGTCCGAACGAGCTGTTGTTCAGCTCTTGTTGCGCCTCTTGTTGGTCTTGTTCAGCCACCTCAAGCTGCCGCCCTGCCACTTCTAACCACCGTCGGCCTTGCCGGAGCTCTGCTAGCCCTCTGCTAGCCTTGTCCAGCTCGAATCAACCCCAGATCCGCCCCAACCAGCAGCAAACAGAAGGTTGCAGAAATGGGTATCGCAGTGGAGTTTTGGCCTGTTTTGGCCGTCTTCCCGAGCCCAGATGCTCAGCCCACTTTGAGCAAAGTTGATCCTCGTGTCGAGCCCATTGTTTTGTGTGAGTTTTGCTCACTAATGCCTTCTTAGTTTGCTAATTATACTCAAAGGTTGATTAGTGTTAGTTAAGTGTAATTAGGTGGTTAGATTAGAATGGATTAGGGATTATTAGTGAATTGCATTGCATATTAGTGAAATAGTTAGTGTACCTAGATAGAGAATTGCCTATAGTATTTATTGGATGCTTCTTAAGATTTTTCCCGACCCTTATCAGGTGTTAATTAGACAATTCAGAGCTAAATGGATTTTTTAGAGTTAGATATTAATTTTCAAACTTATTTATTTAATTATTTATTTTTTCCAAAAATTCAACTAGGATGGCCGTTATTGACCGGGATTTTATGCGATGATCGTGGCATAGTCCGTTTATTTAATTGAGCTTTATATTGTGCTAAATTGGAATTATTGTGTTTATTGATTTAAAATTCGAAATTAATTATTTAATTATTTATTTTTTCGGAAATTCAACTGGGATGGTCGATGACTAAAATTTCGTGTCGATTGCAGTGATGCTTTCTGTTTATTTAATTGAGCACTGGTCTGTGGAAATTAAGTGAGTTGATGAGTATGTGGGAATTATCCCAAATTTGATCAGTGTTGGTATTGCATTAAAATTTGACTGTGAGAGGCTGTGAGATGAACCTCGAAAGCAGCCAAAGTATGGCTATACTAGTAAGGTCGAATTCTGCCGCCGAATTTGGAATCGGTCACTCCCGTTGGGCCGTAAATTGCCACTTGATAAAGGTCATGCCCATGGGGCCAAGTATTGCCACCTATAAAAGGTCGCACCTAGTAAGGCCATAATCTGCCACCTATTAAAGGTCGTGCCCATAGGGCCGAGAATTGCCACCCGATAGGGATCACGCCTAATAAGGCCGTAATTTGCCACCAAAAGATAGGTCGTGTCCTTTGGACCGTAATTGGTAGCCAAGAAATTTGATAGACTGTGCTTGTGGAGCCGTGAGAAGATTTGAGACCGACTAAATGAGATGACCGGAGAATGGTCGGATTGGCCTGTAATTGACTAAGTCGATTGACTATTGCTTGGATCTGATGTTGTAAATTGATTGGTTCAATTGAAATGACCAATGAACGGTTCGGTTTACTTGTAATCGACTAGGTCGATGGATCGAGATATCGGTCTTTGATGTGATTGTTAGGGTGCCTATTGAATTGTGCTAATATGCAGATGGAATCTGAGACTAAGGTAAGTCCTCTTACTCGTGTTGTGTATAGATAGCCTTAAGGTGTATTAGTTTACTAATTGGGTCTTAAGAGGTAGAACTTGCTGAGATGTAGTCTCATCTCGGTTGTGGGACAACATTTTAGGACCCTAATGAAGAACCTGAGGAGAAAGAACCTGAAGATGAGTATCTGAAGGAGAACCCCGAGGATAATCCAGAGTAGGATCTCGATAACTTTTTTTGTAGTATCAATTTGAATAGAAACCAACCTTTTTAGCATGGCTTGTATCTATACATAAGGGTGTTGGTTTTCAAGTTCAAATTTCTAGTCCTACTTATATATCCCATTGCTTTATTGTCTGGGGATTTTTATAACTGCTTCCGTATGTGCTATTAAAAAGGAAAGGGTCGGCGATATGTAGTCCTAGGATATTGCATTTTTAAAATCGACCAAAGCTGAAGGATGGTCACATGATCGAGGGTCGGGGCGTGACATCCCCTTTTTGTGGTATCAGAGTAATGGTTAGGTATTGGAGTGATAAGGTGCGATGACCTATGGGATAGTAGTAGGATGACCTTTAAATTCAAGACTGGTGCATGTCTTTGATAGCGGATTGGTAGAATTGTTTGTCAGGTGTGAATTGCTTGCTTTTAATTATTGTGAATTCGGAAGGCAGAGTGTTGACTCTGGCTAGCTCGAGCGTAAGAGTGCCACCGCAGGTTGGTACTAGTGTAGCAGTATTGAATGATCCGAAGTCCGATAAGATCGATCTGATACAAGTGTTCCTTGGGATCTGGATGAGCCATTAAGATCAGTAAGATCAGGATCAAGTTGTTGTTGTTGCTACCTTTGTCGAGGTCTAATCTGGAAGGATAATCACGGAATAGAATTTGATATCTGAGTGAAGATTTAGCGCAAGGAGACTTGGAATTCGGTTAGGGTAAACATTGATATCGAGGGAAGGGTATTCTATTCTCCCTAATAGGAAGAGTGGAATAATCAGGTCAGCATTCATAAAATGGAACATGTTGTTCTATGGAAGACGATATGGATCAATTTCGTGTATTTTGAGGATAGGAATTTGTGGTAAGTGTCGCCAGCATGGACAATGATTTATGGGGTATCTGCATAAATAGATGGAATCTCGACAACGATTACTGCTATCACTGTTGATAAGACAGGTTAGAAGAAGTGCGCCATAGAACGCATTGTGGAATTTTTGGGATAGGTCTTCGATATAAGAAATAGTGCATGCTGGCACTTGACAGGAGGTAGAAGACTCACAAGGTAAGTGCCAAAAGTATGGAAGAAATGCATGGATTAATCCTGTCTGAGAATGGCTAATACGTGCTATGAAGGTAGTCAGTACGGTTGTCACGTGAGAAACTATCAGTGTGAGTCCGACAAAGCATTGATACCGATACCGCAGATAAGATGCCATTAGGATGGCAAAAGGAATAGGAATGGAATTGACCATGCTGTATTCAATGGAAGAATGTTTTGAGGTGATTTCATCATAATGGTGCCAGAGAGTGTTGGGAATACACTTGTGGAATTTCAATTGTATGTTAAGGTTGTAAGAAAAGGATCATTGACTAGAGTTGCACTTGATTGGCCGTTGGTGTATAACTTTATCACCGAGTGCGAAAAGAATTAACTCTTGGAACATCTTGTGATGATAAATTGTCATGGTGGAGTAACCTAGCTTATTCCAGGAGCAGGTGGAAGTGTCGAGTTTTACTGAGAGTTGAGAAGGGTCGTCGACTTCTTTAATCTCGTCACTTGAGGCAATTCGTTTGTCAGACGGAGGTTGCCTGGGTTACTTACGATTGTAAAAAATATGACATATTGAAGAATTGAAAATTTAGGACTCCTCAGTAGTCCAAGTATTCCTAGAAGTGTTGCCAGAAGGATGGTCAGACCATCGCCAGAGAAAGAGATAGAATTATGATCGAGCTAACATCCGGAACAGAACCAATCTCTAAAATTTCTTACCGGTTGTTATCTGAAATGATAGAACCAATGGTGCAATGTGAGGATTGATGAATGAGGAATTTATGCATATCGGTGCATCACTTTAGGGAACATCAGTTCGGTGAAGAGAGAAAGGAAGATGATACATTGCAATCATGCATCAACCATTGTCAACTCAATTAGGTGACAATCAATGATAAGTGTTCATTACCGAAGATCAATGATTGGTGTGATTAGTTATAAAGAGTGTAGATGTTTTCAAGGTCAACTTGAGACAGGACATCACCAGTTGAGGATCAAAAAGAAGTGTCTATTGAATTTAGTATTTAGTACATGAGATGGTACTTCAGACCCTAAGGACTCATGAATTGGAAACTAAGTTAGCAAGTGCGAGTTATGCTTAATTCGTATTGCGTTCCTAAGTCACAAGATTTCAAGTGAAGGAATCTCCGCGGACCAGCCAAGATCAAAACAGTTGTTAATGGACTGAGACCGACAACAATGTTAGAAATCAGAAGTCGTGGGGATTGGACAGATTACTACAAAATGTTAGTGAGAGAATTTTCAGCATCAAGATCATCGCGGGCTTGACCTCTTAAGAAAGAAGAGAAATTCATCGGCATGGACAAGTACGAGGATAGTTTCCAAAGCTTAAAGGACTGAGTACTTATTGATACAGCATGAGAAGATTGTTGCATAACTGTCCCACCAGTTGAGACCCAATAAGTGGAATATGAAACGATGTCATGAATCAAAATTTTGGCAGGACTATAATGGTATTATCTAATATCACCTTGGAGGAACGAAAGAAGTCATTGATGCAGTGAGTCGAGAGTTTTTAATTGTACGCATCTTGGGTAAAGCATGGACCTTACTTGAAAAAAGTTCGAAATTTGGTTTTCAAATTTGAAGTAGGCTACCTTTTGAATTTTATGGCCACCCTCAGAATTGAATCGGATATTCAGGTTAGAATCAGACACTTGAGTGGACAGACTCAGAAATTCAAAAGATTCTGTAAGAGGATACTAAGAAAAGGAGAACTGATTTTCAGATTTTTGAGGATGGAACGCTAAGGTTTCGAGGATGATTGTGTGTACTTGACAATACCAAGATTTAAAGAGGACATCTTATCGGAAGCTTTTCGTAGCAGCTTAAGCTTTGTCCAAACTGTACGAAGATGGGTTAGAATTTGCATCAACAGGATTAGTAGACCAGTATGAAGACTGATATCACTGACAGGTTACAAGTGCCAGATGTGCTATCAAGTGAAAGCAAGGTATTGCAAGGTTACAGGACCTTTGTAATCTCTTGAGATCCCCATGAGGAAGTGGGAACACGTCACAATAGATTTTTGTGACAGGTCTATCAAGGAGTCAATGTGTTAATAATTTCATTTCGGGTAGTAATTGACAGATGGTTGAAATCAGCCCACCTTGTGGCTGTGCAAAAGGATCTTGATTTGATTGAGCATCATAAGAGTATATGTGTCATATAGTTCATCTACTTAGTGTAATAGTGACTGAGTTATATTGGGTCTAGACTAGAGGTTCCCAGTTTCAGCAGATTAGCCAAATGGTTCCTTTTTAGCCAGTGCAGAGTAGAGTGTACAGAACTTCAGTTGTTGAGTTGAGATAAGAGAATGAAAGGTCATAGCCTAGAGCTAGTTCAGCAGTCAGTGGAAGTAGAGCCGTCGGGAATTTCACGTAGTTAAGCGTCGAAACCTTTGAATTTCAGGTTGAGAATCCTGATCTCCCTTGGATGTCACCTAGGATAGGGACATCTCGAATTGTTAAGAAAGGAGAGCTAGAACCGTTTAAACAGTGGAATATTTTGAGTTTGAGATCAAATAAGGATTTTGCCCTTAAAAGGAAAAAGGAAGTAGTTTGGAGCACCATCGGCGCCTCTAGCTGAGTGGTACTCGGGATGAGGCCGCAGGTCCAAAGTCGGGAGTTCGAATCCTTGACGTGGCAGTAAACCAAATTTTTGTAGCTTTTATTTTTGCGAAAGTGGATGAGTGTTCAGCATTTTGAATCCGTAATAGTTTGGAAAAATTTGGAAGTGATCTGGCATTACCGCAGTACATAAAGAGCAACTTGGGAAAATTGAAGAATCGATAAGATGACAACACCCCCACCTTTTTGTTTAAGGATTGGTAAAGGTTTAAATTTCGAGGACAAAATTTTTATAAGAGGAGAAGAGTTGTGACATCCATATTTTTGGGTTCCAATTTAGATTAGATAAATTGGGTGTTTCATCGGCGTGACTATAGTGTTTTTCTCTGAGTTGGCCACTCATGAGATAACTAGACTAGCTGGGTAAGCTATTAAGGACTTTAAGGCAAATAGACTTGAGAATTTGACCAGAAATCGACTTCTCGACCGTGCTCATCTTTAGAGATCATTGTGGCACAGTATAAAAGCAATTTGAAGTCAGAGATAGGTCGGTTCGAGTGAGATGAATGACCGATCGTGCGTGATTCCACTAAATTGGAAAATTCTCATCGACTGGTACTATTTTGATTTTACTATCGTTTTGGTACCCTGTGTCCGTATTTGAATCCTCGAGATTTTTATGAAATCTGAGAGTCGCCAATGGGTCGAGTGGGTTCATCGTGGCTCGAAGAAAATCAACCACGGGTTATTTTTCCTAAAAATTTCTAAAAACTACCTAATAGCCTAGGTCACGCTCAAAACGCATCCGAGTGAAATTAACCGCCAATCTAAGTCCGATTTTAGAAATTGAAGATTCTGTCATGTCACAGGTCATTTTTAGGAACGTCGGCTTAGTCTTAGAAGATTTTTCAGACAACCTCAACTTTTTGGGAAACAGTTGAGTTAGTGCCTTTTTTTAATCATAATTTGCAAAGGGCCGTTTTTATTGTGAAATTGGGATGAAAGTTGGATTATATGACAGGAAAAGTCGTGAAATGGACAAGGATACCTTGATGAATTTATTGGGATGCAAGTTGGATTATATGATGGGAAAAGTCACGCCCGGAGGTGTGTGCCGAAGGTTTCTCGTGATGCCAGATTGGGTGCGAGCGATATGAGGGATGCAAACATTGGTCCCTAGAGGAAAAATGAGATCTTTTTGAAAATTAAAATCAGGAATTGAATCATGCTCATGTGTGTGTGCATATGGCATGACACATGAATTGCCTATGACATTGAATTGATACTATTTGACATTGAGAATGCAATCATGAAGGCTTGAATGGATCTCCTGGGAATATGTACATGATTGTATGGATGATATGAATCATGCGTATGTAGGTACAAATGGCATGGCACATAAATTGCCTTAATGAATGAATTTCATGGAAATACAAGCATGAATGCATGGTGATATATGCACGATTGCATGGGGATATATGCATGACTGCATGGTGATATATGTATGACTACATGGATGATATGTGCTTTATTCATGATACCTTGACTGTCTTGTCTGATGCACTATGTAGTTTGATGGATCTTTACTGTTGAATGGTTGTACTCACCCCGTTTGGGGACTAACATTTCAAATTGAGAGATGCCTCTGTCACCAGTCACGCATGGTACTTTCAATGGCTTACCATCTGATGTTGAGGTTGAGTGCTCAGAGCATTCCTGTATTGGTGTTCATGGACTGATGTTTATCTGGGTTCGAGTTTTAGTTATGTATGATGTGGATCTAGCTAATGGCCTTGTAGTCTAGGAGTTCTTGTTCGTGCATGATTGACGCGGCGGGGTGATGACAGGGATGTTGCCGCCGCCGTCGGCCGATGCACCGGGCTAGGTGTGATTGCGCGTGTGACTGGTAGATGATGACACTTTTTGGATAGCCGACACTAGATGATGGATTGATGTACAAAGTGGTATGTTAATAGGATAAGTGAAAGGTACTTGTGGTGACCCTAATGGATCGGGGGCCATCAAGGGGTGCCACATTATAATAATCGTAAAATAAATACTTGAGGATAATTGATGTTAGGAATAAAAGACGATTGAAATCCCTCCAAAGTAAAAGGTATTCTATACTTTATATAATAGTATAGATGAAGTTCGGATCCTTTATAAACCTGATGGCTCTAACTATCAACATAATAATATTTCAAAATCAAATAAAATCTACCTAGTGAAGAAACTCAAAATGCAAATCTTCCATTGTAAGCTATGTGACCTAGTTCTAACTATGCCAGTAGTTTATACATGAACTTTTCTATTTACAAATATATATATATATATATATATATATATATATATATATATATATATTGTATAATGACAGAATAAACAAGAAAATGGAGAGGAATTTTGAGTGTTCGTTCGACCGACCGTTCCAATGGTTGTCATCCCGGAGTCTTTTATATGACTCACTCACACCCTTTCAAAAGGGTGTCTTTCGATCGTAACATATCAAGATGATATGATGTGATCCAATCGCACCCCATCATAGACGTACTAGATAAAGTACGACATAGAAGAATCTTAAAGACTACGTAGTCACCAAATTATGGAGGCTCACGCAATGTGGATCGTAAATAGTGGGATTTGTCTTGCATCAATAGAATTAGCTAAGTTGAAGGTTTGACTACACCGTGCAGCCAAAACGGCATTGTTAATTGGTCAAATCAGTTATGAAGGAGCAACATTTCTAAGTACACATAATAAAATATTTATTAGATACTTTCCTAGTAATGCGGGTACAACTAATTTGATGTAAGTGATCCGGGAGGGGCACACCACCACAAATTGTCACCAATTACAAGGTGATATGAATCATAACTAATTTATTAAAAAACTTTCGTCAATCCTTAATTCTATATATATTCTCACTAATTATAAGGTGATACAAATTATCTTTATCAACCATAAATTAATAGGAACTGTGTTTGATCATATCTGTACAATTTAGAAATTTAGAATAACTGGCCCTTAAATTTTGTTTTTTTATGTTTCTATTAACGTGCAATTCTTAAATATGAAATATTAAGAAAATTATCTTCAATATAGATATTAAAAGAATCATGCCGTATCTGTAACTATGCATCAAAACATCAAATGACATGTTTTTATATTTGCTAGAATTTATTTTGTCTAATATTTAGTATTCATTTGTTTTTAAAATTGACGTGTAATTTTCTAATAACCATAATATATCTTTTATTGGTCAAGTATGGTGTATCATGTCATATATAATTGTTTGAATGATCGTCTAAAATAACTTATTTGTGAAATCTTTTTAATGTGTATTTACATATTATTTAACTCTTTCAAATATCATTTGGAAACTAATATGATAAGAGTTATCTTTGATTAAGTGATAATAAAAGTTAAATTGATGGATAAAACCCTCTCGTGAGCATGTTGCATGACTCAACCTCGCACAAGTTTTATCGTACATACATAAAGATATGTAATTGCTGGTAAAGTTTATAAGGGTTTTGAAACTTCTCAATACGATATATAATTTCACATTATCAGTTTATAGTCACTTTGAATAAAAAGTTATTGATAGGTTAAAGAGATTTACTTAGAATCTGAATAGTAGGTTCCAAGTTGCACGATCTGACGATGCTCCTTGCTTCCTTCCACATGAAGAATAATGTAGCCTAAGGATGAAAATCCTTGAGCGTGGCAACGTTATCGTAAAAACACCATCTTTTCCTCTCATAATGTTTTTTTTTTTGGTCTGGAAACATATCATTTCATTCAAGTAGGTAAAATATTACAACCCTTTGTAAGGGCTTCAGTACAAAGCATATCCAAGAGAATTTGGGGAGGTGAAAATTCCTAGTTTGGAGACAGGATTCCACGGCCACGAGCCTTGGCGGCCTAATCAGCTATAGAGTTGGCTTCACATTTGCAATGTTGAATACATTGTGGCATCCCAAAATTTCACGGCCATATCTAGAGACGTTATGACCTACGGAAAAGTGAATGGTTGTGACGTTGAATTATGTAGTAGCCATTGGACCCATGATTTGCAATGGATTGAGACCGAGCTTTCCAATGGAAAATTACTTGATGAGAAAATTCTATTTTTAGCCATGTGTTTTATAAGTAGGAGTTTATTGATTTATGATTTCAAGATTTTTGGCCAAGTAAATAAGTATAATTTGGTATTTATATAAATGATATTTAGAGTAGATTAATAAAAGAGAAAGTGGGCCAAAATTTTTAGGCCAAGACCGGCCCACAAGAGTCCCACCATTCGGCCATTTGGGCCTGGCCCACGAAGCCCAAAAGGAGGCTGCTACTACTGTCGACGAAGGAGGGAGCCCGGCCCAAGAGGCCCAATGGGCCGTCGACCAAGGGTTGGCCAAGCCCAACCAGTTGAAGTCTCCACCTCTTGCACGAAAATGCCAAGTGGCCGGAATGCAAGATCAATGATGAATAATCATTGAAGAGATGAAAATTAGAGGGGAGAGGGGGCGGATTAGGTGAGGCTTGAACTGAGAGAGAGGAAGAGGGAGGGAGTGACCGTCCGAGAGAGGGAGAGTGAGTGTGCGAGAGAAGAGGAGGAGGTTCGTTGTCGCCGTGCGTCCGCCTAGCCGCTGTTGTTGAGCCCGCCTCACCCCACTATCTGCTAGCTGCGTTTTGCTTGCACTAGAGGCAAGTAGAGTCCGTTTCTCTACCCTATTGCTCACTGTGATGTGTGTATGTTGGATGGAAAATGTTGGATGTGGTAGAGGTAAGGAGATTTCGAAGCAATGGCGAGAAATTTGTTGGCTGTGCATGCTGTTTCTAGAAAAAATCAGTCCAACCCTCCGTGAGATTGTGAACTGCATGCAAATTTTTAGTGGGAATTTTACTTCGACTTCTTAAGAAAAGTGGTAGAGGACTTCTTGAAGTATATCATATCAAAAATTTAGAGGAAATGAACAAGTATAGGTAAGTGAAATCGTCTTTCCTTGAAGAAACTGGATCTGGAAAATGGTTACCTCGACCTAGTATGATTCTATGATTTTTATAAAATCTTCCAGTCGAAATTTGATCTTGTACCCTTAAAAAAAGTTATATAAGAAATTATGAGGGATAACATATCAAACATTTAGGAAAAATGGACATGAGTAAGTTGGTAAATCGAATTTTCTTTGAAAGGAGGAACTAGATCATCTGTAGCTATTAACCTAGAACGAATTGAATTAAGATTTTTTCATGAGATATTTACCTCTAGGTTTTTTCCATAACGTACCAAATTTTCATAATTTTTGGAGTTCGTTTGGATATTTAATTGAAATTATTTTTGAAACTGTGCAAACTGTAATGCTGAAAATTTTGAAAACTGTGATGCTTGGACCGTACTGAATTGTATGAAGTTCTTTTGGTATAGTGTTCTTCATGAGATATTTACCTTTAAGTGTTTTTTATAACAGATAAAAATCTGATAATTTTTGGAGTTTTTTTGGGTATTTAATCGAAATTATCTTTGGAACTGTGCATACTGTTTCACCCGAATATTGATGTATTTTCAAAAATAAAAGAATTGGTTCTATGTGATGTTTTGGGTGATAGATTATGTTGCATATGTGATGTCATATGGCATGGTACATATTGTCAAAGGTTTAAATAGACCTTTGTCACTATCACATCGTACATCATGTGGAAATGCGGTGCATATATGAAAATAAATTATGATGATGAGTATACCATTGGAGGTGTGAGCCAACGATGCCTTGGGAGTGTCAAGATGCCCGGAGTGTGGGTGCCGGATGCCCGGAGTGTGTGAGCTGGATGTCCTCGGGAGTTTTGAGATGCCTGAAGTGTGGGTGCCGGAGGCTCCTCGCGATGCCAAGTTAGGTGTGAGCGATAAATGGGGGATGCAAACACTGGTCCTTGGGAAGAAAAATGATGAGATCCAATTGAAAGATAAAATTAGAAATTGAATCATGCGCATGGTTGTGTGCATATGGCATGGGTTGAACCTCATGGAAATTCAAGCTTGAAGTGCATGGTGGAATATGCACGTTGCATGGTGATATATGCATGGCTGCTTGATGATATATGTACAAGTGCATGGTGGTATATGCATGTTGCATGGTGGAATATGCATGGCTATTTGATGATATATGTACAAGTGCATGGTGGTATATGCACATTGCATGGATGATATGCATTATACTTGTGACATCTTCATTGTTTCTGCTTGCTGCAATGTGTAGATTAATGGATCTTTACTGCTGAGTGGTTGTACTCACCCCTTTTAGGGAATAACATTTCAGATTAAAAGATGCCTTTACTATCGGTTACACGTGGTACCTTCTACAGTATACCTACTGACGTTGAGGTTGAGTGCGAGGAGCTCATCTGTGTTAGTGTTCCTTGTTTAGTGTTTCTTCGAGTCTGTGTGCTGGTTATGTATGATGTAAGCCTAGCTGGGGGCCCTGTTGTCCAAGAGTTTCTATCTATCCACGCTCGACGCGATGGAGTGTTGATGGGGATACTGCCGCCGCCGTTGCTCGATGCACCGGGTTGGGTGTGATGGCACGTATGACTGATGGGAGTTGACACTTTTTTGGGGTAGCCGACACTTGTTGATGGATGGGTATATATATCTGTTGTAGGGTCGAGTTCTCTTTTGAGTCATAGCCAAGTAGAGTTAAAAATCTTGGCCTTTTGTTGTACCGACCCGAGATGTCCATCTTAATAATGTAAATAAAAGTGACTCGGCTTTGTCTTTTTATTTGGTGCGTAGTTGGTGTGCATTGCATTATTGTTATTGGAGTAAGGGATGGTGAGACACGTTTATGCTTCCGTTGGTGAGCTGCGCTGAAACCTTTTCAACAAAACATATATATATATATTTGAGCAACCCCTATGAATAATGGTTCCACTTTAATTAGAAAGGGTATTAGACTGGTATATTGTTTTGAACAAGTGATAGGTACCTGTGGCGACCCCTAATGGATCAGGGCAAAAAGGGGTGCCACATGCGCATATTAGGGAAACAGAGGATTGGCAAGGCATTGTCCACGAATAGGGCTCGACAGTCCCACGACAGCAATGATATAGCTAGTACGAGTACCTAGAGCGGCATGAATAGGTATATAAAAGATTTTTTTTGATAATTTCTTGATAATTGCGCAATACTTAAACAGTTGAAGAATTTGCGATAAGTAATAATCAATATAAGACTAAGTAAAGGAAAGAGAGAATTGAACACGCGGTTTATAATGGTTCGGCTTGATTCAAGCCTACGTCCACTCTTCTGCACTGACAGCCAATTGGCTGGATTCCACTATGAACAAAGAGATGTTACAGTGTTGATCTTCCTTGATTTCTAGGTGTAGATGATCTACCACACTCACTCAAGGTATTACCAAGTATGGACACTCTCTGTGTATACAATTTCGCTCGGAATGAATCGACTAATAATTAAGATGCTTCAGACTCTGGAATTTCTCTATCGTTCACGTACTCAAACAACTAGAACGTCTTCCTTTTTATACTCATTTATGCCATCATACCCATTGGCACTTTCCAAAGGAATTCCTCAAATCTACCCGTTGGACAGAATCAATCAAGAAGATCATTCGAGCTATTAAAGGTACCTGACGATAGCCCATCAATCCTGTTCGCCCATACAATCAGGATCTTGGTTTCCAAGAATAGAACATTCCAAGAATATTTCGTCGACCATCGGATCTTCAATTGATCTAGATAAGAAGAAAAGAATCCGTTATATTTATCCAACCAAAAAGATCTCTCAGAGAATAGGATTAAATCATCAACCATATACTTGACTCTGGATTTCCTTCGTCCTTTGGATCGAAGAGTTTGTCAATGAGAATAGTCTTGAGTCTTGAGTCTTGAATCTTGAGTCTGGTAATCAGAAAGTCTTCAGACTTTGAACTCGACGATCTGAAGATATCCAGACTAGACTGATAGAAACGTTTTGTCAGCTTCAAAATATTCTGGAAAGATTTCTCCAATAATCTCCCTCTTTTTTATGGTGACAAAACTTTCCTGTAGATTTGAACCACTTTGACTGCAAAAACAATTCTCAAGTAATATGGCTATCTCATAAAGATTTAACAAAACAACCAGACTCGCATCCACAGAAAATTGGTTAGTCTTTCATGAGTAATACCATATAACAACACTTGATATAAATGCAAACGAGTCAAGCATCTAAATCCACAACTAATTCAGTCAAATTCAAGTTCACTCAAGTCATACTCAAAAACAAACATATTCAACCACAAAAATAAATTTAAAGTCAAAGAAAGTTGGTTGGTTGGTTAAAATTGCTTCTCCCCTTTTTGTCATCATTAAAAAAGGTGAGAAAGGAGTCAGGTCTGCTTGGGAATGCGCACGATCTGAAAATCTCCCATGGATTGGACTACGCCTTCTAGCCTCTTCAAGTCTTCCCTTAGTTGAGCTACCTCCTCTCCTTTGGTATTGGCTTGAAGTTGTAGAGCGAGGTCTTTCATTTTGTCCTCCAGGGTAACTGAAGATGCTTGTCCAGCATTCTTTATGGCTTGAATCTCACAGTCCAGAGCATAGATTTGGCCACGCATTTCCAAAAGAACATCCATAATACGACGAAAATCTGCAGAATTGTATGTCTGTGTACTTGCATTTGCTTTCTCAGATGGAGTGAATGCAAACGATGGCGCTTCTGTATAGTTTTGCAGATTTGGTGTTGACGTATCGTATCCTTCTTCAGGCAATTGAGAAGCCTGAAACTCTTCGGGGTCTGCTGGAGATTCTCTTAGACCTTCACTATTGGCAGCATGAGGTGTTGACCTTTCCTCGCCAACTCCCCCTGTCTCTAGGACATCAAAAGGGGAAGAGTGATGATCATGCTCTTCTGTATCTTGATTCCCCTTCTCTCCAGATTCAGCTGCAAACTTTTCTTGCTCTTCTTCTCCTTCTTCTTCAGCTTCTTTCTCCCTCTCTCGCTGCTCTTCTTCTTCTCTGTTCTTGGCTTGCTCCTCTTCTTCTCTCTGTTTCTTCCGATGTTACGTCGATTGGGGAACGAACGTCGGTCCTTATCAAGGCAAAGTGATTGTAAGATCTTCCTCCTCATCTTCATCCTCCAAGATGAGAGTTCTCTTCTTTTTGGATGGGGCACCAATGGCCTCCTTCCCTTTTCTCTTTGAAGCAGACGGAACTGGAGTCTTCACTCTAAATTTCTCCATTGCCTTGGAAAGTTTTTGCAGACGCATCTTCGTTAACATTTTCAAACCTACCACCATCTTATCACATGGTCGAACACAAAGTGTGTGTGGCGGTTCAATATTCATGTGTCTGAAGATCTTGGTCACCAGACCTGGGTAAGGCAATTGTCCCTTGTCCTTCGACGTTGCTCTGTACATATGAAAGAGAATAGTATGAGGAAGAGAGAACTTCATCCCTGAGTTGATTGCGTACATCAATTTTGCCTTTGAATTAGACATATCAGTCTTTGATGTAGACTTGGGCCTGATGCAATTAATCACAATTTTGTGCAGCACAATATTGATGGCACGCATCCTTGAATAGATGATTCTTCCCTCTACATCTCTATCTTTGACAAGTTCCAATGAGGCACGAGCAACTGAGACTTTGATTGGTTGATAGCGTCCTCGTTCAACTCCAATTATGTCCGCCAACATGTCCACGTCTAACACATAATCCGGTCTCGAACAACGAATGATATTCTATTCGCATCTATAAAGCTGAGATTTCGAATAGAAATACGCGATCGATTGTGCATAACCATCTGTGGTATCAGTGCAAAAACATTCCAGTTGAAGCAGACTGAACTTCTCCCTTAAGTTCACATTAACAGCATCCAAGAAATCGAAATCGACACTCCTTGGGTTTATCACCCCTCGTTTCAGCAGTCTGAAAAACAAATTCTCCTGTTCCTTTGATTTGAATAACTCCATCCTCTTTCCCTTCACCTTTGCAGCAATACCCATTCTAGGTTGAAAATCAGTGAACATTTTATCATCGTCGTTCCCATCAGTGAGATTTGGTCCCGACATACGAGGGTCACTGGGAATATTCGCAAGTGCTTCCTCTGCTTTACCCTTGGGAGCAATTCCCAAATCCTCCATTCTTTTCAGAAAGATATACTCATTCCCATAATTCTTATCTTTAAGAAAATCATCTACGTATTTCAACGGAGTCCCAGTACCTTTCAACGCACAGTAAAGTTTGTAAATAAACGAGGGTTTTTGGACTCTTACTGGGTCTGCATCCTCGATTATCTCTTCCTCTGGCTGTTAACCCGCATCATGTGGGGTAGATGGCGTTGAGTGACGTGGTGGAGAATGAGTCGGGTTCTGTTGCTGACTCGATAATTCTTCCTCTTCTGTGAGATCGAAATGGGTAGGTCCCTCATTCATCCTCTATGGTCCCTTGTTCGCGATTCTTGAAGACTTCCTCGAAGAAGACATCCTTCTTTGTCGCTGAAAGATTCCTTTACTTGCTTTCCCAAGAAAAGATGACAACTTTCTCGAAGATGAACACGAAGTAGAAATCGGATTGGGAGGATAATGCTTTTTAGAGTTTTGAAGATTGAAAATGAAAACTGTATATATAACTCAGTTTTGAAAAGGGAAGTTCAATCGGCACAAAGAAAGAGTACAAATACCTTTTTTTTTTTTCGAAATCAATAACTGCCAAAATGAATCCTTTTGAAAAGACAAGTTTTCATTTTTCACGGAGACTACAAAATAACTGAACGAAAGATCATACCTTTTTGAATAACAACTTACAGTCTATAGTCATCAATGTCTGAGTCTGAGGATTTAGAGTCTGAGAAATTAGAGTCTGATGATCATCAACTTTCTGAGTCTGAAGGTTGGAGAGTCTCTAGACTTTAACTTCTTCGAGCTTCAAAATGTTGAGTCTTGAACGAATAAAATCGAACTGATTTTTCTCCAAAGGATTTGTGAATATATCCGCTAGTTGACTTTTTGAATCAACAAATTGAATCAAGATTTCTCCATTTTGAATATGATCTCTAATGAAGTGATGTCGAATCTCTATATGCTTTGCTCTTGAATGAAGAATTGAATTTTTGGTGAGATTGATTGCACTAGTGTTGTTACATTTGATTTATGTGCATGAGTCTTCAATCCCATAGTCTTGTAGCTGTTGTTTTATCCATAGAATTTGTGAACAGCAGCTTCCAAGGGCTACATACTCTGCTTCTGTTGTTGAGAGAGCTATAGTGCTTTGTTTCCTTGAAAACCAAGACACTGTCCTGCTTCCAAGCAACTGGCAAGTTCCTGAAGTACTCTTTCTATCGACTCTGCAGCTGGCTAGATCTGCGTTTAAATATCCCAAAAGATTAAAGTCTCCCTTCTTAGGATACCAAAGACCAATGCTTGAAGATGAAGCAACGTATTTAATAATACGTTTTGCAGCACTGAGATGGGATTCTCTAGGATCTGATTGAAACCTAGCACAGATGCAAACACTCAACAAAATGTCAGGTCTAGAAGCAGTAAGATAAAGAAGTGAACCGATGATGCTCCTGTACAGCTTTTGATCAACTTTCTTCCCTTCTTCATCTTTGTCTATCTTCAAAGAGCTTGACATTGGTATATCGGTCTTCTTGCAATTTTCCAATCCAAACCTTTTGACAAGATCATTCGCATATTTCTTGGTAAATGATAGTTCCTTCCCTCAATTGCTTTATTTGAAGACCAAGAAAGAATGTTAATTCTCCCATCATACTCATTTCAAACTCATCCTGCATAGACTTAGAAAATTTCTTGCATAGACTTTCATTAGAGGATCCAAAGATAATATCATCCACATATATTTGAACAAGTAAAAGGCTTTTGTTTTCCTTTTTGATAAATAAAGTAGTATCTACTTTACCTTTGACAAAACCATTCTGTAATAAGAACTTACTCAGTCTGTTGTACCAAGCTCGAGGTGCTTACTTTAAACCACACAAAGCCTTTTTTAGTCTGAAGACTGAGTCTGGCTTCTTTGGGTCTTCAAAACCAGGCGGTTATTCCACATAAACTTCCTCTTGGATAAATCCATTTAGGAAAGCACTTTTGACTTCCATTTGGAATAACCTTACATTTTTATAATAAGCAAACGCAAGTAATAGACGAATAGCTTCTAACCTTGCTACAAGAGCGTAAGTCTCATCATAGTCTATTCCTTCTTCTTGCGTGTATCCTTTGGCAACGAGTCTTGCTTTATTTCGTATGACTTTTCCTTTTTCATTCATCTTGTTTCTGAACACCCATTTGGCTCCAATAATAGTTTTACCTTTTGGTTTAGATGTCAATTCCCAGACATCATTAATGTTGAACTGTCTGAGCTCCTCTTGCATAGTTTCGATCCAGCTTTAATCAGATAAAGCTTCTTCTATGCTTTTTGGTTTAATTTCAGAAATGAGAGCCACAGCACTAGACTCTTCACGTCTTTTGGATCTGGTTCGAATTCCTTCATTAATTTCACCGATAATGAGATCTTTGGGATGACTGGACTTATGCTTCCAGTTACTGGTTGATTTATCTGGATGATGATCTCTTTCTTTATTTGAATCTTCATGAACATCTTGATGCTGGTCTTCCAGAGTCTGAGACATTTCTTGAGTTGTGAGCTTTGGAATGTCTGGAGTAGATTTAGACTCTTCATGCGAGTCGATTTGGATTCATCTTGCGTAGAGTCTTGAAATTTGACATTCATTGACTCCTCCATCGATTGGCTCTTCTTGTTATAGACTCTATAGGCTTTGCTTGATGTAGAATATCCAAGGAAGATGCCTTCATCTGATCTTTCTTCAAACTTACCAACTTGATCCTTTGCATTTTTCAATATAAAGCACTTGCAACCGAACACATGAAAGTATGAAACAATGGACTTCTTACCTTTGAATAATTCATAAGGGGTTTTCTCAAGAATAAGTCTTAGGAAGACTCTATTGATGATATAGCATGCTGTTGAAACAGCTTCAGCCCAAAATCGTGAAGAAATTTTACTTTCAATTAAAAGAGTTCTGGTCATTTCTTGAAGAAATCTATTCTTTCTTTCCACAACTCCATTTTGCTAAGGAGTGTATAGAGAGGAGAACACATGCTTAAATCCAGATTCATCACATAATTTTGTAAAATCTTGATTTTCAAATTCTCCTTCATGATCTGTTCTTATACTTGAGATAACACATCCTTTTTCATTTTGAACATTTTTAGCAAATTTTTCAAAATACGAAAAGGTTTCTGACTTACTTGCAAGGAAATATACCCAAGTAAAGCGGGAGTAATCATCCACAATTACCAGGCAATATTTCTTACCTCCAATACTCTGGGTTCTGGTTGGTCCGAAGAGATCCATATGCAACAATTGTAGTACATGATTAGTAGAGACATGATTTATTGGCTTAAATGAATTTCTTACCTGTTTTCCCAGAATACATGGTGTGCATGGATCAGACTTTTGATATGGTAATTTGGGTAGACCTCGAACAAGCTGCTTTGATGAGATTTTGGCTAATTGCTTCATATTGACATGACCGAGCTTTCTGTGCCATAAGCTCGCTTCATCTTGAATTGAGATTAGGCATTGTGATTCATTTAATTTCATGTCTAAGAGGTAGATATTTCCATGTCTTCGACCAATGAAAGACTGAGTAGAGTCTTTACTAATTCCATAGCAAATTCCTTCTTGAAAGGAGATATTGAAACCAGTATCACACAATTGGCTAATGCTAAGAAGGTTATAGTTGAGTCCTTCCACTAGAGAAACATTGCTTATTGTGAGATTTCCAATTTTCACAGTTCCAAATCCCACAATGCTTCATTTGCCATTTCCTCCAAATGAAACATTTCCACCGTTTACTTGAACAAGCTTTATGAAGCACTTTGAGTCTCCTGTCATGTGTCTTGAACATCCGCTGTCAAGATACCACTTTACCTTTTTCTTGATGGAGACCTGCATTTAAAATAGAGTCTCAAGCTTTCTTTGGTACCCAAATTTTCTTGGGTCCTTTAGTGTTAGTAGGATAAACATTATTAGGCCATACTTTCTTAACGAGGCTTCCAAACCATAGGACACTCTTTTTCAAAGTGATCCTTCTTGTTACACTTTGAACACCTTAGAGCATTTCGACCTACGAGACTTTACAAAAACTTTCTCGAAATGATTTTTGTAAGCCTCTCTCAACGGTCTTTTCTTAATTCTTTCTTTTACTTTAGGAAAATCAATCAAAGTAATTGTTTTCGCTGTCATACCTAAACCAGACTTATTGAAGTAAGGTCTTTGAACTGAAAGAACTTTTTCAAGCTTTTCGGATCCTATCGAAAATTTCTTTGAAATATTTGATAAGTCCGTTTTTAAGAAAACATTTTCTTTCAAAAGATTATCTTCTTTTTCTTTAAGAGCAGAAACATTTAAGTCTAAAATTTTAACTCTTTCTTCTAAAATGGTTTCCTTTTGTTTTAGAGCTGAGTTTTCCTTTTTAAGTTCGGAAATCCTTTTGAGAGAAGTCTTAAGACTAAAACACAGTTCATCAATGTATTTAGAAACTTTGAGGAATTTTAAAATCACTTACCTCAAATTCTTTGTTTGAGTCGATCCAGACCGAGTCTAAGTCTGAATGTGCCATCAGACATATGTTGGCATATTCATTATCACTTTCTTCACACTCTGTATCACTCCAGGTTTCGGCTTCGAGAGCTTTTCGAAACTTCTCAGCTTTTCCTCTTTTCTTCTTTAGAAGAGGA
This sequence comes from Eucalyptus dawsonii, assembly GCA_016097615.1. NCBI lineage: Eukaryota > Viridiplantae > Streptophyta > Magnoliopsida > Myrtales > Myrtaceae > Eucalyptus > Eucalyptus dawsonii. The sequence continues at coordinate 43,144,495 of CM027875.1, forward strand.
CAGTTGGGTTTGATGTGTCCCTTTTTCTTACATTCGAAGCAGACTACATCTTTGTTTGGTTCCTCATCATCAACAGACTTGGTCTGCTATCTCTGGAAACTTTGTTTCTTTCAGTTGAACCTTCTTCCTTTTCTATTCAGTTTTTTGAATCTTCTTATCATGAGAGCAAGCTCCTCGTCGTCCATATCATCTCCCGAATCGTATCATCGAATCATCATTTGATTTTAATGCAATGGATTTCTTACCTCTTGGATCTTCGTCTTCATTAATTCGTTCCACTTCATAAGGCGAAGAGTTCCAATTAGCTCGTCGACGAGATAGAGGCATAATTCTTTGCGTCTCTCTTATTGAAGTCTTTATATGATTCCAATCCTTGGAGAGTCCACGCAAGTAGCTTGTTCACCTTCATGGGATTAGAAATTTTTTGTCCTTGGTTCTCAAGACCATTGACAATATCTCGTAAAACGACTAAACATGTCGGTTATAGATTCTCCTGGTTTCATTTTGAAGGCTTCATATTGACCGAGGAGAATGTTGATTCTGGTCTCCTTCACTCGATCTGTTCCTTCATAGGTGATATGTAATCTGTCCCATACTTCTTTTGTTGTAACACAGGAAGATATTATGTTATATTCAGTTGTAGACAAGGCACAATATAAAGAGTAAATTGCTTTTGCATCGAGTGCTTGTCTCTTGTTTATCTCTTCCTGAGTCATTCCGCTGGTCTCAATAGTTTCTTTCCCTCTTTCAGAGACTGATACAGTAGTAGGAGTGATTCCTCTTTCCACAACGTCCCATTCCAGAGGATCCTTTGATCGTAAGAAAGCTTTCATCTTGTTCTTCCAGATGTTGTAATCCTTTCCATCATAGTAGGGTGGTCTGGTATTGCTTTGCCCTTCCACCAGCCCTGGTGCTAGCATACTAGCCATGGATCTTTTACTCTGAAGTAAAACATTTCAAATAAAGTAAGAACACGGGCTCTGATACCAATTGATATAGCTAGTACGAGTACCTAAAGGGGGGTGAATAGGTATATAAAATATTTTTCTTGATAATTTCTTGATAATTGCGCAATACTTAAACAGTTGAAGAATTTGTGATAAGTAATAATCAATATAAGACTAAGTAAAGGAAATAGAGAATTGAACCGGTTTATAGTGGTTCGGCTTGATTCAAGCCTACGTCCACTCTTACGCACCGATGCCAATTGGCTGGATTCCACTATGAACAAAGAGATGTTACGGTGTTGATCTTCCTTGATTTCTAGGTGTAGATGATCTACCACACTCACTCAAGGTATCACCAAGTATGGACACTGTGTATACAATTTCGCTCGAATGAATCGACTAATAATTAAGATGCTTGGACTCTGGAATTTTCTATCGTTCACGTACTCAAACAACTAGAACGTCTTCCTTTTTATACTCCTTTATGCCATCATACCCGTTGGCACTTTCCAAAGGAATTCCTCCAATCTACCCGTTGGACAGAATCAATCAAGAAGATCATTCGAGCTATTAAAGGGAACCTGACGATAGCCCATCAATCCTGTTCGCCCATACAATCAGGATCTTGGTTTCCAAGAATAGAACATTCCAAGAATATTTCGTCGACCATCGGATCTTCAATTGATCTAGATAAGAAGAAAAGAATCCGTTATATTTATCCAACCAAAAAGATCTTCTCCGTGAGAATAGGATTAAATCCTCAACCATATACTTGACTCGATTTCCTTCGTCAACTTGGATCGAAAGACCTGTCAATGAGAATAGTCTTGAGTCTTGAGTTTTGAGTCTTGAGTCTTGAATCTTGAGTCTGGTAATCCAAAAGTCTTCAGACTTTGAACTCGACGATCTGAAGATATCCAGACTAGACTGATAGAAACGTTTTGTCAACTTCAAAATATTCTGGAAAGATTTCTCCAACAAGCAATTGGTGATTGTTCATAGTTTCTACCATCTCGAGGCAATTGGATTCAACCAGCAGGTGAGCGTCTTCTTTTCCTTTTTGTAGCAAATATTGGAGAGTGAGTATTAGGGCTTGAAACTTTGTTTGTAGTGGGGAGGATGCTTGGACACTGCTAAAGAAATCGTCGATTATGGTGCCTGAGTGATCTCTACAAACACACGTAATGGCTCTTGTGTGACCTGCTATGGGAAAAGCCCCATCAAGATTGATTTTGAGGGTGCCAGGCTCCGAGGGAATCCACAGCCAATGAGGGTTCAGCAAGGGTTGCCCTATGTCTTATGCTGGCTGCAGTGTGCGAAAGGTAATCAATGCATCTGTGAAAGCCAGATCCACAATTTGTTCGGGGTTTATGCGTTGGTGTCGGAAGATGAAGTGGTTTCGTGCTTTCCAGATCTACCAAAGAAGGGATGCGATGGTCTCCAAATCAAGTAGGTTGGCTCTACTTGCAAATAGATCTACTAGCCAAGCATCCATTCGATGTGTGTTGTAAGCTAATATGTCTATCTTGACTTTGGGGTGGGACCAAATTCCCTATGTCGATGGGCAAAGTAGAAATATATGTTCAGTAGTTTCAGGGAAATGGGATAGGCAAAGCTGACATACTGGGTCGGGGACAATGTGTCGTTGGAATAGGTTGTCCCTTGTAGAGAGTGCATTATGGCATAACTACCACAGGAAGATTTTAAGTTTGGGGGTGGTCTTCGCTTTCCAAACCTATGGCCATAACAAGGGTGGCGTTTGGTAGGGTGTGGATGCACGGGTTCTAGCAATGCTGTGAGATGTTCTTCTGAAGGAAGTATAGCCACTTTTCATTGTATATAGTCCTGTCTACGTCCCAGTCCAAATAAGTTGATCTATATTGGAAGCAGAGCATAACTGTATGGCGACAATGTGTTGGAGAAATCGTACCAGAATATTTTGAAGCTGACAAAACATTTCCTTCAGTCTAGTCTGTGTATCTGCAGATCGTCTAGTGTAAAGTCTGAAGACTTTCTGATCACCAGACTCAAGATTCAAGACTCAAGACTCAAGACCATTCTCATTGACAGTCTTTCTGATCCAGTGACGAAGGAAATCCAGAGCCGAAGTATATGGTTGAGAATCTTATCCTATCGTCTGGAGAAGATCTTTTTGGCTGGATAATCATAACGGATTGTTTTGTTCGTATCAAGATCAATTGAAGATCCGATGGTCGACGAAGTATTCTTGGAATGTTCTATTCATGGAAACCAAGATCCTGATTGTATGGGCAAACAGGATTGATGGGCTATCGTCAGGTTCCTTTTATAGCTCGAATGATCTTCTTGATTGATTCCGTCCAACGGGTAGATTGGAGGAATTCCTTTGGTAAGTGCCAACGGTATGATGGCATAAAGGAGTATAAAAAGGAAGACATTCTTGTTGTCTTAAGAACGTGATTGATAGAAAAATTCCAGAGTCTGAAGCACCTTGATTATTAGTCGATACGATACCGAGCGAAATTGTATACACAAGAGAGTGTTTATACTTGGTGATACCTTGAGCGAGTGTAGTAGATCATCTACATCGAGAGATCAAGGAAGAACAACACCTTTGTAACATCTCTTTGTTCATAGTGGAATCCAGCCAAATTGGCTGTCAGTGCAGAAGAGTGGACGTAGGCTTGGATCAAGCCGAACCACTATAAACCGCGTGTTTAATTCTCTCTTTCCTTACTCAGTCTTACATTGATTGTTATCTTTCGCTAATCCTTGAACTGTCTAAGTATTGCGCAAGTATACAGAAATTACCAAGAAAAATCTTTGTATACCTATTCACCCCCCTCTAGGTACTCATACTAGCAACATCAATTGGTATCAAAGCTCGTGTTCTTACCTTGTTTGAAGTGTTTTACTTCAGAGTAAAAGATCCATGGCTAGTATGCTAGCACCAGGGCTAATGGAAGGGCAAAGCAATACAAGACCACCCTACTTTGATGGGAATGATTACAACATCTGGAAGAACAAGATGAAAGCCTTCCTACGATCCAAGGATCCTCTGGAATGGGACGTTGTGGAAAGAGGAATCACTCCTACTGCTGCATCAATCTCTGAAAGAGGAAAAGAAACTGTTGATGCCAGCGGAATGACTCAGGAAGAAATAAACAAGAGACAAGCACTCGATGCAAAAGCAATTTATTCTTTATATTGTGCTTTATCTCCAACTGAGTATAACAGAATATCTTCTTGTGTTACAGCAAAAGAAGTATGGGATAGATTACACATCACCTATGAAGGGACAGATCGAGTGAAGGAGACCAGAATTAACATTCTCCTCGGTCAATATGAAGCCTTCAAAATGAAACCAGGAGAATCTATAAGCGACATGTTCGTCGTTTACGAGATATTGTCAATGGTCTTGAGAACCAAGGACAAAAATTTCTGATCCCATGAAGGTGAACAAACTACTACATGGACTCTCCAAGGACTGGAATCATATAAAGACTTCAATAAGAGAGACGCAAAGAATCATGCCTCTATCGTCGCCGACGATTGGAACCCTTCGATCTTATGAAGTGGAACGAATTAATGAAGACGAAGATCAAGAGGTAAGAAATCTATTGCATTAAAATCAAATGATGATTCGATGATGCAGATTCGAAGATGATATGGACGATGAGGAGCTCGCCCTCATGATAAGAAGATTCAGAAAACTGAATAGAAAGGCGAAGGTTCAACTCAAAGAAACAAAGTTTCCGAGACAGCAGACCAAGTCTGTTGATGATGAGGAACCAAATAAAGATGTAGTCTGCTTCGAATGTAAGAAGAAGGGATACATCAGACCCAACTGTCCTCTTTTGAAGAAGAAAAGAGGAAAAGCTGAGAAGTTTTGAAAAGCTCTCAAAGCCGAAACATGGAGCGATACGGAATGTGAAGAAAGTGACAATGAATATGCCAACATATGTTTGATGGCACATTCAGACTCAGACTCAGATTCTGGATCAGACTCAGATAGTGAATTTGAGGTAAGTGACTTTAAAATTCCTGTCAAAGTCTCTAAATATATTGATGAACTGTGTTTCAGTCTTAAGACTTCTCTCAAAAGGATTTCCGAACTTAAAAAGGAAAACTCAGTTCTAAAACAAAAAGAAGTCATTTTATAAGAAAGAGTTAAAAGTCTAGACCTAAATGTTTCTGCTCTTAAAGAAAAAGAAGATGATCTTTTGAAAGAAAATGTTTTCTTAAAAACGGACTTATCAAATATTTAAAAGAAGTTCTCAATAGGATCTGAAAAGCTTGAAAAAGTTCTTTCGTTCAAAGACCTTACTTCAATAAGTCGGTCTAGGCATGACAGCGGAAACAATTCCCTTGATTGATTTTCCTAAAGTTAAAGAAAGAATAAAGAAAAGACCGTCGAGAGAAGCTTACAAAAATCATTTCAAGAAAGTTTTTGTAAAATATGTTGGTCGAAATGCTTTAAGGTGTTCAAAGTGTAACAGTAAGGATCACTTTGAAAAAGAGTGTCCTATGGTTTGGAAGCCTGTTAAGAAAGTATGGCCTAATAATGCTTATCCTACTAACATCAAAGGACCCAAGAAAATTTGGGTACCAAAGAAAACTTGAGACTCTCTTTTAAATGCAGGTCTCCGTCAAGAAAAAGATAAAATGGTATCTTGACAGCGGATGTTCAAGACATATGACAGGAGACTCAAAGTGCTTTGTAAAGCTAGTTCAAGTAAACGGCGGAAATGTTTCATTTGGAGGAAACGGCAAAGGAAGCATTGTGGGATTTGGAACTGTGAGAATTGGAAATCTCACAATAAGCAATGTTTCTCTAGTAGAAGGACTCAACTATAACCTTCTCAAAGCATTAGCCAACCGTGTGATACTTGGTTTCAAGATCTCCTTTCAAGAAGGAATTTGCTATGGAATTAGTAAAGACTCTACTCGGTCTTTCATGGGTCGAAGACAGGAACATCTATCTCTTAGACATGAAATTAAATGAATCTCAATGTCTGATCTCAATCCAAGATGAAGCAAGCTTATGGCACGAAAGCTTGGCCATGTCAATATGAAGCAATTAGCCAAAATCTCATCAAAGCAGCTTGTTCGAGGTCTACCCAAATTACCATATCAAAAGTCCGATCCATGCACACCCTGTATTATGGGAAAACAGGTAAGAAATTCATTTAAGCAAATAAATCATGTCTCTACTAATCATGCACTACAGTTGCTGCATATGGATCTCTTCGGACCAACCAGAACCCAGAGTATTGGAGGTAAGAAATATTGCTTAGTAATTGTGGATGATTACTCCCGTTTTACTTAGGTTTATTTCCTTGCAAGTAAATCAGAAACCTTTTCGTATTTTGAAAAATTTGCTAAAAAGGTTCAAAATGAAAAAGGATGTGTTATATCTAGTATAAAAACAGATCATGGAAGTGAATTTCAAAATCAAGATTTCACAAAATTGTGTGATGAATCTGGTTTTAAGCACGTATTCTCCTCTCCATACACTCCTCAGCAAAATGGAGTTGTGGAAAGAAAGAATAGATCTCTTTAAGAAATGGCTAGAACTCTTTTAATTGAAAGCAAAATTTCTTCACGATTTTGGGCTGAAGCTGTTTCAACAGCATGCTATATCATTAATAGAGTCTTCCTAAGACCTATTCTTGAGAAAACCCCTTACGAATTATTCAAATGTAAGAAGCCTATTGTTTCATACTTTCATGTGTTTGGTTGCAAATGCTTTATATTGAAAAATGCACAAGATCGAGTTGGTAAGTTTGAAGAAAGATCAGATGAAGGCATCTTTCTTGGATATTCTACATCAAGCAAAGTCTACAGAGTCTATAACAAGAAAAGCCAGACGGTGGAGGAGTCAATGAATGTCAAATTTCAAGACTCTACGCAAGATGAACCCAGTCAGACTCAATATGAAGAGTCTGAACATGCCCCAGACCTTCCAAGGCCTTCAACTTAAAAAGTATCTCAGACTTTGGAAGACCAGCGTCAAGATGTTCATGAAGATTCAAATAAAGAAAGAGATCATCATCCAGAAAAATCAACCAGTAACTGGAAGCACAAGTCCAGTCATCCTAAAGATCTCATTATAGGCGAAATTAATGAAGGAATTCGCACGAGATCCAAAAGACGTGAAGAGTCTAGTCTTGTGGCTCTCATCTCTCGAAATTGAACCAAAAAGCATAGAAGAAGCTTTATCGATGAAAGCTGGATTGAAGCTATGCAAGAAGAGCTCAGACAGTTCAACATTACCGATGTTTGGGAATTGACATCTAAACCAAAAGGTAAAACTGTTATTGGAGCCAAATGGGTGTTCAGAAACAAGATGAACAAAAAAGGAAAAGTCGTACGGAATAAAGCAAGACTCGTGGCCAAGGGATACACGCAAGAAGAAGGAATAGACTATGATGAGACTTACGCTCCTGTAGCAAGGTTAGAAGCTATTCGTCTATTATTTGCGTTTGCTTGTTACAAAAATTTCAGGTTATTCCAAATGGACGTCAAAAGTGCTTTCCTAAATGGATTTATCCAAGAGGAAGTTTATGTGGAACAACCACCTGGATTTGAAGACCCAAAGAAGCCGACTCGTCTTCGTGACCGAAAAAGGCTCGTATGGTCTAAAGCAAGCACCTTGAGCTTGGTACGACGACAGAGACTAAGGGCGCGTTTGGTAACGGTCGTTCTGAGCCGATCCCGATCGAACCGATTCTTTTTGATTGTTCCTGAACCGATTCGAGTAAAAAAGCGCGTTTGGTAATCTGTTCAAAATTTTTGATTCGGAATAATTGCGTTTGGTACCGTATTAATTGATTTGTTCCAAATTAATTTCTTTTAATTTTTAAATAAATTTTAAATAATTTAATTTACTTTTAAATAAATTTTAAATAATTTAATTTACTTTTAAATAAATTTTAAATAATTTCTTTACTTTTTTACTTTTTTCTTTTTTCCTTTTTTTTTTCTTTTTTTCCCCTTTTTTCCTATTCTTCTTCTTCTTCATTTGGCCGGTCGCCCGGACCGGCGATCGCCAGACGAGGGGTCGGCGACGCTCACCGGAGCGCCGCCGACCCTCGCCGAGGTCGGCCTTCGTCGGCCGAGCCTCGCCGTGGCCAGCCGGGCCTCGCCCGCCTCGGCGAGGCCGCCCAGCCACCGGCGGGGGCCGGGCGAGCCTCGCCCGATCCGGCGAGGCCGAGCCTCGCCCCCGCGGCGAGGCTCGCGCCACCGGCGAGGCTCGCCCGGCCCCGCCGGTGGCTAGGCCGGCCTCGCCGGGGGCGGGCGGGCCCGCCACCGGCGAGGCCGGGCCTCGCGGATCGGGCGAGGCCGAGCCTCGCCGGTGGCCGGGCTTGCCTCCGGCGAAGCTCGCGGACCTCGCCCGGTTCGGGCGAGCCTCCGGCGACCTCGGACCTGGACCAATGACGGACGGCGGCGGACCAGCGACGGCGGCGGGGACCGGCAGGGCGGCGGCGGCGGCGGACAGCATGGCGGCGGCGGGCGATGGCGAATGGTAACCGAGATGTTGAAAGAGAAGAACAAGGTTTTACCGTGTTGATTCTTTTTCTAATTCTCTTCCGAGAATCAAATTTTTTTAGATTCTCAAACCTTGTCCGAAACTGTTCCCGGGAACAAATTTGTTCCCGGGAACAAAAAAGTTACCAAACGCGTTTCTCGTCCCAAACTGATTCTGGGAACAAAAAATCAGAAATTATTACTGTTGGGCAAGTTGCCAAACAGAGCCTAAGTAAGTTCTTATTACGTAACGGCTTTGTTAAAGGTAAAGTAGATACTACTCTATTCATCAAAAAGGAAAACAAAAGCTTTTTACTTGTTCAAATATATGTTGATGATATTATTTTTGGATCATCTAACGAAAGTCTATGCAAGAAATTTTCTAAGTCTATGCAGGATGAGTTTGAAATGAGTATGATGGGAGAATTAACATTCTTTATGGGCCTTCAAATAAAACAATTGAAGGAAGGAACTTTCATTAACCAAGAAAAATATGCTAATGATCTTGTCAAAAGATTTGGACTGGAAAATTGCAAGAAGATTAATATACCAATGTCAAGCTCTCTGAAGATAGACAAAGATGAGGAAGGGAAGAAAGTTGATCAAAAGCTCTACAGGAGTATCATCGGTTCACTTCTTTATCTTACTGCTTCTAGACACGACATTTTGTTAAGTGTTTGTATCGTGCTAGGTTTCAATCGGATCCTAGAGAATCTCATCTCGGTGCTGCAAAACGTATCATTAAATACGTTGCTTCATCTTCAAGTATGGGTCTTTGGTATCCTAAGAAGGAGACTTTAATCTTCTAGGATATTCGACGCAGATCCGCCGGCTGCGAGAGTCAATAGAAAGAGTACTTCAGAACTTGCAGTTACTTGGAACGGGACAAAGTGTCTTGGTTTTCAAGAAAACAAAGCACTGTAACTCTCTCAACAACAGAAGCAGAATATGTTGCCCTTGGAAGCTGCTATTCACAAATTCTATGGATAAAACAACAGCTACAAGACTTTGGGATTGAAGACTCATGCACAGAAATCAAATGTGACAACACCAGCGCAATCAATCTCACCAAAAATCCAATTCTTCATTCAAGAGCAAAGCATATAGAAATTCGACATCACTTTATTAGAGATCATATTCAAAGTGGAGAAATCTCGATTCAATTTGTTGATTCAAAAGGTCAACTAGCAGATATATTCACAAAGCCTTTGGAGAAAAATCAATTTGATTTTATCCGCTCCAGACTCAACATTTTGAAGCTCGAAGAAGTTAAAGTCTAGAGACTCTCCAACCTTCAGACTCAGAAAGTTGATAACCATCAGACTCAAATCTCATCAGACTCAAATCTCTCAGACTCAGACGTTGATGACTATAGACTGTAAGTTGTTACTTTATCTAAACTCGAAAAGGTATGATCTTTCGCTTAGTCATTTTCTCTATGAAAAACTTGTCTTTTCAAAAGGTTTAATTTTGGCAGTTATTGATTTAGAAAAGAGGTATTCGTACACTTTCCTTGTACCGATTAAACTTCCCATTTTCAAAACTGAGTTATATATACAGTTTTCTCTTTCAATCTTCGAAACCCTAAAAGCATTCTCCTCTCAAACTGGTTTTTACTTCGAATTCATCCTCGAGAAAGTTGTCATCTTTTTCTTGGGAAAGCAATCAAAGAAATCTTTTAGAGACAAGAAGAATGTCGTCTTCAAGGAAGTCCTCAAGAATCGCGTCAAGGGGACCACAGAGGATGAAGGAGGGACCTACCCACTTCGATCTCACAGAAGAGGAAGAACTTTCGAGTCAGCATCAGAACCCGACTCATTCTCCACCACGTCACTCAACGCCTTCTACCCCACAAGGTGCAGGTCAACATCCAGAGGAAGAGGTAATCGAGGATGCAGACCAAGTAAGAGTTCAAAAACCCTCTTATATTTACAAACTCTACCGTGCATTGAAAAGTACTGGGACTCCGATGAAATATGTGGATGACTTTCTTAAAGGAAAGAACTATGGGAATGAATACATTTTTCTGAAGAAAATGGAGGATTTGGGAATTGCTCCCAAAGGTAAAGCAGAGGAAGCGCTTGCAAATATTCCGAGTGACCCTCGGATGTCGGGCCCAAATTTGATTGATGGGAACGACGATGACAAAATGTTCACTGACTTTCAACCGAGATTGGGTGTTGCTGCGAAGGTGAAGGAAAAGAGGATGGAGTTATTTAAATCAAAGGAACAGGAAACCTTGTTCTTCAAATTGCTGAAGCGAGGGGTAATAAACCCTAGAAGTGTCGACTTTGATTTCCGGATGCTGTGAATGTGAACTTGAGAGAAAAGTTTAGTCTCGTCTTATTTGGAACATTTTGCACCGACACCACGGACGGATATGCACAATCGATCGCATATTTCTATTCAAATCTTAGCTTTATTGATGCGAATAGAATATCTTTCGGTGTTCGAGATCGGGATTATGTGTTGGATGTGGATATGTTGGCGGACATACTTGGAGTTGAACGGGCACGATACCAACCAGTCAAAGTCTCAGTTGCTCGTGCCACAATGGACATTGTCGAAGATAGAGATATTGAGGGAAAAATCATCTATTTAAGGATGCGTGCCATCAACATTGTGTTGCACAAAATTGTTATCAATTGCATTAGGCCGAAGTCTACATCAAAGGCTGATGTGTCTAATTCTGAAGCAAAATTGATGTACGCAATCAACTCTGGGAAGAAATTCTCTCTCCCTCACACTATTCTCTTTCACATGTACAGAGCAATGTCGAAAGACAAGGGACAATTGCCTTATCCAGGTCTGGTGACCAGGATCTTCAGACACATCAATATTGAACCGCCACACACTCTCTGTGCTCGACCGTGCGATAAGATGGTGGTAGGTTTAAAAATGTTAACCAAGATGCGTTTGAAAGAACTCTTTAAGGCAATGGAGAAATTCAGAGTGAAGACTCCAGTTCCGTCTGCTTCAAAAAGAAAGGGAAAGGAAGCCATTGGTGCCCCAGCAAAAAGGAAGAGAACTCTCATCTTGGAGGATGAAGATGAGGAAGAAGATCTCACAATCACTGCCTTGGTAAGGACAAGGCGTTCTGCTTCCCAATCAACAGAACAGCAGAGGAAACAAAGAGAAGAAGAAGAAACAGACAAGAACAGAGAAGAAGCAGAGCAGAGAGAGAAGGAGAAAGAAGCTGAAGAAAAAGGAGAAGAAGAGCAAGAACAGTCTGCAGCTAAATCTGGAGAAAAGGATACATAAGAGCATGATCATCACTCTTCTCCTCTTGATGTCCTAGAGACAAGGGGAGTTGGCGAGCAAGAGAGGTCCTCACCTCATGCTGCAAATAGTGAAGATCTACGACAATCTCCAGCAGCACCAGAAGAATTTCAGGCTTCTCAATTGCCTGAAGAAGGTCATGATACGTCAGAACCAAATCTGCAAGACTTTACAGAAGTGCCATCGTCTACATTCACTCCATCGGAAAGAGCAAATGCAAGTACTCAGACGGACAATTCTGCAGATTTTCGTCGTATCATGGATATTCTTCTGGAAATGCGTGGCCAAATCTATGCCCTGGACTATGAAATTCAAGCCTTGAAGAATGCTGGACAAGCATCTTCAGTTACCCTGGAGGATAAAATGAAAGACCTCGCTCTGCAACTGCAAACCAATGCCAAGGGAGAAGAGGTAGCTCAACTGAGGGAAGACTTGAAGAAGCTCGAAGGAGTAGTCCAGTCCATGGGGATTTCAGTTGTGCGCATTCCCAAGCGGACATGACATCTTTCTCACCTTTTTAATGTTGACAAAAAGGGGGAGAAATCAATTTGAACAAACCAATCAACCAATTTTCTTTGACTTTAAATGTGTTTGAATGTGTTTGTTTTTGAACTTGAGTGAACTTGGATATGAACTTGAATCGATGAATTGGCTGTGGATTTAAATGCTTGACTCGTTTGCATTCATTTCAAGTATTGTTATATGGTATTACTCATGAAAGACTAACCAATTTTCTGTGGGTGCAGAGTCTGGTTGTTTTGTTAAATCTTTATGAGATTGCCATATTGCTTGAGAAATGTTTTTGCAGGTCAAAGAGGTTCAAATCTACAGGAAAGTTTTGTCACCATCAAAAAGGGGGAGATTGTTGGAGAAATCGTACCAGAATATTTTGAAGCTGACAAAACATTTCCTTCAGTCTAGTCTGTGTATCTACAGATCGTCTAGTGTAAAGTCTGAAGACTTTCTGATCACCAGACTCAAGATTCAAGACTCAAGATTTGAGACGTAAGACTCAAGACTCAAGACCATTCTCATTGACAGTCTTTCTGATCCAGTGACGAAGGAAATCCAGAGCCGAAGTATATGGTTGAGGATCTTATCCTATCGTCTGGAGAAGATCTTTTTGGCTGGATAATCATAACGGATTCTTTTGTTCGTATCAAGATCAATTGAAGATCCGATGGTCGATGAAGTATTCTTGGAATGTTCTATTCATGGAAACCAAGATCCTAATTGTATGGGCGAACAGGATTGATGGGCTATCGTCAGGTTCCTTTTATAGCTCGAATGATCTTCTTGATTGATTCCGTCCAACGGGTAGATTGGAGGAATTCCTTTGGTAAGTGCCAACGGTATGATGGCATAAAGGAGTATAAAAAGGAAGACATTCTTGTTGTCTTAAGAACGTGATTGATAGAAAAATTCCAGAGTCTGAAGAACCTTGATTATTAGTCGATACAGTCTTAGCGAAATTGTATACACAGAGAGTGTTTATACTTGGTGATACCTTGAGCGAGTGTAGTAGATCATCTACATCGAGAGATCAAGGAAGAACAACACTGTAACATCTCTTTGTTCATAGTGGAATCCAGCCAAATTGGCTGTCAGTGCAGAAGAGTGGACGTAGGCTTGGATCAAGCCGAACCACTATAAACCGCGTGTTTAATTCTCTCTTTCCATACTCAGTCTTACATTGATTGTTATCTTTCGCTAATCCTTGAACTGTCTAAGTATTGCGTAAGTATACAGAAATTATCAAGAAAAATCTTTGTATACCTATTCACCCCCCTCTAGGTACTCATACTAGCAACATCACAATGTCCTCTACAGTCTAGTCATCAACGCTACTTCGGAGTAGAGGAACATTCCAAGTATTATGTTATGGATTTATAAAGCTAGCCACCATCTTGTGCTCTCCTCTAGGTGCTGGCCCGCCAATGATTCCTCTTGGTAGCCATTTGTCCTCACGGACTTGTATCCTCTACCCATTACCAACTGACCACTGAAGCTGGTGTAAAATGGAATATTTTCCTAAGAGTAGACTTTGCCAGCCCCAAAATGGTCTAGTTCCTTTTGCTGCATGCCAGAAGTCATTAGTGTGAAAATATAGTCATTTGAAAACATGACTCCACAATGATGATGGATTTTGGAATAGGCGCCATGCTTGTTTACCAATAAGTGCTTTATTGAAGGTAAGTAAATCTCGAAATCCAAGCCTCCCATTATCCTTTCGTTCTTTAAGTAGGTCCCAGCTTTTCCAATGTATTTTGAACCCAATACAATTGTTTTGCCACCAAAATATGGCTATTTTCTGCTCAATAGACTTATAGATAGAGGCAGGAAGCTTAAATATTGACATGGCATACTGTGGGAGTGCCTGTACCACTATTTTTAACAAGATTTCCTTCCCTCCTTTAGATATGAGGTTCTCTTTCCACCCGGCCAGCTTTGGATTAACCTGCTCCAAAATTAAAGCAAACAAATCTTTTTTGGGAACCCCCAAATCAGATGGTACACCCAAGTATTTGCCAATTTTGTCAAGCATAGGTACTCTCAATTCTCTAGCCAGGTTTTGCTTTAAACTAATAGGGCAAGCTCTACTAAGGAAGAGTCCTGATTTGTTTCTATTCACTACTGGGCCCATGGCTAAATAGATTTGTTGCAATATGTTCGCTAAATTTTGGCATTCTAGGAGCCGGCCATCTAAAAAAAAAGATTACGTCATCCGCAAAAAATAGATGAGATAGGGTAGGACACCACCTATTAAATTTGATACCCGTTAGATTTCCCATGTCAACGGCTTGTTGGATAAGGATAGATAAGACATTAGCCAAAAGGATGAACATGTATGGAGAGAGGGGATCGCCTTGTTTGAGCCCCCTTTATGACATCCTAGATTTTCAACCCTGTTTTCTACTGAAAAAATCAGGCATTTAATTGACGCACCTACAGGGCTATTCTCAGAGCTAATCACTCTTAAGATAACTAGACTATCTGGGGAAATCATTAAGAAATTTTAAGGCAATAGAATTGAGAATTCAACTAGAAACTGGCTTCTTGATTGTGTCTATCTTTAGAGGCTATTACAATACAGTATAAAATCAATTTGAGATCAAAGATAAGTTGGTTCGACTGAGCACCACTAAATTGCAAAATTCTCGTTGGCCGGTACTAGACTGATTTTCTTATTATTTTGGTACCCTATGCCCGTATTTGAATCCTCGAGATTTTCACGACCACCGAGAGTCACCAATGAGTCGAGTGGGTTCATTGTGGCTTGAAGAAAATCGACCACGGGTCATTTGCACTTAAAAATTTCTTAAAGTTACCAATAGCCTAGGTCACGCTAAAATTGCGCCAAGTTGAAATTAACTACGAAAATTGGCCAAGTTCATTATTTGAAATGGAAGTATTTGAGTGAAAAGCACTGTGTTCTTGGCCAAGTATAGATGTGTATGTGGTCACTAAATGAATCCGTCATGTTGCCGTTCGCAAAGGGGTTCCTGAACAAAGCTCCTCAGTGGGGTGCTGTCTCGGTGGGGGTTCTAGACGATACCGTTAGTGATGGTGATTTCGGAACGAAGCTCCTCAGTGGGGTACCATTTAGGCGAAGGATGCTAGATGATGCCATTCATGAAGGTGATTTTGGAACGAAGCTCCTTAGTGGGGTGCCTTGGCCATTGGGTTGTAATAACTTAAACACACTTGAATGGTTGATATGGTTGCTCCTTATTATGCGGTAAAATTGTGTGGCATTGAATGGAACATGTCATAACGATTTTACCTTATAATCAAGACCCCCGATGAGTGGAGTCACTCCCCTTTGTTCAAACTTGAAATTGCCACTTTCTTTCTTTTTGTTTTGTCGACTTTTTTTTTTTGGTAAATAACTTTTATTTTTTTACTTAGCACATCTTCAAAATTACATTTAAAATTATTTTGTATTTCGACCGCGAATTATTCTTCATGGGTAATGCCTTTCATTATTAAGGAAAAAAAAAAGAAGAGAAATTCTAAACTTTCCTGCTTAGCTGGACTTCACAAGTGCTACTTATGAAGTCAAATTTGGACGTGTTTGTTAGTCTCAGCTCAACTTGACTCAAATACTAACTTGGATTTGTCCTCATGAAATTCGAGGATGAGAATTTACAATGACAATTAATCTCCATCTTTAGGATCCTAATTTAAACCTAGATTAGAAAATCATATAACTAGATACATATAATGTAAAGAAATAAGCCTACACATCAAAATAATCAAAAACACGACATCATGCCAAAGTCAATCTTTTCGAAGAAATTCAATGCACAAAGAAGATTTAGGTGTCAAGATTGGCTTTTGAAATTCATACGTTGGTCCCTCTAAAAACACTTACCCAATTCATTTTATGACTTACAACCATTATTAACTAATTGGGTTCTATCTTGATATTATGTATCGACCCTACCATTCATCTAGAAATTACATGCATTTGCAAGAATTAAACATGCATGCAGGCCTTTTAGACATTATTTCTCAATCAATCAAACAAGAAAGTGAATCGTCGGTGTGTTACTTATTACCAAGGGCATGCGCCAATTATAAACATAGACATTTCTAATGAACGGTGTGATTATATGCATGAGGGTACATGTGATGTTTCCAAGACATAAATCATCCACGAAAATTTTGAGACAAAGTAATATCTCAGTTATAAAAGACATTCAATTACTAAAGCTAGTCCGGGGCTCGCAAAAATGCACTCACAAGTATCGTAGGCATTTTGAATACAGTTCAAACTATGACTTTCACAATATCAAATCAGGATTTGTAAAAAGTTTGAAAATATTCAGGATTAAGGAATATCTAAACTATGAAACATATTCAATTACCAAGGTTAGCTTGGGGCTTGCATAAATGCACTCACAAGTGTTGCAAGCATTTTAAATATGGTCCAAATCACGAATTTTCCTTAAGACAAACCGAGCTTTTGGAAAAGAATTTCTTAAAAATTATTTTTGGGAAACATCACATGTACCAAAGTATCTTTAAATTTGATTTGGAAAGAAGATTCATTCAAAATTATTTAACAATGAATATCAAGGTATTTAAAGTAACTTTCATGGAGATGGAATGACCTAAGTTCATGCACAAACTAACTTAAGAAGTTTATCTAAACAATCACAATCATGTATAAAGTTCATTAGGAAATTTTAGAACAAGCATGTAAAAAGATCAAAATTGGACAATGTCTAACGACAATTTGGGGATGAAAAAATTCTTTTAACATGCATGACAAGATAACAAACAACTTTCGTGAATAAAGTTTTCCTAATGAAACTACACATGATTTTAGAAAAATTAGACAACAAGCAACAACATATCAAAAAATTAACAAAACAGCAGGACACTCAGCCAATATCACATGGATTTATCCTATCAAAACAAGTCTAAAACTCATCAAATTTTCACACAACATAGCCAATATGTTGATAAACAAGTTTCAATAAGAGGCCAACTGGAGAATCTTAATATAAAATATAGGAAAAAAATATCAAAGTTTCGTCTATAAAAGGGTTAGAACAAGGGTTCGAATTCGATGCATTGTCCAGATTCTGATCTAATTTTGAAAAATTAAAAAGTGGTCCAAACAATTAGTGATTTGTGTGAACTCACTGGTATGAGAAACCTTCAACTGTGTCTTATGACTTCCTAGATTGGCTCTGTTTCAAACTAGATCAAATTGGTGCCTTAAAATCAAGATCTCTAAAGGTGCACATGTCGGCATCTAAAAATCAGAATACAAACATACATTAATAAATCTCAAAGCCATTCAAGCAATGCAAAATTGGCATGGAAAAATCACATGTGATATAAAATTAGATGCGACAAATAATTGGGGGTGATTATCTAACCCCAAATTGGCAAGAGAAAATGACATACAATTCAATGACAATATGAGATGACTTAAGATTTATGATGAAATACTTAAGGGTTTTTAGTGTGAAGATGACACTCAAATGCAATGATGTAAACATGTATTCAAACCTTGTAACATGTAATTTAAGTGTGAAGATGATATTATCACAAAATTCGGTCTTTAAATGTCTCAAACAAGCATAGCAAGATACATATATGGCAAGATTTCATTTCAGCATTAACTTCATAGAACGTGCATGATTTCAGCTGTCTTAAGACATGCAAAAATCTTATGAAAAATCTTACATAGAGATCGAAACCTAAATGTAATCACATGAATTGTAGCAAAAATAACAAAATAGATATGCATATCTAAATTATGTGTTGCTGTGTTGCTGCAACACATTCTCACATAAACTTATACAATTAACTCACTTGCCAATGCCAAGACTTTGCAAAACATGCATCAAATGAACATATGCATCATTTATTTTAACTTTAATGAAGGGTTTAAGATCAAACAAGCTCATTTTTTTACTCAATTTTACCAAAACATAATTCGGAGCAATGTAGGACAAATCGTCCTATATTTGGATCTAAGAAATTTTGACCTTGTTAAACACATCCAAAAATTCTGAAAAAATTGCAAGATATTCTCTACATTATTATGAGAAATTTCATGAAGGAAAATTTCTCCAGAAATCAACATTGAAATCAATACAAAAATGACAAAATTAAAGATCAACACGGAATAGACTGACCTAGGCTCAGATCTAAGTGGATGTGACCTAGCTAAACACATCCAAAAATCTCGAAAAAATTACAAGACATGAACAAAACTCATTTATCCAAAAATCATCAAAGAAGGCTACATGAAAATAGTAAAATCTCATTTCAAAGCAAGAAGATAACCAAAAATACACTTGAATTACTACATAATTGCTCATCTTCGGAGGTATTTTCTGAGGGTCAAACGACACTCAATTAGGATGTGCAAACTATCGATTCAAAGCTTATGACATGTAATATCTAAGGCTACGAGGACTCGAGTTGAAAAGAGGTCTTTTCAAACCTTGTTTTGGCCAAATCATCATATTAGTTTTACAAAATCAATCACAATCATTCAAGTTCATCATTCAATAACACTCAATTGTAGCAAATCATCATCCAAATCCATCATCTAACATATAATACTCATATATTTACTTAAAATTAAACCCTAGCCCCGGCCGGCTAATCTAGTCTCACTTCATAGAGTTCGAGATCGAGAAATTACCTTTTGATGTGGTTTTTCTTGATTGTGATTGTTATCGATCGGATCAAACCCTTTGGATTGATCCGGATGGATCATTAATCTCTAGAATTGCAATCTGATTGCCACGAGCTGCCACAAGACTGATTGAATCACCTACAGCAAGAGAA
This sequence comes from Eucalyptus dawsonii, assembly GCA_016097615.1. Classification (NCBI taxonomy): domain Eukaryota; kingdom Viridiplantae; phylum Streptophyta; class Magnoliopsida; order Myrtales; family Myrtaceae; genus Eucalyptus; species Eucalyptus dawsonii. The sequence continues at coordinate 43,163,550 of CM027875.1, forward strand.
AGTAGAACCGGTCTAAAACTGGATTTGTTTAGACGCTACTAGAAGAGATCAAGCTGATTGGAAGCCAATCGCTGGTGATGGATGCGCTAGTGAGCTCTGGTGGTTGCTGGTTTGGTCAAAAACAAAATCGATCCCTCTTGGACCGATTTTGAAGTTTCCAAGGGAAATCAAATCGCTGGATAAGAGGAAGACAGCAATTGCCTATTGCTGGAACTTTTGCTAGAAGGAGGGAAGGATGAGGCTTGTCACAAGGGCTGGTGGTGGCCGGTGAGACGTCAATTTAAGGTCGGTGAGTGGCGGCCGTAGAGAAGGCCAGTTTGAATCGGTTGAAGAGAGAGAGAGACTGATGAGAAAGAGAGATTTTGTGCACAATAAAGCCCCCCTAAAAAATGGGGGGAAAATGAGCTCATATATTATCCTCAAACCATCCAATTTCGTGTATTGGTTCAATCTAACAATCGAAATTTTGATCCACTAGTCAAAACTTGATTTTGAAGGCTCCAATATGATCTAGAGGTGTTGGGTAATTGATTTGGTGGATTTGATTTACGAAAACCTGAGCCAAAATCGACAATTGCGTCAAAATGCTCAATTATTGATCAAATGCAATTTTATAAAATCTGAGAAATAATATGCAAAATTTTTGGGAAATTGAGGGTTTATAAATGAAATTGGCACTGTCTGGATTCTAGAATAGGTCACCAGAGGTCGGAAACCGACTGTCAAGGGGCTGAACCAGCCATCTCCACCGGTGGCTAGTTAGACTAGTTAGACCGGTTCGGTATGGTTCGGTCGATTTTTGACCGGTTTAGTCTAGTTCTTGTCATTTCACCCACTTGGAAACCCTGTAGGTCCAAAATTTATGCAATTGGGTCTTTCAATGATCGAATTGAAAAGTAATTTTACCCTATTTAAAAATAAATTGACTAATTAAAGTACAATTAAGTTAATCAAACATGATGAAAGTAATCTAGGAGTCTTTAATTAACCTAATTGAATGATTATTGCAAAAAACATTGAATCAAAACCATGGGTGCTTTGAATTTGGCCTAAATGGCTAAAATGGTAAAATTTACAATTCAATAGGCAAAATTGCAAATTAACTAAAATTGAACTCAATCAATGTCACAATTATCCTATCTAACGAACTACTCATGTGTAAGATCACTTAATGCATTCAAATTGACCTTGACTTGAAGCGCTCAAGCTTATGTTAAAAATGAAACTAGGCCTAATGTCAAAATTGGGTCTAGATTTATGAAACTAAACCATAGTTATGAATTGGTTAATTGGAATTTTGACAACTAAAATTTAATTGCTTGAATTTCTTACACTTGGAAGGATAAAATTCTTCATATTGATAAATGTTGGTGTGAATTTCCCAAAATCGATTTCGAATTTAGACTTATCTTAAGGAAATGAGTAATCTAGTTGGTTAAGCATTCGAACAAGCAGTGGGTGCAAAGGCGAACTCTCCATCATTTGGATTCAATCCATCAATTACGAGAAGGCGGAATGACAATAATCGCCCGTTCGCAATTTATAAAAAAATGATTTTGATTCTCTAATTATGGCTCAAAATGGCAATTCACATTTTGACACGGTAAATGTGGCACCCCTCGACAGCCCCCAATCTGTTAGCGTCACCACAAGTACCTTTCACTTATCCTATTAACATACCACTCTGATACCATTTAATTATAGAGGGTCCATAAATCCTAGGGGTTAATTTTTTTTTTTTTTTGAATTGGTCCCAGCACAGTTCATATAACGAAAGCATAATCAAATTTCCCTATCCCATACTCCAACAACAATAATGCAATGCACACCAACTACGCATCATATAAAAGATAGAGCCGAGCCACTTTTATTTACATAACTATGATGGACATCTCAAGTCGGTACAACAAAAGGCCAAGGCTTTAACTAGGCTCGGCTATAACCCAAAAGTACCCGACCCTACATCAGACATATACATCAATCCATCATCCAGTGTCGGCTATCCAAAAAGTGTCATCCTCTACCAGTCACACGCGCAATCACACCCAGCCTAGTGCATCAACTGGTGGTGGCAGCAACATCCCTATCATCACCCTGTCGCGTCGAACATGCACGGACAAGAACTCCTGTACTACAGGGCCATCAGCTAGACCCACATCGTACATAACCAAAATACGAACTCGGATAAACACGAGTCCATAAACATTAACACAGGATTGCTCCGAGCACTCAACCTCAACATCATATGGTAAGCCATAGAAAGTACCACACGTGACCGGTGACAGAGGCATCTCTCAATCTGAAATGTTAGTCCCCAAAAGGGGTGAGTATAACTACTCAGCAGTAAAGATTCATCAAACTACACAGTGCAACAAGCAAGACAACCAAGGTATCACAAGTAAAGCACATATCATCCCTGCAATCAAGCATACATCACAATGCCGTCGTGCATAAATCTCCATGCAGCCATGCATATATCACCATGCAATCGTGCATATATCACCATGCAGTCGTGCATATGTCACCATGCAGTCGTGCATATATCATCGTGAGATCCATTCAATGCCTTGGTGATCACTCTCCCGAAAACCAAACAATACCAATTCCAGTTCATAGATAATTTATACACCAGGCCATAAGCACACACATGCACGTGATTCAATTTCCATGTTGATTTATTTTCAAAAGGATCTCATTTTTCTTCCAGGGACCAGTGTTTGCATCCCTCATATCGCTCGCACCAAATCTAGCATCGCGAGAAACCTCCGGCACACACCTCCAAGCATCTCGCACTCCAACTAGCATAACAAAGAACCTCCAACACACACCTCGGGGCATCTGGCACACACCTTTGGGCATCTCGAAACTCCTGAGGACATCCGGCACACACCTCCGTGCATCCCGACACTCCCGGGGCATCGTCGGCTCACACCTCCGACAGTATCATCATCATCACAATGTATATTCACATATATGTCTCACTTTCAACATGGCATTCGATGCAATAATATTGAAGGTCTAAACCAGTTTTTTGGTGTTATATGACATGCCAAATGTTACCACATATGCAGCATAATTAACCACCCAAGACATTATATCTCATAGAGCAATTCATTTGTTCTTGAAAATACAGCAATTTTGAGACAAAGCATAATGCACTCCTTTAGTTAAAATTATGGAAAAATTAGTAAACAATCTTAATAAATTCTGAAGATTTAAAATGTTATAAACAAGATCTAGAGAAGAATATTTCATGAATAACACTATGTCAAAAGAGCTTCATACGAGTCGCTACGATCCATGCATCACAGACTTTAAAATTTCAAAACATCGCCATTGCACAGTTTCATTCACAAATTCGGTCTAAACCTTAAATCAGCTCTGAAAATTCTGAAATTTTGATATGTTATATAAAAGACCTAGAGGTAAATGTTTCGTGAAGAACTCAATGTCAGATTCGTCCCTAACCCTTGGCAACGATTTCTAGATAACCATTTCAGAGAAAAATTGTTTCACTGACCTATACTTGTCCGTTTCTTCTCAAATTTTAGTATGTTACTCCTCAAAATATCATCTACAACTTTCATCAAGGACACAATATAAAATTTCAATGGGATAATTTTATAAAATTCACGGAATCACAAAGGGTTGGACTGTCCTTACATGCAACAGCTTGCTTGTTCTAGAAAGACTACCACCATTCACTTGAATTTTAGCATTCAACATCACGACTCAAGCATCTCCAACACCCATTACACTTCACACACAACCACAACAAGAAAAATGTAGGCTAACAGACTTTACTTGCCTTAAATCCAACGAAATCACAGCAAGCACACGGTGAGTACAGGTCTTCAAACACAGCACGATCGACGGCGAAGCTAGGTGCGTGCACAGTAGGGTAGATCTTCTTCTTCCCTCGCCAAAACACCCTCACGAACAACTCTCTCTCTCTCTCGGCTTTCTCCCTCTCCCTCTTACGCGACAACCCCCTCGCTCACTCCACCCTTCCTCTTTTCTTTCACCTTCATGATTAGCTAGTAATCATTAACTTTGCATGGCAATGGACACTTGCTTCATCTCCCTTGCCACTTGTCACTCTTCATGCAAGATGTGGGCTTCATTCGGCTGGGCTTGGGCCAGCCTTGGTCGACTGAATGGAGGAGACAGTGGGCTGGTTTTAGGCGGTTTTTGGCCTTAAGAAATCAGCTCACTCCTTCTTTTAATAATCCACCTTAATCCCCACTTATATAAATACCTAATTACAAATTTATACGGCCATAAAACTTTATAACATAGATCAATAAAAATCCAACTTATAAAGTTCATGGCCGAACAAAACTTCCTTATCAATTTATCCTTTAGCACAATCCTTGATCACACATGGACATAGGATAGATTTTCTAGCAAAACAAATGTCCATTAAATGCTCGGCCTTGATTAATTGTAATCCATTGGCCTAATGGCTATAATATGATCCGATGGCATTTCCATCACCCTTTCATAGGTCGTAATGCATCTAGAGATCGCTATGAAGTTTTAGGATGCCGCAGTAAATCGTAAAATTAAATGCATAGGCAGATTTAACATAGTCCGTAAACTAAATGTTGAAGAAGAAACTACACCTAATTATGGCTAAAGTAAAAGTAATTTTATTTTTGATTGATTTAGAACTTAAAACTGAAAAATCTAGAGATAAAGGTTCTTAATTGGATTTTGTGAAATTTTGACACAAAATCAAATTGACATTAAAAGAAATGTATTTGTGTATTTTTTTTTTCCATTTTTTTGTCAAAGGTTTGATCAAAAGTCAACCGATTTAGTTGATTTTTCCTAAAAAGTTGATTTTTTGGTCAAATCTTTGAATTTTCAATAAATTGATTTGACAAAAGTGAAATTAAAGCTAAATGGAATCTTTTATGGGTAAAAACTCAATTTTTGACCCGATGTTAACTTTTGGTTAAAGGGTTGACCAAAAAGTCAACTCGAAAGTCAACCGTTTGACTTTTTGGATTTTTCTTGAAAATGAAGTATAAATTGCTTAAAAATGACAATGCAAAATAAAGAAATGAAAAGAAACAGTTTTTGACTAAGAAATGGGGTTTCGTCAGCGATCAGAAACTTAAATATCAATTTTTACTATTTTAATGACGCATCTACTAAAAATCGTGTGTCAATATATTTCTATTGAATTGAAGCACGAGCATTATGCATGTATGGTGGACGTGCTGGGACGATAGGGAAGCTAGGGAAGCTAAGGATCTTGTGAGAAACATCCCTTCTAAAGCTAACTTTATAGTGTGGCTTGCTTTACTTAGTTCTTGCAAGACACATCATGACATAGATTTGGCCAAAGGAGTTGCAAATGATATTCTTGAGCTAGAACCAAGTTATGGTGTTGCTTATGTTTTACTGTCCAATTTATATGCCGTTGCTAGTCGGTGGGGTGATGTGTTGAGATTAAGAGTGACCATAAGAGATAGAGGGATTGTGTCATGATTCCAACTCATCACCAAGGTCACGAGTAATAGTGGTTATTTTTGTGACGTCTCAGGTGCATCGCCGTCCCATTTCTTTTAATCTTTTTATTAATAACTTGCGGAAGCGTACATACAATACCTAGACAACAACAAGCAACTAGGGAAACAACCATTTAAAAATATACAATTACATAAGTTATATTTACAACCATTTTTGTCATGGGCCGTTATATTTACAACCATTACATCTTTAAAAGGCCGGGGTAAACCTTAACGAGATTGCAACCCCTCGGTACCTACAAGACTGAAAGGATGAAGGGTGAGTTTTGGGGAAACTCAGTAAATAAAACCCCTAATTCTCTACAAGAAGACATGTCATCATCCAAATTTAGTAGGTAGAACAGTTGTAATGCAATATCGATGGTAGATCAATAGCAAACTTATTATTATACCTCAACTACATGCAGATGTCCATTGCAACATGCTTCAATGCATGCTTACCTTTAGATTGTTAATGGACATATCAACATATCATAGTTATGTATATACCGACACTCATGCAAATTCATTTATCGTCGTCTTGGCTCAACTAGACCCTCCCGGCTCAATCGAGGCATCCAACTTTAAGCTAGCATCTTGGCTCAATCAAGGCATCTCGGCTCAACCGAGGCATCACAGCGATAGCTCACCAAGGCATCCAGGCTCAACTCAGGCATCCTGACTCAACCAAGGCATCCCAGGGCTAGCTTACTTGAGGCATCTGTGCTCAAACCCAGTCATCCTAGCTCAATAATGGCATCTCATTCAATGAACGAGGCATCATCGCCAATGCTATGTGGTTATGGGCGTTTTTTCCTCTTTAAGTGCACACACAAGCTGGTTTTTCATCTCTTATCTTAGCTAATGTATGTAAGGCCCAAGGGCATGCTCATTCAAGTGAGTGCGTCGTGATCCTCAACATCATATTATAAAAAAGGCCAAGAACAATTCATGGTTTGTGGCTTAGGTTGCATGCCTAGGCCAAGGCGAATTGACGTCGATTCCAAGCCGAGCGATCCTTGATCTTATCTTGGGGCATGAACACACTTAAACATGCAAACATGACCAAACACACAAAAGAACATTACATCATACACATGGCTTACACGAGTGAGTACACCACTAAACTCAACAATGTAACAAAAGTTGGAAATTCTACTTACATTTTGTCATGCCCCGATCCTCGGGCACGCACACATCCTTCTCACTTGGTCAATTTTATAATGCGATATCCCAGGACAATATATCACCGACTTTTTCATTTATTAAGCACATGCGGAAGTAGTTAAAATCCCCAGACAATAAAAGATGGGATAGAAAAGTATGGCCATATTTTTCATATTAAAATTTATAACCAAACTTTTATGCAAAACACAAACCGATTCATAACTATTCACTTCAAAAGGAAATCTCAAAAGAAGATAGACTCTCAGTCCATCCAGGCCATACTAAAGGCCCCTCTCGGGATTATCTTCTTCTTCCAAAAATCCTTCTCCTCAAGTTTCACCTCCGAGTTCTCCTTCTCAGACTCCTTCTCATCAGCTCCTCATCGGGGTCCTGAAATGTTTTCCCCAAACTGGGATGAGACTACGTCTTAGCGAGTTCTACCCCACTAAGCCCAATTAGTAAACCATTGTACTATAGGCTGCCTATACACGCACAGGGCATAAGATGTACCTTGGCCTCAGATCCCACCTGCAAGTCAGTACAATTCACAATAGGCACTCAAACAATCATATCTCCGATCGAAGCATCGATCAAATCGACCTAGTCGATTACAAGCCAACAAGACCACTCACGGTCATTTCCAATCAGTCAATCAATTCACGACATCAAATCAAAGCAATGATCAATCGACCTAGTCGGTTACATGTCAATCAAACCATTTCTGGTCAATTCGATTATTCCATCTCAATTCCCAATTACGAATCACGATCCTTAGATTACATCTTGAGCATAGGTGGAAGACACAGTATGACACCCCGAACCCTTTGCAGGTCTTCACCAGCGCCGGTGTTACACTTTCTTTCCTTCTATCTATCTTGTACTTAAAACAAGCGTCATTAATCACAGGCATTTTTTTTTCTTTTAAAGCGGTCCCAACGCGACTCTTAGCGGAAGCAAATTAAACATCTCCATCTTTCCCCTTACTAACCATGATACCAATACACACCACTAATCATCAGAATTTAAAAGATAAGCCATACCACTATTATTTACATAATATCGATGGGTTTTTCACGGGTCGGTACAACAAAAGGAGACCAAGATTTTCAGCCACACTCGGCCTCATCCCAAAAAGATACTACGACCCCTAAGGAAAATCACATGACATCCCCCCATCCAACAGTGGCGGCTACTCCCAAAAAGATGACACCAACTCTCTACCCTTCACGCAACCATCACACCCATTCAGGTGCATCGGGTGGTGGTGGCGGCAACATCCCACTAAACACTCCGTCTCGGCGGACATGGACAGACAAAAACTCTTGGATGACTGGGCCCTCAGCCAGGCCCATGTCGTACATGACCAGCACACGCACTCACACAAATGTCAGTCCAGGGATAGTGACGCAGTCGATCTCCGTACATTCTACTTCTACATTTGACGGAATACCATAGAAGGTGCCTCGCGTGACGGTAGAAAGCGGCATCTTTCTAATCTGAAATGTTATCCACAAAAGGGGTGAGTACAACTACTCAGCAGATAGGGAAATCTAATAACATCCCATTGCATCATGCATATCATCACACGTTGCAAGCATCACTTACCTTGTAATCATGCGTATCATGCATCATCACATCATATATATCATCATCATCATGGCATATCATATATCATTATCATCATCATGCATATCATACCATGGATGATCATCATGTCACATCACACATCACCCTCATGCATCATCATGCATATACTATCATAGGTGATCATCATATCACATCACATGCCATCATCATCATGCATCATCATGCATATATTATCATAGGTGATCATCATATCACATCGCATGCCATCATCATCAGGCATCATCATGCATATATTATCATAGGTGATCATCACATCACATCACATGCCATCATCATCAAGCATCATCATGCATATATTATCATAGGTGATCATCATATCACATCACATGCCATCATCATCATGCGTTAATTATCATCTTTATCTTTCAATTTTGATCACCACATCACCCATTTTTCAAATCATCAATCTCATCATCAACCCTTCTAGCAGAAACCTCCGACAAGGTTCCATTATCAATCTCATCATCAACCCTTCGGGCAGAAACCTCCGACAGGGTTCCATCATCAATCTCATCATCAACCCTTCGGGCAGAAACCTCCGACAGGGTTCCCGGCCAACTCAGCCATCCCATGGCCACCGGGCTTCCGGCCCCCCACATTCCGGGCATCTCGCATCTCAACTAGCATCACGAGGCATTCCCTTCGGGCAAAAACCTCCGACAGGGCTTCCGGCCTTTACCCTTCTAGCCAGGCATCCCGCACAAAAATCCTGGTGTCGCAAGGCATTCCCTTCGGGCAGAAACCTCCGACAGGGCTTCCGGCCCCCCACATTCTGGGCATCCTGAAACTCCCAGGGAATCTCTGGAATTACGCCACCAGGCCACCAGACAACATCCTCCACCACAACCTCATTCTCATCCACATTTATCATTTTATCTCAATTTAACATGGCAATTGGCATGGCATCAAACAAATCACACTTGCATTTCAATTCACATGTCATACACATGCCAAAGCTTAATCACATATGCATTTTAACTTAATGCATGTACAAAGACCTCATCACACAAGTGCCACACAAATGGAATTGAATCCATGGCCAAATAAAAATCCATTTTTATTATTTTATTATTTTATTATTTTATTATTTTATTATTTTATTATTTTATTATTTTATTATTTTATTATTATTTTATTATTTTATTATATTTATTTATTTTCATAAATAAATATTAAATTTAATATCTATGATTTTCCCAAAATCATGATACTCAAAAATCATTAAACAAACAAATAGAATCACAATTTCATACAAAATTTGTGGCCAAATTGAATTTCTCATAATTTCACAATTTCCATAAAATAGCACCTTATATTCGGGTAATGGCCAGACTTGCACAGTTTCCAAATAAATTTGATTAAAATACTCATATGGCCTTCAAAAATTACGAAATTTTATAGGGTGATAGCCAACACATTTTCTTACCTTTTTCATTAAGAACTCTAAGCCAAATTATTTCTTTATTTATTTCTACAACCCTACGAAGCTTCTGGAACCACGACCGCGACGTCCAGAACACTCATCTCCGAATTGCTTAGTTTTCACCCATCCATTCTCTTTATTTTCTTCTGAAATTTGAGTATGTTATGTAACAAGGTGTCCTTTACAAGTTTCATGAAGGGATCTAGGTCAAATAACCAGATTATGGTCACCATTTTAGTCCATGAAGTCTCGGGTGTCTCGGTACACCTCACCAGAATCAACCATCTCCGAGATCTAGCCGATTTACTAGGCTACACTCATTCATTTCTCTTAAAATTTGAGTATGTTGTAGTTTAATGTGTTTCCTACAACTTTCAAGAAGACAACAAAGTGAGATCTCCATCAGAAATCAACATGCAACAAAGAAATCGACAAGAGGTCAGTGAAAATTTCGTAGATCTAAGTCTCCGTATAATAGAACTTTTGACCCCACAAATCTCCATCGTTTTCTATGAATTTTTAGTATGTCATATTCCAAGACGTTATCTTCGACTTTCATGAAGACACCGAAGCCAAAATCGAACTCCAAACCCATATGAAAACTCGAACAAGCCACGGACTCCAACAAACCGAACGAGAACAGTCACACGGTTTACAAATAACCAACTCTTACCTCGGTTTTTCGCACAAATCACACCTAAAATCTAACATGCAAACACCACAACAAACATGCAAGAGAATTTATGGACTCCACTTGCCTTAAAGATGAGCTAACGGCGATGAACGACGGCGTACGGTAGTCGGATAAGGCGGTCGAACGGCGAGCACACGGCGGCACCTCCCTCTCGGCTCCGCCTCCTCTCTCTCCCTCTCGGTCTCTCCTTCCTTCTGCTCGAACACTCTCTCTCTCTCTCACCCTTTCTCGGCCAAATGATCAAGAAGAACCGGCCACTCTCTCTCCTAACCCCTTTTATATCCCCTTAATCCCATCATTTGTAATCATTGCTTTGCCTATAATCCCACCAATGCATGCTTTTGTCCCTTGCCACTTGTCATTTTTATTTTTGAATTTGAATGGGCTTGGTCTTAGGCCCATCCGGCCACTCCCCCTTGGGCTGGTCGAGCTCCCTCTTGGGCCCTAATGGGCCGACTAGCTTGGCCCACCAAGCTTTAGGCTAATGGGCCCAAGGCCCATTTCAAAAATTAATCCCCTTTTTTTTTTTTGAATTCCTTTCTATAAATATTTCTCAATTCAAATTTCATCTTGGCCAAAGTCTTGGGATATTTTTAATTATTGAAATTTAAATCATATGGCCAAGCATTAATCTATTAAATTTGAATTTTCACAATCACAAGCATAATTCATTTAAATTAAAAGACTAATTGGCTAAGGCATAAGCCAAAAGAAATTCTATCACCTAACCAAAGATTTTTAACACACCTTAAGGCTCGGCCTTGAATTTCTGGGATGCCACACACAGTCCCACTCGACAACATTCAATATTTAATGGCTTTACGGTCCCACTCCACCACTTTTGATACTCAATGGCTTTACGGTCCCACTCGACCACTTTCGATACTCAATGGCTTTACGGTCCCACTCGACCACTTTTGATATTCAATGGTTTTACGGTCCAACTCAACCATTTTCAAAATTCAATGGCTTTACAGTCCCACTCGACCACTTTCGATAATCAATGGCTTTATGGTCCCACTCGACCACTTTCGATATTCAATGGCTTTACGGTCCCACTCGACCACTTTCAAAATTCAATGGCTTTACAGTCCCACTCGATCACTTTCGATAATCAATGGCTTTACGGTCCCACTCGACCAATTCCGATAGTCAATGGCTTTACGGTCCCACTCGACCACTTTCAAAATTCAATGGCTTTACAGTCCCACTCGACCACTTTCAAAATTCAATGGCTTTACGGTCCCACTCGACCACTTTCGATATTCAATACTCAACGATTTCTCAAAGAAATAATTAACCACAACCATTTAGGAATATACCCTAAATTCCACATTCAATTCAATTTGGCACAATTCAATGCTCAAATAAATAAACAGACTGTGCCACGACAATCAGCACGAGATTTCGGTCGTCGGCCATCTCAATCTTAATTTCCGAAAAATAATTAATTATTAATTAATTTCGAAAATTAATTATTAAACATTAAAAATTATGTTTAGCTCAAAATAAGGCCCAATTAAATAAACGGACAGCACCACGATCACCAGCATAAATTTCTGGCCATGGGCCATCCCAGTTGAATTTTCGGAGAATAAATAAATAATTAATTTCTAAAATTAAATAATTAATATTAAAAATTCAATTTAGCTCAAAATAAAGTTCCCGATTAAATAAACGGACTTCACCATAGTCATCAACATAATATTCTGGTCACTGGCCATCTAGTTGAATTTTAGGAAAATAATTAATTACTTAATTTAATTCCGAAAATTCATATTTAAATACTAAAAATTCCACTTAGGCCCAAAAAAGCCTAATTGGAGCCCACTAAGGGTCAGGAAAAATCTCGAGGCACTTCCAATAATTAGTAGACCACATCTACCTGTTAATTACGCAATCAATTTATCTAAATCGCATCACAATTGACTAATAATTGCTAATTTATTCTAATCTAACAACCTAAACATAATCAATTAAAACTAAACAAACCTTAAGCATAATTAGCCAACTAATCCGGGATTAGTGAGATTACTCACCAAATCGCATGCAAATCGGATCAATCCGACGGGGGCGACGCGAGGAACAATTCTTCCCAAAGCACGGCTCGGGTTTAGGACCCGGAAACGGCCCAAAAGCGGGCCCGAACCAGCTGGAAACCCATTTCGTGGGTTGCGGTTCAAGGCTTGGCCGAGGCTAATCCGGCGGCTAGGGCGGCGAGCGGAGGCCGGCGGAGGGCGAGGGAAACGTTAGGGAGGTCCAGCGATGCTGGGCAGTGGCCGGAGGTGGCCGGAATGAGTTGGACAGATGCCGAACGGCGGTTCGGTCGCACAGGGGAGGCGCTGCAGCGAGCGATGGACGAGCGAGGCAGAGCGCGGGTGGCGGGACAACGGCTTGGCGGCGAGCTGCAACGGTGCATGGGCAGCGACGGCAGCAGTTGGCTGCTGTCTCGGCTTCTCCCATTTTTGGTTCACTGGTTTGCATAGACAAGAAGGAAGAAGAAGAAGTTGGTTACGAGGGAGAGGGGGAGAAGAGAGAGGGGAGAGAAGAAGTGATAAGAGAGAGAAAAGATGGGTTTGAATGGTCAAAGGGAGAGGGGAAAGGCAAGTGGGTGACAGCCCACAATTCGGTGGAAAGGGGGAGGGGAATTTGCACGAGGGGAAGGGAGAGGAGAGAGAAGAGAGAGAGAAAAAGAGAAAAGAAAGAAAAATAGATAAAAGGGAGAGAGAGAGAGAAAAAGGAAATGCTTAATATCATTATTCATATTTTCTTTTTCTCTTCCCCTTTTTCTTTCTATTTTCTCTTGGTCTTCAATTAATCCTCCGATAATTTCTTTATTGAAATTTCGGACTCGTCAATAATTTGACGGGCGATGAGACGGTCCTAAAATTGAATTGTGACACGCTCGAATATTCAATTCCCAAAACCGAATTAAATTTCATGATTAAAATCGACCAGAAGCGATTTTAGTCCAATCCAATCATTTAGGTAGCTTTTAGGAATTTACCGTGGTTATATCCCTTAACGGCTTCACCAAATATGTTAGCTAACTCGTGAGTGATCAGCTCAAAGAAAAAGGACCATAGGCGCGCTGACGATATGCACATTTCACTTTATCGAAAATGGGTCGAATTTCAGGATGTCACAACTCTTCCGCTCTTATAAAAATTTCGTCCTCGAAATTTAAACCCTTACACACTTTGCTCAAAAAGGCGGGGGTACAATTGTCTCATCGGCTCTTCACTCTCTCAAGTCGCTCCTTCAGTACCGTGGTGTTGCCAGACCACTTTGACCAACGAAATGGTCTTTGTACGCAAAACTTTGCTCTCTTTGCGATCAACAATTTGAACCGAGCTTTCAACGTATGACACACGGTCATCCACGTCCAATTCCTCGAAATTGAGCACGTGGGTCGGGTCAGGCTCGTACTTCCTTAACATCGACATGTGAAAGACATCATGCACTTGCGCCAATCTTGGCGGCAACGTAAGACGGTACGCTAGGTTTCTGATTCTTTAAGAATCTCAAACGGACCTACATACCTCGGACTCAGCTTGCCTTTCTTACCAAAGCGCGAAGTTCCCCTCATTGGTGACACTTTCAGAAAAACGTGATCACCAACTTGGAATTCCAAAGACCTTCGACGCTTATCTGCATAACTTTTCTGCCTACTCTGCGCTGTCTTTAATCTGTCTCTGATCACTGCCACGGCATCTACTAATTGCTGAACCAACTCTGGGCCTATTATCTTCCTTTCTCCGACTTCATCCCAATATACTGGAGTTCTGCACACTCTGCCATACAATGCTTCGAATGGAGCCATCTTGATGCTCTGCTAATAACTGTTGTTGTAGGCGAATTCCACCAGATGAAGATGATCCTCCCAACTTCCTTTAAAGTCTATTACACACGCTCTCAGCATATCTTCAAGAGTCTAAATCGTCCTTTCCGACTGGCCATCCATCTGAGGATGATATGTCGTATTGTACTGAAGCTTTGTACCTAAAGCACTCTACAAGCTCTTCCAAAAAGCAGCAGTAAACCTCGGGTCTCTATTGGATGTTATTGTAACCGGCACTCCATGCATACGAATCACCTGACGCAGATACAGATCTGCGTGCCTATCAAGACTAAGGTCTTTTCAAACTGCAATGAAGTAAGCTGACTTTGTCAGCCTGTCGACTACTACCCAAATTGAATCATTCCCCATCTGATTCCTTGGTAGTCCAGTCACGAAGTCCATCATGATATGCTCCCACTTCCATTCTGGGATCGCGAGAGGTTGCAGAAGTCCTCCCAGCTTGCAATGTTGGGCTTTTACTTGCTGACAAGTCAAACACTTGGCCACATGCTTGGCGATATCCGCCTTCATACCTGACCACCAGTAGTGTTAACACAAATTCTGATACATCTTAGTGCTTCCAGGATGAATGCTATAAGTGCTACGATGTGCCTCAAATACAATTTCTTTTCTAAGCTCAATATCGTCAGGTACAACCAAACATCCTTGAAACCTTAGAGTCCCATCATCAGAAACTTGAAAATCAACCTGTCTTTTATCGGTATCCTCTTGAAGAATTCTCTGGACATCTGGATCTGTCGATTGGAGTTCTTTTATTCTGACTTGGACATCCGGTTCAATTTTGAGGGTGGCCATAAGACTTGAAAGGTGGCCTACCTCAAATTTGAATTCTGAATCTCGAGCTCTCTCAATTAAGTTCCACTCTTTAACCAAGATTTGCGCTATTGAAGACTTCTGACTCAATGCATCGGCGACCTTGTTCGCCTTTCCTGGGTGATATAGAATATCACAGTCGTAATCCTTTAGCAATTCCATCCATCGACGATGTCCCATGTTCAACTCCTTCTGAGAGAACAAATACTTGAGACTCTGATGGTCTATGAAGATCTGAAACTTTTCTCCGCACAAGTAGTGCCTCCAAATCTTCAACGCAAATATGATGGATGCAAGTTCTAAGTCATGCGTCGAATAATTCAATTCATGAGGTCTCAACTGCTGGGAAGCGTATGCAACAACTTTGCCATGTTGCATCAGCTCGCAACCCAATCCCATAAATGACGCATCACTATAGATCTCGAATCCTCTAGGACCAGATAGAATCGTTAGTACAGGTGTGGTAGTCAGGTTTTCCTTCAGCTCTTGGAAACTACACTCGCACTTGTTTGACTATACAAATTTCTCTTCTTTCTTCAGGAGCTTTGTCAGAGGTGACGCTATCGATGAGAACCCTTCCACAAACCGTCTGTAATAACCTGTTAATCCCATAAAACTTCTTATCTCTGTCATTGATGTCAATCTCTGCCACTTGATCATGGCTTCTATCTTGTTTTGGTCGACGGAGATTCCTTCTCCGAAAATCATATGACCTAAGAACGCAACACAAGTCAACCAAAACTCGTATTTGCTAAACTTAGCATATAACTGATGAGTTCTTAAGGTCTGGAGTGCTATTCTCAGATAATTCTCATGCTCTTCATCACTTCTCGAATAGACTAAGATATCATCAATGAACACGATCACAAACTGATCCAGATATTCCTTGAACATTCTATTTGTCAAATCCATGACAGCAACTGGAGTGTTCACCAGGCCAAATGATCTTAAATACTCTAGTAAAGACCATATCAAGTACGAACAATTGTCTTTCGTACAACCTCCTTCCTAGTTCGTAACTGACGACTTCATAATCTCAAGTCGACCTTTAAAACATCGATACTCTTTATAACTAGTCACACCATTCATCGATCTTTGGCAAAGAACACTTGTCCTTGATTTTCACCTAATTGAGTTGACGATGGTCGATGCACACTCGCAACAAACCATCCTTCTTCTTCTCACAAACACAACTGATGTTTCCCCAAAGTGATGCACTAGGATGAATAAATCATTTATCTAGTAATTCTTGCATCTGTACCTTCAGTTCCTTCAACTCAGATAACGCCATTGATAAGGTGCCCTTGAGATCGGTTCTATCCCTGGTGCTAGCTCAATTACAAATTCAATCTCTCTTTCTGGCGGTAACCCTGGCAATTCTTTTGGAAAAACATCTAGAAACTCCTGTACCACTACAATATCTTTATCCGCGATAGTCGCTAAGTACCCTCGGCAACCCTCGTCTAACAAACAAGCTGCTTCCGGCGAATGAGATTAATGAAATCGAAGATTCTTTTCGACTCCCAATAACCTCGACACTTTCACATGTTAATAGACTAAACTGGATTACTCAATAACCATGATTCATTATCACAAGATGCTCCATAAGCCCACACTATTCATATGGCATTAAATTCACACTTCAGCAACTAATCAAGCATAATTATTGCTAATAATTTATCCTCTGTCTCTTTTACTTCAACAATTTAAGTTCTACCAACTCAGGACAGAACTCTGCTACGTTACTTTGGTAAGATCGTCTCCAACACATTCTTTCTTTGATCGGTGCAAGATCAATTCTACTCTCATTCCTTTTGCCATCCTAGTGGCATTTTGGCCGCAATAGCGATGTCTTTGCTACCTTAGACTTCCACTGACAATCCTTCACCTGATGGCCATGCTGGTCATCATCACAACATGTTTTAGTCATACTCGGACACTAGATTTATCCATGCTTCCTTCTACAATTCCGACACCTGTCAGGTGAGTCTTCTATCTTCTATCAAGTGAAAGCATGCACTCTTTCTGGTTGCCCCCTCAGTCTGCTAGGACCACTCCCAACCAGATATCCCTGTTGGCTATACTCTAAACAATTTCGCGTCTTAGGAAGGACATAAGACCGATCTCCATCATCACGTTCGGAAACAACTTGATCTATTTGACTCGGTGCTGACTTGACTACCCCACCCTTCCTCGCGAGTGGAATAGAATACTTTCCTCTCGACCTCGGTCTTTTCCCTGACCGATTTCCATTTCTACCTGAACTACATCTATACCTTGGCTCAAATGCAATGACTCGCTCCTGGATCACATCTCCACTCTGGATCTCAATAGGTGAAGCAACAACAACAGCGGCTTGATCTTGAGCTTGCTGGCTCATCTAGTTCCCAAGGAACACTAGCATTAGAATGATCCTATCGAACTTAGGATCCTTCGACGCTACTACACTAGTACCAACATGCGGTGGTACTCTTACACTCAGGCTGGCCAGAGTCAACACTCTGCCACAACTACCTCGGGTACCGACCTTTGTCAGTGCATTATCCCGAGTCACAGAGGACATTGTCCTCTTACTAGAAGTTCTCAGCTCCTGCTCGCTCATGGTTCAGTCTTTACACTGAAACCCGTCTTCCACATCCACACTGGATTAGAAGATGAGCGATCATCACACAACAAACAATTATAGCATTCAGTTAACACAGACATGCACCGGCATGAATTTAAAGGCCTTCCCTACTAACTATCCCATGGTCATCGCTCCTTATCACTCCAATCTTGAACTTCGCTCTGATACCACTTAAACTGGATGTCACGCCCCGATCCTCGGGCACGCACACATCCTTCTCACTTGATCGATTTTATAATGCGGTATCCCATGACAATGTATCGCCGACCCTTTCATTTATTAAGCACATGCGGAAGTAGTTAAAATCCCCAGACAATAAAATGATGGGATAGAAAAGTAGGGCCATATTTTTCATATTGAAATTTATAACCAAACTTTTATGCAAAACACAAACCGATTCATAACCATTCACTTCAAAAGGAATTCTCAAAAGAAAATAGACTCTCAGTCCATCCAGGCCATACCTAAGGCCCCTCTCGGGATTATCTTCTTCTTCCAAAAATCCTTCACCTCAAGTTTCAGCTCCGAGTTCTCCTTCTCAGACTCTTTCTCATCAGCTCCTCATCGGGGTCCCAAAATGTTTTCCCCAAACTGGGATGAGACTACGTCTCAACGAGTTCTACCCCACTAAGCCCGAATAGTAAACCATTGTACTATAGGATGCCTATACACGCACAGGGCAGAACACGTACCTTGGCCTCAGATCCCACCTGCAAGTTAGTACAATTCACAATAGGCACTCAAACAATCATATCTCCGATCGAAGCATCGATCAAATCGACCTAGTCGATTACATGTCAGTCAAACCATTTCTGGTCAATTCGATTATTCCATCTCAATTCCCAATTATAAATCACGATCCTCAGATCACATATTGAGCATAGGTGGAAGACACAGTCCCGCTCGACAACATTCAATATTTAATGGCTTTACGGTCCCACTCGACCACTTTCGATACTCAAAGGCTTTACGGTCCCACTCGACCAATTTCGATACTCAATGGCTTTATGGTCCCACTCGATCACTTTCGATATTCAATGGCTTTACAATCCCACTCAACCACTTTCAAAATTCAATGGCTTTATGGTCCCACTCGACCACTTTCGATAATCAATGGCTTTACGGTCCCGCTCGACCACTTTCGATATTCAATGGCTTTACGGTCCCCCTCGACCACTTTCAAAATTCAATGGCTTTTTACGGTCCCACTCCACCACTTTCGATAATCATGGCTTTACGGTCCCACTCGACCATTTTCGATATTCAATGGCTTTACTGGTCCCATTCGACCACTTGCAAAATTCAATGGCTTTTACGGTCCCACTCGACCACTTTCAAAATTCAACGGCATTGGCCCCACTCGACCACTTTCGATATTCAATACTCAACGATTTCTCAAAGAAATAATTAACCACAACCATTTAGGAATATACCCTAAATTCCACATTCAATTCAATTTGGCACAATTCAAAGCTCAAATAAATAAAAAGATCGTGCCACGACAATCAGCATGAGATTTCTGTCGTCACGCCATCTCAATCTTAATTTCGAAAAATAATTAATTAATAATTAATTTCGAAAATTAATTATTAAACTTTAAAAATTATGTTTAGCTCAAAATAAGGCCCAATTAAATAAACGGACTGCACCACGATCACCAGCATAAATTTCGGTCACGGCCATCCCATTGAATTTTCAGAGAATAAATAATTAATTAATTAATTTCGAAAATTAAATAATTAATATTAAAAATTCAATTTAGCTCAAAATAAAGACCGATTAAATAAACGACTTCACCACAGTCACCAACATAATATGCCGATCACTGGCCATCCCAGTTGAATTTTCGGAAAATAAATAAATAATTAATTTAATTCCGAAAATTAATATTTAAATATTAAAAATTCCACTTAGGCCCAAAAAGCCTAATTGGAGCCCACTAAGGGTCAAGAAAAATCTCGAGGCACTTTCAATAATTAGTAGACCACGTCTACTTGTTAATTACGCAATCAATTTATCTAAATCGCATCACAATTGACTAATAATTGCTAATTTATTCTAATCTAACAACCTAAATATAATTAATTAAAACTAAACCAACCTTAAGCATAATTAGCCAACTAATCCGGGATTAGTGAGATTACTAACTAAATCGCACGCAAATCGGATCAATCCGACGGGGGCGACGCGAGGAACAATTCTTCCCAAAGCACAGCTCGGGTTCGGGGCCCGAAAACGGCCCAAAAGCGGGCCCGAACTAGCTGGAAACCCATTTCACGGGTTGCGGTTGAAGGCTTGGCCGAGGCTAATCCGGCGACTAGGGCGGCGAGGGGAGGCCGGCGGAGGGCGAGGGAAACGTCGGGGAGGTCCGGCGGTGCTGGGCGGTGGCCGGAGGTGGCCGAAATGCGCTGGACAGAGGCTGAACGTCGGCTGGGTCGCACGGGGGAGGCCCTGCAGCAAGTGACAGACGAGCGGGGCGGAGCGCGGGCGGCGGGACAATGGCCTGGTGGTGAGCTGCAGCGGTGCATGGGCGGCGACGGCAGCAGCTGGCTGCTGTCTCGGCTTCTCTCGTTTCTGGTTCGCTGGTTCGCACAGACAAGAAGGAAGAAGAAGAAGTCGGTTACGAGGGAGAGGGGGAGAAGAGAGAGGAGAGAGAAGAAGAGATAAGAGAGAGAAAAGATGGGTTTGAATGATGAAAGGGAGAGGGGGAAGGCAAGTGGGTGACATCCCACAATTCGGTGGAAAGGGGGGAAGGGAATTCGCACGAGGGGAAGGGAGAAGAGAGAGAAGAGAGAGAGAAAAAGAGAAAAGAGAGAAAAAGAGAGAAAATGGAGAGAGAGAGAGAAAAAGGAAATGCTTAATATCATTATTCATATTTTCCTTTTCTCTTCCCCTTTTTCTTTCTATTTTCTCTTGGTCTTCAATTAATCCTCCGATAATTTCTTTATTGAAATTTTGGACTCGTCAATAATTTAACGGGCGATGAGATGGTCCTAAAATTGAATTATGACACGCTCGAATTTTCGATTCCCAAAACCGAATTAAATTTCATGATTAAAATCGACCAGACGCGATTTTTGTCCAATCCAACCAATTAGGTAGCTTTTAGGGATTTTACCGTGGTTATATCCCTTAACAGCTTTACTAAATAGGTTAGCTAACTCGTGAGTGATCAGCTCAGAGAAAAAGAACCATAGGCGCGCGAACGATATGCACATTTCACTTTATCGAAAATGGGTCGAATTTCAGGATGTCACACCTTTGATGAAGGGTGGCTTACAAAGGAAGGGTGGCTTACTTTGGAGGCCGAGAGAGAGTGACGTGAGGTGGAGGGCATTTAAGGAGATATAAGGTGGATAAAATTGGAGCAAAGTGAGGAAAATGAAGAGAGCTCCTCATATTTATAGCCCTTGGAGCCATTATTACCATACCAAGCCATCTATTCTGATGTTTCCAAGTGTCCCACCTAAATTCCTTGGGTGACAAGGCTATGGGTCCAATAATTGAAGCCTAAATGATGAGTTGGAAAGCTAAAAAGCCTTACTTGGCAACCTAAGCTCATAGGCATCATCAATAATGACCCGCTTTTCACTTTTCCATTGGTCCACCTATAACTCGCATTAAATGAGCATTTAATGGAGTTTGATGATAATAATGCCAATACCAACTCGGAAAATTCTAAAATCTTCAGTCATTAATGAGGACCCGTGTATCGCTCTCCAATTGCTCTATGTGTATGCCACTTTTCTAGAATATCCAAGATATTTTGGACCACAACCATGACCTTCAAAAAGTCAAGGGACACCTCACCTTTTTCATAAAGGAATTCTAGAGTTTTCTTTCTACTTTCCTTTTTTTTTTTTTTTGGTAAAGATCTTTCTACTTTCCTTTCCTTTGTTAAGAAGGCAAATTTTTCTTCCTCAAGAAGGCAATCTAGAAAATTCTATCATCCAAGTTCATTCTGGGGCCGAGGAAGATATCATTAGGTACACCTCAACATGGCATTTCAGGACTTGAGTCCAAGCTTGGGCATGACTGATACCTCTTGGGTGATAAAACAGTTTTGAACAATTTCCG
This sequence comes from Eucalyptus dawsonii, assembly GCA_016097615.1. Lineage (NCBI taxonomy): Eukaryota > Viridiplantae > Streptophyta > Magnoliopsida > Myrtales > Myrtaceae > Eucalyptus > Eucalyptus dawsonii. Next base: position 43,185,378 of record CM027875.1, read on the forward strand.
AAATCAATGTCTTTACCTTATCAAATGGAATAAAAAACTTATGAAATTTTAATATGTTTTAGAGAAGACCTTAAGAAACATTTTTCATGAAGGAAATTTGGCCAAATTTGTGCTATGGAAAGAGCATAAATTCACTTAACACAACCCAAAAATTCGTCGAGAGCAAGCGGGGGCCATGGTATCGAAGGAGGCAAGGGTAGGGCAAGTGGGGGGCAAGCGGCATCAAGGGCGTCATTGGGGGAAGAAAGGCGTCTGACGATGGTGTCGACGGCGAGTGATGTTAGGGATGAGTTGGGCAAAGAACGAGAGAACTAAGGGTAAACAACAACAAATTGATTTGGGAGTTTTTACTTTTAGGAACTGGGATTCGAGAACCGAAACCGGCCTCTTTAGAACCGAACCGAAACTGGGAATCAAACAAAGCCCTCCAATTCGGTTCTTGAGTTCACAGTTCTACCTGGGAACCGCACTCACCTTACTACCAGTCGTGCCTCCACAGCACACGTGGGATGGCTGGACAATAGTTGGGTGGCAATACAATAACGACATGACAGCAACACAACCTCTTGGCTTTGCGAGGACCAAGCTGAGAGAGAGAAAATAGACCGAGGGAGCTATGGCAAGGCTGAACATTAGCTTCCTTAGCTCCAAGACTTGGCTACAACCATGAGAATGGCAATGCCAAAGGTGGTCCAACATCGAGGGTGTGACAGATGATTGCCAATGAGGGAAACAATGGGAAAAATGATAGAATAAGCTTGAGATGAAGATGATGATGGGGATGGGTGTTTGGGCTATGGCAAGAGAGAGAAAGAGTGAGATTGAGAGCAAAAAAGTGAGGAAATGAAAGAAAGTGAGAGTTAGAGAGAGAGAGAGAGAGAGAGAGAGAGAGAGAGAGAGGTGGCCGGTAGTTTTTTTTTTTTTCTTTTTTTTGGGTTGGGGGGAGGAGAGAGACAATTAGATCTAGCCCTATAAATGCCCATCCCATCTCTAATTCTTAAATCACTCTCGACCAAGTAAAGGAAGGCTTCCTGAAGAAGAAAAATCCAAGCAATTAATGTGAGATACTTGCACTTGAGTGGATAGATTTAGGGTAGGTTAGCTAGGCTAGGCTAGATTGGCTTCAAGCTTCTTCATTTGCTACCCAGATATGCTTGTGCCGCTCCATTCTTGTCCAATTCCAACTTTACCCTTTTTTCTTTATTTCCAATGAGGGGCAATTTGGTAACTTTAATAAGATTGTGCACTATTCACACATTCATGGACTTGAAAGTAATTAATGCCAAGATTGTGAAATAATGGCTTGATGGACTTGGAAAGCCCATGGCCCTCCTATTGGGCCGCCCACCTCATGGGTGTGTGGCCCTTGGGCCGCCCATAATGGGCATGGGCCCATTGGGCTTCCCAACGTGGGCTTGGGCCCACTTGGGTCCTCGTTCGTGACCCACTCCTAGCATTTTGAATTTTCGCAATCTGTCGACAATAAATTGAATTTTCACCCTAAAGTGGCATTTTCAATACTTTCGTGGTTTATTGATCCTCATGATAATTGTGCGATCCTAATTTTTAGGTTCTATTTTTGATTGAATAAGGTGAGCTTTTCATCGACATGCCTATTGTTCTTTTCCCTGAGTTGGCCACTCACGGGATAACTAGTCTATCGGGTGAAGCCGTTAAGGAATCTAATGGCAATAGACTTGAGAATTCAACTAGGAATCGACTGCTTGACCGTGCTAATCTACAAAGGTCATTATGACACCATCATAATCGATCAAAGACCAAAGATAGGTCGATTTGATAGAAGTATATTAGTGTGTGGGTGATTCTACCTAATTACAAAATTTCTGTCAAACAGCACTAGACCGATTTTTCTATCGTTCATGTACCTTGTGTTCGTATTAGAAAACTCGAGATTTCCACAACAACCGAGAGTTGCCAATGTGTCGAAGATGTACAATGTGGCTCGAAAATAATTGATCACGAGTCAATTGCATTAAAAATTCATAAAAGTTACTTGGTAGGTTATGACATACTAAAATCACGCCAGATTGAAATTAACCACAAATTTAAATGCGATTTCAGAAATTGAAAGTTTTGTCGTGTTACAATTCATTTTAGGAGCATTGACTCACCTTCCAAAGATTTTTTTTGTAAATCGAGATTTTTTTGGTGAAAATTTTAAGTAGGGCTGTTTTGGACCGAAAAATTCAATGGACCGTTTTTAGTCGCATTTTTGGGATTCAAGTTGGACAAATTGACGAGGAAAATTCATGCGAGGGACAATGGCATCTTGGATGGATTTATGGACTCCAAATTGTGTTCAATTGGAGAAGAATTGAATAAATTGAGTGGTAAATGTCCCAAAAAATTCGTAGGTCTTGGGGTGTGCCGCATTTGGACCACTTGGAGACTTGTTGAGGAAGCTTTGTTAGTTGCAAATTAGCTGAGGAAGACAACCAATCTGGTGGGGGCAAGCACTTGAGAGTTAAGGATATTTTGGTGGCCCCCTCCATCTTCAACAGCCTTCTTCTTCTTCCTTCAGCTGTTTTCTCCATTTTAGTGAGTGTTTGAAAGCATGAAATTCTAGTGAAACTGAGCAGCACACACCCTTTACCTGTTGATAGCCGCTAGAGATCCCTTGCCGCCCGAGCATGCCTGCGAGTCCCGCCTGTCGTCCGCTTGTCTCGCGCCCAGCCGCGCATTCCTAGCCATCCCACACCATGCGTCCATCGTCCAGGCCGTCAACCAGGCCACCATTGCCGTCCAAGCTGCCGGAAGTCCTGCCGTAGCCCCGCCTGGACCGCTGCTACCGTTTACCATCCCGCCTTGGCCGTTCCAGCCCCGAGCAGCCCTCCTTTGGCCTAGAGTAGAGCCGAAGCTTCAGCTTTGAGTTGAACCTTTGTGAGGTTTTTTCGAGCCCATCCAGACCCCGCTTGGTGTCACCGCAGGGTTCTTTATCACCCGCCATCACGTCACCGTTGCCGTGAACTCATCGGAACGCTAAACTAATGAGTTTACTTGCTAAACTCTGCTTAGGGAGTTAATGATGCTTAAGGGATGATTAGTTTAGGCTAATTAGGGTAGGTGGTTAGTTAGAATGGATTAGTGATTTAATTATCCATTTGTGCATGTTAGGTGGTTAGAACGGATAGATTAGGGGCTAAAGTAGTCGTGCTATTTATCTAGATATGTTTGTAAATTTTCTAGACCCGTTTAGGTGGTTAGATTAGCGTTTCCAGCCTAAGTTTCTATTCATTGAATTTAAAATTGAATTATTTAATTAATTTTGGTATTTATTTAATTATTTATTATATTCGAAAATTATACTAGGATAGTGGTGATGGGAATTTCATGCGATTGCAATGGTGTGCTTAGTTTCTCTAATTTAGTGTTAAATTGTGCACATTAAGTGGTGATTGTAATTTTGAATATTTAATTCAAGATTTGGAAATTTTGGTCATTATTTAAATATTTGGGTGTCGGGTTTTGACACCGAAATGGTTTAAAATACTATATCAAATAGTGGGATTTGAAAATGAAGATATCAGTTTTTCTGGTTCAAATTTACTGTGTACCCACACACGATTATTTTTACCGTGTGTTTTAAATATTAAGAAAATGTGCCAAGTATGTTATTTTAATTAGTATATTTGAGTGCAAAGCATGATGTCTTGGCTGAGAATTGGATGGGTGAATAAATGGTTATGAGAACCCATCCCGAGCTGTTGAGTTGGATGTGCCCCTGTATGGATGATGCCCTATCAATGGATGCCAGTCACAGTAGAGGCTGGACCTATGCTCCTTTATGGAATGCCGTCGACGTAATGACGTTGCCATGCTCGATGGGGCAAGACGATGCTTGGCTACGCTAGAAGACCATCAAACTTCGAGTAGGTCGTGCCCATGTATGGCCGTAACTAACAATTTGAACATGCGCCAAGTGAAATTGACGCGCCGGATTATGGGATGAAATTGTGTAGCACGAAATGGGACGTGTCATAACAATTTGACCTTATAATCGGGACCCCTTGTGTTGTTGAGATGAAAGTATTGGCGTTCCAATTGTTTGAGCATGAATAATGTTATGTCCGTGATATGAACAGTGTTGATATGTAGGAAGGATCTGAGATGAGGTAAGTCTATATGATTGTATGGCTATGTGGTTAGGACGCCATAGGCATATTTCCTCCATAGTCGAATTTTAGGGGGTAAACTTGCTAACATATTGTGTCACCCCGTCATGGGCTCAATATTTTCAAATCCTTAGATGCCAGTTCCTTCGGAACGTTTTGGATAACCACAATCTATTACTGAGCGGTGGATATGTGTTCTGGTCCTTGGTAATCATTGGGTCTATGAGTTGATCGTGACCACTGTCTCGATCGATGAGGGCCTACTTGAGAGGGTACCTCATTAATTCAGGGCATGGTTCCATCATGGACTCAATGGATATAGGGTGGATCCCTCTAGGGTTTTGACATTCCCGCAGTGGTTGTCGATGCCGCTTTTGGCGAGGGTGCAGCTGACCCTCCTGATGGAGCTGTAGAGGACCTAATGTCCTCGGAGCCGGTGGAGTTTGAAGGATCAGTGAAAATATCTTACTAGTAGGTCGTAGGACAGTTCCTTTTTGAAAACCCATCTTTTGTAAACCTTTGTGTATAAACTCAACTTGTGTATAAAGGTATTTGGTTTGATGCGATTGTCCTACTTTCCTATCCCATGTTGTTTGTTGGCGGGGGTGTTTTAATTCGCTTCCGCATATGTATTAAAATAAATGGGTCGGTGACGCGTCATGGGACGTCGCAATTTTATTGACCATCGAGGGATGAGCACGCGCTCGAGGATCGGGGCGTGACAATAATCTTACCCAAAGATTAGCCATCGAAATGAGTATGTCACACATAAAGTACATTTGGGAGTATGATGAATGGGCTAAGATTCACTATGCCAATTATCATGATTTGTGTGATATTTCCATTTGGAAGTTACACTAAGATAGGAATGGGTAATTTTTCAATTTTTGAAATGAAACTTTTATTTCAAATAATGTGAACACTAGCACCTGAATAAATTATACATGTATCCTTGGAAATTGAATTCATCAAGTAATATGAAATACATGTAAAACTCCTAACTTTATCATAAGAGTCCAAATTCTTGAAAGCCCTCATAAGTTCCTGATACTGCTTATGGCTAATTGGCTGATTGAATTTGTCAACATGTTGACTTGTGACTTGAAAGGCCATCGAAAAATCATTCCTTTTCCCTTTTCCCTAAGCTTTGCATGCAATTTCTAGCAGTAATCAATTGTATAATGTGGACGCTTGCTATAATCACAATATAATTTACCTTTTCCATTAAAAGTGCCTTTTGATGACGTGGCAGAAAATGGCCCATTTGATGGTTTTAAAATAGAAGCCATCATGGCTTCATATGACTGTTGAATCCAATTAATGGAAAAAGACCTTTTGGGCCGTCCAATCCTGCTGATGGTGAGAAAACATGCGAACCGTCCAATCCTACTGAGAAGAATGTCAGTGGGCCGTCGGATCCGATCAGTGGATAGGATGCTTATCAGCCATTGGATCACTCGACTAGATTTGAACCGTCCGATCCCCTCTTGAAGTTTCTAGGGTCTTCTCCAAAAAATCCAAAAAACCCTAGCTGCCCATTTTGCCTGTCTCCTTGCCCTTTGTTCACAACTTCCCTCTATGAACCATTCACGTGAACAGCGAACACAATTCCATCTCTGGTCTTGAGGTGGTTGGAAGCACCAAGGTGTTGGCTTTCCTCCTAAATGGCAAGCTGATAGATCTAATCAAGTGTCGACATAGACTCCATAGTGAGAATTCGCAATCGAAAAAAAATGTATGATTCATTTAAAATGAGGAGAATTATGGTAATTTTTTCCCGTTCCCATATGGCTCGGTATTATTGTTAGGTTAATTCAGGCCCCTTTAGTTTCTCCTCGACCGCTTTCAACTCATTTCATAAGGTTGAGAGTTTGTTGTAGACAACAGCTATAATCATGTTCCCCTATTTTAGATCTAAAAGGTGCTGGGTTAATGAGAAAATCCTAACCCAATCTAATTTTCCATACATTTCTTTGATGTTTTCCTATATCTGTCTCGAATCCTCCGTCCGGGGTAGTTTGGCTTTGACTTCGGGGGTCATGTAATTCCTAATCCACGTTCAGACAAGTTGGTTGCATTTCCTCCACAGTTGTGCCCAATGCTCGTCAGACGGAATCGAAATCGTCCCATTGATAAATTTGTCTTTGTCCTTGGTGATCAAGGCTTGTCGGAATTTTTGTGACCAGCTTGAATGGTGGTTGATACTGGACAATTGCTGGGTGATGAGTCGTAGCTTTGGTCCATCGGCCGTCAATGCGTAAAATGGGTCGTTGAGTTCCAAGTGACTACTGGTGGCAACGTTCAATACATAACAAATCTAAGTTGGGGAACCAAATAGGGATTCAATCCTAGACCCGAATCACCCAGTTCAAGCGTATGACCCGCATGAAAGAAACTCAGCCCAGTAGCTAAGCCTACCCCTAACATGGTTGGTGAGCCTCCACTAGGTTGGTCCTGCTCTCCGCCGCCTTGATTCATCTGTGTTGGCCCATAAAACCATGGGCCAAGTACCATCTAGATAGGTAACCACTAGATGGACTAGCTTGCAATGGGTTGTCCCTAGTTAGGTTGGGCTTGAGCTCCTTTTTCTTGATTCAAGACCTCAGTAGGTGGATCCAAGATATTTTCTTAGATGCTTGTATCTTGTTGCATGATCGACTCCTCTGGAGTTCGCTCCTTCAATGTTGATGAAGGATCTTTAGGCATGGTGTTGATTAGTAAGAGACGGTATGGAAAAAAAATGATTTTATGGTTATTTTAAAGATATTTAGATACGGATTCCTACACCGGAGTGCTAACCTTGTTTTGCAGGTTAGGGTTCCCACAATAACATAGGTGTAATTCTATCCGAAGGGCAATCAAGGAAAAATGCGAAAGCTAGGCCAAGAGTGTGTGCTCCGATACCATGACAAAATTCAGAGCAGAGGCAACAAGGGAAGAAAAAGAAACGTGGGAAACTTTTGTAGTCATTGATTATGTTGTCAATGTACAAAGGAATCATTATTTAACACAGATAATAATCAATAAAAAGGAATGATTATATTTCTCTAATCTAAATGTACCGAATCTAATCCTAGATTGATTCAAACAATCAATTACAGTTAGAATTAATCTTCAATATCGCTCGAATATATTCTCCAAAATCAATATCATATTTTCCAACAAAACATAAATTAAATGGATCAAAGCCATTTCCTCGAAGCTGGTAGGCAGTCTTCATCGAAAATTAGTCCATGTTTTTATACATATTACATATTTTGGTCCATACTCAAGCACCATGTTTTTCCAATGTTCTACTATTTGTTAATAGATCAAATATTATATTTTGCTGGTAAACTTAAATGTGAATGTCATTCTATTTTCTTAGGTGGTCATGTGGTAAATTATTATATAGCAAGGAAAAAACTACTTCTTGAAGGTTGGGGTTGACATTTCGAGGAAGCCAACAAAGTTGTTTTTACCAATGAGCTCATGAACTAGATCACGAGAATCCACCATCGTAAAGTTGTTTGTCGATTTGTGCAATAATCGAGTCCACCAGGACCAGTACTAATCACACTATTCACTACCTTTCGGCCATGGAGAAGATTTTGTCACTCTGACAGCCTGAATTATTGCGGTGATACAAGGACTTTAGTGAAAACAAGTCCAGGTGTTCACACCTTTACATGTCTTGGACGGCCCTTATGCACCATCATTTTACAAAGTTCTGGTAGGCTGGCAGCTAATCGATAGTTAGAGAAAAAATTATGAGTTTCTACCTTTATTTTATAGAATTATGTTTACAACATTATCACCCTCCAAATTCAAATTGGAATCAAAAGGAATATGCCCATCTATTCTATAAAGGACTAAGCCTTTAACGAAAACCATTTCATAAAAAATTTTCATTCCAAATCATTCATCTGGATAAAATCTCTACAAAACTTAAAAAATGTCCAAATCATTTTCAAAAGGAATTCATAAGTACTCTCAATTCTATAAAATTTGTTTGGTAAATGCCATTCTAGGTTGCTCCATCTCACTTCCGACGTGCTCCCGTTTAGTCCTCGTCATTCTTGCGACATAGAATGGTGATAGAAAGGGAAAGAATGAATCACTCAACAATTGGCAATCGTCATTATTTCTATGAGATGAAGTAATAATTACTGCAATTTTTATGAATTGAGATAATGCACCGTAAAAGTAACACCATTAGATATTCTCAAATAACATGAATATTCCATATGTTCTCCATAAGTGAAAGCATCACGTAATGTGCCTCGTACCATTTTCCATATAGTAGGCAGTAAATATAAATGCCAACCACTTACGTCAAGAAAAATCTATGGTCGCATTTTGCCAGGTAAGTAGATCTGACATCTCTGTCGACTATGTGTATTACAATTATTCAAAGTATATCGTTGTAAAAGAAATTGAGATATTGTGTGCAAACTCCTCTAAGTTAGGAATACGAAGTCAAAAGTCTAGACTTAACATTGTTCATGAAGCTTGTGAGGTATTTTATAAGCTTCCGGTTTAGCTGGGTTTTTGATCTCGTGCCCCTAAGTTATAACAATAATGGAAAAGGGCTAGACCAATTATATACTTAGCTGTATGTCTAAATGATGTCTTTTGAGTAGTCATGTATTAAATAATTATTGATATTTTGAAGAAACGAATGCAAAGAAAACACGACTACTTGGAGGTTGAGATTGCCATTTTGAGGAAGTCATAATTTTTTTTTTTAATAATTAGTGGGCATACGATAAAAACTAACCTAATGACATGAAATACTTCATTTTTCAAAAGAAAAACAAAAACTTAGTAGACAAAAGCAATTCTCTTGAATCTGGTATATCAATTGAAAATAGTTTTGTCGACCGATCAAGTGCATCGATAATTTAACAAATAATTTAATATAAGAACAAAGAAACTCGTGTAAAATAAGATAATTCGAATTCTATTGTGGTATTCAGTCTTCACTGAAAATAAGTTGATGGGTTCACACCTAATAGATGTGTGGCCCACACACTTAAGCACCATTTCTAATGTTCTAGTTTTATTGATAGATCTAATTTTATTCTTTGTTGATATATTTGGTTCTACATATAAAGATATTTCTTTTGAGGGGTGAAATGTCTTTATTATTAAGCAAAGAAGAAACAATTGGTGTGATTTCGAGGAAGGCAGCAAAGTTTCTTTATCGGTGATCGTGAAAAGTCACTTTAAAGTTGTTTGTTGGTTTGTGCAATAATTGATTCTACTGGGACTAGTAGTGATTTGTACCATTCTCGACCTTTGTCGGCCATTTGGTTTGTTGACCTATCAAATTTTTTGACAATTTCGAGGAAGACAGCAAAGTTTCTTTTTCGGTGATCGTGAAAAGTCACCACTTTAAAGTTGTTTGTTGGTTTGTGCAATCATTGATTCTACTGGGACTAGTAATGATATGTACCATTCTCGACCTTTGTCGGCCATTTGGTTTGTTGACCTATCAAATTTTTCGACAATTTAACAATTAATACAATATCCAACAAACAAACTCGTGTCAATCAGCCAATCTGAATAATCGATGTTATGCGGTGTCCATGAAATATAAGTCCACATGTCCACACTTATTAGATGTCTTAATCCATCACAAGGGCCATCATTTTCCAAATTTCTCATATTATATTTTGTTGACCCTGCCTAAAAAAGTCATGCATGCACCTTTGTCCTCTAGCATAAGAATAAATGAACAAGAAGATTGAATAGTGAATGAACTACATGAAAATTCTAACCAAATCTTAAGCTAATACTTGTTGTTGATTGTTGAATTTCATCATCTAATGGCTTCTTCATTGAAACCCGAAAGGAAATAAGTTCTTGAGTTTTAGAGGTAAGGATGTTCAGAATAACTTCCTCGGTCATCTTTATAGAGCTCTTGATCATAAAGGAATCTACACTTATGTTGATAGCGAGGAGCTTAGGAAATGAGAGCAAATAGCACCGGCGCTTATGAAGGCAATCGAGGAAACACAGATTGCAATAATCATTTTCTCTGAGACTTATGCTTCCTCGTGGTGGTGTTTGGAGGAGCTAGTGAAAATCATTGACTGTAAGAAAGAAAGAGATCTCATGGTCTTTCCCTTATTTTACAAAGTGGAACCCAGAGAATTGAGAACACCAAGAGGGAGCTATAGAGATGCTATGGTTAAATATGAGTTCAAGTATAGGAACGATTCGAAGGAAGTGAAGATATGGGAGGAGATGGGAGGAAGCTCTTTCCCATGCCAGTAACTTGTCTGTATAGCATTTGAAAGATGGGTAAGTAGAGTGGAGTCCATATTTTATTAAGTAGCTCTTTTGCAAGTATAGAGATTGTTCGATAAAAAAAATAAAAAATCTACATGCACATGGGTGAGTATATATATGCTTCATCTTATCATTCCTGAAAATTCTTAAGTGGCTTAAGTTAAAGTTAGAAATTTCATATAAGAGTTTAGTAAATTTAAGAATTAATTAATGAAGGCAATTGAGAAATCGCATATTGCGGTCCTTGTTTTCTTCAAGGATAGAGTTGGCAAAAATCATGGACCGCAAGAGAGAAAGAGATCTCATGGTCTTTCCCTTGTTTTACAAAGTGGATCCTAGAGAAGCGAATACCAAGAGAGATGTACAAAAAAGTTATGGTTAAGCATCAGTCCAAGGTTGGGGTGGATGCAATGCATATGGGAGGAAGCTCTTTTCAATGACAGTAAATTATCCGAGTGTCATTTGAAAGATGAGTAAGTAAAGTAGAGTCCATATTTTGTGTAAGAAGCTAATTTTTACAAGTAATTATAGAAATTGTTTGTTAAAAATCTACACCTGCACCTGCATGATTCTAAGTATAATTATAAATGCTTCATCTTATAAATCCTGAAAATTCTTTGTGGGTTAAGTTAAAGTTAGTACTTTCATATAAGAGTTTGTAAATATAAGACTTAGTTAAAAAAAGCAAAACAAAATTTGGAAAAAGTGAAGAAAAGTTGATAATAAAAAGAAAATTAAGCTTGACAAGTAAAACAAAAATTGATAATCCAAAATTAGTGGGTAATTTAATCAGAGAAAAATTGATCACTCTAATTAAGATTGACAACTTCTAGAATCAGTCAATAAGTAACTCAAATGAGAGTTGGCAACTCTATTAAAAAGTTGGTAAATTAAAGAACATAAGTTGCTCAAGTGAGAATTAGAAACCTAAAGCTAGTAGATAATTTTTTTAATATGACAAATGTCAGTACGTCACTCTAATTTGTGTTGGTGATCTCATATAAAAGTTAGTAAATATAATGCTGAAAGTTATGCAAATCTAATTTGGCAAGTTAGTACAAAATTGGTAAATTGCAAACTATAATAAAAAGGTAGGTGATTTCATAAGACTATTGTAAGTTAGGGATAATTTCAAATAGGGATCTGAAATGACTTTCTTTTCTCAAGAGAGAACCTGAAGTGAAGTTTTTAACAAACAAGGATCCAAAGTAGTTGCTTAGTCTCAAATAAGGGCCTGACTCGCCGCCCAACAAATAGATACATCTCTTGTGCATATTTCGTTGGCCTAGTCAAGGGTATTTTTGTAAAAACATATTATTTTTTTCATTTTCCTTTGCCCTTGTTCATCTTATTCTTAATCTGACCCATGCTTGTCCCTGTTCATCATCTTCTTCATCAATGTTGAAGATATGCATTGCCTATATCAAGAACATTGGAATTGGGGCACACCATTTTCTGTGTTCTCTTAGGTAGACAAATAGAGAAAGACATCTACCTACAAATGTGGTGTAAGTATAAGTAGCAAATGAGAGAGAACCTCCGTGAGATAAAAGGCAAAATCATGGTTCACCATTTTTTGTGTATGGATTGCTAGGATGTTTCAAATTAGCACATGAGAAATACAAACTATGACATCTCTTCTTTTCGAAGTGTTTCATGTATCCATCGACACTCATCCTTAACGTGAAAGATTCTGAATTGAGCGGAAGTTTCAGCACAAGCACGAATGTAAGAGATGGCCACATAGGATAGGAAGGAATGCCCTTGACTATACCATGGTGAAGCAAAATTGGGGAGGAAGAATATCCATGGCTTGGAACCAAAAGAAGAAGATGATGAGTAAAGGTGAAAAAAGGAAAAGTAAAAAAGAAAAAAAGAAAAGAATGAGAGCAACGGCCAAGCTTTGCCTTCTCTACAACCACCAAGTCCACTTTGCCAACCTCTTCTCCGGCAAGCACATCCGCTCCCAAATGTATAATAACTGCACCTCCATCCTAGCCTCCACCCATAGCTCTATCGACAACTTCGTCCTCTGCCAGGACTGTGATTCAGACATCGACACTGCCTTCCTTCCTCTATCTATCCTAGATTGATGGCTTCTCCTATTGCCCCTTCGCCCTCGAGCTCACCTTCCTCTAAGGCCTCAATTTGGACGGCATTAATCTACTGCCTAACGAAGAAGTAGGTTTTGTTTTTTTTTTTTTTTTTTTTTTGGTCAACTAAAGAAGAAGAAGAGCATGAACATGGAAGAAGATTGAAAAAAAAAATTAATATCCTTTTGGATGAAAATACCCTCGACTAGGCCATTAGAATACGCACATGAGATGCATTAGTTCTCCTGCTGGCAAGTCAAGCCCTTATTAGAGACTAAATGACTATTTTGGATTTTTCTTTGAGACAAACTCTACTTTGGGTCATCTTTTGAGAAAAAGATGATACTTTAAGTCCCTATTTGGAATTTTCCCCTATTTAGATGAGATTTAGAATTAACCTTCTTCAAGCCGAATTCCTTGTTTTGAATTATAAACATAACAGATGCCGAGCTGTCTTTGATTTTGAACTCAATCGGTGGTTTCATGGGTGTCATGCCCCGAACCTCAAACACATGCACATCCCTTGGTGGTCGATAAAATTTGTGACGTCCCAATACGCGTCGCTGATGAATTCATTTTTATGCACATGCGGAAGTGAACGATTACCCTTAACAGAACTAATACTGGATAGAAAAGCGGGAAATAATTTCACAACCAAAACACTTTTATAAACAATTGGGATTAAGTACAAAAAGATCAGTCCCAAAAAGAAGTTTTCCTATGACCTACTTGTCGAACACAATCACCGATCCTTTAGACTCCACTTCAACAGGCTCTGAGACTTTGAGTCCTCCATTTAAGGACCAGAAAAGTTTAAGCCCACGATGGGGTGAGACAATGTCTTACCAAGTTCACCCCTAAACTCCAACAACGAAGGAAATATGCCTAGAGTAGTCTATTGGAGAAATCTTTCCAGAATATTTTGAAGCTGACAAAACGTTTCTATCAATCTAGTCTGGATATCTGCAGATTGTCTAGTTTAAAGTCTGAAGACTTTCTGATCACCAGACTCAAGATTCAAGACTCAAGACTCAAGACTTAAGACTATTCTCATTGACAGTCTTTCTGATCCAGTGACGAAGGAAATCCAGAGCCGAGGTATATGGTTGACGAAGCAAAAGAGTGGACGTAGGCTTGAATCAAGCCAAACCACTATAAACCACGTGTTCAATTCTCTCTTTCCTTTACTTAGTCTTACGTTGATTATTACTTATCGGAAATCCTTCAATTGTCTAAGTATTGTGCAATAATCAAGAAAAATCTTTTATATACCTATTCACCCCCCTCTAGGTGCTCGTACTAACTATATCAATTGGTATTAGAGCCCGTGTTCTTACTTTATTTGAAGTGTTTTACTTCAGAGTAAAAGATCCATGGCTAGTATGTTAGCACCAGGGCTGGTGGAAAGGCAAAACAATACCAGACCACCCTACTTTAATGGAAAGGATTACAACGTCTGGAAGAACAAGATGAAAGCTTTCCTATGATCAAAGGATTCTCTGGAATGGGACATTGTGGAAAGACGAATCACTCCTACTGTTGCATCAGCCTCTGAAAGAGGGAAAGAAACTATTGAGACCAGCGGAATGACTTAGGAAGAGATAAACAAGAGACAAGCACTCGATGCAAAAGCAATTTACTCTTTATATTGTGCCTTGTCTCCAACTGAATATAACAGAATATCTTCTTGTGTCACAGCAAAAGAAGTATGGGACAGATTACATATCACCTATGAAGGAACAGATCGAGTGAAGGAGACCAGAATCAATATTCTCCTCGGTCAATATGAAGCCTTCAAAATGAAACCAGGAGAATCTATAACTAACATGTTTAGTCGTTTTACAGATATTGTCAATGGTCTTGAGAACTAAGGACAAAAAATTTCTGATCCCATGAAGGTGAACAAGCTACTGTGCGGACTCTCCAAGGATTGGAATCATATAAAGACTTCAATAAGAGAGACGCAAAGAATTATGCCTCTATCTGTCGACGAGTTGATTGGAACTCTTCAGTCTTATGAAGTAGAACGAATTAATGAAGATGAAGATCCAAGAGGTAAGAAATCCATTGCATTAAAATCAAATGATGATTCTGATGATACAGATTCAGGAAATGATATGGACGACGAGGAGCTTGCTCTAATGATAAGAAGATTCAAAAAACTGAATAGAAAACGTAGAAGGTTCAACTCAAAGAAACAAAGTTTCCAGAGGCAGCAGACCAAGTCTGTTGATGATGAGGAACCAAACAAAGATGTAGTACGCCGAATGCAAGAAAACACATCGAGACCTAAGCGTCCTCTTGAAGAAGAAAGAGGAAAAGGCGAGAAGTTTCGAAAAGCTCTCAAGTCGAAACCAGAGTGATAGAGAATGTGAAGAAAGTGATAATGAATATGCCAACATATGTTTGATGGCACATTCGATCTGGACTCAGGTCTGGATCGGACTCGGACAATGAATTTGAGGTAAGTGATTTTAAAATTCCTATCAAAGTCTCTAAATACATTGATGAGCTGTGTTTCACTCTTAAGACTTCTCTCAAAAGGATTTCCGAACTTAAAAAGGAAAACTCAGCTCTAAAACAAAAGGAAACCATTTTAGAAGAAAGAATTAAAAGTTTAGACCTGAATGTTTCTACTCTTAAAGAAAAAGAAGATAATCTTTTGAAAGAAAATGTTTTCTTAAAAACTGACTTATCAAATATTTCGAATAAATTTTCGATAAGATCTGTAAAGCTTGAAAAAGTTCTTTCAGTTCAAAGACCTTACTTCAATAAGTCGGTCTAGGCATGACAGCGAAACAATTCCCTTGATTGATTTTCCTAAAGTAAAAGAAAGAATTAAGAAAAGACCGTCGAGAGAGGCTTACAAAAATCATTTCAAGAAAGTTTTTGTAAAGTCTGTAGGTCGAAATGCTTTAAGGTGTTCAAAGTGTAACAGTCAGGACCACTTTGAAAAAGAGTGTCCTATGGTTTGGAAGCCTATTAAGAAAGTATAGCCTAATAATGTTTATCCTACTAACACCAAAGGACCCAAGAAAATTTGGGTACCAAAGAAAGCTTGAGACTCTCTTTTAAATGCAGGTCTCCGTCAAGAAAAAGGTAAAGTGGTATCCGACGGATGTTCAAGACACATGACAGGAGACTCAAAGTGCTTCATAAAGCTTGTTCAAGTAAACGGTGGAAATGTTTCATTTGGAGGAAACGGCAAAGGAAGCATTGTGGGATTTGGAACAGTGAAAATTGGAAATCTCACAATAAGCAATGTTTCTCTAGTGGAATGACTCAACTAAAACCTTCTCAGCATTAGCCAATTATGTGATACTGGTTTCAAGATCTCCTTTCAAAAAGGAATTTGCACTGGAATCAGTAAAGACTCTACTCAGTCTTTCATGGGTCGAAGACATGGAAATATCTACCTCTTAGACATGAAATTAAATGAATCACAATGCCTAATCTCAATTCAAGATGAAGCGAGCTTATGGCACAGAAAGCTTGGTCATGTCAATATGAAGCAATTAGCCAAAATCTCATCAAAGCAGCTTGTTCGAGGTCTACCCAAATTACCATATCAAAAGTCCGATCCATGCACACCATGTATTCCGGGTAAGCAGGTAAGAAATTCATTTAAGCCAATAAACCATGTTTCTACTAATCATGTACTACAGTTGCTGCATATGGATCTCTTCGGACCACCCAGAACCCAGAGTATTAGAGGTAAGAAATATTGCCTAGTAATTGTGGACAATTACTCCTGCTTTACTTGGGTATATTTCCTTGCAAGTAAGTCAGAAACCTTTTCGTATTTTAAAAATTTTGCTAAAAAGGTTCAAAATGAAAAAGGATGTGTTATCTCAAGTATAAGAACAGATCATGGAGGAGAATTTGAAAATCAAGATTTTACAAAATTGTGTGATGAATCTGGATTTAAGCATGTGTTCTCCTCTCCATACACTCCTCAACAAAATGGAGTTGTGGAAAGAAAGAATAGATCTCTTCAAGAAATGGCTAGAACTCTTTTAATTGAAAGTAAAATTTCTTCACGATTTTGAAATGAAGCCGTATCAACAAGATGCTATATCATCAATAGAGTCTTCCTAAGACCTATTCTTGAGAAAACCCCTTATGAATTATTCAAAGGTAAGAAGCCCATTGTTTCATACTTTCATGTGTTCGGTTGCAAATGCTTTATATTGAAAAATGCAAAGGATCAAGTTGGTAAGTTTGAAGAAAGATCAGATGAAGGCATCTTCCTTGGATATTCTACATCAAGCAAAGCCTACAGAGTCTACAACAAGAAGAGCCAGACGGTGGAGGAGTCAATGAATGTCAAATTTCAAGACTCTACGAAAGATGAATCCAATCAGACTCAGTATGAAGAGTCCGAACTCCCTCCAAACCTTCCAAAGTCGACAACTCAAGAAATGTCTCGGACTACGGAAGACCAAAGATCAAGAAGTTCATGAAGACTCAAATAAAGAAAGAGATCATCATCCAGAAAAATCAACCAAGAATCGGAAGCATAAGTCGGTCATCCCAAAGATCTCATTATCGGCGAAATTAATGAAGGAATTCGAACCAGATCCAAAAGACGTGAAGAGTCTAGTGCTGTGGCTCTCATTTCTGAAATTGAACCAAAAAACATAGAAGAAGCTTTATTTGATGAAAGTTGGATCGAAGCTATGCAAGAGGAGCTCAGACAGTTCAACATTAATGATGTCTGGGAATTGACATCTAAACCAAAAGGTAAAACTGTTATTGGAGCCAAATGGGTGTTCAGAAACAAGATGAATGAAAAAGGAAAAGTCGAACGAAATAAAGCAAGACTCGTGGCCAAAGGATACACGGAAGAAGAATGAATAGATTATGATGAGACTTATGCTCCTGTAGCGAGGTTAGAAGCTATTCGTCTATTACTTGCGTTTGCTTGTTATAAAAATTTTAGGCTATTCCAAATGGACGTCAAAAGTGCTTTCCTAAATGGATTTATCCAAGAGGAAGTTTATGTGGAACAACCGCCTAGGTTTGAAGGCCCAAAGAAGCCAGACTCAGTCTTCAGACTGAAAAAGGCCTTGTATGGTTTAAAGCAAGCACCTCGAGCTTGGTACGACAGACTAAGTAAGTTCTTATTATAGAATAGTTTTGTCAAAGGTAAAGTAGATACTACTTTATTTGTCAAAAAGGAAAATAAAAGCCTTTTACTTGTTCAAATATATGTGGATGATATTATCTTTGGATCCGCTAATGAAAGTCTATGCAAGAAATTTTCTAAGTCTATGCAGGATGAGTTTGAAATAAGTATGATGTGAGAATTAACATTCTTTCTTGGTCTTCAAATAAAGCAATTGAAGGAAGGAACTTTCATTTACCAAGAAAAATATGTTAATGACCTTGTCAAAAGGTTTGGATTGGAAAATTGCAAAAAGACTGATATACCAATGTCAAGCTCTTTGAAGATAGACAAAGATGAAGAAGGGAAGAAAGTTGATCAAAAGCATGCGGGAGCATCATCGGTTCACTTCTTTATCTTATTGCTTCTAGACCTGACATTTTGTTGAGTGTTTGCATTTGTGCTAGGTTTCAATCGGATCCTAGAGAATCCCATCTCAGTGCTGCAAAACGTATTATTAAATACGTTGCTTCATCTTCAGGCATTGGTTTTTGGTATCCTAAGAAGGGAGACTTTAATCTTCTGGGATATTCAGTCGCAGATCTAGCCAGCTGCAGAGTCGATAGAAAGAGTACTTCAGAAACTTGCCAGTTACTTGGAAGCAGGACAGTGTCTTGGTTTTCAAGGAAACAAAGCACTGTAGCTCTCTCAACAACAGAAGCAGAGTATGTAGCCCTTGGAAGCTGCTGTTCACAAATTCTATGGATAAAACAACAGCTACAAGACTATGGGATTGAAGACTCATGCACAAAAATCAAATGTGACAACACCAGCGCAATCAATCTCACCAAAAATCCAATTCTTCATTCAAGAGCAAAGCATATAGAAATTCAACATCACTTCATTAGAGATCATATTCAAAATGGAGAAATCTCGATTCAATTTGTTGATTCAAAAAGTCAATTAGCGGATATATTCACAAAGCCTTTAGAGAAAAATCAATTCGATTTTATCCGTTCCAGACTCAACATTTTGAAGCTCGAAGAAGTTAAAGTCTAGAGACTCTCCAACCTTCAGACTCAGACATTGATGACTATAGACTGTAAGTTGTTATTTGAAAAGGTATGATCTTTTGTTCAGTTATTTTGTAGTCTCCGTGAAAAACGAAAACTTGTCTTTTCAAAAGAATTAATTTTGGCAGTTATTGATTTCAAAAAGAGGTATTCGTACACTTTCCTTGTACCGATTGAACTTCCCTTTTCAAAACTGAGTTATATATATAAACAGTTTCCATTCTCAATCTTCAAAACCCTAAAAAGCATTCTCCTCCCAATCCAATTTCTACTTCGTGTTCATGTTCGAGAAAGTTGTCATCTTTTCTTGGGAAAGCAAGTAAAGGAATCTTTCAATGACAAGAAAGATGTCTTCTTCGAGGAAGTCTTCAAGAATCGCGAGCACGGGACCACAGAGGATGAAGGAGGGACCTACCCACTTCGATCTCACAGAAGAGGAAGAATTATCGAGTCAGCAACAGAACCCGACTCATTCTCCACCACGTCACTCAACACCATCTACCCCACTTGATGCGGGTCAACAACCGAGGGAAGAGATAATCGAGGACGCAGAGACCCGAAGAGTCCAAAAACCCTCGTTTATTTACAAACTTTACGTGCGTTGAAAAGCGGGACTCCATTGAAATACGTGGATGATTTTCTTAAAGAAAAGAATTATAGGAATGAGTATATCTTTCTAAAGAAAATGGAGGATTTGGGAATTGCTCCCAAGGGTAAAGCGAGGAAGCGCTTGCGAATATTCCCGATGACCCTCGTATGTCGGGACCAAATTTGGCCCGATGGGAACGACGATGATAAAATGTTCACTGATTTTCAACCTAGAATGGGTATTGCTGCAAAGGTGAAGGGAAAGAGGATGGAGTTATTCAAATCAAAAGAATAGGAGAATTTGTTTTTCAGACTGCTGAAGCGAGGGGTGATAAATCCTAGGAGTGTTGATTTCGATTTCTTGGATGCTGTTAATGTGAACTTAAGAGATAAGTTTAGTCTACTTCAACTGGAACGTTTTTGCACTAATACCACAAATGGTTATGCTCAACTGACTGCGTATTTCTATTCGAATCTCAGCTTTATAGATGCGAATAGAATATCATTCAGTGTTCGAGACCAGGATTATGTGTTAGACGTGGACATGTTGGCGGACATAATTGGAGTTGAACGAGGATGCTATCAACCAATCAAAGTCTCGGTTGCTCGTGCCTCCTTTGGAACTTGTCAAAGATAGAGATGTAGAGGGAAGAATCATCTATTCAAGGATGCGTGCCATCAATATTGTGCTGCACAAAATTGTGATCAATTGCATCAGGCCCAAGTTTACATCAAAGACTGATGTGTCTAATTCAGAGGCAACATTGATGTACGCAATCAACTCAGGGATAAAGTTCTCTCTTCCTCACACTATTCTCTTTCACATGTACAGAGCAATGTCAAAGGATAAGGGACAATTGCCTTATCCAGGTCTGGTGACCAAGATCTTCAGACACATGAATATTGAACCGCCACACACACTTTGTGTTCGACTGTGCGATAAGATGGTAGTAGGTTTGAAGATGTTAACGAAGATGCGTCTGCAAGAACTTTCTAAGGCAATGGAGAAATTCATAGTGAAGACTCCAGTTCCGTCTGCTTCAAAGTGAAAAGGGAAGGAGGCCATTGGTGCCCCATCCAAAAAGAAGAGAACTCTCATCTTGGAGGATGAAGATGAGGAGGAAGATCTCACAATCACTGCCTTGATTAGGACCAGACGTTCTGTTCCCCAATCGACAGAACATCAGAAGACACAGAGAGAAGAAGAGGAGCAAGCCAAGAACAGAGAAGAAGAAGAACAGCAAGAGAGGGAGAAAGAAGCTGAAGAAGAAGGAGAAGAAGAGCAAGAAAAGTCTGCAACTGAATCTGGAGAGAAGGAGAATCAAGATACAGAAGAGCATGATCATCACTCTTCCCCTTTTGATGTCCTAGAGACAGGGGGAGTTGGCGAGCAAAGGTCCACACCTCATGCTATCAATAGTGAAGGTCTAAGACAATCTCCAACAGACCCAGAAGAGTTTCAGGCTTCTCAATTGCCTGAAGAAGAACACGATACGTCAACACCAAATCTGCAAGACTATACAGAAGCGCCATCGTCTGCATTCACTCCATCGGAGAAAGCAAATGCGAGTACTCAGACGGACAATTCTGCAGATTTTCGTCGTATTATGGATGTTCTTCTGGAAATGCGTGGCCAAATATATGCTCTGGACTGTGAGATTCAATCCATAAAGAATGCTAGACAAGCATCTTCAGTTACCCTAGAGGACAAAATGAAAGACCTCGCTCTACAACTTCAAGCCAATGCCAAAGGAGAGGAGGTAGCTCAACTAAGGGAAAACTTGAAGAGGTTAGAAGGCGTCGTCCAGTCCATAGGAAATTTCCAGATCGTGCGCATTCCCAAGCAGACCTGACTCCTTTCTCACCATTTTAATGATGACAAAAAGGGGGAGAAAGCAATTTGAACCAACCAACCTAACCAACCTTCTTTAAATTTATTTTGAATGTGTTTGTTTTTCTTTATGACTTGAGTAAACTTGGGTGTGAACTTGAATCTGACTGAATTGGCTGTGGATTTAGATGCTTGACTGTTTGCATTTATTTCAAGTATTGTTATATGGTATTACTCATGAAACACTAACCTATTTTCTGTGGATGCGAGTAGTTTGGTTGTTTTATTAAATCTTTATGAGATAGCCATATTGCTTGAGAAATGTTTTTGCGAGGTCAATGTGGTTCAAATCTACGGGGAAAGTTTTGTCACCATCAAAAAGGGGAGATTGTTGGAAAAATCTTCCATAATATTTTGAAGCGACAAAATGTTTTATCGAGTCAAGTACGGACATCTCAACAGATCGTCTAGTTTAAAGTCGAAGACTTTCGATCACCGAGACTCAAGATTCAAGACTCAAGACTCAAGACTCAAGACTATTCTCATTAACAGTCTTTCTGATCCAGTGACGAAGGAAATCCAAAGCCGAGGTATAGGGTTGAGGATTTAATCCTATCAACTGGAGAAGATCTTTCGGTTGGATAAATATAACGGATTCTTTTGTTCGTATCAAGATCAATTGAAGATCCGATGGTCGACGAAATATTCTTGGAATGTTCTATTCTTGGAAACCAAGATCCCGATTGTATGGGCGAACAGGATTGATGGGCTATCGTCAGGTTCCTTCTATAGCTCGAATGATCTTCTTGATTGATTCCGTCCAACGGGTAGATTTGAGGAATTCCTTTGGAAAGTGCCAACGGGTATGATGGCATAAAGGAGTATAAAAAAAAAAAAGGGAAGACGTTCTAGTTGTTTGAATACGTGATCGATAGAGAAATTCCAGAGTCTAAAGCATCTTGATTATTAGTCGATTCATTCTGAGCGAAATCGTATACACAGAGAGTGTCCATACTTGGTGATACCTTGAGTGAATGTGGTAGATCATCTACACCTAGAAATCAAGGAAGATCAACACTGTAACATCTCTTTGTTAATAGCGGAATCCAGCAATTGGCTGTCAGTGCAGAAGAGTGGACGTAGGCTTGAATCAAGCCAAACCACTATAAACTGCGTGTTCAATTCTCTCTTTCCTTTACTTAGTCTTACGTTGATTATTACTTATCGCAAATCCTTCAATTGTCTAAGTATTGCACAATACTCAAGAAAAATCTTTTATATACCCATTCACCCCCCTCTAGGTGCTCGTACTAACTATATCATAGTCTAAGTACACCAAATAGAGGACTTACCTCGCCTCAATTTCCTTCTATAAGTCAGTACAATTCAAATACCCAATGAATCAATTCAATCTAATCAATTGATACAACCAATTCAATCAATACAATCAATCCATCCATTCAACCAATTCAACTGCAGCTCACACAAGCTGATGTACATTAATGCTCGCACAAGCCGAAAAACATTAATGCTATCACAAGCTAATAGATCAATGCTCACACAAGCTAACTTAGATTAATGCTCACACAAGCTGACATAGATCATTGCTCGCACAAGCTAAAATACACTATTGCTCGTACAAGCTAGCATACACAATTGCTCACACAAGCTGACTTACATTAATGCTCACACAAGCTGACTTACATTAATGCTCACACAAGCTGAAATACACTATTGCTCGCACAAGCTGACATACCAATGCACATTAGTTTTCTGGCGTAGCCAGAGATTAATGTTCGCATAAGCATGATATACCGACACACATTGGTTTTCTGAACCCAACACACCCTCTTTCAATAGTTGCCACATAAAACAATAACAATAAACTACAGTCAGGGCACAATCTTTCGTGCCTCATCACGCGACAATTCTAAGCATATCACAAAGGAACCACATCACCAAAGAGGCATGGTTCAGCAAGCATAGCATCAAGACAATCACCAAAATTACTACCAGTCCTAAATGGTAGAAACGGTCCACTCGCGCGTTTCCAAGTTTAAATCCAGAAATCCAATGAAACGAGCTTGGAAAATTCCCAAATTTGAATATGTCCTAAATGACACGTTGATGAAAATTTTTCATGTAGACACCTTCATCCAAATCTTTCTAGATTCAGCCTAGTAAAGCGTTCAATCCAGTACAAAAACTAAGTCCATTTTCCAGAAAGTCTATTTTCAAAAACCAGTTTTGTTCGAGGTCCAAAACTTGTTCATTTGATCTGAAACTTGAGCATGTTAAACTACAAGCTGTTAAAACAACTTTTGTGAAGAAAACCATTTCGAAATTCGAACCCTAAGAGTTGATACAAATCCCTCGAATCCCAAGAGGTCCCAAATTCTAGCACAGTCTGAGATTCTGTTTGCAAATGACGGAGCTGAAATATTATACTTTGAAATATTTAAAAATCTTGAATAAAATATATGTTTTAGGTAAAGATGTCTAAAACATTTCTCAAGAATGAATTGACTTCAAAATCTCAGCACATTTCGATCCACAAAAATGGCAAACGGGGAGGGTCGAAAGCGATTAGAACTAAAGAAAGTCCTTTGAATTGGACTAATTCATCCACAAAGGTACAAATCTCACTAATTTGATTAACAATAATCCAATCTCAGGCTAATCTAATCATTCTAAATTATCACTAATCCATACTTAAGCTAATCTAATCAACCCTTAAGCATAATGAATCTCCTGAGCAAGGTTAGTGAGTAAACTCACTAGTTTAGCGGGCTAGTGAGTCCACGGCGATGGCAACGCGTAGACGGGTGACAACCAAGCCCATGGTGACACCAACCAAGGCCCGAAAGGGCTCGGAAAAGCCTCATGAAGTCTTAGCTGGGTTGAGGTCTTCGACTTTTGCTCTAGGCCAAAGGAAGGCTGCTCGGCGGCTGGTTCGGGCTAAAACAACATGGGACAGGCGGCTAGGCCGGCAAGCGGAGGATTCCGACAGCTGAATGGGGACGATGGCGACCAGGGTGACGGTGGAGGAGGTTCAAACAGTGAGATGGGCTTGCAGGACAACGAGCACAGGCTGGAGTGAGCGAGAGGACATGAGCAGGAGGTCGGTGTGGCTTCAAGTGTGCGACGGGCGTGCAACGGTAATTCGAGCGGCTTGCGACGGTAAGGGACTGGCTCCACTGGTTTTCTGGTTCCCTCAAGCTTTCTCAAGGCCACAAAAATGGGGAAAGCAAGTATCAAGGAGGAAGAAGGGGCTGCTAAAGAGAGGGGGACCCCAAAGGCTTCAACACTTGTCCAAAACACTCAAGCACTTACCCCCACTTGCTCAGCCCTATCCTCAGCCATTTTCTGCCCTCAAGCTTCCTCAACACAATTCTTAAATTGTTCAAAATGTTGTGTCGCCTATGGCCTACGAATTTTGGACATTTCCCCTTCAATTCCATTCAAGTCTTACTCAATTAGGCTCAAATCAAAGCTTATAAATTCATCCAACGTGCCATCGTCCATCTCAACATTTTTCCTCAACAATTAAACCAACTTGAATCCCAAAAATGCGACAAAAAACAAGCCTATGAAGTTTCCGGTCCAAAAAACAATTCTTACTTTGAATTTTTCGCCGAAAACTCGGGTTTGTAAAAAATCTTTGGAGGATGAGTCGGCATTCCTAAAATGAATTGTGATATGACAAAACTTTCAATTTCTAAAATTGGGTTTAAATTCGCGATTATTTTCAACGGGTGCGATTTTAGCACGTCTTAGCCTACCGGGTAACTTTTGGGAATTTTCAGTACAATTGACCCGTGATCAATTATTTTCTAGCCACATTGTATATCTTTGACACATTGGTGACTCTCAATTGTCATGAAAATCTTGAGGAATTTCCAATGCATTTGACCTGTGGTTGATTATTTTCGAGCCACATTCTTACTCAATCGACGAGAATTTGCAATTAGGTAGAATCACACACACTGAATCACATGACTTAGACAAATCGACCTGTCTCCGATCTCAAATAGAGTTTTAACTATGCCGTAATGACCCTTGTAGATTAGCACAGTCGAGCAATTGATTTATGGTCGAATTCTCAAATCTATTGCGTTAAAATCCCTTAACGACTTCACTAGATAGACAAGTTATCTTGTGAGTGATTAGCTCAAAGAATATAACTATAGGTGTTCTATGAAAAGCTCGACTCATTCAATTAAAAACTGAATCAGAAATTCGAGATCTTACGACTCTTCCCCTTTTTATAAAAAAATTGTACTTAAAATTTAAGCCATTACAATTCTTTAAACAAAAATGTGAGGGTACAGTCATCTCATCAAATCTTCACTTTCCCAGATTGTTCATTCTGTGCCATTGTGTTGCCAAACCACATTCACCAATGGGATCGTCTTGCTGCGTAAAACCTATTCCTTCCAATCTGCAATATGAACCGGTCTTTCCACGTATAATACACTGTCATCCACATCTAACTCTTCAAAATTTAGTACGTGGGTTGGGTCAAGCTCATACTTCCTCAACATCGACACGTGAAAGATGTTATGCACTTGCGCCAACCTCGGCAACAATGTAAGACGATACGCTAGAGTCCCTATCCTTTCCAGAATCTCAAAGGAACCTACATACTTCAGACTCAGCTTTCTCTTCTTGCCAAAGAGGAAAGTACCCCTCATTGGTGACACCTTCAAAAAGACGTTCTCACTAGCTTGGAATTCTAGTGGTCTCCGACGCTTATATGCGTAGCTTTTCTAGTGGCTCTGAGTGGTCTTTAATCTATTTCTAATGACTGTAACTGCATCCACTGACTACTAGACTAACTCTAGGCATGTGATCTTTCTTTCTCCAACCTCATCCCAACACATTAGCATTCTGCATGCTCTACCATACAATGCTTCGAAAGGTGCCATTTGAATGCTCTACTAGAAGTTGTTATAGGCGAACTCGATAAGATGAAGCTGTTCCTCCTAGCTTCCTTTGAAATCTAGAAAACATGCTCTTAACATGTCCTCAAGAGTCTGAATCGTCCTTTTAGACTGACCATCCATCTGAGGATGATAGGTCGTACTGTACTGCAGCTTCATTCCTAAGGCGATCTGCAAAATTTTCCAAAAGGCAGCTTTGAACCTTGGGTCTCGATCTAATGTAATCGTCACCGGCACTCCATGCAGACAAACTATCTGACGCACATACAATTTTGCATGCCTGTCCAAATCAAGGTCCTTGTGTACTACGATGAAGTGAGCCAACTTTGTCAATTTGTCGACCACTACCCAAATAGAATCATTATCCCTCTGACTCCTTGGTAAGCCTGTAACAAAATCCATTATGATGTGTTCCAATTTCCACTCGAGAATCTCAAGAGGTTGCAGAAATCCTCCCAACTTACAATGATGTGGCTTCACTTGTTGACACATCAGACACTTGGCGACATGCTTGGCAATGTCCACCTTCATATCGGACAATCAATAGTGTTGATGCATATTCTTATACATTTTTGAACTACCATGATGAATGTTGTAATTGCTACGATGAGCTTTGGACAAAATCTCTTCTTTAAGCTCTGCATTGTCAAGTACACACAATCGTCCTCGGAACCTTAGTGTTTTTTCTTCAGAAATCTGAAAGTTAGCCTTTCTCTTATTGGTATTCTCTTGCGGGATTTTATGAATCTCTGGGTCTTTCCACTGAAGCGTCTTTATTCTAATCTAGACTTCCTGCTCAATTTTGAGGGTGGCCTTAAGATTTGAAAGGTGGCCTACTTGAAATTTAAAAGTTGAATCTCAAGCTCTCTCGAGTAAAAATCCATTCATTGACCTTTATCTATGCAACTAAAGACTTCCAACTCAATGCATCTGCGACCTTATTCGATTTTCCAGGGTGATACTAGATATCACAATCATAGTCCTTCTAGAGTTCCATCTAGCGACGTTGTCTCGTATTCAATTCATTCTGAGAGAATAGATACTTGAGACTCTGATGCCCTGTAAAGATCTGGAGTTTTTCTCCGCACAAATAATGCCTCCAAATCTTCAGAGAGAAAATAATCGCTGTGAGTTCTAAGTCATATGCCAGGTAGTTCAACTCATGAGGTCTCAACTAACGAGACACGTATGCAACAACCCTACCATGTTGCATTAGCACACAACCTAATCCTCTAAATGATGCATGATTATAGATCTCTCATCCTCCAGGACTAGATGGTATGGTCACCACAGGTGCAGTAATCAACTTCTACATAAGCTCTTGGAAACTACACTCGCACTCTTCTGTCCAAATGAACTTCTCTCCCTTCTTTAGTAGTCGAGTCAACGGCAATGCTAACATTGAAAATGATTCCACAAACCTTCTATAGTACCTTGCCAAACCCAAAAAGCTTATGTTCTCTGCCACGGTTGTCGATCTTGGCCAGTTGATAACCGATTCAATCTTGGTCGGGTTCATAGAGATTCATTCGCCTGAAATCACATGACTTAGGAATGCCACACAAGTCAACCAAAAATCACACTTACTAAACTTGTCGTACAACGCATGATTCCTCAGGGTTTGGAGTACCATTTTCAAATGCCTCTCATGCTCCTCAGCACTTCTCGAACATGATCACAAAGTGATCCAGATACTCTTTAAACACCCGGTTCATCAAATTCATAAAAGCAGTTAGGGCGTATGTCAAATTAAACGGCATTATAGTGAACTTATAATGGCCGTATTGAGTACAAAATGCTGACTTCGGTATGTCCTCCTTTCTGATTCAGCCAATGATACTCGATTTTCGAGTCGATCTTAGAAAATATCAACGCTCCTTGTGGAAGCAAACAATTACCCCTAACAAAACTAAGACGGGATAGAAAAGCAATAAACAATTTCACAACCAAAACACTTTTATAAACAATTGTGTTTAAGTACAAAAAGATCGATCCCTAAAGAAGCTGTCCTATGACCTACTCGTCGGACACAATCGTTGATCCTTCAGACTCCACTTCAATAGGCTCCAAGGCTTCGGGTCCTCCATCTAAGGACTTAAAAAGTTTAAGCCCACGATGGGGTGAAACAATGTCTTAGCAAGTTCACCTCCTAAACTCCGACTAGGAAGGAAATATGCCTAGAGTAATTTAAGCACACCAAATACAAGACTTACCTCATCTTATTTTCATTCTACAAGTCAGTACAATTCAAATATTCAATCAATCAATTCAATCCAATCGATCGATACAACCAATTCAAATGATACAATTAATCCATCCATTCAACCAATTCAATTGCGGCTCGCACAAGCTGATGTACATTAATGCTCGAACAAGCTGATAAACATTAATGCTCTCATAAGTTGATAGATCAATGCTCACGCAAGCTGATAGATCAATGCTCACACAAGCTAACTTAGATCATTGCTCACACAAGTTGACATCGATTATTGCTTGCACAAGCTGAAATGCAATATTGCTCGCACAAGCTGGCATACAATATTGCTCGCACAAGCTAGCATACACAATTTCTCACATAAGCTGACTTACATTAATGCTCACACAAGTTGAAATACACTATTGCTCGCACAAGCTGACATACTGACACAGATCGGTTTTCTGGCATAGCTAGGGATTATTGCTTGCATGAGCATGATATATCGACACACATCGGTTTTATGAACCCAACACATCCTCTTTCAATAGTTGCCACATAAAACAATAACAATAAACCACAGTCATGGCACAATCTTTCGTGCCTCATCACGCATCACCTCTAAACGTATCACAAAGCAACCATATCACGAAAGAGGCATGGTTCAGCAAGCATAGCATCGAGAACAATCACTAAAACTACTACCGGTCCTAACCGACATAAACGGTCCACTCACGCGTCTCCGAGTTTAAATTTAGAACTATAATCAAATGAATTCCAAAAATTCCCAAATTTGAATTGTCATAAAGAACACATAAATGAACATTTTTCACGAAGAGACCTTAATCCAAATCTTTCTAGATTTGGCCCAATAAATCCCTCAATCTAGTACTAAAACTGTCTTCGTTTTCCATAAAGTCTATTTTCCAAAACCGGTTTGGTTTGAGGTCCAAATTTTTTTCATTTAATCTTAAATTTGAGTATGTTAAACTAAAAGATGTGACAAACAACTTTTGTGAAGAAACCAATTTGAAATTCAAACCCTAAGAGTTGGTAAAAATTCCTAGAATCCCAAGAGGTCTTGAATTCCAGCACAGGAAGGGCTTGGAAAAGCCTCATGAAGTCTTAGCTAGGCTAAGGTCTTTGGCTTTTGCTCTAGGCCAAAGGAAGGCTGCTCGGTAGCTGGTTCAAGCTAAAACAACTTGGGACAAGCAGCTTGGCAGGCAGGAGGAGCAGGTGGAGTCTTCCAGTGGTTAGACAAGAACAACGACGACCAGAGCGATGGTGGAGGAGGCTCGAACAGCAAGTTGGGCTCGCAGGATATTGAGCACAGGTAGGCGTGAGCAAGCGAGAGGCCGGTGCAGCTTTAGGCGCACAATAAGCAATCGACGGCGATCCGGGCGACTTGCGATGATAGGGGGCTAGCTCCTCTGGCTTTCTGGTTCTCTCAATCTTTCTCAAGGCCACAACAAGGGGGAAAGCAAGTCTCAATGAGGAAGAAGGGGCTGCTGAAGAGAGGGGGACACCAAAGGCTTCTAAGGCTTCAACACTTGTCCAAAACACCCGAGCACTTGCCCCCACTTGCTCAGCCTTATCGTCAGCCATTTACAGCCCAGAAGCTTACTCAACACTTGCCATTACTTTGAAAAGTTCTATTGATTTGGTGCATACCTATTCCTTTGATTTTGTGATCTGTGAATTTTGCATGAAATCTGATAGCGATGGTTTCACATAATATAGTTTAGTAGATCTTTTGCTGCCGGGTGGTTGTACTCACCCCCTGTGGGGACTAACATTTCAGACTAAGCATGATGCCTTTGTTGCCTACAACTCCTGGTACATTCTATGGAGTCCGATTGACTTACAGTGGGAGCGGTCAGAATATTAGGACCTTGAGCTATGAGGACTGACGTTCGTACGGATGAGAATGATTATGATGTTCAATACGGGTCCTCCCACCAGCCCTATACTCTAGGAGTATGTCGCCATATTCGCTCGTCAGAACAGACGAACGCTGGGGCCGCTGCCACCGCCAACAACAAACGACAATGGGAGACTGAGTGGCTGGGTGTGACCATGAGATGGGGTTAGCAGATAATTGTTGGAAATGTCAGGCAACTTTTGAAGTATAGTTGGGTTTAGAAAACTATGGCATTTTGGTGTACTGACTAACGATGTCCATCTAGTTTATATAAATAAAGGTGTCCAGCTATTATCTATAAAAGTGTTTAGTTGGTGTGCATCGTTTCTAAATATAGAAAAGGGAGGAGTTGGATTTGCTTCTGTTATATTTTGCGCAGGGACCAATGGAAAAGATGTAGACCCTCAGAACTCATGGACTTATTGAAATCCTATGGTATTCAAATAACTGACTCTTAGGTTAAGAGAAAGGTTGTGATGTGTGGCGACCCTAACGGATCGAGGGTCGTCGGGGGGTGCCGCATATAAGTTGAACCTAGGTAGACCCTGAAACTTGTGGCAAGGTAAGTTCCAAGTTCTAAAGTATGCATGGTAGGTTCTAAGTTCTAAAAAATAAGAAACCTATTTCAATGGATAGGTTCCTGATTCTAAGTGAAACCTATATGAAACCTGAAACTGTTCATCTTTATTACAAATGACGAACGGGAAGTCGATTGTTGGATTGCCATTGGAAATAGGGGTGAACATGGTTTGGATTGGACTAGTCTAGCAACTAACCTTAGGATCAACTTGTACAATATTGATCCCCAATTTCTAAGACCAATGACCAACCTTGTTGACCCTAAGATTAAGGATCAGACTGACCTTATAGGTCCAGTCTTGTTCCAAAGTCAACTTGAGATTAACAGTTTTTTTTTTCTTCTTTTGTATTCCTTAAAGGGACAAATATACTATTTCAAATTATACATCCATTAACAATGCGATATTAAGTGACCAAACTATGAACACCAATACATATCAAACATAAATATAAGATAAGCTAGCAATAAAAAAAGCAACAAACCATAAGAACAAACATGCGAGGCAAGGGAACATAAACAAGCGACGAGGTACGCAAATAGAGGCAAGCCGCGAGGTGAGCGGTGAGCAAGGTGAGTAGGTGAGTGAGGCCAAGGTGAGTGAAGAGGGTTTGTTATTTTTCATTTTTCTTTTTTTGGTAAATTAGCACTTGATTTCTTCCAACTTTTTAATTTACTTGGCAAACTGAACCACAAAAAGAACAGAGAAGGATGTGCCAGGATTTAGGGTAGACAAAAGTATATATGTATTATATATAATATACGATATGCACAAGGTTGGACCAACCCAAAATTCCCAGGATCGAGAACCAGTCAGCATAGTGTATGGTCCAGGGGTCCTAAGACAAAGGAGCGACCTAGTTCCCTTGGGAACTGGACCAGGACCGACTGGGTTGGGCATGTCTAAGGTTGGTCCAAGGCTGACTTTGGACCCTAGACCGATGCCCACACCTAACTGGAAAGGTTTGATCAAAGTCTCAAGTATGTGCAAATCCTCAATGCCCATGACCGAAGGAGGCCTGGCTACGAGCACCAACTGAGGCTATAAGACAATTGCTTTCACGCCCCAATCCTCGGGCACGCGCCCATCCCTACTTGGTTGATTAAATAGCGACGTCCTGTGATGCATCGCCGACCCATTCATTTTAATACGCATGCGGAAGCATATAGAAAATCCCCAGACAATAAAACAATGAGATAGAAAAGTAGGGCCATATTTTTCACACCTAAAAAATCACAACCACACTTTTATAAAAAAGCAAACCATATAGTATATGTTACAGTATCATTAACAAAGTCAGGTCTAACACACATAAGTTCGCAACTCAGGGTTTGCAAATCAGGGTGGGGTCTCAGTCTTCGTCGCGGTCATACTCTGGATCCTCCTCCGGTTCCTCTTCAGGTTCTTCTTCAGGGTCCTCCTCTTTAGGCTCCTCCTTAGGTTCCTCCTCTTTGTCGACAATCTCCCATTCTCGAACACCACTTCCAGCACATAAAAAGGCTCATCACCTTCCCTTCGCCCATCATCATAATGGCGATACCATGACCGATATTTGTGGGGCCTCTTCTAGGGTTTACCCACATCAATCCAGACAATTGATTTCACCATGATGTACTCCAATCCCTCAAGGTGATGGTGTATCGGGATGTGATATCCTATCTCTGTAATCTCCTCAGATATGCCAAAATGTACGGGAGGAGGTGGGGGTGCGGCCATCTATGGAAATGAAATGTTGTCCCACAATGGGGTGAGACGACGTCTCAGCGAGTTCTACCCCCTAAGATTCGATTAGGAAGTTAATACGCTTTAAGGGCTGCCTATGCACAACACGAGTTAAAGGCCTTACCTTGGCCTTAGATTCCACCTACTATCAACACAGTTCGAATAGGCGCCCTATCATACACCACAAATCGAAACATCGATCAATTGACCTAATCGATAAAATGTCAATAAGACCATTCCCCGGTCATTCCATTCAATACTGTCCATTCTCCAAGATAACCTATCAAGTTACCAAGCTAGTATATTATAATATTCATTCTCCAAGATGACATATAGAGTCGCCAAGCATATAAAGCATAACGTTCCTTCTCCAAGATGACATATTGAGTCACCGAGTCATTATGGCATACCGTCCTTTCTCCAAGATGACATACAAAGTCACCGAGCCGGTATAGTATATCGTCATTTCTCCAAGATGATATATAGAGTCATCGAGCCGGTATTGTATACATATTTGGTTAAACACTGATTTCTCAACTTTTGTCATACCCGGAAAAATACACATGTGTGGGTACACGGCCGGCCTTAGCTAAAATACAAGGTTTTCACTTTTAAACCTCCCACTATTTTCAGCAGTCCCAAAATAGATTTTTTGTGTTGTAGACCGACGCCCAGTAATTCTCCAATTAATTACCAAAATTATCCATTTTTGAAATTATTACCCACAACCACTAATTTCACCCAATTGGCACAATCGGGTACTCAAATAAATGAATAGATAGCACCACTGCAGTCAGCACGAAATTCCGATCACCAGCTATTCAGATCTAATTTTCGGAAAATAAATATTTAATTATATAATTACAAAAATTAATTATTAAATAGCAAAAAATCCAACTTAGGCCCGTAATGCCTAATTAGACATTGAAACGGACTCGGAAACTTTCTAAGGTTCGTTCAATAAATACTATAACCTATTTACTTACTAATTGCTATAACTAACCACCTAATATACATCGGTAAATCATAAATTAATTAATCTGCTTTAATCTATCCACCTAATCATACTTAACTAAATCTAATCAACTCATAAGCATGATTAACCTACTAAGCAAGGATTAGTGAGTTAAACTCACTTGTTCGGCGAGCTGGTCGGTTCAAATCGATAAGGACGCAATGGGGCTCGACTTTCCTCAAAGCGGACCAAGCTTTTGAAGTCCGAAACCACCTCAAAACAGGCTAAGACAGTGCTGGAAAACCCTCTCTTTTCTGATCTGGAAATGGTTGAAAGAGAGAGCAACAAGCTCAGTTAAGGGTGGGAATGGGTCGAGGAAGGTTGCAAGGGCTAAACAGGGCCTTGGTAGGGACTCACTGAGGTCAAAGGCGGGCTAGCCAACTTCGGCTGATCTCCACTAGATCCAAAACATCAGTTG
The DNA here is from genome assembly GCA_016097615.1 of Eucalyptus dawsonii. NCBI lineage: Eukaryota > Viridiplantae > Streptophyta > Magnoliopsida > Myrtales > Myrtaceae > Eucalyptus > Eucalyptus dawsonii. Next base: position 43,219,270 of record CM027875.1, read on the forward strand.
GACCAGTGTGGGGGTGAGAAAGAATGGGCGTGCGCAGGGCAGCACGCTTGGCGACAGGGCGGCATTCCAGTGACGATGGCGATGTGCAATGGCGTGAGGGCGGTCCAATGGTGGCATGGCTGTTTCCGGCGGTCCCTTTGGCTGCTAGTGGTGTTCGAACTCAATAAAGAGGAGGGGAAATGGTGATGGACCGGCCAGTTGAGAGAGAGGGAAGAGATGAGGCAACAATGGGGGCCACTTGCCTTGTTTTTCCTCTCATTTGTCCCCTTGACTCAACTTCAGCCAAGGCTGGCTTCCTTGGCCACAATTCAACAACTAAGGCTCTTCTATCAACCCTTGAAATGGTCCAAAATGGACTAGGCAAGGGGGCATACGAATTTCAAAGACTTTGGCTTCAATTGGGCACTTATTCTTGCTCAATTTCAATCCCGTTTGGCCCTTAAATTTTCAATTAGCACCTCAATGATCAAATTGGTATTTTTGTCTTCCTATTTGATCCCACTTGCTTCCCAATTGTGTGATCAAAAATGATCCCTGGCTTTTTTTTAGACAAAAACGGCCCTATGCCAACTTTTTACCAAAAAGTCTTGGGTTGCAGAAAAATCTTCTGAGACTGAGTCAACGTTTCCAAAATTTATTGTGACATGACCGAACTTTCAATTTTTGAAATCGGATTCAAATTTGCAGTTAATTTCCAATTGGCGCGTTTTTTTCATTACTTAGGCTACTGGGTAACTTTCAGAAATTTTTCAGTGAAAATGACCTGTGGTCAATTTTCTTTGAGCCACAATGAACCCAATCGACATATTGGAGACTCTAGGTTGTCGCGAAACTCTCGAGGATTCAAATATGGACATAAGGTACAAAAACGATTGAAAAATCAGTCTAATGCCAGTCAACGAGAATTTTCCAATTTAGTGGTGTCACCCATGATTAGCCACACATCTCAATCAAACCAAACTATCTCTGATCTCAAATCAATTTTTAATTGTGTCGTAATGGCCTCTAAATATGGACATGGTTGAACAGCCAATTCCTAGTCAAATTCTCAACTCTATTGCCTTAAAAATCCCTAATGGTTTCCATAGATAGTCTAGTTATCTTGAGAGTAATTAGCTCTAAGAATAACACTATAAGCACGTCAATGAAATGCCCAATTTATTCAATAGAAAATATGATCGAAAATCTGGGATGTTAAAATTGCAATGTTTGTGGTGCAAGCAGTGCCATCTTGAGGGATGGGATAAGCAAGGTGCTGGTCATGCAATTTAGGTCAGCCAAGAGAGCCCAACGAATTTCGTCGCTCTCTATTCTATTTTCAATAGTTTGTTCTCGGCCTTAATTAGCAATTCAATATTGAAATTGCAAAATTTGCCCTTAATAGCTGGCCTTCTGATTTCTGCTAGGGTACAAATTGGATGTTCAATTTAATTTCTTTGTTGCATTCTAGCCACTTCGCATGTCAAATGTGCAATCGACAGTAACAACATCTACCTAAGGTTCTCGTGCACCACTAGTGATGGCATGAATATGGTCTCGAAGGGACTCTAGGGTGCGTTTAGTAACAATTCTGTTCTTATGAACAATTTTGTATTAAAAATAACTTTTTTATTCTGCTTGTGACATCTTGATTTTCAACCCTGATTTCGATGAAATGAGTTGGGCTTTTCATCGACGCACCTATAGCTCTTTTCTTTAAGTTGGCCACTCACGAGATAATTAGTCTATCACGTGAAGCCGTTAAGGAATCTAAACACAACTGACTTGAGAATTCAAATAGAAACTGACTGCCTGATTGTACTAATCTGTAAGGGTCCATACGGCACAATTAAATTTGATCAAAGAGCGGAGATAGGTCGATTCGACAGAGGCATGTAATAAAGAGTGGGTGATTCCACCTAATTGCAAAATTAGTGTCGAATGGCACTAGACTGAGTTTGTCAATTTTGTACCCTGTGTCCATATTTGGGATCTTGAGATTTTTACGACAACTGAAAGTCACTTATGAGTTGAAAATGCACGTTGTGGATAAAAAATAATCGACCACAGGTTAAATGAGTTAAAAGTTCCTAAAAGCTATCCGGTAGATTAGGTCATGCTAAAATCACGTTAGATTGAAATTAACTGTGAAATTGAACTCGGTTTTAGAAATTGAAAGTTGTGGCATGTCACAATTTATTTTAGGAACGTCGACTCATCCTCCGAAGATTTTTCGGCAAGTTCGGATTTTCGGCAAAAAATCAAGAATTGGCAGGAATTGGACTAAGAAATTCGGAAAGGCCAAATTGGTTGCACTTTTGGCCGTCAAGTTGGATCCTTAAGCAAGGAAAAAAGTGGAATTTGATGGGTACATTGGTTGAAATTTTTGGGGCTTTAATTGGATTGAATTGATGAGGACTTTAATGAAATTGAAGAGGGAAATGTGCAAATTCGTAGGCCATGGTGGGGTGCAACATTTGGGAGCTTCTTAAGGAAGATTTGGGAGAGAGCAAGCTATTGTGGATGAGGCTGAAGGTGGTGGGGGCAGCACTCAAGTGTTTGAAGACCTTAGGGAGAGCATTGAAGGCTCTTGTCCCCTCAAGCTTCAACGGACCTCTTCTCCTTCTTCCTCAGCCTTACTTTCTCCATTCTTGTTGTCTTGAGAGCTCAAAGAACCAGAAGAACTAGCCAACCAAGCCTCCAAGCTGGCTGAGCAGACTGCACGTTCGTTTGCACTCCTCCTCGCCTATCGCCGCCACCCCCGCACCGAGCCAGCTCCATCCACCTACTGCTCGGGTGCTTGCCGTCCAGAAGCTGTGCGCCACTCCATCTGCTTTGTTCACCACCATCGACTACCACACGAGCTAGCTCATCAACCGCCTAACCCCCTTACCGCTAGTCCGTCCAGCTAGCTGCTGCTGCTTGAGCCCACCAGCACTAGTCCTGCCTCCTGCCTACATTTCGTGTGTAGTCGTTGGTTCGCCATCCACCCTGGTCGCCATCCACACTAGTCCTGCCTCCTCTGCCATCCGTCCAAGCCGCCGGAGCCACTGCTTGGACCTACTGAAGCAACTGCTCTCCCGCCTGCCTTGATCAGCCACCGTCCGAGTCTTGGTTCTCTTCAGTTCAACCTTGGATAGAAGTAGAAGTTCCAACTAGATCTAAAACTCCGTGTCCAATTTTAGGTCACTTTCGAGCCTTGATTGGTGTTGTCGTGGGCTCAAGTCTCGCACGCCTTGGCGTTGCTATTGCCTTGGACTCATTGGAACGCTAAATTGGTGAGTTTACTACCTAAACTCTACTTAAGGATGTAATTATGCTTAAACGGTGTTTAGATTAGGCTAAGTATGGTTTAGGTGGTTAAATTAGCCTAGTTAAAGGTTAATTAGATTAAGTGATTTAATTAGTTTAGTAGGTTGATTAATTAGCCTAATTAGGAGGTTAGATTAGTGTAATCTTAATTAGACATTTATTTAATGATTTGCCTTTATTTAGTTATTGAGTAATTAATTAATTAATTATTTATTTATTTAGTTATTTATTTTTCAGAATTTAATTAATTATCTAATTATTCCGAGATATTATACCGGGATGGTCGGTCATTAGAATCTCGTGCTGATTCCTGTGATGTGGTTAGTTAGTATAATTGATTTTTGGATTGTGCAGTTGAGTGATGATTGTGAAATTAGGTATTTATTTAGAAAATATTGGGTGTCGGGTTTCGGCACCAAGAATGTTTTTAATGTGAAGAAAGTTAGGCCAAGTTTGTTATCGTGATTAAGGCATTTAAGTGCAAAGCATAATGCCCTTGGCCGTAACTGATGGATCGAGTGATAGGTTATAGTCATGGTAAGATGACTATCGAAAGATGAGGTGACATAGGGTGTGTTGAGGAAACCCAATGGGCTATGAGCCGGTAAAAAACTAAGTGCTACACGTTAATGAGACTTCATGTGAGCCACCTCTAGTACCTTGTACTGTTGCTTATTGTAGTCAAGGTCTAAGTGCTACATGGTGAATTGAATCACATGGCAGCCACCTCTAGAAGCCTTGCAATATTGTCATGCATAGTATAGGGGTTAAGTGCTACACGATAACGAGAATTCATGTAAGTTACCTCTAGAACTTTATAATAGTGCTTTTCATGGCCAAGAATTAATTGCTACACGATAGTGTGACTTCGTGGGAGCCATCTCTAGTAACTTGAGCTATTACTTCTTCTAGTTAAGAACTAAATGCTACACGACAGCGTGACTTCGTGGGAGCCACCTCTAGTACCTCATACTATGACTGATTGTGGTCAAGGACTTAGTGCCACACGATATCGGAACTTCGTGGGGAGAGGGCACCTCTAGAACCTTGAGCTTGATTTTGAGTTTTGAGTCAAAATATTGAGTGGGGATGTCGAGTTGATTTGGAAATTTGAATTTTGAGAGTGAATATCAAGGGTGGATTGAACCACCGATAGGAGTTACCTACGCCTAATTATAAGACAAAATTGTGTGGCACGGTATGGAACGTGTCATAATGATTTGGCCTTATAATCAGGACTCTTATGAATTGCTTGAATGAGTAATATAGCTGCGCCTAATTATGAGAAAAAAATTATGTGGCATGGTATGGACGTGTCATAACGATTTGGTCTTATAATCGGGACTCCGGTGTTTGATTAATTTGAAAGTGAGATGCTTCAAGTGATGAGTGCATTGGCTATATGCATATGTGATATATATGAATTGTATTGACGTGTAGGAAGGAACTGAGGCAAAGTAAGTCCTCTGTATTGTGTGTATAGGCCGCCTTAGGCATATTTCCTTCCTAATAGGGGTTTAGGAGGTTAATTTGCTGAGACATTGTCTTACCCCGTCGTGGGCTTTAACTTTTCAGGTCCCTAGTGTGAAGAGTCTGGAGCTAGAGAAGGAAGGGTTAGGAGCATGGATGGCCTAGAGGTTTCTTTTTGAAATAGACCTCTTGTACATAGACCTTAGGATTGGCCTCTGTGTGTAAACAAGATTGTTATGAAAGCGTGTTTGGTTTGAAATTGGTTGTCCTGCTTTTCAATCTCGTGTCTGTTGTTGTCAAGGGTTTGGTAAATTTGCTTCCACATGCGCATTAAAATGAATGAGTTGGCAACACACCTGGTGTGACATCATGTATTTCAAGTTCTGATGTCGATCGAATAAGTTGGGCTTTTCATTGACGCGACTATAGTGCTTTTCTCTGAGATGGCCACTCACGAGTGTTGACACCCGATTTTTTGCTGACTTTTAAACATTCTTTTTGCAAAAATATAAAAAAAATAAATAGCCAAAAAGATTTTTAAAAATGAATTGATGGAATTCGAGTCGGCGGAAGACGACTTACCTGATTTCGATGCGCAAATAGCAAATAGCCCCGGAACGAACGTTGAATTGCGAATAAATCACGAACAACACTTCCTCACGTTAGTCTGGATGCAATCACAAGGAAAACACCCGATTTCCACAGCGTAAATGCCGATTGTTCTAGCAAAAATGAAATGGAATGCCTTGATCTTCTTTGATGGAAATGGAGAGGAAAAATGGTGCAAATGAATGGCCAACTATTACAACGGTTGTATTTGGGAGCCTTTTATACGTCTCCCTTTGTACCCCTCCATTTGTACCTTTCCATCGTAGCATATCAAGTCCAATTGGTGCGGTCCAATCGCACCCCATCATGGACGTACTAGCTAACTATCTAAAGTACAACATCTCCCACTCGGACATGATGAGCTTGATAGTGCTCTATCAAGAATATAAGGCATTCAACATTCATCATCTTTACAAAACAATTCATACTAGCAAATAAGCCGTGTGACCAGTGAGTACACCTGCACTTGGGAGCTCATAATGACTACAACCTCAAAAAGAAATAAACAATCGATGTCTCACAGTGCCCTATACATATTTTGTTACATCAATTCAAGTATACTTATCCCTCAAAAGGCTATACTTTACTATTCTCAAAAAACACCATGTATTTACAATTATATCCGCAACCACATAGGGCGATGTAATTGGTCGACCAGTAAATACACGCAATAGATGTAAAACAACAATAGTCTTCCTTCGCACTCATGTCTCTCTCAATTTCAGAACAACTGCTTTCCTAGATACGTCCCATAGGCCATATCTATTCATGACTGCCCATAACATGCTAAAGTAGCAACATTGATCTTCCACTTCGAGAACATAGTCAGAGGTAACATAGGGCACAAAATTGAGGTAAAATACAAATTACCTCAAGGGCTCACACGATGAGTAAACAGGGATAATTTTACTCATCTTCCCTTATTGGTCGTACAATGCACATGTAGTATGAATTACATGCTATAGTGGATTACTCTTTCGATAAGAGCGTATGTCAATCATCAAATATATCCACCATACAGATCTTAGCTTAAACATAGTCACGTGCTTCTCACGTACTCATGTTTAGCCCGAGTGCTATATCAACTCGCTTTCTATAGCACCCAATTAAGTACTCGCATCCGGCATCTTTCAGGCATACATGATTGTGGGACTATCATGCTCGGACTTATTATAAACAAATCACAGACCTCATCTTGACTCCAATCAATGCAACATATTTTATGTACCAAACTTGCTCTTCAGCATTTATTTGTACGTCTCATCTCAACATGCTAACTATAGCACTTGAGGCGATTGCTCGTGTGAGTGAGCCAATCATTGCATGCTAACATACTTTCAATAATATATGTGTGTTTGTGCTAGTTTCATAATGGATTTGTACTTATTGATAAAACATCAAATCACTAATAAACAAACAAGTACAATACATCTGTCCACAAATACATAAACCAATGATCCTCTTCAATAATATATATCACATTCTATGCAATCCTAGTGACATCCTATGGGTCAAGAACATGTCTCTAGGAATAGCCTTTGTAAATAGATCAGCAACCATTCTATTGGTTGAAATGTATTGCAGGATCACTTCTTTCTGCAATATAATATCTCTGATGAAGTTATTCTTTATGTCAATGTGCTTTATCCTTCCATAATACTTTGGATCTTTCACATAGGCAATGGCTGCTTGACTATTGCAATAAACTGTCACCGGTCTTGGAACTTCAGTGACAGTGGCTAAATTTTCCAAGAAACGTTTTAGCCATACTACTTCTTGCACTGCGGCAGAACATGTAATAAATTTTGCCTCTATCGTAGATAAGGCCATGCATGTCTGTTTCTTACTATTCCAAGAAATTGTACCTCCATTAAGAAAGAACGCATATCCAAAAGTCAATTTACGCTCATCGAGGTCTCCACCCCAATCGGCATCTAAATAACCCAATAGGCGTAAATTATTCCCTTGGTAACAAAGTTGATATTCCATGGTACCCTTCAAGTATCTTAGGATCCTCTTCACTGCTTTCCAATGTGCTTGACTAGGATTCGATTGATATCGGCTCACCAGTCCCACGGCATAACATATGTCGGGTTGAGTACACATCATAGCATACATCAAACTTCCGACTGCACTAGCGTAAGGAACAGTTTCCATCACTTTGATTTCTTCTGGAGTCTTAAGACACATTTCAGTACTTAAGCCTTCACCTTGCATGACAGGGGTATCAATGGGATTACAATGTTGCATATTGAAACGCTCAAGAATCTTCATAATATAAGACTCTTGTGATAAAGTAAGGAGTTTCTTCGATCAATCTCTTTCGATCTTAACTCCTAATATATAAGCAACTTCTCTCATGTCCTTCATCTTAAAATTGGAGGACAACCATTCTTTTATGGTGATAACCAAAACTTTATCATTTCCAGCCAACATAATATCGTCCACATAAAGTGATAAAATTACAAATTTATCTTTGAACCTTTTGACATATATACAATGATCTTCTTCGATCATCGTGAAACCAAAAGTTATTATTGCTCGATGAAAACGAAGATACCACTGTCTAGATGATTGCTTAAGGCCATATATTGAGCGATGAAGCTTGCAAACTTTATGCTCTTGTCCTTTAGCTATGAAACCTATTGGTTGTTTCATATAGATTTCATCATCTAATTCTCCATTAAGAAATGCCATCTTTACATCCATTTGATGTAATTTGAGGTCCAAATGTGCAACGATGGCTAGAATAAGGCGTATTGAAGCAAACCTTACAACTGGTGAAAAAGTTTCATCATAGTCTAAACCCTCTTGTTGAGTATAACCTTCCCCTTCAATCTACGACGGGGAATATTTTTACGATTACTTTTACGCAATTGAATTTCTCTTGAATTCAATTCATCAGGCGATGCAACACTCCCACTAGGTCTTGTGTGTTGAGGTAAATCTTCATTTCCCTCTACAACATCAGTGGGTGTGTTATCAGGATCTTCCATCTCATATAATTGGAAGTTCTTATCAATCTCACCTCTATTAGGAAAATCGTTCTCCAAGAACGTGACATCTCGTGACTCCATTTCGGTCACACTTCCATCAGCTTGTTCACCTATAAACACGTACCCTTTGGAGTGTTCGGAATATATTATAAAGATACATTTCTTCCCCCTAAGACCTAATTTTCCATGTTTATGGGAAAAATCATGAACATAAGCTGCACATCCCCATGGATGTAGACTACTCAAGTCTAGTTTCTTACCAATCCATATTTCATAAGGGGTGGAAGTGACTGATTTTGAGGACACACGGTTAAGTATATAGGCAACAATCAATAATGCATCTCCCCAATAGGAAATAGGTAAATTTGTTTGCGTCATCATAGACCTAACCATTTCAATAGTGTTCTATTCCTTCTCTCAGCTACCCCATTTTATTGTGAAGTACCAGGAATAGTCAATTGTCTTACAATTCCCTTTTCATCACAAAGAGCCTTGAATTGCTCTGGTAGATACTCACGTCCACGATCGGTTCTCAATGCCTTTATTGTTTTGTTCAACTGATTCTCTACTATCGCTATATATCGTCTAAAGCAGTCCAATGCTTTTGACTTATGGGAGATCAGAAAGACATAACCAAAACGTGTGAAGTCATCTATGAAAGTGATGAAATATGAGGCTCCATGCCTCGCCCTCACATTCAAAGGACCACAAATGTCAGAATGTATGAGATGCAATGGAAATTCAGCTCTAGTCCCTTTACCGAATGGTTTTCTAGTTGTTTTTCTCGCCAGACAATGTTCACATACGGATAGACTAACATTAGTGAGTGACCCTAAAAGGCCTTCTCTAGCTAATCTTTGCATTCTTTGCAATCCAATGTGACCTAATCTAGCATGCCAAGTACTTGCATCAATCTCAACATTGTTAGAAGACACAATTAAGGAAAAACAACCATCAACATTAACATTGTACTGATCATAGTCAATGTCTAACACCATAAAACCATTCGATACATGACCCGAACCATAATAAACTGTTCCATACAAAATGTCAACACAATTACTATGGAAATTCAATACATAACCTAAGCTAAAAAGAACAACTACAGAGACCAAGTTTCGTCGAATATCTGAAGCATAAAGGACATCATGTAGGAACAGGTTTCGACTACCACGTAAGATTAATTTACATGTGCCGATACCCTTCACTTCAACTCTTGAGTTATTCCCAACATATATCCATCTTCTTTCAGGCGGTATCAGACGATACTCCACAAATGTTTCTCGGTCTCTAGCTACATGGTTTGTTGCTCCTAAGTCTACAGTCCACATTGGATGAGATTCAGCAAGCATTTACAGTACTAGAAACAAAAGCATTACTCAAAGTAGTGGATTAATAGGGTACCTTTTTCGGCTCAGTGCATTCACAAGCAAAATGACCCAACTTGCCACAATTATGGCACTCCATCTTGGCTTTGTCCTTCTTCCCACCACGCTTCTTGAGTCGGAAGGTCTTAGCCCTCTTGGGTTCCTGATCAATCATCTTCCCTTTGTTGTTGAATTGAAGATTCCTCTTGCGCTTGAAGCCCGAAGCCTTGCGCGAACTCAATTCAGCAACATAAACATGGGTATAGGATCTTGCAGCCTCTAGGCACTCATCCTCTAATTCCAAATGATGCGCAATATCATCAAAAGTGACAATATTCTCATTATACGTCATATTGATCTTCATATGCTCCCAATTGTCAAGAAGAGACCTTATAACAGCCTGAACTTGCTGTTCATCAGTAAGGGAGTGACTTGCCGACTTCAGCTCACGGATCATGTTTGACATCTCCCGAAGATGCTGCCTCATTATTACATTTGGGCGCTTTCGGAATGTGTCAAACTTGATGGTGAGTCTCCTCAGCTTAGTGGCAGATGTACCCCCAAACTTATCCTTCAAGGCAACCGACATAGCTTGAGCTTTGTCATAACTCTCAAACTCACACATGAGATCATCTTGCATACAGCTCAGCAACGTGATGCGAGCAATGCTATTTTTTTTTTCAAGCTTGATAAGCTTCTAGATCTCTCCTGTATTGAGCTAAAGTTCCATGCTCAAGTTCATCCATGGTATGGTTAAGGGTTTCCAAAACCTCTTGCTCCTCAAGTATGTACTGAATCTTTCGGTGCCAAATATCATAATTGTCACCGTTCAGCTTCTCACCCTTATTGAGGCCAGCCACAATGGTCTTGAATGCCGATACCATAATCAATTGCTATGATACATTGACATAATAAACGCAGAATCAACACTAGCACACTATACAGAGTAACACACATATTTAATTTGCAGCAAAGATAAACTAAATCAATGATAATTCAACAAAAGACACAGAGGCAAAAGTTCACTATGTTCCCAATCAACTTCTATGTACAATTGTTCTATTATCATTGATTAGTTTAATTTGCACAAATTTTGAGTTCTAAGTGAGAGCTTCTTTCAATTCTACCAACCTACGAACTCCCACTAGGAAAAATAATTACATGACCTTATATAACTTCTACATTTTTCCTTAACAAAAAAAAATATAGCATGATAATAACCAACGTATAAACAACAATCATGCTTCAACTATAATTAAAATTGCAATTCAACATGTAATGGATTTCCTACCATTGTTCTTATTTTCTAGCAACTAGAAAATTCCAAGCAAATTAAAATATATACATCATATCATTGAACCAAGCTCTGCACAGCATATATAACATCATTTGCACACAAGCTAGCTACTGTATTTCCCTAATCATAAGAAAATACAAGCTACAAATAAATAAACTGCATTAAACCCCAAAAAATGCGCGTACATAGGGTTTCCTACACATTTTCATACATTTATAAAATTCAAAAGTATAAAATAATTATATCACTATGTAGAGGACACTCATAGGAACCAAACGAGATCGACTATGCTCCAATCGGAGCTCGCACGCGCCGCCTGAGTGCGCGGTGTGTGTGCCGCACGCACCAGCGAGTCGAACGGCTTCTGCCAGTCCGACCAGTCCGACCGGTCCGACTGGTGACTGGTCCAACCGTTAACCGGTCAACGACCAGGTCGGGTCGGGACGGGTCGTCAGTCGGGTCGGGTCATCAGCCGACCCACTATCGTCGGCGTTGACGTCATCAATGACGTCATCCCAGCAATTACCAACCGTTGGCTGACGTCACGGTGACGTCACCACGCGCCGGTTCGCCGATCGGCGCATGCCGATTCACCAGCGGGCAAGCGTTGCGCACGTGCCGGTTCGCCGACCAACGTGTGTGGCGCACGCCCTTGTTGTCCTAGCCCTTCAGGCGTGTGGCGCCCACGCGCAGCAGCTTCTGGCTGCGCGTGTGGGTGTGTCCGGCGTCACCCGACAACGCTCGAGCCATCTCCAGACTCGTCTCGACGAGCTCTTTCACCTAATACATTTAAAAATTAATTTTGACCAAAAAATTATTTCAAAAAATGGCCAAAACCTCTCGGATGCACATGACCCCGAACCCGTTCTTCGCTTCGGTTCAATTTCGAGTTTTTCATAGGGCAATTCCGACTATCAGATATCCAAACAGTGTATAATACAAACTCTTGATCTCAATATCAAATTGTAAATGTGAAAACTCGATGAAAAACAAGGTAGAAATCACAATCATGCTCTGATACCAATGATGGAATTCAAGTCGATGGAAGACGACTTACCTGATTTCGATGCGCAAATAGAAAATAGCCTCGGAACGAACATTGAATTGTGAATAAACACGAACAACACTTCATCACGTTAGTCTAGATGCAATCACAACGAAAACACCCGATTTCCACAGCATAAATGTTGATTATTCTTGCAAAAATGAAATGGAACGCCTTGATCTTCTTTGATGGAAATGGAGAGGAAAAATGGTGCAAATGAATGGCCAACTATTACAACGGTTGTGTTCGGGAGCCTTTTATACATTTCCCTTCGTACCCCTCCATTTGTGCATTTCCATCGTAGCATATCAAGTCCAATTGGTGCGGTCCAATCGCACCCCATCATAGACATACTAGCTAACTAGCTAAAGTACAACATGAATGAATGAAAACATAAAAAAAATAAAAATGAAAAGAAAACAACAAAAAAAATGAAAAAAGAAAAAAAACAACAAAATAAAAGGGGGAGCTCTCTCACTCAGATTCTCTCTTTTTTCCCTTCTCTCTCCCACTCTCTCTTCATCAGGATCTCTCTCTCTCTCGGCTTTATTTCCCTTAGGATCTCTCGAACGCTAAAAGGGGATTCCCTTTTTTTTTTCTCTTTCAAACTCGATCTCTCTCGCTTCTCCTCCTCTTCACACAAAAGCCCTAGATCGAACGTCCTCTATCATGAAGTTCGCTCTCTTTCTTTGTATTCGACTCCGATCCCAAATCTTCAAGCTCTTCCCATTGTGGCGGAGATTTGATTCGCGCACTACCGCTACCACAATCTGATCATCGACCGTCGCGGCCTCCCACTTCACCATTGCTTCGGTCTGTGTCACGGGCACTGAGGTTTGGAGGTGATCTCCGATCGCGATCTGTTTTCGTTTCTTCCATTAGGAGTTCCACCACTCAGAGGTTCACGCTTCTGGATAGATAGAGTCGGAGGAAATGGAGAATGAGAAGAAATCGTTGGTGGTTGTTCTAGCCTCAAAGATGAAGAGCTCGAAGCGGTCATTGGCTTCGCTATACTGATCCGCTTTGCACTTGGCGTATTCCTATCCCCGATCGGTGACAACCACAGCAAAATCTCTTTCGCCAATGAAATCGGATCATGACCTCGTCCTCCGCTGAAATCCCTATCTCCGGCCGAGTAGAGTGGGAGTTCATTTCGGGTTCCGCCGCCGGTGTTTGTCCACGTGAGTGTTACAAAATCACACGTCGATTCCAAAAAAATAACGCTCGCAAACAATTTACTAGGCAGAATATAATAATAAAATAACAGAATCAGAAGAACACGCTAGCAAATTTGTTATCGAAGTTCATCAAAACTTGGGCTACGTCTCTATGCAAAGGCACTCTGCGAATCCACCAGACTTCGAAAAAGTTGGAATACAATGATGATCTTCTCTCAAGATCATGGCACAAAGAAATTAAGAACCCTCATAAAGAAAAAACTCATGTTTTTCTTCTCTCTTTTTCTCGTCTATCTATTTCCTTTTTTAGCATCTTGATGGCTAGGGTCTTCCATAGCTATTATAAGGGTATCACTTTTAACCTAAAAGCAAATATAATAGAAAAGACAAAAAAAAGCCCCTAAAAACAAATATTTGGCTTCATCTATAACAATCTCCCACTTGAAGACAAATATATCCAAGCACCAAGCAACTTTGCATGCATCTTCTTCAAAAAATAGTAGTTGAAAAATTTGTGCCTCTGCGATACTCCTCATCAATCAACATGGAGTAATACCAATAGTAGTAGTACAGAAAATATGATTCTCTCTGTCTACTACCTTGGTCAACATGTCAGCTGAATTCTTCAAGCCATCAATCTTCCGTAGCTTTAACTCATTATCTTTTAAAGCTGCTTTGATAAAGTGATAACGCTTATTGATATGTCTAGTCCTTGAGTGATAAGCAACATTCTTTGCTAAGTGCACAGCACTTTGACTACCACTCCATAACGTACTGGCTGGCTGTTTTCGATGTAGCTCTTCCATATAATCTTGTAACCACATGATTTCTTTAGAGGCTTCTGTGATTGCCACGTATTCTACCTCTATTGTTGATAAAGCCACTACCTTTTATAGTTGAGATACCCAACTCACTGTTGTACCTGCAACTATAAAGACATATCCAGTGGTACTCTTACCACTATCCCGATCACCCGAATGATCTACATCTACATAACCCTGCAACTCTAGAGATGTATCACCATAACAAAGTGAGTAATTGGAAATACTTGCTAGATATCTCAATATCCATTTTACTACATTCCAATTCTCTCTTATTGGGTTCTACATATATCGACTCACAACTCCCATTGCTGTGCAATATCTGGTCTTGTGCTCACCATGGCATACATTAAACTCCCCACTGTTGATGCATATGGAACTACCGCCATCTCATCTTTCAAAACCTGAGTGCTCGGACACATATCCTTTGAAAGTTTGAAGTGATTTGCTAGAAGAGTTGCAACCGGTTTTGCCTTGTCCATGTTAAATCTCTTTAACACTTTGTTCACATAGTCTTCTTGTGACAACCATAATTTCTTATTTTTCCTATCTCTGATAATTTTCATGCCTAAAATATTCTTGGCCTCTCCCAAGTCTTTCATAGCAAACTATGATGATAACATCTTCTTCACTTCTACGATTCTCTTCATATTGGAACTAGCCACCAGCATGTCAGCCACATATAAAGAGAGATACACAATGTCACCATCATCATACTTGCGAACATAAACACGATGATAAGACTCACAGTGTGCAAAACCTTTTCCTTTCAAGTGCACTTTGATCTACTAGAAACATCTTCACGAGCATTGTATCTAATTCAACATATTCTAGTTCTATTACCTTCTCATGCTCTATTTGACGATCCTTGTACATCTTTTCTTCATGGAATACCATACTGTGACTACAGATGACTTTGTTATTCTCATAATCCTAAAGCTTATAGCCATACCCGTCGTCACCATATCCGATAAAGATCCACTTCTCTAACTTAGCATCAAGCTTTTTTCTATCCTCCCTATCAATCAAAGCATATGCAATACAACCAAACACTTTTAGATGTGAATAATTAATCTTTTTACCTAACCATCACTCTTGTGGTATTTCTCCATCCAACGCACTAGATGGACTTCTGTTTTCCATAAATGTAACTCTCACAAAAATCTAACTCAACTTTTTGTAAACCCGAAAGTAATTTCTTTGAGTGTAACTGCTTTACACATTTTTCACCAAGATGTCCCAAACGGTAATGCCAAAGAGTGTGACGGCTTGTCCCTCTCTTGTCCAACATTGCCTAGAGAGGGAGTCTTGGGCTAGCTTATAATGCTTGGGTCCCTCTAACTGTACATATGCATTTTCTTGGGGTAGTATGGGCTGCCCCGAGAGGAACAAAATCATGAGGACTTAGTGTCCAAAGCGAACAATATGTGTACAGTGGACACCCAGGATGTTACAAGTGGTATTAGAGCCGACTCTCGACCGCGTCTGGGGCCATAGCGAGGACGCTGTTTTGTTAAGAGGTGGAGAGTGTGACGGCTTGTCCATCTCTTGTCCCACATCGCCTAAGGAGGGACTCTTGGGCTAGCTTCTAATGCTTGGTCCCTCTAACTGTACATACGCATTTTATTAGGGTAGTATCGGCTGCCCCAAGAGGAACAAAATCGTAAAGACTTAGTCTCCAAAGCGGACAATAACAGCAAGAAGGTGGAGAGCTAGTTTTCTCTTAGGAGCTGGCTCTCTCTTGATTGGCTGTCCTCTGGTTTGATCAGGTTCTCTCTTTCTCTCTCTCTCTCTAGCTCGATTGCTCTGTCTCGCGCACAATCCGTTACTCTCTCTAGCTCGATCGCTATCTGTTTCTCTCTTGATCGCTCTTTCTCTTTCGATTTTGTACTTGTATCTGCTTTCTAGCTTCGAAGTTGCATGCTTTCATTAACCTCTTCTGCCAAGTCACCTTAGCTTGTGTATCGATCATGATAATTGCTGTGTTCGTGATGTTCTGTTTGGTGCCATTTGCTCCATAACCTGGAAATGTCCTCCACCTATTTGATGTAATAAACCAATGCTGGCCTTGTCCTTGTTGAAACAAAATAGTCTTTCGAGGCATGTAGAAGTCCTTGAACTGGATAGCTATGGAATATCTATTTATTTTGATATGAAAAGTTCGAAGCTTGGCCTCAAGCTAAGGAAGATGATACAGGGTTAGACTTTGTTCTGTGGAGATGCCGGTGCCACTCACTTCGAACTTGGAACTGATGGTTATGGATGCTTCTTTTAGAGATATCCTGCAACGGGAAGCTGATGTGGACCATTGAAAGCCTTAAATTGTGATGAGCTGATCGAGATGTTGTGACTTTTGTTAATTGTTGAAGGAAAGGGGATGACTTGCTTAAAGTGTCTAATTCTAGACAAGCACACTTTATATCTTTGATTGTTATAAGAATTGTGTTGTAACATCATTTTAAGTAGTTTTGGTGATTAGGATTTTCTCTCGATATTTCATGGCATAATGGGAAGCCTTTGACATCATGCATTCTTGAATATGGTTTTGCTGAGATTATTACTATATGCATAATCTCTAACATTCAGGGTGATGTTATGCTATGTGGTTACATAATCATCTAGTCATGTTGCTGGTGCAAATGATTTAGTCATGCTAGGTAAGGAATTGATTTCTGGAGTTGATTTGATTAGGGAAATGCTGTATTTTATGTGGGCTAGTTGCTGTTAGTCTTGAAATAAGATAGTAGATATGTCTAGTTGCCTTCAATATGTTGTAGAATGCATGTGTTATCATTGCTGCCTTGTTTTGTCCCTGATTGACATTCTGTGCAAATGGCTTGATATCAGCTTTTAAATGTGGTTTTTTGTATTCGAAGTCTTCATGAAGTCAAAGACGGTTCAAATATCTTTCTAATGAGCTATAGAATGCCCTGATTGAATCTCATGTGATATGGTTTTCATATGTCTAAAGTTCTATCCAGAATCTGTCCTGTTTGAGACCTGATGTGTGTGCTCAAAATTGGGCTAGTAAACATGTTTTGCCGAAGTTGAATGTGACACCCCGAACCCTTCGCAGGTCGTCACCAGCGCCGATGTTACACTTTATTCTCCCTTTGATTGCCTATCTTGTACTTAAAACAAGCGTCGTTAATCATAGGCATTTTTTTTTTAAACGATCGGTCCCAACGCAACTCATAACGGAAGCAAATTAAATATCACGTCTCTCCCCCCTACTAACCATGATACCAATACACACCAGCTAGACATCAGGATTTTATAAACGAACATCGACACTTTATTTACATATTCTTTTAGGATGAGACTCCTCCTTTCTCGAGTCGATACAAAACAAGAAAAGCGAGGACTCTGCCATGTCCTGCCTAAAATCTCAAAAAGAAACTATCAACCCTCTACATCAAGCGCACAACCCCCATCAAAAGTGTCGATTATCTACATCAAAAGATTCAGCTCCTACTCATCGCGCGTGGGTCTCACACCCAACCCGGTGCATCAGGCGGTGGCGGCGGCAACATCCCTCGCATAGCACCATCTCGACGAACATGCACAAAAATGAACTCCTGAATGATAGGGCCCCCAGCCAGGCCTATATCGTACATCACTAGACATCGCACTCGGATGAAAGTCAGTCCGGAAACGTAGGGACAGATCTATCTCCGCACACTCGACCTCTACATCGACGATAGACCATAAAACATACCACGCGTGACGGCAGTAACTGAAGATACTTGCTAATTTGAAATGTTATCCCCAAAAGGGTGAGACAACCACTCGAGATAGGAAATCCAATAACATCCCAATGCATCATGCATATCATCACACGTTGCAAGCATCACTTACCTTGTAATCATGCGTATCATGCATCATCACATCATATATATCATCATCATCATGGCATATCATATATCATTATCATCATCATGCATTTCATCATGCACATCATACCATGGATGATCATCATGTCACATCACACATCATCATCATGCATCATCATGCATATATTATCATAGGTGATCATCATATCACATCACATGTCATCATCATCATGCATCATCATGTCATGAGTTAATTATCATCTTTATCTTTCAATTTTGATCATCACATCACCCATTTCTCAAATCATCAATCTCATCATCAACCCTTCGGGCAGAAAGCTCCGACAAGGTTCCCGGCAAACTCAGCCATCCCATGGCCACCGAGCTTCCGACCCCCCACATTCCGGGCATCTCGCATCTCAACTAGCATCACGAGGCATTCCCTTCGGGCAGAAACCTCCGACAAGGCTTCTAGCCTTTACCCTTCTAGCCAGGCATCCCGCACCCACATCCTAGCATCGCGAGGCATTCCCTTCGGGTAGAAACCTCCGACAAGGCTTCCGGCCCCCCACATTCCGGGCATCCTGAATCTCCCAGGGAATCTCTGGAATTATGCCACTCGGCCGCCAGACATCATCCTCCACCACAACCTCTTACTCACATATCGTTTTCCACTTTCACCATCCTTTTTAATCTTATTATTACATGGCATATGATTCACACATGCATCACAATTTATGATCATACATACACCAATGTCATATAACAATGCATAACAATTCAATGAAGTTCGTGGCCAATAAAATAATCCCCTTTTTATTTTATTATTATATTTTTTATTTTCATAAATAAATATTAAATTTAATATCTATGATTTTCCCAAAATCATAATATTCAAACAATCACTAAACAAATCAATAGGATCACGATTTCATACAAAATTCATGGCCAAATTGAATTTCTCATAATTTCACAATTTCCACAAAATAGCACATGATATTCGGATAATGACCAGAATTGCACAGTTTCCAAATAAATTCGATTAAAATACCCATATGGCCTTCAAAAATTACGAAATTTTACAGGGTGATAGCCAACACATTTTCGTGCACTTTTTAAGCAGAACTCTAAGGCAAATTATTTTTAGATTAATTTATACAACCCCACGAAACTTCTGGAACCACTACCGCGTCGTCCAGAACACACATCTCCGAAATTTTTAGATCTCACCCATCTATTCTCTTTCGTTTCCTCTGAAATTTGAGTATGTTATGTACCAAGGTGTCCTTTACAAGTTTCATGAGATATCTAGGTCAAATAACCAAAGTAGGGTCACCATTTAAGTCCTTGAAGTCTCGGGCATCTCGGTACACCTCACCAGAATCAATCATTTCCAAGATCTAGCAGATTTACTAGGCTACACTCGTTCATTTTAAGATGTTACCTACAACTTTCAAGAAGACAACAAAGTGAGATCTCCAACAGAAATCAACATGCAATCAAGAAATCAACAAGAGGTCAGTGAAAATTTCGCAGATCTAAAGTCTCCGTACAATAGAACTTTTGACCCCTCAAATCTCCATCGTTGTCTACGAATTTTTAGTATGTCATAGTACAAGACGTTAGCTTCAACTTTCGTGAAGACACCGAAGCCAAAATCGAACTCCAAACACACATGCAAACTCGAACAAGCTACTGACTCCAACAAACCGAACAAGAACAGTCACACGGTTTGCAAATAACCAACTCTTACCTCGGTTTTTCGCACAAATCATACGTAAAATCTAACATGCAAACACCACAACAATCATGCAAGAGAAGTTACGGACTCCACTTGCCTTAAAGATGAACAAGCAACGACGAACGGCGACGGGACACGGCGATCGGACGGCGAACGAACGGCACACCCCTCGGCTCCGCCTCCTCTCCTCTCGGTTTCTCCCTTCCGCTCGAACTCTCTCTCTCTCTCACACTCTCTCGGCCGAATGAAGCAAAGAACCGGCCATCTCTCTCTCCTCATCCCTTTTATATCCCCTTAATCCCATGATTAGCAATCATTGCTTTGCCTAAAGATTAACCAATGCATGCTCTTGTCATTTGCCACTTGTCATATTGGGTTTTAATTTGAATTTGAATGGGCTTGGGCTTAGGCCCATCCGGCCACTCCCCTTGGGCTGGTCGAATCCTCTCCTTGGGCTCTAATGGGCCGACTAGCTTGGCCCACCAAGCTTTAGGCCAATGGGTCCAAGGCCCATTCCAAAAATAACCCTCTTTTTCCCCTTTTTTTTTTTTTTTGAATTCCTTTCTATAAATATTTCCAAATTCAAATTTCATCTTGGCCAAAGTCTTGGGACACTTTGTTTATTAAGATTTAAATTTATAAATCTCATGGCCAATTATTAATCTATAAATTTAAATACACAAATCATCAAATTAAAAGACAAATTGGCTAAGGCATAAGCCAAAAGAAATTCTATCACCTAATTAGGAACTTCAACGCACCTTATGGCTTGTCATTAAATTGGGATGCCACATTGAATCTTTCATGAGAGTCATTGGAAATTTCATAAGCTTTCTAACAAGGTGTAGATTGAATCAAATGGTCATTGTTAGCAAGGTCAATGGCTTCCATAAAGTCATGTTGGGTTGCTGCAATCTATAATGTTGGGTTTTTGCTCTGTTTTTCTATTTTCATATAGATTTTTGTGAACAAAGTATGACCTCAATGTCTCATGATAGATGATCATGACATTTTCTTCTATACACTTGAATTTTCATAGATTCTTTTTATGTCTTCATTTGAATGAATATTATCCATGTTTTTGTGCAATCTCTACTATGATTTTAACTTATTGTGTTAGTCGTGAAAATGTCTTCAATCAAGCTCCTTAAGAGTATATTTGATGCTTGATGTCTTCTAGACATACTTAGAGCATATCATAAGCTTCACAATGATGTATGGCATGCCTCATTTGAGGATCATTGACTATGTAAAAACCATGCATCAAGTCGATATGCCACAACTAGAGTTGTCATGCCTTTTGCCCCTAATGACAAGTCACACATCAATGTTAATGAATTTGTGTGATCTTTTGTACATGGATTTAGGATTAAATGTTTGAATCAAACTTGTTCTTCACATTTAGCCGTATGTCATGTTCAAATTTCATAATTTTCATGCATTGATTAGGCGGTTTAACAAGTCAGTTACTGTGCATCATTTTCTGATTTCTTTATGATTGATTTGCATGCTTTAGCGATTGTTGCTTTTTGGCCATGAATTTGACTTTACTTGAACTTGATATGCCTCAGGAAATTCCATTCAGGAAAGTTGCTCTTTATGAAGTGCTTGATTTCTATGCTTTTCTCTTAGAGCCAATCGTACATGGGTTCTACACCAATTGCTTTTATCTTAGTTGTGATGATTGTTTCTTTCACTTGTATGCACCTAGTCATAAATTTCTTAGATTAGGTTTAGATTAGGACCGTGAAGATGGAGAAGGCATGAAGATGGTGGAGGTTGATGTCCATTCCGACCATTTTCATGTAATATTCATTTTCCCAACATATGTCTCGGGTTCCATTTGCTATATAAAACCCGACGAGTTGCAGGTTTTCTTTCTTTTTTTTAATTGCATTTCTCTTTTATATCCTTTAGGATTGCATGATAGATTTACTACTTTCCTTGATTGCTTACTTAATGTCTTGCAATTTCAATTTCATTGATTGTTTTCCTTTCATTTTTAGGAATAGAATAGAAGGAAAGTAATCCACCTCGCGTGATCATTTAGTTTAGGACTGATGATCCTGAAAATGTAAAAAGACACGCATGGACATGTTAGAAAAACACAACTTATTGTTTAGGTATCGAAAGGGCGTTAATAGCAATATTAATGTAACCCAAGTCTTCGAACCTAGATATCTAGTTGCATAGGAATCGAAGGAACACTCCCGACCCTTGATTGGGTTTTTTTAGCCAACCTTCGAAACAAGGCTAGTGGCAACTCCCATATATTTTTAGGATGTTATAAATAATTAAACTGTATAAAATTCGCTATCACGCGGGGTATGAGCTTGGGAGAGCTCATGATCTCATGATCAAGTACTCCTAAACCCACCCTTTCCTCCTTTGACATCAAGGGGTGGCGAGATCGGGTCATGACAATGAGATAACTAGACAATCTAGATAAGCCATTAAGAGATTTTAATGTAATAGACTTGAGAATTCGACCAGGAACCGACTCCTCGACCGTGTTCATCTACAAAAATCATTACAGCACAATAAGATCAATTGGAAATCAAAGATAGGACAGTTCGACTGAGATATATGGTTAAACGTGGGTGATTACACTAAATTGCAAAATTCTCATCGATCGGCATTAGACTGATTTTTCTATTGTTTTAATACCCTATGTCCGTACTTGAAACCTCGAGATTTTCACAACCACCAAGAGTCGCCAATGTGTCGAAGGAGTTCATTGTGGCTCGAAGAAAATCGACCATGGGTCATTTCCACTAAAAATTCCTGAAAACTACCAGGTCACCTAAGTCACGTTAAAATCGTGCCAGATTGAAATTAACTACAAATTTGAATCCAATTTAAAAAAAAAAAAAATGAGAGTTTGGTCACGTCACAAATCATTTTAGGAACATTGACTTTCGCCTCCGAAGATTTTTTTGTAAATTTAGACTTTTTGGGAAAAAGTCAAGGTAGGGTCGTTTTTGTCCAGGAAATTGAGAGAACCCATTTTTGATCTAGCAGTTTGGAAGCAAGTGGGATCAATTGGTGATGAAAATACCAATTTGATCGTTGACTCAATAATGGGATTTATGGGAGTCGATTTGAGTTGATTCAAGAAAGATTAAAGTCTAATTTGAGGGAAATTAATGTGAAATTCGTAGCCCCCCACCACCCATGACTATTGGACCATTTCAAAGGTCTTCTAGAAGGGATTGGTGGCTAAATTGTGGCTATGGAAGACAGCAACCAAGTTGGACTTGGTCTTGGGGGACAAAGAGATAAGGATGAGGCTTGGTGGTCCCCCCTTCAACCCAATCTTGTCTCCCTCTCCATCATCCATCTTCTTCCTCTATCCTCCTCCTTTCTCCATTGCTAAGGTGGTAAGAAAGCTCAAGAGGACCAGAAAAACCAAGCCAACCCATCCCCTTTGGCCGTCGACCTCTTTCTCCCTCTATTTTCTCCATGTTCCAGTTTCTGCTCCAACCGACCTTTCGTTAAAGATTTGACTTGAAAGTTGCCTTCCCGGACGAATTAGCTTACGCTCCACCCACCACCACGACCAGGAGAGACAGACCGTTCCAACGAGCTAGGCCACGCCCCCAATGGAGCCGCTAGCCATCCTGTCCGGCCGCCCCATGCCACCAATCGCCAATTTGTCGATTTGCTGCCCACCTGTACTATTTTGCGTTTTTCTTCATTTTTCTCTCATTCCGACCCTTCCTTTGCCCATCCCAACCACCAACAAGTTCCTTTGACTCCCGGGAGCCTCTGGTCGCCAACCACCTGCTCGCCAAAGCTTCAATTAGCCCGTTTTCACCGTTGAAGCTGCCGGTTTTCTCTCTAAAGTTCAACCCATAACATAAGCAAAAACTAGCAAGGGTTTTCAGACTTCGTGGCCCATTTTCGAGCCTTTCTAGGCCTCACTTAGTGTTGCCACTAGGAGGATTGTCACTTGCCTCCGCGTCACAATCGCCGTGGACTCGCTGGAAAGCTAAACAAGTGAATTTAACTTACTAATCCTCGCTTAGTAGGTTAATGACACTTAAGGGTTTATTAATTTATATTAAGCACGATTAAGGTGGATAGTTAGTGCAATTAGGGCCTCGACAAGCTCTAGTATTTATCTAGAGTGACTTGGAAATTTTCCGAGTCCATTTCAGCGTTCAATTAAGCATTATGGGCCTAAGTTGGATTTATTGACATTTATTTAATATTTTTCATAGTTATTTAATTATTTATTTATTTTCCGAAAATTAGACCGGGATAGTCAGTGACCGAAATTTTATGTTGATTATTTTGGTGCAATATGTTTATTTAATTGAGCTTTAATTTGTGCCGATTGTGGGTGATTTGTATTTTTGGGAACCTATCCCAAAATTAATTAATTTTGGAAATTAATTGGAAAATCACCGAGCATCGGTTTACAACACCAAAAATATTTTGGTGGACTACGTAAAATGATGATATTTTCAAAGGTGAAAATATTGTATTTTGGCTAAAGTCGACCGTGTACTCACACATGATATTTTTTATTGGGTATCTTTAATACGAGGGAAATAGGCCAAATATTACTTTGATTGAGGATTCTAAGTGTGAAGCACACAATCTTTGGCCAAGAATAATTAATCATGTGAGGGTTATTAGTCACATTGAGAAGACTATTGAAAGATGAAATGATGTATGATTAGGTGTGTGACAGTATGGAATAGGACATGGAAACCACCGAACTTGGAATTAGTTGTACTCGCTATGCCATAAATCAGCGTTACCACCTAATCTAGGTTGTGCTCGCTAAGCTGTAATTCAGCATTACAACCAAAGTATGGTTGTGTCTACTGGATTGTAATCTACCACCGCAGTCGGAATCGATTGTGCCCGCTAAGCCGTAATTCAACATTATCACCAAGATTTAGTGAGCCGTGCTTGCTAAGCCGTAATTCAACATTGGGGTTAAGTTAGTGAGATGACTAGAGAAAGGTCTCGTTGACATATAATCGACCAAGTTGATTGATAGATGATTCGATCTGAATTCTTGATTGTATGGATTGAATTGACTTGCAGGAAGGAACTGAGGCCAAGGTAAGCCATCTGACTTGTGTTGTGCTTAGGCAGCCCTTAGGGCGTATTTCCTTCCAAATTAGGTCTTAGGGAATTGAACTTGTTGAGACGTAGTCTCACCCCGTTGTGGGATATCATTTTCACGTCCCTAGTTGATAGTGGTGGAGGACCCGAAGCTCGGAGCTTAGAAGGTGAAGCCTGAAGAATCGACGATCTTGTCTGACTAGTTAGTCATAAGACAATTATCTTTTGGTTGGTAGCCGATTCCTTTTTGTAGGCTGCTACGTATAAACCTATATGTTTAAAAAATGCATTTTTGAAAAATCAACCCTATTTTTCTTTTCAATTGTTTTGTTGTTTGGGGAGTTATTAATCACTTTTGCATGTGTATTAAAAAAAATGGGTCGGCGATACGTCTTGGGACGTCACTATTTAATCAACCAGTAAGGGATAGGCACGCGCCCAAGGATCAGGGCGTGACACCTAGGAACGTTGCAAAATTTTATCGACCACCGAGGGGTGTGCACGCACTCAAGGATTGGGATGTGACACTAGTCCCGAGAATAATATTTAAGCGAAAAAATGCACTTGGTAACTATACTAGATTTATATTTTTGGGATAAAAATGCATTTGGTTGGATTCTTAAATTTTTTGTTTCTTTTAATTTTTTAATACTTTTATTACATTTTTCTCTTTTTTCTTTTTTTTTTATTTTTCCTTTTTCTCTTCTTTCTCCTTCTTTGTGGTTATCATCGACCACGACGATGGCTGGCAACCTGTTGGGCAAGGTCTAGCAAGCTGGCTGGAGCCTCTCCATGCTAGGGCAAGGGCTGGTGAGCTCTCCAAAGGCTTACTTGGCCACCATGAGGCTCAACTTGACTAGGAGACACAAGGTCGGCCTCAACCTAGCCTAGCAAGGCCCAGTCTCACGCAAGCCAACAAAACTCCGACTTGGTCGCCGGTGATTGATCATAATGAAGAATAAGAAATAGAAAGAGAGGTAGAAAAAAGAGAAGACAAGGGAAGACAAGAGAAAAAAATTAGACTTGCTTCTAAGAATTGTTCCCAACTACAAAAAGTAACTTGTTTATACTTCTTAATTCTATTCCAAATCTATTTCCAATAACAAAAAAATAGATTTTTGTTTCTGAAAACAAAAATTTTACCAAATGAATTTCTATTCTTTTTTTGTTCTAAGGAATAAAAGAATATAATCAGTTATTCCTAAGAGTGTTACCAAACAAACCCTAAATCATCATTGATTACCTATAGTAGGTCATTATTTTCCATGGTAGCTTGTTGAGTTGGCTTCAATTAATGATGCTGAAATGCTATGTTAGATCACTCATAATGATTTTATATGGGGGTTAATGTAGCAAATTTGTGAATCAAACAAATATTTATATTTTCTTATGAGACAAAAAAAAATTAAGGTAGAATTGAGGCTGAATATAAAGTTTGGGTTTTTAGGATATTAGGCCCAATTTGGGATCTCAGTAGTTTTTTTCTTTTACTTAGCAATAATCATGTGGCACACTTTTCTATGCTTTTACACTTTAATATGATTGACCATCAAGTGTGGTAGTTTAGCATTAAATAGGACACGCTCTTTTTATAAAATCATGGGTTTGAGCATGTCATAAGCCAATCTCTACCAAGTTTATGCCTTGAGCAATTGCTACCTCATCTAGAGAGATTTCTAGATTTCGGGCACGTAGGTGGGGTTACATTGAATTGGTTTGTATACTTGCTAACGAATTAAATAATAATGGCTCGAATTGAATATTCTTGTATAAAGCCCTTATGGTAACAACACGAGGAATAATTGCAATGGTCTTCCATCTCCACCTTTCTTTCAAATAAAAAAATTTAAATACGATTTATATACTTACCTATTGACACATAAATTCTGGCAATCTGAATTAATTTTTTATTGCATATAAAATTAGGATCCATTCCGGGCCCTAGTGAAAATATTAAGTTATATTGCATATAGATTATATGTGCATTTTTAATAATAGACCCATATAATTTCATTTGCATTGGACCGGCAGTGGATAGACTCAAAATAGTTCTAAGCTTAATTGACATAGGGGATATTCAATCCTCGAAGGGTATATATGTGGCATCCTAAAATTTCATAGCAATCTCTAGATGTATTACGACCTATGAAAGGGTAATGAAAATGCCATCGGACTATATTATAGCCATTAGACCAATGGATTACAATTAATCAAGGCCAAGCATTTAATGGACATTTGTTTTGCTATAAAATCTATCCTTTGTCCATGTGTAATCAAGGATTGTGCTAAATGACAATTGATAAGGAAAAATTTTATTCTTGGCCATGCACTTTATAAGTTGGATTCTTATTGATTTATGTTACAAGTTTTATGGCCATATAAATTTTGTAATTAGGTATTTATATAAATAAGGATTAGGTGGATTATTAAAAGGAGTGGGCTGATTTTCTTAAGGCTAAACCAGCCCAAAAACCATCCCACAGCCCTCACCGTTCGACCAACCCAAGAAGCCCAAAGGGTTGTTGACCAAAGGAGGAGAGACCGGATGGCCCAAGCCCGGCCCAAAGGAGGCCCATCGGCTTGCATGAAAAAAATGAAAAGTGGCAAAGCGGATTCTCCAAGTGTCCATTGCCATGCAAAGCTAATGATTTCTAATCATTGAAGGGAAAGAAAAGAGGAAGGGCGGATTGAGTGAGAGGGTTTTCAACCGAGGGAGAGAGAGAGAGAGAGAGTGAAGTCGGAAGAGAGGGAGAGTGAACCGAGAGAGAGGAAGCCGAGTGTGAAGCCGTGAGGGGAAAAGGAGACCGTCAACGCCGCCTAGCCCCGCCGTTTTGCTTGTCGTGATTTTCATTGGATTTAAGGCAAGTAGAGTCCATTGATCTACACCTTGCTTGCTGTGATTGTGTGTGACGAATGGTAAATTTCGGATGTGGTGGAGGTGAGAATTTTTGAAGTTATGGGAGTAGTGTCTTAGCCTAGTATTCTGTTTTCTGGGAAAACAGTCCGACCTTCGGTGATTTTGTGAGCTGCATGTAATTTTCTAGCTGGAATCTCACTTCGACTTCTTGATGAAAGTTGTAGAGGACTTCTTGGAGAGTAATATATAAGAATTTGAGAGTAAATGAACAAGTATAAGTTGGTGAAACCATTTTTCTTTGAAGAAATTAGATCTAGAAACCGTTATGTTGACCTAGTGTGATTCTGTGAATTTTATAAAATTATCTGGTTATAATTTGATCTTGTGTCCTTGATGAAAGTTGTAGATGACATTTTTTTGAGTAACATACTAAAATTTTAGAAGAAAAGGACAAGTGTAGTTTGGTGAAACGATTTTTATCCGAGAAGGTTAGATCTGGAAATCGTTGCCGAGGGTTAGAGACGGTTATGGTGAATATAGATTTTAATCTATCACGAATTTGACTTTAAGTTCTGTACGAAAATTTTACCTCTTGGTTTTTTCTATAACATATCAAAATTTCAGAATTTTCGGAGCTGATTTAGGGTTTATAAGGAATTTGTGAATGAAACCGTGCAATGGCGATATTCTGAAATTTTAAAGGCTGTGATGCATGGACCGTAGCGACTTGAATGAAGATTTTTTGACATGGTGTTCTTCATGAAATATTTTTCTCTAGATCTCGTCTATAACATGTTAAATTTTTAGAATTTATTAAGATCGTTTACTAATTTTTCCAGAATTTTAATTGAAGAGGTGCATTCTGTTTTATCCGAAAATTGCTGTAGTTTCAAGAACAAATGAATCGCTCTATGAGATATAATGTCTTGAGTGGTTAATTATGCTGCATATGTGGTGATATTTAGCATTCATATAACATCAAAAAGCTGATTTGGACCTTTGATATTATTGCATCAAATGCTATGTTGAAAGTGAAACATATATGTGAATATACATTGTGATGATGATGATGATACTGTCGGAGGTGTGAGCTAACGATGCCCCGAGAGTGTCAGGATGCTCGTAGTGTATGTGCTGGATGCTCAGAGTTGTGTGTTGGATGTCCTCAGGAGTTTCGAGATGCCCGGAGGTGTGTGCCGAGGGATTCCTGGTGATGCTAGTTGGGGTGCGAGATGCCTGGAGGTATGTGCCGGATGTCCGAAGGTGTGTGCCAGGGGATTCCTCGTGATGCTAGTTGGGGCGCGAGATGCCTGGAGGTATGTGCCGGATGCCCGGAGGTGTGTGCCGAAGGTTCCTCGCGATGCCAGGTTGGGTGCGAGCGATAAATGAGGGATGCAAACACTGGTCCTTGGGAAGAAAAAAATGAAATGAGATTCTTTTGAAAATTAAAATTGAAAGTTGAATCATGCGCATGGGTGTGTGCATATGGCATGATGCATGATCTGCTTATGAAAGTAAATTGATACTATATGATATTGAGAATGCGATCATAAAGGCTTGAATGGATCTCATGGGGATATATACATGATTATATGGATGATATGAATCATGCGTATGTATGTGCATATGGCATGGAATAAACCTCATGGAAATACAAGCATGATTGCATGGTGGTATATGCACGATTGCATGGTGATATATGCATGGCTGCATGGTGATATATGCATGACCGCATGGTGATGTATGCTCAATTGCATGGATGATATGTGCTTTACTCGTGATATCTTGATTGTCTTGCTTGTTGCATTGTGTAGTTTGATGGATCTTTGCTACTGAGTGGTTGTACTCACCCCTTTGGGGACTAACATTTCAGATTGAAAGATGTCTCTGCCACCGGTCACGCGTGGTACTTTCTATGGCTTACCATCTGATGTTGAGGTTGAGTGCTCGGAGCATTCCTGTGTTAGTGTTCCTGATCTGGTGTTTATCCGAGTTCGTGTTTTGGTTATATACGATGTGGGTCTAGCTGATGGCCCTGTAGTCCAGGAGTTCCTGTCCGTACATGTTCGATGCAGTGGGGTGATGATAAGGATGCTGCCACCGCCACTGGCCGATGCATCAGGTTGGGTGTGATTATGTGTATGACTGGTAGAGGATGACACTTTTTGGATAGCCGACACTTGATGATGGATTGGTGTACATGCCTGATGTAGGGTCAAGTTCTTTTGGGTTATAGCCAAGCTTAGTTAAAAGCCTTGGCCTTTTGCTGTACCGACCCGAGATGTCCATCATAGTTATGTAAATAAAAGTGACTCGGCTCTATCTTTTATGTGATGTGTAATTAATGTGCATTGCATTATTGTTGTTGGAGTACGGGATAGGGAGATTTGATTATGCTTCCGTTATGTGAACTGCGCTAGGACCAATTCAAAAAAAAAAAAAAATTAACCCCCAGGATTTATGGACCCGCTATAAATAAATGGTATCGGAGTGGTATATTAATTAGAACAAGTGAAAGGTACTTGTGGTGACCCTAATGGATCGGGGGCCATCAAGGGGTGCCACAATATATTTGTTTTAAAACAAGAAATGAAACATAAAAGAATGAATATCTTTACCAAATATTTGGGTTATCATGAGAATCAAGAATTCACAACCGAAAAAAGACAAAAGGAAATATTATGCATATTTTCATTCACGGCAAGATCTAAAGGAATTGGGGGGCACCATATGGAAAGCAATGTTCTGTCAAGAGGAAAAATAGTCACAGAAATATATATATGCCCAACCACCACAAAGGAAGGTTTCGGATGAGCGATATCGGAAAATAAAAAAGAATGGTAACCATGGGTTGTATATTTGATGTTATTCTTTGGGCTATATATATTTTGGTATAATAAAAGAAATACCAGCACAAGAAAAGAGATCGTCAATGTGCATGAGCAGACAGGACGAAAGGTGAAAAAAGAAAAGAAAATATTCTGAAAGTGCTCACAATAGGAAAGAAAGTCTTGACAACGCTAGTCCCCTCACCTATGGAAGGCTGCTCACAAACAAACGCAAAAGGGGCTCTCTCTTTCTGTCCAGCGGTCAATAGGATACACGAAAGCGGTCTCTCTTTTGCTGGTCTGACAACACGCAGAAGAAACGACGAGAGAGGGAGAGGGGGGTGGGTCATCTTATTCGACTGAACACCCGCACTCCAGACGCTGCTTTCCCCGTTTCTACGCCTCCGTTGCTGCACGCCGACACCCCAGTCGCCAGTCGCTGCCGACCACTACCGCTGCCTCCACTCTCCACAAGATCCGACGAGCTGCTGCCGTTGCTTCCCCGAGCTTCCATCGCTGTCAACTAGCTCGCGAAGCCAAGCTGGAGAGACGTTTGCCCGTTCGTGTGACTCCACACTGCCGCCACGAGCACGACGTCGCCCATGCTTTGCTGTCCAAGCCGCAACGACACCACCCATATCAGCGAAACCACGCATCCTCGACGACTTGGCCACTCGCTGTTCTTGACGCTATCCTTCCCGAAGTCCTTCTGCTTGGCCTTCAACGAAGACTTTCTGTCCTCTCTATTTTTTGTTGGTCGTTTCCAGATTTCCCGGAGAAATTGCCTACACGGGAAGCCTTGACGAATTTTTTGACCCATGCCTTGCACGATGACCCGGTGTTTTTGTCCGAGAAGAACCACCACGAGGAGCCAATACCGAGAACCACCGTCAAGCCATCCAACCGCCATCACCACGGTTCAACCGAACGGAGAACCGGCAGGCTCTCACCGTCAGTAGCCACCGTTGAGTACTACCCGGCCACGCCTCTAGCCACTGTCCTGAGGCGTTCACCAGCCGTTGTCCAATCCGGCAAGTTCGAATTGAGATGCAATATCCGTGCAATTTTCAAATTTAGGTAAAATTTCTTATCCAAAATAATTTGAATATTTTATTTCTTATTTGCTGCATATTGCCATCTAATCAAATATTGTCAAGTGATAGGTACAACATTCATTAGGATTTATTTTGTAATTTGCAATCACATATGATCTTTGATTTTATCTATAAGGCATTAAATGAAATTATTGATTCCGCGGGTATCCTTAAAATTGATATTTTGATTTTAAAGATTAAGATCAATTTATCAATTTTATTTGGAAAATTTTAAGTCAATGATTATATATTGGTTCCATATTTGAATCGATTAGATAATGCCTCTGTGGATTGAGTGGTTTGAATATTTTGATTGCTTTCCTTGTCCTGAAAATACAAAAGATTGCATTGTATTTGGTTAGACAATGTGTGGTTGCATATCATGTAGATTAATTAGGTCATATTTCCTGTTTAAATTGATTTTATAATATTCAAGATGAGATTCTAATCTAAAAAAAGAATTGGCATTGTTTAATACCTAAATTGTATTTGATATTATCTTTATTCTATATGGTTGATTTTCCCTTTCATAATAATGGATTTCAATATAAAAAATCCAAAAATGTCATTTGTGTGTCACATAAATTTGCTACATCACATCCATGGCATTGACCATTTAGGTCATGTAATTAATGCATGTCATAAGCGGGTGTCGTTTAGTAATTGTCTGATAGGTTCGTTTAGTTAGATTGCTTGTCATGTAGAGTTACTTAATTTAAGTCACATGTCATGTAGAGTAGTTGCTTATAAGTTATTGTCCATCATTAGAATTAGGCCATTTGATTAAATTGTATGACATGTATTTTAGTTTTCATTAAATAAGAGAAAACCCAAAAAGAAATTTCAGTGAAATTTTGTGAAAATAAGAAATCATATTTAGGTTAAATATATGTTTTTAATTAATATTTGTTGCATATGCATGCGTTTGCATCCCTATGCTTGCAATTTATTTGTTGCATTGTATAATGGTTGTGCACCTGCATGACTACCAACCTTGCATGTTAGAGATAGGTTAAAATGAATTGAAGTTGCCTCAAAATATTTTTGAAAATCAAGTCCCCAAACTCATTTAATTTCTAGCTCATAGATGTGGAGTATTCATCCTAATACTTTATTTGGGTAACTAATCGATGGTGACTCCTAAATAAAAATCATTTGCATGCTAAATAACTTAAACCTAAGTCGCAAATTGGTATGGGGTTGGGAAAGTCCGAGCAAAGTCTAGGCTTAGTAATCCATTAGCTAAAAAGGTCACAACACTAGCCGATGTAAACTTAGCATAAACTTTTTGCTTAACCAATATGAGCTTACTTTTCAGAAAATTCGATCTCCATCCCTGCTTGAGTCGAGCTTTCTTTGGGAGAGAAGAGTTGATTGATTCTAAACTGGCCCTTTCACTAGGAGCATACCCCAAGAATGTCTTCGCGAAGTGAACAGCCGCCAGAAGATCATTTGACGTCAGGTTCAGACATGGTGGGTCGTGATGACTTCATGCGGAGTCTTGTAGGTCGGCTGATTTGTGATGCAGATGATAGATCCGAGCTTCGCGTGATTTCTGTCGTGGGCAAGACAGCCATTGGCAAGACAGCCACGGTGAGGAGTGTCTATGACCGGCTAGACATCAAGCGCCATTTCAAAAGTCGCGCTTGGGTCCGCGTTTTGGTGGGTTCAGGCGTGGTGGATATCTTGTTCGATGTATTAAAACAGATTACCACGTACACTCTGAAAGGTGTCGATTGCCTGCAAGAATCGCACTTGTCTCACATGCTCCAAAAGATGTTTATTGAGCAGAGATGTCTGGTTGTGCTGGATAATCTACGATGTGTTGATCCCGTGAAGCAGCTTCTGATTTCGTTTGCTAACTCCAGGAACGGAAGCAGGGTAATCATTACTACCTGCGAAGAAAATAAGTCCTTGTGTCCGGAGCCTAGGATCTATAGGCGTCTCGATTTATCTGGCCTAACCGAAGAAGAGAGCCGCGAGCTGTTAAGAAAAAGTTGCAGGACCGGTGATCCGGAAATTACAGAGTCTATTCTGGATAAATGCCATGGTTGTCCTCCAATGATTCAGCTGCTAGGACTTGCGTCCACTGATAGAGAGGCCCATCGCTCTTTTTTGGCTGATGGGGATCCAAATAATTTTACTGTTAGAGAAATCACCTCTCTAAGTTACAAGTCACTGCCGTCCTGGTTAAAGCCGTGTCTTCTCTTCTTGGTTCTCTTCCCCAGGGAGTCTGAGATCCCCGTAAGGAGGCTCTTCAACATTTGGGTCGCTGATGGGCTGGTATGCGGACAAGAACATGAGCACAGCACACCGGAATGCCATGATGCGTCGGGTGTGTTAAATGAGTTGGTCCTTCGAAAAATGATTCACGTGGTGAGGCACAAACTCGATGGAAAAGCCAAGATGTGCCTCATGCCTGGTTTTCTTCATGATTTCTTGTCTGAGATGGCTATTATGGATGTCAGAGATTCAGAGATCTCTGATTATTCCATGTCTACATCAAGCAGACAACCAAGACTCCCATCAATTGCAGTAAAGATATTAATGAGTGCCATTGGAGGACAATGCAAGCAGATGCACATGAGCAACGATGCCAAAACTCAGTGTGATGCTAAATTTTTTCTTGCTTTCAAGTTATTCACCTCATGTAAACTTGGGGAACATGCCAAAGAGATAGAAATGTTTCTTAAAACACCTGGTTTTAGGCAATGCTTCCTTTTATTGAAGGTGCTTGATCTTGAGCATGTTTACAAGCCTGTGCTCCCCAAAAGACTAGGGAAAATAGTGCCAAACCTGCGATATTTGGGATTGAGATGGACTGCTCTTGTATCGCTTCCAAGATCTGTCCAGTCAATGTCCCACCTGGATACATTAGATCTGAAGCACACCAATGTAGCTAGCGTACCCAGTTCCATTCTGAAGAAGGGGAGCCTCCAACATCTATACATGAATGGAGTATGCCTTGATCGGTCATTTCCCCGTAAAGCATCATATCAAAAGTCCTTAGCCAACCTTAAAACTCTCTGGGGCCTACATATAGGAGTCAAGAGTGCCATGCTGGATGTGTTGAGTAAATTAACAGGCCTTCAGAAGTTGGCTTTGACAAGTCATTACGTTGTGGCAAACAATGTAGCCAACTCGCTTGCAAGGCTGACCAACCTTGAATCTCTCAGGTGGAGTTCAGTGGATACATTTGATCACACTTCAACCTTAGAGTTAAGTGGCATGAGTAATCTCCAGTCTCTTCTTAATTTGCACCTGATTGGAAAATTGAAGAACGGCTTGAGCGGCCTTCCTAAGAAGCTGAACATCCTTACCTTGTCGATGACACAACTAGCAATGGATCAGATGAAAGTCTTAGGGGAGCTAAAAAATTTGATGAGTCTAAAGTTATTTGCTGGCTCATACAAGGGTCAGATCATGACCTTTACCAAAGGGACATTTCCGAAACTACGGGTCTTGAAACTGTGGAAATTAAAACTACTGAAGAAGTGGATAATAAAGGCAAGTGCATTGCCATGCCTCCAAGAGCTGGAAATAAGAAATTGCAAAAGGCTAACTGATATTGTTGGGCTTGAGCATGTAAAATGCTTGAAAGAAATTACTTTGACGGAAGTGGAGGGAGCAGTCGTTACAACAGCTGAAAATAAGTGCCCAGGAGCAGTTGTCATAGAAAGAGGATTGGCCATCTCTCCTCCGCAAGTAACTCTCTCTTTCTCACTTAGTCAATTTCCCACAACACCTCCATATCTCTATTTACGATTAGGCAAGACAATGTTCCTTGTAGTCATATTTTATCAAAGGAAAGTTCTTTAGTTCTTTCTTTCTTGAAGAGATTGTTCCTATTTGAACTGTTATTTTTAGGAAGGACACGACATTAATAAGGAAGAAGACAATGAGGAATCACATGGTGTTGAAGCTGAAGGTGGTGATGATAAAGATCTTGAAGAAACTGATAGCGATGACAATAGTGGAACTGATGAACAAATAGATGAACAAGTAACTGTCTTTCTCACTTTGTCACTTTCCCATGGCACCTCAATATTGCACAATTTATGATTAGGCTAGACAGCGTTCCTTTGTAATAAAATTTCATCAAAGGAAAGTTCTTTTTTTTCCATATTGTGATTGTTGAAGAGGTTCTGATTTGAAGTATTCATGTTAGAAAATATATATTTCCAATATGAACCAGGACGACAATGAGGAAGACAGCAATGAGGAATCGAATGGTGAAGTTGGCCATGGTAATGATAATGAACAAGGTGATAGCAATGGTGATACACGAACTGATGGAGGAGCAGATGAAAAGCAGGAAGATGAAGATGAAGCTGCAATTGGAAATGAAGATGGAGATGGAGACAAAGATAAAGATGAGAATGATTATCAAGAGGGAGATGGAGATAAAGATGAAAATGTTGATGAAGAGGGAGACAATGGTGGTGATAATGAAGGAGGAGGAGGAGGAGGAGGAGGAGATGAGAAAGAAGCGGAAAACGATAATGGAGAGCAACAAATCGCCGATGAAACCGCAGATGAAAATGAGAATGACCAGGACGAAAAAGGAGATGATGGCAATAGCAGGGAGGAATCGAATGGTGAAGTTGGCCATGGTAATGATAATGAACAAGGTGATAGCAATGGTGATACACGAACTGATGGAGGAGCAGATGAAAAGCAGGAAGATGAAGATGAAGCTGCAATTGGAAATGAAGATGGAGATGGAGACAAAGATAAAGATGAGAATGATTATCAAGAGGAGATGGAGATAAAGATGCAAATGTTGATGAAGAGGAGACGATGGTGGTGATAATGAAGGAGGAGGAGGAGGAGGAGATGAGAAAGAAGAGGAAAACGATAATGGAGAGCAACAAATCGCCGATGAAACTGCAGATGAAAATGAGAATGACCAGGACGAAAAAGGAGATGATGGCAAT
This sequence comes from Eucalyptus dawsonii, assembly GCA_016097615.1. Classification (NCBI taxonomy): domain Eukaryota; kingdom Viridiplantae; phylum Streptophyta; class Magnoliopsida; order Myrtales; family Myrtaceae; genus Eucalyptus; species Eucalyptus dawsonii. The sequence continues at coordinate 43,255,716 of CM027875.1, forward strand.
AGCAGGGAGGAATCGAATGGTGAAGTTGGCCATGGTAATGATAATGAACAAGGTGATAGCAATGGTGATACACGAACTGATGGAGGAGCAGATGAAAAGCAGGAAGATGAAGATGAAGCTGCAATTGGAAATGAAGATGGAGATGGAGACAAAGATAAAGATGAGAATGATTATCAAGAGGGAGATGGAGATAAAGATGAAAATGTTGATGAAGAGGGAGACGATGGTGGTGATAATGAAGGAGGAGGAGGAGGAGGAGATGAGAAAGAAGAGGAAAACGATAATGGAGAGCAACAAATCGCCGATGAAACCGCAGATGAAAATGAGAATGACCGGGACGAAAAAGGAGATGATGGCAATAGCAGGGAGGAATCGAATGGTGAAGTTGGCCATGGTAATGATAATGAACAAGGTGATAGCAATGGTGATACACGAACTGATGGAGGAGCAGATGAAAAGCAGGAAGATGAAGATGAAGCTGCAATTGGAAATGAAGATGGAGATGGAGAGAAAGATAAAGATGAGAATGATTATCAAGAGGGAGATGGAGATAAAGATGAAAATGTTGATGAAGAGGGAGACGTTGGTGGTGATAATGAAGGAGGAGGAGGAGGAGGAGGAGGAGATGAGAAAGAAGAGGAAAACGATAATGGAGAGCAACAAATCGCCGATGAAACCGCAGATGAAAATGAGAATGACCGGGACGAAAAAGGAGATGATGGCAATAGCGGACAAGAGGAAGAAAAGGACAAACGAAATGAAGCTGAAGCAAGAGACGGTGATGATAGTGACCATGAACGGGCAGATCTTAACGATGATGATGATGAAGGAGAAACCAAAAGTTGTAAAATGAATATGAAGTTGGAGCTAAATATGGAGACGGAGGCGAATGTGAATAATGAGTTGACACTAACGGTGGTCTGGAAGAAGACGAAGGACGAAAAGAAGAGAAAATCGTAATCACATCTTTTACTAGTTAACTTGTTCGAGTGTTTCTTGAGTACTTTGTTTGTTTGTGTATGGTTTTTCTCTCATGAACATAGGCAATTGATTTGTAGTTTCTTTCTCTTGCACATCACCAATTGATATCTTGACGATGTGATCTAAGATATTTGGTTTTTGATTCATAATGTTGATTGAGAATTGGAACAATCTTTGTGGAATGAAGCGATAAGGGCTTTTGTGAGGCAAAAAGAGATTTTATAGTAAAGACAATTTCTCAATCAACATGCACAAGGGACAGGTAGACTCAATCTATTGACCAGTACCAACATTACCTGTACTTTCAAAATGACCAAATATTCTACTAATCAACCAACACTTACTTTTGTGGACTATATGTTAAACTTACTAACTTATACAACATTACCAATCTTAATTTGACCAACTAATTTAGTCAAACGGATGTTGGTCTATGATATGACCAATGTGGGAGTATTATTCAAATGAAAGTTGATAATTTCATATGAAAATTACTAATTTCTGTAGGGAATAACGGATCCCCGAAAAACGGATTCGACATCGAATCGAACCCCAAAATCAATGCGGAAGACGAAGCCCGGGAAAACATGCATCACCGATCGTAAAGCACACCACGGATTCAAGCGTACCTTGTTAGCCACAGATTAAACACCGACGCCGAATAGGAAGAAGAAATCTAGCCCTGTTCGATCCGATGAAGCTTTGAAGGGAAGGAAAGCGCGCCGTATGCTTACTGTTCTTTCTTTTCAGGAGAGAGAGCGTGAGGAGAGAAAAGACGTACGTTGTTTTTGCAAAACGTTGTCTTCTCTCTCTCTCTCTCTCTCTCTCTCTCTCTCTCTCTCTCTCTCTCTCCTCCCTTTTATACCTCTCCCTTCCCACGGGCCCTATTCCAGTGGGCCGCCTTTGGGCCAGCAAACGGCGGACGGCATTTTTAAGCCCATCCCCAATTAAAACCATCATCTCCCATTTCGCACATGGTGGGCGAGCAACAGAATTCTCTTTACCTCTTCAACATTCATACTTGGTGAATAATCCGCGACCAAAGATACTTTGAAGGCTCGTTACTATACATCCGTTAGGAATATATAGCAGCTCATAATGGGCGTCACACTCCGAGTAAATTTAGTATGCAGTCTACCTAGATCGATCGATCACATTTATATCTCCCTTGATCTCTTTTAAACATGATATATATATTGTATTCACAATTATAATTATCACAAAGACTGAGTCATAATTGGTCGACCAGGTGAATACAAAACCACAATGTGATTCTCCAAAAATCGATCTTCCTCTTTCCTTCAGACTCTCAATTTCAGTCTAGCTTGCTTTTCTAGAAATGCCCCATTAGATCGAATCATCTCATGACCATTGGCAACACCCTAAGATAGCAAACACTAAATAGAAATTTTGAGAATAAGTAAAAGTCCTGAGAGGACTAAAAATTGAGGAACTCTTTTCCTCAAGAGTCTCACACGTCATAAAAGTTGAGATCAAACTTTTTGCCACTCTTATTGGTCGTCTCATGCATACGTAGTATGAAATATGTATTACGGTATTAACTCCTTTCCTATGGAGCGTATGTCTACACCTTTCAATACCGTACAGATGATAGTTCGGACATACCCAATGTCTAACTTGAGTTCACGTATCTACTCATTCACAAAATTCATCAGAACTCACATCTGGCATCTTAGACAGATAAAGTAAAATATGTGGGGTATTTTACTTTCGGACATGATAAGTATTATGTCCTCATCTTAACACTCAGTTAAGGCGACATACGTGTTTTAAGCTTGAGCTCTCGATTATCACCTAGATAATAAGCTTATAAACAGTCTCATCTCTATTTATCACACAGTAAACAGAGGCGATTACCCGTGTGAGTGGGCTAATCTTATATCTGTCCGACATACTTCTCAACTTAAAATAATGCACTGAGCATTAAGATGCATAAAGATCATACAAAGATTCATAGGCATTAATAATGAAACAACACTAGTTCATAATTATGAACAACTCAGGGAAATTACAATTCAGTACATCAGACTATACGCAATCCTAGAGATTTTACATGACCACAAAACACATCTCTAGGTATCGGCTTTGTCATAGGATCTGCTACCATTCTATGCGTAGATATGTACTGTAAGTTCACATCCTTTCGTGCAACCATATCTTTCACAAAGTTATACTTGATATCTATATGTTTGGTCATGCCATGATATTTTGGATCTTTGGTATACGCTATAGCTGCTTGGCTATCACAGTTAACCAACAATGGATTTGCAGCTTTCTCAATAACACATAAATGATCCAAAAATCTCTTAAGCCAAACTCCTTTTTGTACCGCTGCTGATAACGCCACGAACTCAGCTTCCATTGTGGACAAGGCTATACACGTTTGCTTCTTACTGCTCCATGATATGGCGCCATTGTTCAGTAAGAAAGCAAATCCGGAGGTAGATTTTCTTTCATCTAAATCTCCTCCCCAATCAGCATCTGAATAGCCTTCAAGTCGCAAATCCTTTCCTTGGTAATTCAACTTGAAATCAGCAGTTCCCTTCAGATACCTTAGTATTCTCTTGACGGTTTTCCAATGTGCTAGACCTGGATTGGATTGGTATCTACTCACCATTCCAACTGCAAAACATGTCACGCCCCGATCCTCAGGCACGCACACATCCGTCTCACTTGGTCGATTTTATAATGCGATATCCCAGGACTAGTATCGCCGACCCTTTCAATTTATTAAACACATGCGGAAGCAATTATAAATCACCAGACAAAAAACAATGGGATAGAAAAGCGAGGGCCATATTTTTCGTATTGAAATTTATAACCAAACTTTTGTACATGACATCAACTAGAGAACTTCATAACTATTCACATCAATTGGAGTTCACAAAAGAAGATGAAATCTCAATCCCTTTAGGTCATACTCAAAATCTCTCTCGGTATTATCTTCTTTATTCCAAAAGTCCTTCTACTCAGGTTTCACCTCCGAGTTCTCCTTCTCAGATTCCTCCTCGGCTCCTCAACGGGGTCCTGAAATGTTTTTCCCCAAACTGGGATGAGACTACGTCTCAGCGAGTTCTACCCCACTAAGCCCGATTAGTAAACCATTATACTAAAGGCTGCCTAAACACGCATAGGTCAGAAGACGTACCTTAGCATCAGATCCCACCTGCAAGTCAGTACAATTCATAATAGGCACCCAAGCAATCATATCACTGATCGAAGCATCGATCAAATCGACCTAGTCGATCAAATGCCAACAAGACTACTCACGGTCATTTCTAATCAGTCAATCAATCCACGACATCAATTCACTGCAATGAATCACATCAAGTCACACTCAGATCGAATCATCGATCAATCGACCTAGTCGATTACAAGTCAATCGGACCATCTCATGATCATTTCTAATCAATCGATCAATTCACAACATCAGATCAAGCAATGATCAATCGACCTAGTCGATTACACGTCATCACGACCCATGCTTGGTCGGCACATTCAATACTATCTATAAAGTCCCATCAAATCAGGACTGCTCACCCAAAGCTGATAATAAAGTATCTTCTTTCACCCAAAGTGACATATATATAAAGTAGGTCGATATAAGTATCTTGATATCGCTCACCAAAGCTGACATATCTTAGAAAGGCCGATATAGTATACCCTATGCTCACCCAAAGCTGATAATAAAGATATCTTTCACCAAAGGTGACATATCACTGTAGTAGGTCGATATAGATATCTTTGATATCTTTTTGCTCACCCAAAGTGACATATCGCCCGAAGGCCGATATAGTATCTATCTATCACCTTTTGGTGATAATAAAGTATCTTTGCTCACCCAAAGCTGACATATCGCCCGTAGGTCGATATAGTATCTTGGTATCTTTTGCTCATTAAAGTGACATATCGCAGAAGGCCGATATAGTATACCCTATTCTCACCCAAATAATCAATTTAGGAACATGTCCTAAATGTCCACAATTAAATCAATTTGGCACAATTCAAAGCTCAAATAAATAAACGGACTGCGCCACGACAATCAGCACGAGATTTTGGTCGTCAGCCATCTCAATCTTAATTTCTGAAAAATAAATAATTAATTAATTAATTTCGAAAATTATTATTTAATATTAAAAATTCCGTTTAGCTCAAAATAAGGTCCAATTAAATAAACGGAGTTCACCACAGTCATCAGCATAATTTTCGATCTAAGGCCATCCCAGTTGAATTTTCAGGAAATAAATAATTATTTAATTAATTTCGAAAATTGATTAATATTAAAAATTCAATTTAGCTTAAAATAAAGTCCGATTAAATAAACGGACTTCACCACGATCATCAGCATAATATTCCGGTTCCGAACCATCTCCCTTGAATTTTCGGAAAATAAATAATTATTTAATAAATTCCGAAAATTAATATTTAAATGCCCAAAAATCTCACTTAGGCCCGAATCGCCAAATTGAAGCCCAATTAGGGGTCGGGAAAATTCGAGATACTTCCAATAAATAGTAGACCACGTCTACTTGCTAATTGCGCAATCAATTTATTTAAATCACATCACAATTGACTAATAATTGCTAATTAATTCTAATCTAACAACCTAAACATAATTAATTAAAACTAAACCAACCTTAAAGCATAATTAGTCAACTAATCCAGGATTAGTGAGATTACTCACCAAATCGCGCGCAAATCGGATCAATCCCGGCGGCGACGCGGAACGATTCTTCCCAAAGCGGGCCTCGGGTTCGGGGCGAAAACGGCCCAAAACGGCCTTGAACAGTGCTGGAAACCCATTTTTCCAGCCACTGTTCTTGGCTGGACGAAGCTCGTCCGGCGGCTAGGCGGCGAGGGAGGCCGGCGGAGGGTGAGGGGAACGTCGGGGAGGTCGGGCGGAGTCGGGCGGTGGCCGGAGGTGGCCGGACGGGGGCTGGTCGAGGCGGAACCGAGCTGGGTCGTGGCTGGATCGCGCGGCTTGGGCGCGCACGGACGAGTGGCTGGACGGCGGCGAGCGCGCGGGTGCGGCGCGGGCGGCGGTGCGGGCAACGACGGCTCCGACAAGCTGCAACCGTGCGGCTTCTTCTTCCTCGTTTCTGGTTTTCACGGGCAAGAAACGAGGGAAAGGGGAGCTTTTGGTCACGTGGGGGGGAGAATGGGGAAGAAGAGAGAGGAGAGAGAGGGAAGAGATAAGGGAGAGAAGAGAGAAAGGATAAGTCTTGACTAGTCAAAGAGGAAAAGAGAGAGAGAGAGAATAGGCGGTGGGGGTGTTCGCACGGATGGGAGGGGAGAGGAGAGAGAGAAAAGAAGAGAGAGAAAGAGAATGGAGAGAGAGAAAAAGAAAAAGTAAATAACATTACTTTTCCTATTGAATTTTCTTCTCTTTCCCTTTTTATTTCCTTTCGGGCTTCAATTTTTCCTCCGATAATTTCTTTATTGAAATTTCGGACCCGTCAATAAATTGACGAGCGATGAGACAGGATCCTATTTATCCAGTCAATTTAAAACCCGAAAATCTGGATGTCACAAAACATATGTCGGGTCTTGTACACATCATAGCATACATCAAGCTCCCAACAGCACTAGCATAAGGAACATGTTTCATTTGTTCCTTTTCTTGTGGAGTCCCTGGACACAGTCTATGGCTCAATCCTTCACCTTTTGCAATAGGAGTGTCCATGGGTTTACAGTCTTGCATACGAAATCGTTCAAGAACCTTATTTATATAGGTTTCTTGCGAAAGAGACAACGATCTCTTCAAATGATCTCTCGAAATCTTAACTCCAAGAATGTATGCAGCCTCACCCATATCCTTCATCTCAAAGTTAGAAGACAACCATCTCTTGACAGTATTAACTAACTCCATATTGCTTTCGGCAATCAGTATATCATCAACATACAATGATATGATCACAAATTGATCCTTGGATCTTTTGATATATACACAATGATCCTCATCAATCATTTTAAAATCATATGCCACTATGGCATTATGAAAACGTATATACCATTCCCTTGATGACTGCTTAAGACCATATATCGACCTCAAATGTGACATCCAGATTTTTGGGTTTTAATTTGACTGGATAAATAAGATCCTGTCTCATCGCTCGTCAATTTATTGCCGGGTCGAAATTTGAATAAAGAAATTATCGGAAGAAAAATTTGAAGCCCGAAAAAAAATAGAAAGGAAAGAGAAAAAAAAGAAAATTAAGGGTATTGTTTTATTTCTTTTCTCTCTCTCCCTCTCTTTTCCTTTCTTTTCTTTCTTTTTCTTTCTTTTCTCTCTCTTCTCTCTCCTCTCCCTCCCCAACGTGCGGACAGCTTTCTTTTTCCCCCACCGCTCACTTTTCTCTTCCTTATCTCTTCCCTCTCTCTCCTCTCTCTTCTCTCCCACTTTTCCCCACGTGACCGAAGGCTTCCCCTTCCCTTCGTTTCTCGCTTGTGAAAACCAGAAACGAGGAAGAAGAAGCCACACGGCTGCAGCTCGACGGAGCAGCTCGTCCCGCCGCTCGCGCCCGTGTCCGCGCCGCGCCCGAGCGCCCGCCGCTCGCCGTCGTCCCGCCGTCCCGCGCGATCCAGCCGCGAATCAGCCCTGTTTCGCCCCTGTCCGCACCGACCAGCCACCGTCCGGCCACCTCCGGCCACCGCCCAACTCCGCCCGACCTCCCCGACGTTCCCCTCGCCCTCCGCCGGCCTTGCTCCACCATCTCAGCCACCGGAACAGCCTCGTTTGGCCATGAACAGAAGCTGGAAAAAATGGGTTTCCAGCACTGTTCAAGGCCGTTTTGGGCCGTTTCCCGGCCCTGAACCCGAGCCGTGCTTTGGGGACAATCGTTCCTCGCGTCGCCGCCGTCGAATTGATCCGATTTGCGCGCGATTTGGTGAGTAACCTCACTAATCCTGAATTAGTTGGCTAATTATGCTTTAATGTTGGTTTAGTTTTAATTAATTATGTTTAGGTTGTTAGATTAGAATTAATTAGCGATTATTAGTCAATTGTGATGTGATTTAAATAAATTGATTGCGCAATTAGCAAGTAGACGTGGTCTACTATTTATTGGAAGTATCTCGGGAATTTTCCGACCCCTAATCGGGCTTCAATTTGGCGATTCGGGCCTAAGTGAGATTTTTGGGCATTTAAATATTAATTTTCGGAATTAAATTAAATAATTATTTATTTTCCGAAAATTCAAGGAGATGGCCCGTGACCGGAAAATTATGCTGATGACTGTGGTGAAGTCTGTTTATTTAATCGGGCTTTATTTTGAGCTAAATTGAATTTTTAATATTAATTATTTAATTTTCGAAATTAATTAATTATTTATTTATTTCTTGAAAATTCAACTGGGATGGCCCGTGACCGGAAAATTATGCTGATAACCGTGGTGAAGTCCGTTTATTTAATTGGACCTTATTTTGAGCTAAACGGAATTTTTAATATTAAATAATAATTTTCGAAATTAATTATTTATTTATTTATTTTTCGGAAATTAAGTTTGAGATGGCCGACGACCAAAATCTCGTGCTGATCGTCAAATGGCGCAGTCTGTTTATTTAATTAAGCTTTAAATTGTACTGAATTGATTTAATTGTGGATAATTACTTTAGAAATGGCATGAATCTTCATGAAAGGCACGGGGCTTGATGATTAGATATATCACCTCGGAGAATGCACATGGCTCGGTGACGAAGTATGTCGCCTTGGAGAATGCATGTGGCTCGGTGATTAAGTGTGGCATCTAAAAGGACACGTGGGCTCGGTAATTTGATGCATTACCTCGGAGAAGGCACGTGATCCCAATGAGTACATTTGGCATCTAAAAGGACACGTGGGCTCGGTAATTTGATGCATTACCTCGGAGAAGGCACGTGGTCCCAATGAGTACATTTGGCATCTAAAAGGACACGTGGGCTCGGTAATTTGATGCATTACCTCGGAGAAGGCACGTGGTCCCAATGAGTACATTTGGCATCTAAAAGGACACTTGGGCTCGGTAATTTGATGCATCGCCTCGGAGAATGCACGTGATCCCAATGAGTACATTTGGCATCTTGAAGAGACACGTGCCAAGCTCGGTGACTTGATCATCGCCTTGGAGAATGCACGTGGGCTCGCTGATTCAAAATGATATTTTAAAGAGCATGTGGTCGAGTGGGACCGTAAAGCCATTAAATATTGAATGTTGTCAAGTAGGACTCTGAATAGCAATAGCTTGAATGACCGGGAAATGGTCAGGTTGATGTGTAATCGACGAGGTCGATTGATCATTATTTTGATTTGATGTTGTGAATTGATTGACTGAATGGGAATGACCGTGAGTGGTCTTGTTGGCTTGTAATCGACTAGGTCGATTTGATCGATGCTTTGATCGGTGATATGATTGCTTGAGTGTCTATTGTGAATTGTACTAACTTGCAGGTGGGATCTGATGCTAAGGTACGTCTTCTGACCTATGCGTGTTTAGGCAGCCTTTAGTATAATAGTTTACTAATTGGGCTTAGTTGGGTAGAACTTTGAGACGTAGTCTCATCCCAGTTTGGGGAAAAACATTTCAGGACCCCGCTAAGGAGCTGAGGAGGAAGAGTCGGAGAACGATTTTTTGGAAAAGAAGATAATCCGAGAGGGCCTTGAGTACAGCCCGGATGGACTGAGATTGTATCTTCTTTGATATCTCCATCTTGATGTGAATAGAGTTTAGAATAAAAAGTTGTCAGGTGTTCTGGTTTGTGGTTTGTATAAAAGTTTGGTTATAAATTTCAATATGAAAAATATGGCCCTGCTTTTCTATCCCATCGTTTTATTGTCTGGGGATTTTAACTGCTTTCGCATGTGCTTAAAAATGAAAGGGTCAGCGATACATTGTCCTGGGATATCGCATTATAAAATCGACCAAGTGAGACGGATGTGTGCGTGCCTGAGGATCGGGGCGTGACATCAAAAGTCGACATACTTTTTCTTCTTGGCCTTTCACTATGAAACGAGTAGGTTGTTCCATATATATTTCTTCCTCTAATTCTCCATTGAGGAAAGCAGTCTTTACATCCATTTGATGTAACTTAAGATCCAGACTTGCCACTATTGCCAGAATAATGCGAATCGAGGTAAATATCACTACAAGAGAAAACATATCTTCATAATCAATTCCTTCCTGTTGATTATACCCCTTCGCCACAAGGCGAGCCTTATGCCTTTCAATTGAGCCATCAGCCTTTCGCTTTATTTTGAGAACCCATTTGTTCCCAATAGCTCTGCGTCCTTTTGGAAGATCAACCAGTTCCCAGACTTGGTTTGATTTCATTGACTCCATTTCCTCTTCCATTGCATGAATCCATTTTTCCTTACTAGGACAATTCAAAGCCTCATTGATATTTCTTGGCTCATCCTCATCTTGTGGAGCAACCATAAAAGTTTCCCCTTCAATGTCAAAACGTCGACGGGGAATACTTTGGCGACTTGTTCGCCATATGGGAGATTGTACACTTTGCACATCATTCCCTATTATGCTCCCACTTGGATGAACTCCATTAATATCATTGTCTTGATCCAATGTCTCAAATAGGGAGTGATCTTCCCCTATTTCGCCCTTCTTAGGAAACTCGTCCTCTAAGAATGTGACATCTCGCGATTCAAATTCAGTTATACTCCCACTTTCCTGCTCACCAATGAACACATACCCTTTTGAGTGTTCCGAGTTTCTTATGAAAATACTCTTCTTTCCTCTGGGACCCAATTTCCCAAACTTGTGAGAGGACTCATGTGTATAGGCAGCACAACCCCATGGCTTAAGAAAACTCAAGTCCTGTTTTCCACCTGTCCATAACTCATATGGAGTGGAAGTAACTGATTTGGAAGGCACCCGGTTAAGTATATACGCAGCAGTTAACAATGCATCACTCCAAAAAGTGATAGGCAAGTTAGCATGCGCCATCATGGACCTAACCATTTCCAGTAGGGTTCTGTTTCTTCTTTCCGCAACACCATTTTGTTGAGAAGTGTACGGAATAGACAATTGTCTTTCTATTCCTTTTTCATCACACAATTTTCTGAACTCATCAGATAAATATTCTCGACCTCGATCGGATCTCAATGCTTTTATTTTCTTGTCTAATTAATTCTCTACCAGGTTCATAAACCTTTTGAAACAACTTATTGCTTCAGACTTATGAGTAATCAAATAGACATATCCGAATCGAGTATAATCATCAATAAAAGTGATGAAATAAACAGCCCCATGCCTTCCTTTCACATTCATTAGACCACAGACATCATAATAGATTAAATGCAGAGGAAATTCAGCTCTTTTTCCTTTTCCAAATGGTTTCCTTGTTGTTTTCCCTTCTAGGCAATGCTTACATATGGACAAATCGACTTTTTCAATATTGCCCAACAAGCCCTCTTTGGCTAGTCTATTCATATGCTGTTGGCCAATGTGACCAAGTCTAGCATGCCACACATTCACATCATTATCATATTTATTAGGAGACGTGAGAAGGAAATAACAAACATTAGCATTAACATAATCAATATCTAATACAATAAAACCATCCAGAAAATAACCACAACCATAGTAATTTGTATCCAAAAACAAATTCACACCTCTACTATAGAAGTTCATATTAAAACCTAATTTAACCAACACTAATACAGACACTAAATTCCAACGAATCTCCGGAGCATACAACACATCATGAAGAAACAAAGTGCGTCCACCACGCATATTCAGTTGGCATGTGCCAATTCCTTTCACTTCAACTCTGGAGTTGTTTCCCACATAGATCCACTTAGTTCTAGTTGGTACTCGTCGGAATTCCACGAAGGATCCTCTATCCTTCGCTACATGGTCCGTTGCTCCTGAATCCACAGTCCACAAAGGATTAGACTCAGTTAAGAATACAGAACTCGACACATAAGCAAAGTTCTGAAAAGTACAAGGGGTGCATACCTTCTTTGGCTCACAACAGTCGCGAGCATAGTGACCCTTCTTGTCACAGTTGTAGCATTTCACCCTTGCAACCTTTTTCATGTGAGGACGCTTCCCTCTTCCATGTTGGTTAAATTTGGGTTTCTTCCCTGAAGGACCTGCTTCTTCCTTGCCTTTCCCCTTATCAAACCAGTTAGGGCGCTTGCACTTGGAGCTCGAAGCTCCATTTGAGCTAGAACTAGCATGATAGAGTTCAGCATCCGGCTTAGCCGCCAACATGCGATCTTCTCCAGCTCAAGATGACGCATTGCATCCTCAAAGGTTTTGATATTTTCATTATGAGTCAGGTGCACCTTCATATGCTCCCAACTCTAGGTAATGAACGAATCACTGCTTGCACTTGCTGCTCATCTGTGAGGACATGGCCAGCATCTCTCAGCTCAGTTATCATGTTTGACATCTTTCTAAGATGTTGCTTCATGGTCCGACCATGAAGCTTCTTATAAGAGTCAAACCTGATAGTGAGCTACCTCAGTCTAGTCACCGAAGTATGACCAAATCTAGCTGCCAATGCCTCCCACATTTCCTTGGCATTGTCAAAACGCCGAAACTCTCGCATGACGTCATTTTTCATGCTGCTCAGCAACGTGATGCGAGCTAGAGAGTTCATTCTTTTCCACGCAGAAAAAGCTTCTTTGTCTCTTTTGTGCTGTGCAGTGGTTCCATCTTCAGGTTCTACCATGGTCATGACAAGAGCCTCAAGTGCTTCTTGCTCTTCTAGCACATACTGGATTTTCATTTGCCAAATTTCATAGTTGTCTCCATTGAGCTTTTCACCTTTGTTCAGCTCGGCAACTATACTCTTTGTGGCTGAAGCCATTGATCTGAACAAATCAGACAAATATGCACGAATTATTAATGCCTATCATTTATGCATCCCTATTTACATAGACCCATCATATCAATGAATAATTTTAAGTAAGGCTTCAGAATCAAAAGGTCACTACGTTTCCAATCATCCTCCAAAAAACCTAACTTAAAACTATCATTAATATGATTGTCATATGCAAAATCAATTCTATGAAGCTACAAAAACTTCTAAAACTACCCACAGCTAATTACCCACAGAAACCAGCAATAACAGAAAGCAACAGATAATTGACATGCAATTAAAAAACAATATTGCTTTCAACTAACACAATTAGGTAGTAATCATTACAATAAATTGTCCACAAAGCACATTTAATATATATCAGCCAATACAACTAACACCAAGTCAGCACACGAACTGGGAAAGATCCTCTTTTGTTCAGTTTCTTGATCTTTTCCCTTGAAACAATACAGTAATATTCATTTACAAAATCCATCACAATTTTCTTATAGGAAGCAGCTCCGTTTACATCCCATATGCGATTCAACACATCTTGCCATTCAGGTGGAAGAGTGTTTATGAAAAATCGCACCATCTCTCACTGTGACATAGGACGACCATTCCATATGACCTGTTGAATTTTCCTGTTGACTTCAAGGACATGATCAATTAAGTCACCTCTCTCCCATCGATGATCGTTCGGCTATCAACTCGAATGACCTATCCTTTTGTTCATCGGTAACTGCGCGAATAGGTGTGTGCAACCGGGAGGCATAATTCCTGCAACAAATACAGAACAAATAAGGGATCACATTATAATCCACATAGACTTAATTGAAAAAGAAACACATTCTTTTCCTTTTTTTTCTTTTTTTTTTTTGGGTCAACGGTCAAAGTCAACGGTCACCGATCGTCGGTCAACGGTCAACTGGTCAACGGGTCGTCGGACGTCGGACCGGACGGACCGATCGGGTCGGTTGGGCCGGTCGGACCATCCGTGCGGACCAACCGCATGTGCCTCGCGCGTGCAGGGGATGACGTCACGCAGACGTCATCCGGCACGTGCCGGGCGCGTGCGTGCGTCCGCAAGTCTGGTTAGGTCGCCGGCCGGTGACCACCCGGCGAAACGTCGTCGGCGATGACGTCATCGGTGACGTCATCCGAGCGGTTACCGACCGTTGGATGACGTCACGATGACGTCATCGCGTGACGTCAGCACGCGTCAGTCCGCGGACCAGCACGTGCCGGTTCACCCGCCGGCGGCGAACCGGCGCGTGCGCCGCACGCGCTGGCCAATGCCAGCGCTTCGAGCGCGTCGCACCCACGCGCAGCGCCTTCCGACCGCGCGTGTGGGCGCGTGCAGTGTCACCTGGCGGCGGTCGACGTATCGCCAGACTCATCTCGACGTCGCCTTTCTTCCTATGCCATCACAATTTGATTTTGACTTACGAAAACTCAGAAAAATGGCTGAAAAGCGCTCAGGTGTCGGGATTTTTGCCCCGATCCGTACGGCCAAAGTTCTTTTTGCGAAAAATCAATCAAAAATCATCAAACGTGAACTAGGGCTCTGATACCAATGTAGGGAATAATGGATCCCCGAAAAGCGGATTCGACACCGAATCGAACCCCTAAATCAATGCGGAAGACAAAGGCCGGGAAAACACGCATCAACGATCGTAAAGCACACCACGGATTCAAGCGTACCTTGTTAGCCACAAATTAAACACCGACGCCGAATAGGAGGAAGAAATCTGGCCCTGTTCGATCCGATGAAGCCTTAAAGGGAAGGAAAGCGCGCCGTATGCTTACTGTTCTTCCTTTTTAGGAGAGAGAGCGTGATGAGAGAAAAGACGTACGTTGTTTTTGCAAAACGTTGTCTTCTCTCTCTCTCTCCTCCCTTTTATACCTCTCCCTTCCCACGGGCCCTATTCCCGTGGGCCGGGCCTTTTGGGCCCAGCATGGGCGGACTGGCCTTAAGCCCATCCCCAATTAAAACCATCAATTTCAAAACGTTGGCAAGCCACAAAATTAATGTTACAAATTATTAAAGTATTTGAAAATTTTGGAAGAACAAATAAATGGTAGTACTTTTCAAAACCATGCATATATGTGATTAAACATAGCAGATAACGTGACGCATGTTGGCAAAAAAGTCAAACTAAAGTTGCTGATTAAGTATAAAAGCAAGTAATTGCAACATGTTAAGCCAAAAAAGCAAACGTTGGTTGATTGATAAAGTGATTGGTAATTTTGACCATAAAAAAAAAAGTAATTGGCAATTTTGGAACTGTAAAGAAATTTTGGTATTTTCACCAATCAAGCAAGATAAAATGTAACTATCCTAATGTGACAAATGTTAATAGATCAATCCAATATAGATGTCGGTAGATTATCAAAGTACCTGATAAATTTAGAAAAATAATGAAATGATGGTACTTTTGTAAATCAATCAAGACAAAAGGTTGGTAAGAAGCTAAAATAAGTTGCTATATCAAGGAGAAGATGTTGGTTTATCAATCAAATTAAAGTTGGTAACTTTAACACATTGGTAATCCACAAAAATAATGTTGGTGGATTTTTATTTTTATTTTGGTTAGAAATACCGATTTGCATTACTAACCCAAAGATGAAGGGTTACAAAAAGATCCCATATCAAAACATAAAATTAACCAAAGGGATTGAGGGGGATTAACAATCTAGTTTATCAGAAGAGAGCCAGCTCAGTGGGTCTTGGCGACCCAATTTGCAGCTTTATTTGAGTCTCTCAGTTCAAACCGTAGACAAACTCCATTAAGTTAGCCCAACAGAGAAATGCAGTCTTTTATAATGGACCGAGAGACCCATGGAGCTTCTAACTAATGGAAAATGCTTTTAACCACTAATAAGCTATCCGATGATAGCACTGTGTGCAGATTAGATTGAAGTACTTCTGCAGTTTGTGTTTCTCTCTTCAGTTTCAACCAAAGCAAAGCTTCTCGAACAACTGGGGTTTCAATGATGAATGTGGAAGGGGCAAAGATCTGTTTGGCAAATCCATTCGTGAGAACAGCTTCACTATTTCTACAGATTCATGCTACAGATCCCCCCATGTTTGAGCTACAACAAGAACTATCAACGTTAATTTTACAGGAGGTCTAGATTGGCGGGCCTCCTTGCTTTGTCGCGGAACTGGTAGCTTCTCCTATGTTTACCTTTGTTAGAGATATCTTAGGATGTTAGAGATATTTATTTTCCTAATTGATTTATAATTGATTTGATTATGATATTGTAATATTCTATTGCTTTAGATAGTTGCCTAGACTAGCCTATAAATAGGCTCTTGTATCATCAGTATTACACACACTGAAATATACAAAAATTCATTCTTCCACTTTATTCTGTCATGGTCTCAGAGCGAGGTTTTGTCTGAGAGGGTGGTCGCCATTGTCGCAGCATCTTGATCTACCACGGAGAGAAGCCACACGTCAGTCGTGCTACAGGAATATTGACGACCACCGACGCCGTCGACTGCAGGTGGAAATTTCGAAAACAATTCTTAGAATTTTTTAATCAAAAACCACATATATAGGTTCTACACTCTCATACGAGTCCAGAACAACAACGAATGTCGCCGGAAAGTACTCCACGCACCCTCACGCGCCGTCCAAAGCCTCTGCGCGTGAGATCCACGCGCCCACGACGCCGAGGAGTCAGCCACGTGCCCTCACGCGCAGGTCAACCCTTTACGCGCATATCAGCCCTTTGCGCACGTATCAGTGACGTCAGCCCACGTCATATCGTCGCCGATTGTCATTGACCAGCGTTGACTCGACCGGTTCGCAGCGTTTTCTAACCGGTTCAGCTATTTTCCAACCGGTTCTCGGAGTTTTTCGACCGATTTAGTCATTTCCCAACTGGTTAGCTCCTTTATCTGTCCGGTTCGTGCAGTTTTCGAGCGATTTTAAGGTGTTTTCGACTGGTTCAACCAGATTCCGACCGGTTCAGTCAGATTCCGACCGGTTCGCAACGTTTTCCGGCTGGTTCAGCCAATTTCCGACCAGTTCTTGGCATTTCTAGACCGGTTCTTGAGGTATTTCATCGTTCTAAGTCTATTTTCGGCCTTATTTTCTTTAGATCAGCTCTACAAATATCAGTTTTTCTCAAATTCATCAAAGAATCGATTGAGTTTACTAGTATATCGCCTATCATGGACAAGTTAGAAGTCTCAATGCCAATTCAGACCATCCTAAATGGATCAAATTACATTTTATGGGCTCAAGAAATGTCTAGTTTTCTAAGGGGACATAAACTTTGGCGTTATGTCACTGGAAATCTTCGCGAGCCTTCTCTGGCCGTCGAAGAAGATGACGATACATTTGCTGGACGATTGGAAGAGTGGGAGAGCAAGAATCACCAGTACGTGGTTTCGAAATACTTCGATTCCATCCATCAAACTTCAGTTTGGTCGTCTAAATACAGCAAAGGAAGCCTGGGATCTTCTTGCTGGTCGTTATTCCACATCAGACATTGCTCATCAATATGAACTGTTAGGGAACTTACATCGCATGCGTCAAGAGACAGGTCAGTCTATTAATGACTTTCTTTCTTTAATGCATGCTATCTGGGACCAGCTAGCTTTATCTGAACCAACATGGGATTCGACTATTGATGCTCGTAAGTTTGCTGAATATCGTGATCGTATGCGGGTTATGCAATTTCTGATGGCTCTAAATGATGAGTATGAACCTATACGAGCCTCACTTTTGCATAGGGATCCTTTACCTCATCTTGAGGTAGTTGTTTCAGAGTTACTAACGGTGGAAACTCGCCTTGCGACTTTAAAGGCACAACGTGCTACTCCACTGGTTTCCACTCCTATAGATGCAGTGCTTGCTACTTCTGGCTCATCCTCATGGTGCAAACCTTATTGTACGCACTGTCGTCGACCTGGTCATCGTGCATCAAACTGCTATCAATTGCAATCCAAGCAACCTACGGGATCAAACAACCGATCCCGTTTTTGAGGTGCAGCTGCACGCCGCCCATCCACTGCTGCTTCTGTCATAGAGGATTCTTCTACTAGCTCGTCTGTCACGCTATCTTTAGATGATCTTCGATCCACAGTTCGTTCCATTCTTCAAGAAACCGGTACCTCTAGTTCTTCTACTCTATCAGTTACTCCAGGTACTCATGATTCATGGTTCTTTGATTCTGCGTGTTGTAATCACATGACTTCTCATTCCAATTTATTCAAGTCAAAATCACATAACTCACAAGCACCTATTATTCACACTGCTGATAACTCTCAGATGATAGTTAGTCATACAGAAAACCTTTCAACACCCACATTGTCCTTACCTGATACTTTTATGGTTCCCAATCTCTCTTTAAACTTGATATCTATGGGTCAATTATGTGAGCTTGGTTTTGATATTCATTTCTCTTCGAATGGTTGTCGTGTGCAGGATCCACGGACGGGACAGACAATTGGGACAGGCCGTAAAGTGGGACGGTTGTTTGAGCTTGTTTCCTTAAAGCTTCCCAACTCCTTCACTGGTTGTGCTGCCACAGTTTCATCTGAAACTTGGCATTCTCGTTTAGGTCATCTTTCTTTTTCTCGTCTAAGTCATTTGCTTTCAAGTGGTCATCTAGGTTCTGTTGACAATAAAACCTTTGATTGTCTATCTTGTAAGTTAGGAAAACATCATGCTTTATCGTTCAATATTAGTGAATCTGTGTCTATGCTCCCTTTGATCTAATTCATTCGGATATTTGGGGACCATCTCCTACTCCCACTATGGGAGGCTCTCATTATTTTGTGATTTTTGTTGATGACTATTCGCGTTATACATGGCTTTATCTCATGAAAAATCGATCTGAACTTACCCATATCTATGGCAATTTTGTTGCCATGATCAAAACACAATTTTCTCGAGATATCAAGGTTTTTCGTACTGATAATGCCATGGAATATAAGGATAGAGAGTTTCTTAAAATTCTTTCTCAAAACGGTACTATTATTCATCGTTCTTGTCCAGGAACTTCCCAACAAAATGGTCGAGCAGAGCGTAAACACAGGCATATCTTAGATACTGTACGCACTCTTTTAATCTCAGCATCTTGTCCATAACAATTTTGGGGGGAGGCCTATCATACGGCTGTTTACACTATTAATTGTATTCCGTCACCTATTATAGGTAACACTTCTCCATACGAGCGCTTGTATGACAGTATCCCTAATTATAGTCTACGTCGAGTTTTTGGTAGTGCATGTTTTGTGCATCTTCTTCCAAATGAACGCACGAAACTAGAACCTCGTGCTCATCTATGTTGTTTCCTTGGCTATGGCATTGAGCATAAAGGGTATAGATGTTGGGACCCTCTCTCCAATCGACTTTGTGTGTCTCGCCATGTTACCTTCTAGGAACATAAAATGTTCTCATCTTTACATTCTTTTGCATCTTCTCCCACTATTCCAAATGTTCGTTTCTTCACAAATCCTTCGTTGTTGTTCCCCGAAGATGCCACTCCTACATCTTCCTCGTCGAATTGTCCTCTCCAAATCTTGATGCAGGTATCTCTGGAAATCCCACTTCAGCAGCTCCCGATATGTCTGTGCCATCCATGGATCCAACTTTGGAAGTTCCTTCTTCTGTTCGTCGCTCCACCCGTGTAAGTCAACCTTCTGTTCGACTTCGTGATTTTCATTGTTATTCCACAATTGCCTCTTTTCACGAGCCTCGCACATATAGAGAAGCTCGTACTAATCCTCTTTGGCAACAAGCAATGGCGGATGAGTTGCAAGCATTAGAACACTCTCATACTTGGGATTTGGTTGATTTGCCTCCTAATAAGTCGACTATAGGCTGTAAATGGGTGAACAAAATCAAAACTAAGGTAGATGGTACAGTGGAATGTTATAAAGCTCGACTAGTAGCAAAAGGCTTTACCCAGGAGTACGGCATTGATTATGATGAGACGTTTGCTCCAGTTGCACGTCTTACTTCTATTCGTAGCCTTCTTGCTATCGCTGCTATTAAGCGATGGCCTCTATTTCAAATGGATGTCAAAAATGCATTCCTTAATGGAGATCTCACTAAAGAAGTATATATGGAGCCACCTCCTGGATATACTCATACTCTTGGTAAAGTGTGTCTTCTACGTCGAGCATTATATGGACTAAAACAGGCTCCTCGTGCGTGGTATTCTAAGTTTAGTTCTACTATGGAACACCTTGGATTTGTATACAGTCCCTATGATAACGCTTTATTTGTTCAACGCACATCTCGTGGGAGTATTCTGCTACTATTATATGTGGATGACATGATTATTGCGGCGATGATCACGAAGGCATTACAAAACTACAGCTGTATTTGAGTCAACAGTTTGAAATGAAAGATCTTGGACGGCTAAGTTATTTTTTAGGGTTGGAGGTTGCTTCTGATTCCTCTGGCTATTATCTTTCTCAAGCAAAATATGCCACTGATCTTCTTTCTCGAGCTGGACTTACTAATAACAAGACTGCTACCGCTCCCATTGAAAATAATGCCAAATTTGATGAAAAAGATGGGACTCCTCTTCCAAACCCTACACTTTATCGACAGTTAGTTGGCAGTCTGATTTATCTCACTGTTACCCGCCCTAACATCGCTTATGATGTTCACATTGTGAGTCAATTCATGACTGCGCCACGGACGACTCATTTTGCTGCTGTTCTTCGAATTCTTCGCTATATTAAGGGTACCTTATTTCATGGTCTTCACTTTTTTGCTGACTCATCCTTGGAGTTAACAGCTTATTCTGATGCTGATTGGGCTGGTGATCCTCTTGATCGTCGCTCTACTACAGGCTATTGTTTTTTCTTAGGGAAGTCCCTTATTTCCTGGTGGAGTAAGAAACAGACTACTATTGCTCGATCGAGTACGGAAGCGGAATACTGTGCCCTTGCCGATACAACTTCAGAATTATTATGGTTACTGTGGTTGCTAGAAGACATGGGAGTTCGTCATAATGGTGGAACGGTCATTCATTGTGATAACCGAAGTGCCATCCAAATAGCTCATAATGATGTCTTTCATGAGCGTACCAAACACATTGAAATAGATTGTCATTTCATACGCTCTCATGTGCTTCGTGGCGATGTTCGTCTTGTTCCCATCTCTTCAATTGATCAGACGGCTGATGTTTTCACGAAGGCGCATCCACCCGGGCGTTTTAAAGATCTTTTATCCAAACTCCAATTGACCTCTTCTATCTCACCTTGAGTTTGAGGGGGGATGTTAGAGATATCTTAGGATGTTAAAGATATTTATTTTCCTAATTGATTTATAATTGATTTGATTATGATATTGTAATATTCTATTGCTTTAGATAGTTGCCTAGACTAGCCTATAAATAGGCTCTTGTATCATCAGTATTACACACACTGAAATATACAAAAATTCATTCTTCCACTTTATTCTGTCAACCTTGTTGTAGTCGCACTTCACGAAGAATTGAGTCATGGAAATAGCATCTTCTATAATTAAACTTGGATTGGGTCTTCATGCTTGGAAAATCAGGGCATTTCAAGCCTTCCAAATCAGCCATACAACTCCTGCAAACAGAGTTTTAGACTATGGACTAGCTCTCACGATAAGATTCTCACATATCCATTTGTTGATCTGATTAATATTTGATGGGGATGTGTCGACTCCAATCTTGTGATCTAACCAAATCTTCTTTGTCCAAGCACATAAGATAAAGTTTTGTTCTGTAGGTTCGGGAGCTTGGCTACAGAGGGATATTCTAGTTCTGGTAATATCTTCCTCTTGTATAAATTCTCCTTCATAGGTGGAGCATTGTTGCATGCACTCCACAATAGGAACCTGACTTTGGGGCAGCTTTTAAATTTCCAGATTTCAATCCATAGTCTTTTGGGAGCCTAGTATAATGTAGAGGGTTGATTTACTATTTGAAGTCTCATAGAGTCTTGAGGATTGTTATATTTACTTTTCACCTTATAGGAATCTGAATTGTTTGTTGTCCATAGGATCTTGTCTGGTCTAGGTGTTAGATTTAAAGGCGTGGCCAATATTTTTAGTACAAATCTTTCCTCATAGATCTCCTTTAGTAACTGAACATCGTATCCTCCATCATTGTGATTTATCAATTCAGCTACCAACTAAAGGTCATTTCGATTCACTAGACCTCCTATTTTGCCTGAGAGTAGCGACCTGTCCTCTCTGATCCTGATACTATTGCCATTACCAACTTCCCATTTGATCTTTGGCTCAATTGTATCTCTTCCCATTAATAAGCTTTGTCATCCCCAAGATGGTTGGGGACTTTTGTTAGCTGTCCAGAAATCTCCTTTGGGGAAATAAATTAATTTCATAATTCTACTCCATATGACCTCCGAGGCTTGAATGAATCTCTAAGCTTGTTTTCTCAACATCGCTTTATCAGAATCAACTAGGTCTCTAAAGCCTAGACTCCCACAATCTTTTCTAGTTTCACCATATCCCATCTTTTCCACTAGATACCCTTTCCATTAGCATTTTTCTTCCACCAGAAGAATGATATTCTCTTTTCAATGGCTTTCCAAAATGGTGTGGGAATTTTAAAATTTGACATGCAAATTGAGCTAATGCTTGGACTACTATTTTAATCAGGATGTCCTTCCCCACCTTCGAAATTAGCTTCTCTTTCCACCCTTCTAGTTTCTTGTCAACCTTTGCAAGAACCTAGGAAAACATTTGCTTTTTTGTTTGATCTCAATCTGAAGATATACCTAGATATTTCCTTATTTTCTCAATGATTGACACTTTTAATTCAGCTGCTAAATTCAGCTTTAAACCTTGAGGACAATTTCTCCCAAAGAAAATTCTTCACTTATTAAGACTAATAGACTATCCTGACGCAAAGTAATACTAGTGCAAAATATTTGCTAAGTTCTAAGCCTCTATGATTGTTGTGACATCCTGAAATTCAAATACGTCTTGATAATATGAAATTGGCATTTCGTCCACGCGCCTATGGTCATTTTACTCTGAGTTGGTCACTCATGAGTTAACTAACTTATTAGGTGAGGCCGTTAAGGGATATAAACACGGCAGACTCGAGAATTCGACCGGAAATCGATTGCTCGACTGTGATAATCGGCAATGGTCAATACAACACCATTATAATCGATTAGTGATCGGATAGTGGTCAATTCGACAGAAACATGTAATTGAATTGCGGGCGATTCTGAATGATTGAGAAACTCACGTGGAACGACATCGACCCGATTTTCTATCAATAATGCACTCAGGACACGTAATTGAAACCTTGTGATTTTTCTGACAACTGAGAGTCGTCTACAAGTTGGAGATGCAAAAACGAGGATCAAGAATTATCGACCATGGGTCAAACATGCTAAAATCCCTAAAAGCTACTCGATAGGTTAGGTTGTACTGAAATCACATTCGGTTACTAGACCCTTGCCGTTTGCCATTTTTGTAAAGAAACATGTGCTATGATTTTGAGGTTATTTCGTTCTTGAAAAATGTTCTAAACATCTTCAGCTATGACATATATTTTACTAAAAATTTTAGGTATTTAAAAGAATAAGAATTCAACTTCGTTACAAACAAAACAGAACCTTTGTTTGTGTTGGAACTTGTGACCTTTTGGTGTTCAAAGGATTTTTATCAACTCTTATGATTCGATTTTTGAAAGAGTTTCTTCATTAAAGTTGTTGACCACATCTTTTAGTTTAATATAGTCAAATTTCAGATCAAATGGCAAGTTTTGGACCTCAAACAAAACTGATTTTTTGAAAACATAATTTCTGGAAACGGACACAATTTTTGTAACGTCTTGAGCATTTTACTGCTCATAATCTAGAAAATTCTGGGTCAAGGTGTTTGCAAGAAAAATGTTCTTTTAAGTGTTCTTTATAACATATTTAAATTTGATAATTTTCTGAGTTTGTTTCCATATGTTTCTGGAATTAAACTTGGAGTCACGAGTAGCCTGGTTTCTACCAATTAGGATCGATCGTGGTTTTGTGGTTGTTATTAGTGTCGTGCTTGTTGGATAACGTATATTTGGTGATTTGGCTAACTTTTGGCTTGCTTAGAACTTGTGCGTGATGTGATGAGATGGATTGCTCTATGTTGGTTGTTTAGTATTATTGCAAAATGTGACCTTATGGACTATTAAATAGAAAATAAATGAGATGTCGGGTCCGGATACCAAAACTTATTTGTCCAATAAAACAATGAGGTTTTAAACTAAATGCGTGCAAAATTTGACGAATTAATTTTGAGTACGTGAGCACCTCTAATTTATTTATAAACATTTAGAACAAAAAAGAAAAGAAAGGGTTATTAAGGTTTGTTTTCAAAATAGGGTGGATGGAAAAGAAATTAGAAAATAAATATGGTCTCGGGTTTGAACACCAAGTTTTATGTGCTCAATAAAACGATGAGGTTTTATACTAGATGCATGCAAAATTTGGCAGGTTAATTTCAAATATGGGACCCCATACGAATTTATTTCAGAAAGTTTAAACAAAAAAAGGGGTTGCCAAGTGAATTTTAAAAAGGGATTTTTGGTGTTCATGACTATATGAGGGAGGATAAAGTTAGCCTAATTGATGAGGTGCATGCATGGTTAGGTTAATTAAGTGGTTTAGTTTAATTAGTCGCAATTTATTTATTTAATTGGAATTTAATTAATTTTTTATAATTAGCATAAATTAAATTGGGATAGCCGAGTTACCATAATTTTACACTGATCTTCATGGTTGAATTGGTTTGTGCAATTGATTGCTAAATTATGCAATTGGGTGCTTGATGATGATTTTTAATTATTATTGCAAAAATATGATTTTGGGTATTTAATCAGAAAAATACCATGTGTCTTTTGATGTCAAAAATATTTTAGGTACTATATAAAATCATGGAATTTTAAAATTGGAGAGTATCATGTTTTATGGATCAATTTCATTGTGTGACCACGCCCTCTTATTTTACCGGGTATTTTTAATACGAAGAAATTTGCCAAGTCCATTATTTGAAATAGAAGTATTTCAGTGCAAATCACAGTGTTCTTGGCCAAGTATGGATGTGCGTGTGGTCACTAAATGAATCCGTCCTGTTGCCGTTCACGAAGGGGTTCTCGTATGAAACTCCTTAGTGGGGTGTCGTCTAGGCGAAGGTTCTAGATGATGCCATTCGCGAAGGTGATTTTGGAATGAAGCTCCTTAGTGGGGTACCATCTAGGTAGAGGATGCTAAATGATGCCGTTCATGAAGGTGATTTTGGAACGAAGCTCCTCAATGGGGTGTCGTCTAGGCGGAGGATGCTAGACAATGCCGTTCGCGAATAGAATTCAAAACGAAGCTCCTTAGTGGGGTGCCTTGGCTGTTTGGCTATAATAACTGAAACACACTTGAGTAGTTGATATGGTTGCACCTTATTATGGGGTAAAATTGTGTGGGATGGAATGGGACGTGTTATAACAATTTTACCTTATAATCAGGACCCCCGGTGATTGGTTGATATATGAATTGATGTGTTCCAATTGTTGAATTACGCTTGTTGTGTTCATAAATGTATATGTGGTGTACTAATGTGCAGGGAGGTGCTGAGGCGAGGTAAGTTTGTGTGTGAGGTGCATGTATCCGAATCGAGGTTTAGCATGTTGACTCGTTGAGACTTTGTCTCACCTCGTCGTGGTTTAAATTTTTCAGGTCCTTAGTATGGAGATACCGAAGAGTGTCATGGAGGATCTTGAGCTAGAGTCGAAGGGATCTGGACTATAGGTTGTCTGATAGCTTATTTTAAGCTAGACTTATGTGTATAGACCTGCGAGACTGATCGAGTATGTATATAAAGTATGGTTGGTGTTATTTGGCTGTCCTTCTTTTACTATCTTGTGTTG
This sequence comes from Eucalyptus dawsonii, assembly GCA_016097615.1. NCBI lineage: Eukaryota > Viridiplantae > Streptophyta > Magnoliopsida > Myrtales > Myrtaceae > Eucalyptus > Eucalyptus dawsonii. The sequence continues at coordinate 43,281,408 of CM027875.1, forward strand.
ATTGCTGTCTAGGGTTTGTTTAATTCGCTTCCGCATGTGCATAAAACGAATGGGTTGGCGACGCGTCATAGGAATGTCGCAAAATTTTAGTCAATTGTCGAGGGATGTGTGCGTGCCCGGGGTTTGGGACGTGACCATCCTCGCCCGAGGTGGTATAAGACCTGGTCAGTGTCTAGAGTGATAAGGTGCGATGGGTTTTGGGATAGTTAGCTAGGAAAGATATTTTCCTTACGTTGATGCTTGTGATTGATTGATTGTTTTGTGCAGGTCACTCAGATTTCTAATTCTGTGTTGGAATTGGAAGGCATGTTTTTATAGAGATCATACAAAATGAGCGATTTTGAGCAGAGAGCCCCTCGGAGATGGGCCGTAGTAGCTGTGAGAAGTGTCAGAGGAAGGGTACCGAGACATGCAAGCACTAGAGGTAGAGCGTTAGCTCAAGCTAGTACCAAGGAAAGAGTACTACCTCAAGCTAGTATTGGAAGAGGAGCACCAGGCGATCCCAGGTTAGATGGGATCGTTCAGGTGCATGAGACTCTAGGAACAGAAAATGGCCGAGTTCCAGCATCTCCGTCAGGGTCAGATATTAGTGGACCAGTACAAGGAGAAGCTTGCTGAGTTGTCCAAGGCAAATTGTACCTCTTATGAGGTAATTGCAATGTGCCCTATAAAAGTGAATTAGTAAAGTATATCTATGACTTTGGTAGAAGTTTTGCCCACAACATTGGAGCATCCTTCTCTTTGGCCACCATTATTAATACCTCATTTGATAAATTCAATAGGATTATATTCCTCGCTCTCTCAATTAACTCATCTTTATTAACATATTTCATCGTTTCTGCCACCTTAGCCTTGCCATTCAACGCCTCAGTCAAATCTTGATTTGTTAATAGTGCATGCATCATAAAGCTGTCCAATCCAAAGTTGTTCCTCCCATTGAACTTCTCAAAATTTCTACTTTCACTTTAAACATAATTGCAGCAACATAATTACTAGACAACAATCAGACAAGCAAAAATCTCAAATTAAATCCAAAAGATTCTAGCGGTAGCTCTTATACCAATCACGATAAAATAGTGCATAAGCTAATGGATCTTGCAATTAAATCAATCCAAAATTATTAGTAAATAAAAGAGAACTAAAAAAAAAAAGAAATATTTATGTGGTTTAGTCTCAGTAATGGTACTTAATCCATGAAGAGAGTCAGGACAAAAACCACTAATTGGAAAATTTCAGAGTTATAATTACTCACACACTCAAATACTTTCCAATCCTAGCTACTCCAAAACCTACGGTGCTCATAAAGAAACAAATCACTTTGGATGTAAAACTACGCTGCATATATATCACCGTGTGTTCCTCATTCCTGAGCCTAGCTAAAGAAGAGCTTTCCTCTTGTTCCTTTTTTGTGCGATTGCAGCTGAAGGAATATAGAAAACAAAACCCACACTTTATTTTCTATCTCTGAAACCCAATAGGACTTTCTTCAGAGTATTCCTTTTTGTTTCCTCTTATGTGGCCTTTTGAAGGAAAGTCAACTGGGCGGCAATCAAAGGAGTTCAACTCTGGGTCTCATTCCTTGGAGAGATATAAACCCTTGTTGGTTGTCCGAACGTCGGATTCATATATCCCAACATAGAAAAACAAATTATAATCCAAGATTATCATCCAAAGAATGCAAGACCATGTCAAAGACCGACTCGGACTTTTCTTTTACACCTCATCCAATACAAAGGTCCACATCCTCCAATCGGGTCAAGTTCAATATACTAACTTAAATTCGATACATAATTATAGAGTATGTGAGATAAAATAGAATAACCACTTTGATGTATCCGTCCATGAGTATAATATTTGTAAAATAAGTAATTGAGTATAATTGAAGGAAATAAAAAGAAAATTGAAATCCCTTAAAAGCAGCTTTATGTACTATATATAATAATATAGATGAAGTTCAAACACTGTTTTAATCCAATGTCTCTAAAAATCAACATAACTATATTTCAAAATCAAATCAAATCTACCTAATGAAGAATGCACATGTGCTAGTGTAAGCTATTAACCCCATTCTAATTGTGCCAATTGTTTACACATAAGCTTTTTTTGTTTTACTAGAAAATTTGTATAATGAGCAAATATAAAGGAAACAAAATATAAAGAATGAATCCGTTGATATTGTATATAAAAGTGAAAACACCCAAGCAGTAGGGAGCTGAGTGTTCAAGCTGCTCGATTTGGATGTGGTAAATTAGATATCCTAGTCACAACATCTCCTATTGAAAGTAAACTTAAGAGGCTAGTTAGTCGCAAGTGATGGAGCTTTACCCAATGCAACATATCTGAACAGCAGGATTTGTCCTGCATTGATAGAATTAGCTTTGTCAAAGGTTTGAATGCACTATGTCGTAAAGGCATTATTAATTACTTAAGTTAGTTCTTAAGGAGCAACATTTCTAAGCAAACATAATAAAATATTTATTAGAAGCTTTGCCAATAATGTTGTAATGCATTTACAAATGGTGGGATCTAGTGGTGGCATGCCACTAGTTTCTTAATCAAAAGTCAAACTAGATAATGAATTGTATATGTAAATTCTTTTACCTCATAATTTTTTCTAAGTTGGTCTTATTTTCTTTGCAAAACTTCAAAGAAATTTGAAATTTTATTTATATTTTGAAAAATTTCATTGTGATAGAATATAGTATTGACATTAAGCTATTATATATACTCTAAATCAGAATTTAAAAAAAAAAATGTTCACTCCGGTGCTCGCCACGTGACATTAACATTGCTTCTCTAATTGGAACATGGCATGATGCATGGCTTGATTTTGTCACAATACCCACATTCGCATGGTTGCCGCATGGCACTTCACTTTATGTTTTTGATTGCCACATGGCGTAACATATGGCATAGTTTTACCACATGGCCTGCATCTAACCAATATCCATTAGCTTTTTGATTTATCATCTCTAAATTTCAATCTCATACAATACATACGTATAGATTTGTAATTACTATTAAAGTTTCTAATTGTTTACTAATTCCTCAATACAATATTTAATTCTCAAAAAATCAAATTATAGTACCTTTTTATGAAATGTTGGTTTCATTGTTTTTGCAGGACTTCCAACAATTGAAGTACATTAATTTCAGGAATTGTGAATCATTGGTTCATATGCCTGACCTTTCTTGTACACCAAATCTTGAGGAATTGGTTCTTTGTGATTGCAAAAACTTGGTAGAAGTCCATGAGTCTATTGCATATCACGACAAGTTGCAGTCATTGAATTTAAGGGGGTGCATAAAAATTGACAATTTCCCTGATATTCCACGTAAACTTGGAGGCTTGAAAAAGCTTTGTTTACAAGGGACCACTATTAAAGAACTTTATGTATCAATCGAAAATCTTGTCTCTTTGAAAATAATGGATTTAAGTGAATGCAAGAACTTGGTAAGTCTTCCGTCTAGCATTTACAAGTTACAGAACATTGAACTCTTGGAACTTGCGTATTGTACAAATTTAATAGGATTTCCAAAATATGAGGATTCAGCTAATCCGCGCATGAATAGCGGACTTTCAAATTTACTCTATTTATCTCTTGGGGGATGTAATTTTGAAATAGAATTTCTCGAGAATCCTTCATGTTTTCCCTTCTTGCAAAATATAGTTATGGCGGAGAGCAATGTTACTAGACTTCCCGCATCTATTCGTAAACGTGATCATTTGACCATATATGCAATTTCATATTGCCAAGAGTTACAAGAAATACCCGAGCTTCCACCATTTTTGAAGATTCTTTCAGCTAATAATTGCAAATCTCTACAAAAACCTGGAGATGTATTATCATCTACTTTTGCCCGTAGAGTGTTGACCGCGACTGACATTCCCTCTCTCAATCATGTTAGACTCTCTCTCTCTCTCTCTCTCTCTCTCTCTCTCTCTCTCTCTCTCTCTCTCTCTCTCTCTCTCTCTCTCTCTCTCTCACGGAGTATATGCTGGATGTGTTATGTTCTTGTATATTGCTATAGTAGTAAATGCAAAGGCTAGAGAATGCTGGATGTGTTATGTTCTTGTATATTGCAATAGTAGTAAATGCAAAGGCTCAAGAAAAGCAAACAAATATAAAGTGTTTGCATGTAATAAAGTTGGCCACATACTTTTACGGGAATGATTTCTATCACATGAGAGTTGTATGTTAATGCAAGCAAGGGTCAATAATCTCTACTCATTTAGAGAGCTATAGTTTGAAGTGGAATTCACTAGGATTAATCATTATACTTAAAATGAATTATTTTATTAGAGTACTACTAATAACAAACTTCGGTACTTTGTAATGGTCTATCTTTATAGCAGACGTCTTCTGATTACATAATTTGGTCCCTCGGAGAAGAGATGCCAGAGTGGGTCCTCCCTATTGAAGAGAGTTCCATATCATTCATGGCTTTAGAGGACTTGTATGATAAGTTTCTTATAGTCACTCTTTGTGCCATTTTTAGTAATGATGATCAAACAAAGCATCCGATATTTGAGATTTTACCACATGTGAATGGTGAAATGAGGAATTGCAAAGGAGGAAGAAGCTTCTTGACAAAGGATTCGGATCAAATCTTACTTTGGTTTTTCATACCATATGATCTATGGGGAGAAGTCAATTTTGGTCAAATCGATAGGAGTTACGTACATTTTAGCCTTACAATATCAACTGCAAAAGTGAAAAAGTGGGGAATCCGAATAATATGCAAGCCACTTGAGGAAGATTTAAAGATTGGGATTCAAGACAATGGGCTAATCGATTTAGCTTTACTCCGTGAGGTTGTTCTTGAACTAACAGATTTAGAAGTTGAGAGTCCACTTATGCACAAAGATAATTTGATCGAAACAAATCTACAAAAAGACTTGCAAGATTGTCAAAGGAGGAGTGAGGAACATAGTCAAATAGTATCAAAAGGAAATCCTAAGCTTATTCTCCCTCATGGCATGCAAACCAAAAATATGATGAGCTCCGATTCGACCAGCAGAGATGAGCATGCTAGCGTTGGCTTGCAACTTTTATTGTTAGAATGATTGAAACTTGCTAAGGAAGCAATTCATAGGTAAATGAACTACCTCACCTTGATTACAATGCATTCTTTTTTTTTTTCCTTTTCTTTTTTTGTTCTTCTCGTTTTCTTTTCTCAAGAAAAACTTATAACCCGCTGTTAGTACCCACTTTTACCCATATATTAACATTGAGGTACTTGGTGTGTCCATTTTAATTGGCGTTAACTTTGCCAGCTGCAACGATGGAAATAATCAGCCCCATGGAGAGGAGGTCGCCCTACTTTCTCGATTTAATATCGAGAAAATGAGTTTGACCAAGAAAGCACGCAAAGGTTGTGGCTGGAGATCTGCAAGAGGAGGAGGCTCTGGCGAATAATTTCATGCGTGTAGAGCGCATTTCTTGCGAAGAAAAGTCGAACAAGAATAAGATCACAAGCTCTTACCTATGGCAAAGCATGCAAACGTGGAAAGTGGTCGGGATGGAGGATGATCTGGTCAAAACGTGAAGGGATTCTAGCACATGTAAAAGAAGTGGGAAGCGATCGTGCGGTTTATCAACGTGGGATGGGCATTTGATGCTGGTGGAGGTAAAATTGGAAGAGAAGGCAGGAACAACTTCCATTCCATGGAGTATAAAGGACCAAAGCATCAGAGGAGAGAGACGAGCGCACGCATGAATACTCTCTCCGTGAGTTTTATCTATCTTTGTTTTCCTTTCTATTTTTTACTTTTTTTCTTTACTAATACCTTCGGTTCTTGCCACTTTCACTTCCTCATATTTTCGTTCAATTTTTTTTTCTTTTCTATGTGATCGTAATCCATGTGCATCTGTTTTTATTTGCACTTAGTTTCGCATAAATTCTCCCCTCTATCCAAGCCTAACTCATGCATTTTAGACGGAGTAATCTCAATCGTTCTCCCTTCACTCAATTATCATTGGAAATGGATTCGAGCACATGACTCATAAAAACTGCCCTGTTATGTCATTCTTCTAAAAAAGAATTTTTTTAAACTACCAATGCCAATTTTCATGAAATAAAATAATTTTATCAAAACTGATTTTCGTCTTTGTACCCTTCCATCATTATAGAAACATATTATGTCTTTGATGATCGCTCGCTTAAAATGAACAATTACCTTTTTCGTTTTGCACAAATCCCCTTTAATTAACCCAAGTTAGTTAACCTTAATTCACAAATAGAATTCCGTAGTTCTTTCTTCTCTTCGTTTATTTTCTTTGATTTTCCCGTTGTAGGAAGCTCTCCCTCCTTTTCTCCGCCATAGCCGAACTTCCAACTCCATCGTACGACACCAGTGAGCTCTAACGCATTGAAGATCGCCGCCTCCCAACGGAGGCGACGAATAGAAGAAGTTCGTCGTCCGGAAACAGAGTCCCTAATGAATCGATGGCTGACGGAGACCGGCCAGCGGAGGCGACCGATTGCCACCGCCGACGGAAGCCATGGAGACTGGCTACGTAGCTTTGGGTGAACGATTCTCTCCTAAGGTTCTGGGCTTCATGCAGCTTACTATACAGATCAGTTAACGCTTGCCACATCCGAATTTTATTAAGTTGATTTAATACTTGAGATGGATTTTGAATTTGATCCGGTTGGTGCTGCAATTGCGCGGGAACTTAAAGGATGTGTCGTTGAATTTATTCGAGAGATGCCGAATCGGTGTTTCTCTATAAGTTTTGTCTGTGGATGCTTGATGGTGAACTCATAGGTTATCGACATTAGACGCTGCAAAATCGGGGACAATCTTTGGAAGGTATAGCTTTTCTTTCTCTGTTTTTCATGGGTGGCAATTTATTGAAAAAAGTAGGTGAAGTCTAGGTTCAAAGGAAAAACAAGCCGCTGCTGTAGGTTGAAAGTGAGGGAGGAAATGTGGATGTGTAGTATGTACTTATCATACAGATGTACAGTGGGTGATAGGTTTGCCAGGAGAATTGAATTCTAAGAAACTCTAGGGTAGGGCTTTGTCTCTATGTTTTCTGAGGTGATTGAAAAGGCAAAACGATAGAAGAATGAAGAAGATGCAGTGAGATGGCAAGCCACCAGGAAAGGTCACTTGACCGTCGAGTCCTTTAACCACTTCTTGACTCTGGCAACTCAAGAGAATTGAAAAACAAATTTACTTCAGAGTGTGACAGTAATATGAACATTGGTTGTGCTCATTTATAACTGGCTAGTTGGTTATTTTCTTTTGCCTTGTGGACTGTGGATGTGAAAGAGAAATAATCACCAAAAACACGGAGTTTACATAAGTTATTAAGTAGAATAGAGACAAAAGCACGAGAAGCTGATTGTTGATTCTGAATTCTGTGGCCTTTGCAACAGTTAAAATTCTCTTTTTATCCTTATGTGCTATAGCTTTTATTAAGGAAAATGACCGAGAAGCTAAAACTACTAGATACTTCTTGAATGTTTGAGTGAAACCTGATCAATGAAGGATAAACTTCTGACATACCAATAATAAGACACACTGGAATGAGCAACATGTAGTTTCTCAAATTAGTTGCAGTTTTTGCTTTGGTGTTGTTAGGGCCATATCAGTTAAAGTGTCAGGCAGGATTTGCATCTGAATTATAGGAAGAGTATGTATTAATTATCATTACTTGGAGGTTTGTGACCAATATATTATACAGGACCTGCAAGATCTTGATCTTATAGCTAGGAGATATGATCCGAATGTTTGTTTATCATTGCTTCTCCACCCCCTTTTATAAATTTTGGATAGCGCTTTGCTATTGTTCTGAGTTGATACCCTCACATTATCCACTCACAGTTATTGTTAATCTTTTTTGTGTTTCTACTTTAAACATTTCTTTAATAAATGATAATAGAATATCTGAACAAATCTGTTAAAGAGTGGAATTTTCTATGCATTATTGGGTTGTAAATGGTTTTGTTCCCATTATTCTTTCATAAATTATGACTATGGCTAACAATAGCAAGAATCTTGCTTTACTATGTACAATGTTTCACGATTCTCCTGTGCCACCGTGCTCTGTCTGAATTTCAGACCGAGAATAATCAAAGAAAAAGATTTAATCAGGAGAGAGAGAATAGACGAATTACATTTATTTTTTTGGATTGAAATAAAGCTGTTGCAAGCTTCTGAACCAGAATGTTGACTGCTCATAGATTGTGCTGTATTGCGTGCTTGAAAATGTTAACGTCTTCTTGATGGCCTCAACGGATTATAATTTATAGATTATTCTGGGTACTATTTCTTGCTTTACATTACATGAGAGCGAGTTGTTATGGTGGCTTCACCTCTCCTGATTAATAAGGTGTTGTGAGAGATGTAAAATTCTAAAGTTGAGGGAAGCAAGTCAAGAGACTTTGCAAAATCTCAAGTATGGGGAATTTAACTGCAATTTCACATAAAATTTCAAAGAATATAACGCTTGAGTACTAAAAATTAGATCGAATACCTAATAGTGAGGAGCAAAGAGAGTTGTCCATGCTTCATGCATAAGATCCTCTCTTAGATTCTCAGTGTTGTGGATCCAGATAAGGTGTATCGATGATTCTATCTTACAGAAAGTGATTTTTCCAATAGGATTCATGATCTAACGCAGTTGGCTTTGACGAAAATCCTGTCCCTAGGATACATTGTATGCACTCTAAGCTCCCTCACTTAGTCTGCATACTGAGCAAAGGATGAGCACTATCAAGCCTTAAAAGTATAGTCAACATGGAGCAAATACAAAAGAGGTGATTTGAAGAGGAAGAAGACAAGTTATATTGTGTTGTCATTATTTGCCTTTGTTAACTATTTTTTATTTGCTCTACAAATGCTCTCAACTCTAAGAGGAAGAATGGCACTGAGAGATGCACCTATTCAAACGTTAAGTAAGAGTAAAAATAAATAAATAAATGTGAAGGAGAAAACATGTTTTATGAAATGCATTTCCTAAATTTATGTTGAAACTACACTAAAAGCAACTTTCTCTCTAACAAATTTCCAAAGTTTGATATGCTTTCTTTATTTTTCTCCTTGTTTTTTTCCTAGGCAACAAGACATGCAGAGATGGAAGCTCTTGATATTCTTCTTGAGCAGTGGCGGTGGGCTGGATTTTCATCTGCAGAAGTTGCAGAGAAATTTTCAACATGCTCCCTTTATGTGAGGTGAACCATGCATAATGTGTTCAGCAGCAGCATTATCAATCGTTGGTACATCTGTTGGTCATACTGAAATAATACTAAACTATCATCAAATTTATTAATTTAAAGATGATTAGATGACTCTTAGCCATTTTTAGGTGTAGAGGAAGCATATTATGGCTGTGCAAATGATAAATTTGGACGCTGTGGCTCAATAGTCATTGCATTTAAGTACCTCTGAGGCATGCATTAGGTCAGTTTCGAAACTTGCTTTTGTTGCTGATTTCATATCTACTTAGCCCCCCCTTTGAAATTGTGACGTCTGTCTATTGACAAGTATAGCTTACTAGAGGTTTATATGATTCCTTATGTTGATTAATGAAGGATATGGTTTCATAGTAATTCTGTTTGTTGCCACACTTTGAATATTGTGACACTTAACCATGAAATGAAATGGAGGTTATGGAACTAATTTTCCACCTTTTCTGTTCTTTTCCAAGTCTAAATCTAAGAAACTCGAGTTTCCAGAAGTGTCAAGAAGTTAAGTTAATATTATATCTTTCTTTCCCTACTTTGTTTCCTTTTTTTTTTTTTTAAATCCAACATTTCCTTTTTTTTTTTTTTTTTTTTTGCTCTAAAAAATTTACTTTTCTCAGAAGTACTACAAGTTAAGGTAACCTTAGTTTCTTCTTTCCTTTTCCCATTCCCCTCTGTTTCTTCATTTCTTCTTTCCTTGTGTTTTTTCACTCTAGCGAGATTTTTTGATGTCTTTAATGTTTTTTAAAACTGTAAATATAACATCTTCAAAGAATTATGATTTTTTAACTATGAGGAATTTATGCTTTCTGATATGCCATGGGCAATGTACTCAATAAAGAAATCTCTTTTCTTGTTTATTAGTTGCAATCATCTCTTCTTACATACATGAGGGCATGTGCTTGTTAAATTGTGGTGTATGGCTTGTGTCTCCAGTATTTAGCAAGCTTAGCTTCTTCAAAGAAATATGATATTTTAACTGAGGAATTTCTGATTTGCCATGGGCAATGTACTTGATAAAGAAATCTCTTTTCTTGTTTATTAGTTGCAATTGTCTCTTCTTGCATACATGAGGACATGTGCTTCCTAAATTGTGGCGTATGACTTTGTTACCAGTATGATTTTTCATCTGTCTAATGCTGCCATGATCTGACATTTCATGTTTCCTAACCTCATTCAGAAGTCATTAATTTTTTACTCAGACTTTGTTGACATAAAAGTTAAAAACTTAGTGAGATAGGATCTATTTCATTGTGATTGAAGCAGTGCATAGAGTAGCTAATCTAGATTACAGACAATGTATTTCTGTTGAATTATTAGTTTTAAAAGAAGAAGCTCAAGAATGCTGCTCTTAATAATCTGATTACAAGTGAAAAGTATTGTGGGAAACATGAAGTAGCTCATTGCCTTTCTGAATACGACATCAAGCAAGAGGATGCTCCTTGCAGATAAAGGACCACCTTGTGAATCTCAAAAACTAGCCCTAATTCTTGCATCTTTTCATGATAGAGAGAATGAGACTATTGTTAATAGGGAGCATGGTTCATATGCGACGTTTGGAAGATGGAGCTAATTGAAACCCATCCTAGCTAGTATTAGTATACAAGTAATCCATAAATCTTCTCTCAATCAAATCACCAATGCCAATAACTCCATGAGAGAACTTGTCCATCTGTATTAAAAGCCTCAAAGTATGCCCTGTTTACAGCATGTTGTTTGATCTTGAAGGACATTAGGTTTAAGCCCTAACCCAAACACACCTCTTTTAATCTAATGCAAGAAGTTTGCCAAGTTGTATAGCCTAGTTATTGTCAAATGATTTAAATAGTACACTTCAGAGTTAATATGCTTGCCTGAAAGTCTGTTTTCTGTAGTACAAACCTAAATGTAAACTTCTTGAGTTAAGCATCCTTTATCCGCGAACTTGTTTTTGCTTGGATGATATTTTCTTTTGCATAGTGCTTTGTCAATTAGTCTGCTAAATTATCTCTTGAATGATATTTGGACATGTTTTCCAAATAGAATTTGTTTTGGGTTTCAAGCTGACAAGGCTCTGTCAATTATTTTGCTAAATTATCTCTTGCATGGTATTTGGACATGTTTTTCAAATAGAATCTGTTTTGGGTTTCAAGCTGACAAGCTAGGTGAAAATGCAAAATCATCAGAAATAGTTGGTTGCTTCCACAGAAATTTAATCTTTATTCCACTTTTCAAATGTCTCTGTGATTTATGAATGTTTCCAACTTTTTTCTTGTTTCTCTTGCAGTAATGGAAATCTGATCAAATGCAACCTAAGTATAGTTGATTCAATGGACGGTGTTTAGCCATATAATGGTTGCAAAGAATGGGTGTAGAATTTGCTTAGTAACAAAAGGTAAGAGTAATAGATGCATAGTCTTTTCTTTTGACCAATTTTTAGATGCCTTGTTTATCAAATGTAGCTTTTTCCTCTAGGCTAGGTATTCGTAGCCAGATTGTCATTTGAGAAATGGGATGTCGTGTCCTTGGTTAAGGAAACAGATGAAGTGCAGTATTTTAATAGCTAATCCATTCATTAGACTCATCAAGATAAGTATCTTCTTGATCTTTATTGTGAATTACTAACATATATGGTTCTTGATCGAGCAATTCTCCAATTTGAGCTCTTTGGTTGCATATATTTCAAGAGACTGATCTGACCTTAACTTTTTCATGCTTCTAAGATAATTAGTACGCTTTGGCAACTCATTACATACAGATAATATGGCCTTGAAATAATCTGTCTAGGCATTTATATAATTAATTCGATTTCCTTGTCTGTTTTATAGAACTCTGTAACTTGAATGTCATTTCTCATCGCCATCTTCCCATCCTTTTTCATTTATTTGATGTATATGACATTGTGCGGTATATGATTAGTTTAAATATTATAGATAAATACTGAATGCTAATAACTGGATTTCAGCTCCAAAGCCTCACAGGCCATGGGTTACTCAGGTTACTTATTAGATCCGCGTGCATTGGTTCTTCCTGATGAACCTCTCATGGCTTTGCACGACTAGGTAAGACCTTTGGATTATGATTGTCGCTTTTTCTTGCCATTTTTCGATTCTGGTTTGATGAGGAGTGAAGGACTGGCTGAATTAGAGAGAAGCTTTGAGGTCGAGAGGGAAACTCTGGCTTCTTTCTTCTTTTGATTCTGGCTGTTTATTTTTAATGTCAAAAAATTGACGAAAAATTGAAACGTCATTTGGTGTTTATGATTCTTTTAAACGACAACGTGTCTTGACGGCCTCCTCAGTTCATTCTTTCTTTCGACTTCTCAGCGTCAGGGTTGGGCTTTGATTCATTGTCCATGTGCTGCCCCATCTTAAAATGAGTGATGCAATATCATGCTTTAGATTAAAATTTCCTTCTTGGCAACCGGCAACACCCACAATTGGCAACCAACAACTAATAAAAAAGGCTGATAGAGTTGTGCTTTTGATAGTTTCGTGATTATAAGTTAACGGTTAACACTCGAACGAAATGTTTCAATTGAATCAAATTTTAAGCATGCTTGCTCAGAACATGTTTGTATCTTTTTAATGTGAGAATATGCTTGTTATTGTGAATAAATTTGTGACCGATGAACTAGTCATCCGGCTTCGGAGAGTGGACTTTTGTGGTTTACGAGCGTCCGTTGGTCTCCGGACAGTCCTGCAAGCATTTTCGTTAAAGAAGATGGGCGAACATCAACGAGAGATGAAGTTGCCATCTCTATCACAGATTGATGGAGGGGCCGACCATGAGACCTTTGTTTTCGAACTTCCTTTCCGTTTTTTCTCATTTTTCTTTCTTTTTTTTGGGGCCTCATCTCCTAAATTTCTTTGCTTTTCAATGGAATATTTATGGAACCACCATTTCAAAGCTCGAGTTGTGCTGCTGCTCCCGTTGCGGATAGTAATTAATTCTGACGGTCTTTCTTTTTTAAAATAATTTTTTGCCTAAAAATGAAAATTTGAATGTTGACTTGTCTCTTGCTATAGAGGTTGTTGGACTATTCTCATTTCTTCTATGTGGTCAAACCACTCGCAGAGCCTCCTTTGGCACCAACGGGAAGCCCTTCATAACGGATATTTGCTTTGTACTTTCTGCAACAAAATTTGTCTCCCCTTTTTTGATCCAGGCAAAGCTTAAAAACTTCGAACTTAAGCCCGTATTGCTGAGGATTTGAGACACCTTTTAAATATCGGTTTATAAAAACCAAAGCATTAAAACGGATATCGGTGATACCTCGATCACAAAAGAATGGACTTCCCTTATTTAAAAACAGTCTTTGAAGTGTTCATGTGTATAAAATTTTGTGTAGAACGTACTAGAAAATACACAAAAGCGCGACCTTTTTTATGCTGTTGGAGCGATCTCCCAAGGGATCATAGGAAACCTATTTAGTCACTACTCAATTCATGACTACACATCTTTGGAAGTGTGATCATATAAATTCATGTTTCAAACGAAACAACTATATTCTAACCATGTTTAGGGGAATATTTTTGCCAGGATGTAATGTAGAGAATAGGGGTGAGCATGGTCCGGGTTGGTCCGGGCCACCCCCTAACCCTAGGACCAACCCGTACAGTGTTGGTCCTCAATTTTTAGGACCGAGGACCGACCCTATTGAGCTTGGGACCAAGGACCGGACTGACCCAATGGGTTCGGTCCGGTTCCAGGGTCAACCCGGGACCGATCGATAATTTTTTTCGTCTTATTTTTTATACTCCCTAAAAAAGCAAACCTACAAATTCAAATTACACATCCATTGACAATGCGACATTATGCAACTAAATTATAAATACCAATACATATTTAGCAAATTTAAGATGACACAATAGAAATTTCGTACTTGCTAACTGCTCATCGAGATATGGGACAAGATGGAAAGTTCTTGTAATCATTTATCTTTAATATTCATAATATCATATGCAAAAGCGTTTTCCTGTATTTGATCATGTAGAGTCCACTCAACCAAAAAATGAGCTTTACACCACTTAACTAGCAAAACACCGTAACAACTACAATATTACTCTACTCTTCACAAACTTCTACCATTTGACACAAATTGAAAAGCAAAGTGCAGCTGAAATTTATTAGTAAAATACAATTAAACTATAAAAAGTTCAAAATACTTAATATAAATCATGAATATATAACTTCACATCTTGTTAATTCACTTGAACTTCTAAACACCTAAAAACAAAACAAACGACATATAATTAAACTCAACAAAAGTTTTAAATTGAAATTACTATTAGTATTATTGATAGAACATTTCAATATAATATAATATAACAGATATTTTACTTAGGTTTGAATATATAAAAGAATTATACATAATATAATATAATATACAGGGTTGGTCCGGGGTTGGACCGACCCAAAACTCTTAGGACCGAGGACCAACCCGCACAGTGTTGGTCCTGGAATTTCAGGACCGAGGACCGACCCAGTCCCCTTGGGAACCGGACTAGGACCGGCAGGGTTGGGCCGGTCCAGGGTCGGTCTAGGGTCAACCCTAGACCGCTGCTCACCCCTAGTAGAGAAAGCTGTTGCACGTGAAATCTGTGGCCAAAGAGAATCTGACGGTCGCAAGTTGGCTTTCTGTCTTTTTTGTTTCCTTTTGCTTTGACTGAGGTAAGAACGGGGTAAATCATCGGAACAAATCGTGGAAGGATCATCGAATGGTTGAAAGGCATTTTTGACGACGAATGGTAATTGATGGTCTCCGTCGCACGCTAGTTGTGCGAGTAGGGAGGAAAGCAATGGGAAGGAGATCGCCATTTTCATGATATATTCCTACAAACAAAGGAAGGATAGACATCATCGTGTCTTATATTTTCGTTTCTTTTATTTCTTGGGTCGCGATGATATTGGTACATTCAACGCAATGGACTAATAAGAATTCTTCTTTCCGTGAGTCTTGACATGAATCAAATATCTTGTTTTCCCTAGGCTCATATAGATTCTTCGACCCTGGACATGACATTTATGGAAATTGAAATTATTGTCCTAAGCTTATAAAATTCATTTAAATCCCCCATAAAGGGAGATATGGTTTAATGAGAAAATATTTATTACAGTTTCTTATGTGATTTATATTTCCTAAAGTTTCCTTAAAAGGATTTTTACCATTTCGATGCCTAATCTACATGGATAGTTATGGTGTGATTGACCTGTACCGGTGTTGGAAATTGGAGGAATTGTTGACTTGTTCTTCTTGCCTTCTCTTCTTTTTATGTTGAGGTTTGTATGTCTAAGACGGAGATAAAATTGACTACTATTTATCTATAGTCCCTCGGATTTCTCTAACATCGCTTGTGAATTTTGCTTTTAGGTCAGATTCCAAGAATTCTCTGCAATATGGGTTCACTTTGGTGCCAAATTTGCTCGATAGCTAATAAACGTGAGGATGAGGATTGCATGGCTGAAAGTTTGTATGAACCTTTAGGATATAGACTTCCCTCTGAATTTGAAGATGTTCGATAGTCTCGGGACATCGCTTACATGCAGAGAACGCAGGGGAGGGCACATTCTTTCTACGAATTGAGTGTTCAGCTAAATGTGTTTTACTCCCGAAATTCGACTCAATGTAAGAATTTTGTCCACATCACCTCACTTTTACTGACTTTGATTGTCTGACTAGACCAAGATATTATATGACCGGTTACATTATTCTTTCATTTAACAACTCACCATGTAAAATATTATATGGATAGCCGCAGATTTGGTAAGCTCATGTTCCCACAAAAAAAAAAAAAAAAGAGGAAAAAAAAAAGGAAAAGAAAAGAACAATTCTGTGTCATTCTAATGCGTTGATAGCCATTTTTTTTTGGTCGAAAGAAATTTTCATTTCATTTGTCAAGGTCAAACATGAGAGGAACATATTTGCAAAACAAAACAACCAAGAAATTAAAAGAGTACAGCCTGACCTATAAACACGGTGCCATTCCAAAAGGCTAGATTTGTCACAATATTTAAAAAAAAAAACAATCAGCAGTTATTTATTGGAATCATTAGTGATCTTCCCATTTAGAAACTACCTCTTGTAGCGTGCACCTAGGTTTGACGCCCTCAATAATGGTGCCATATAGAGAAGATGACGAAGACGACGACGATGATGACAACAATAATATATTGAACCACTATGGATCGAATACATTTAAGGAACTCCCAAATCTACATTTAGATCAGAAGAGAAAAACTGTAAATTTAGATTTAAACCTAAATCGAAAGAAAAGGTTCTGCGAAATCTCAAAGAAGTCATAAATCATGTCCATAGCATCCTTCTGGCAAGACTAGTGATGACATTCTCACAAAGTTTTCAGCTATAAGCAGATTTATTCACCACAACAAGCAAGGAGAGTAACAATGACGAGAGAAAGAAGACGCCAAACGAGGCAAAAAAAGACTCCTAAACTAGATCAGGAGAGAAAAAACTGGAAATCAAAGCCTTGAAAAGAATAGCAGAATAAAGCAGGCTCCTGCAGGTAAAGTTTCTTTGATGGATGGCTTTTTTGGCAGAGAAAAGGCCGCTGACAGAGAAATTAGTTGATAGCAAGTTGACAAAGCCTTTTTTCAAATGCGAAGGGGCGTTCGCAAGTTTAATTGGATGTTTTATGGGTAATTGTGCTATAACCAGGATGTAGTATTCTCTCGTCTTAGACTCGTCCCTAATGGCCAGAGATCGCGGTGGCTGAGTAGGGTTGGTCGTAGTTTTGGACTTTGGTGTTTAAGTGCAACTTCAATAGCTGTCGAGCAATAGAGCCATCGGACCCACGTCGTCTGCATTATTATTTTCTCTCGGTTAGACACTCCGCGTCAACGAAAAACAGAATAAAGAAGAAATAGGAAAGAACATTTATAAGTCGAGTTCACAAAAATACACAGTTGTCTGCATTATCATTTTCTCTTGGTTTAGACACTCCACGTCAACCAAAACAGGTGCTACGACACATTTGTCTCACATTTTTATCAAATTTGAACATTTGCGGTACTTAAACGAATAGAAAAGTGGAGATTCTCAACTGCACAAAGAATAAAAATTAATGCCCTTAGGCCGTGTTTATTTACTAGTACGAAGGGAGTAGAATGGAAAACAAACCTCATTCTTGTTCGTTATGGGGTTTGATAAGTTTTGAATAAGAAGGAATAAACCTGGATATTGTGATGAAAAAGGATTTGTTACTATGTTTTCCTTACTTCGGGGAGAGGTGGCAATATATAAGAGGGAATGAGTATGAGTTCATAAAATCTAAAATTTCATAAATAAAAGAATATTTATATCAAGAAAAAAACTAAATCAAGAAAATATGACATGCTATTCTCTCATTCCATTTTTTACTTTCTTCTCTCTGACAACTTTTAAAATAAATTTTTATTAACAGATTGTTTGTTCAGGTAATTTTAATAATATTTTAAATTTAAAAAAACCTTACATCCAACTCCAAAGTGTTTATCAAACATCATAACTCAAATTTTATTTCAACAATTCCAATTACACTATATTGGTTCCAATTCCTTTTAACTTATTCCAATTGCTTCATTCTGATCAACCAAGGAGACCTCAAGGTCTTGCCACATTGTTCGAAAGAAGTAGAGACAACTATACTAAATTGGTATGATTTTTACCTATAATGGCGCTAAAAGAATGTTAGATTACACCAGGGCCCATGGAGCTATAGATGTTTCTAATTACCACTCCAAAAGAATATAGATGAAATAGTACCAGAGTCTCCGGAGAAGAAACTGAGGTAATCAGATTCGTCTCTTTCATATTTGGAACTTTTCTCCTATTGAAAGATGTCTCTCTTTTTTTTTTTTCCTTCCTTTGGATTGTCTACTTAAGCGAGCCGCACCAGGAATTTGTTCGTGCCAACAATACAACTTCTGCACACATGAAAACTTAGAGAACGAAATTGCAAAAACAATATAAGATCGGGCACTGGCATAAAGAAATTAAAACAATGCAGACTTTGTTCAGATCTGAATTCGTATATACCTCCTTGAGCATCCATCAGGGCGTGAGGCCAAAAGTTTGACGTCCCAAAGGACCAACCTAATTTGATCATCGTTGGCAAACTCTCATCGACAGGCCAAAGGTTTCCCCTTCGCTCAAGCATGCGTTTTCCTCCTCCTCCATGTTCATCTTCATCTCCATTGATCATTTCGTCTCCTCTGCAAATGAAGCCGAAGCTCGGCCAAATGTGAGGCCTATAGGTGCATAGAAAAGGATGCTTCTGCTTCTACGTAGGGGTGTCAAAAACCAAATCAAAAACTGAATCGAGCCGAACCAAAAAATTCGATTTTTTTTTTTTTCGGTTCGGTTCTCATTAAAAACCAAAACTTTTTTGGCTAGTTCAGTTTTTATCGGTTCAGTTAATCAAACGAAACCGATAAAATCTAAAAAAATTTCCTTTTTTTTTTTTTCAAAAAATCATTTTTTGAATTTTTTTGAATTTTTTTTTCTTTTTCTTTCATTTTCTTCGTCTTCTTCATTGGCCAATCGGCAGCATGGTGGCGGTTGGCGACCGGCCAAAGGCAAGCTGGAGCCTCGCCATAGGCCGATGAGGCTCAAGCTCGCCCGACGCTGGCAAGCTTGAGCCCTGCCAAATCTGGCAACCTAGGTAGGTCGAGCCTCGCTAAAGGTCGCCAAACATCAGTGAGGCTATGGTGACCTCCACCGAGGTTCAAGCCTCGCCCAGCTCACCGAATTTGGCGGGCTAGAGCTTGGCCTAGCCTAGGTCGGGTGAGGCTCAAGCTCGCCTCTGGCCGATCGTTGCCCGACGACCAGCCAATGAAGAAGAGGAAGAAAAAGAAAGAAAAGGAAAAAAGAATAAAAAAAAAGAATAAAAATAATTTAAAAAATAAAAATTTATTGAAAGGTTAAATGTAAGAAAACAAAAACAAAACAAAAGTAAAAACCAAACTGGAAAGAATGAATACTTCAGTTTAGTTCAATTTCGGTTTGAATCGTATTTCAATTCGCTTCATTAAATTTCCTTATTGGTTTGATTAGGTTCGGTTTTCTAATAAAACCGAACCGAATCAAATCATTTACACCCCTACTTCTACGGTTCAAAGCGGCGGTTCCTGATGGCGAAAAATGATTGCAATCATACCAATGCCACGAAACTGATGAAACTTTGCCATTACTTGTCACAAAAGATCAACCAAACATAACCTTCGCGCCGCTTCGAGAAAGTTTCAGAGGTCAACCGACATCGAAGATTCCCATTTCCTAGCTTTGTGCATCTTGGCCTTGATTGCCACCTTCTCCAGAGCACGGGAATTACGAAGAAGAAATTTAACTAAAGAAAGACATTGTCTCAGCTTCAAACACGTAGAGCACTGAAACCAACAATCTCGACACTCTCAAGATGCTTCACGTAATACTCAGATTCTTTGTTTTGTGATCCAATACGATTCCCCTCCATCATAGTACTGGTCATCCGAATCAAGCTCAAGCTGCACATACGGCGGTACTAGGATTGAGTAAATTAAAAGTAAGATGGGCATAATAACTTCTCGATATTGATCACGGTGTTTGACCAAAAAAAAAAAAAAAATGATCATGGTGATGAAAAATCTCTAGAATATGTCAATTTAGTAATCTTTTCACCCTAATTAAATTGATATGATTGTTCTTTCAATCGAATTTTCTTTCTAGGCATAATTGGATTGAATAAGACATCGATGACGGAAAAATATCAAAATAGTCCTAAATCTTTTGCATTGGTACTAATTCAGTTCTAAACTTTTAATTTGACCATTTTAGTCCTAAACATTTTTACATTGGTACCAATTCAGTCCATTAGGCTAATTTAAGCCGGAAATTGCTAACGTGGCCGCCGGCGGTCTTATGTGGCACCGCATGGACAAATTTTATATATTTTATATATTTTTTCAGATTTTTTAAATTCTTTTTTTTTTTTTTTTCTTTTTCTTTTCTCCTTACCCCTTGGCCAGCAAGGTCGCCAGCCGGCCGACCATCGCCCGCCACAAGTTGGTCGGGGCGAGGGGCCCCGCGCTTTCGCCGGCCACTGGTGAGGGCCGCTGCGCCCTCGCCAGCCACAAGCGAGGGCGTTGGCCCCCGCCCAAATCCAAGCGAGGGCCGAAACTCTCGCTCATTGGCCGGCGAGGGCCTCTATGCCCTCATCAACCACAGGTGAGGGCGCGGCAGCCCTCCCTCGTGGCAAGCAAGGGTGTGGCAACCCTTGCCCAAATCCAGGCTGGGGCACGAAGCCATAAGCGAGGCTGCCATGGCCCTCGCCTGGATTTAGGCGAGGGCCCGATGCCCTCACTTGTGGCAGGCGAGGGCCATGGTGACCTCGCTTGAGGCATCGTGCCTCGCGGTCACCGCACCCTTGCCCGCCACAAGCGAGGGCGCAAAGCCCTTGCCTATGGCCAACGAGGGTAGGTTTCGGCCCTCGCCTGGATCTAGGTGGGGGCTGACACCCTCGCTTGTGGCCCGTGATGGTCGGCCAATCAACGACCTCGCCAGCCAAGGGGTAAGGAGAAAAAAAAGGAAAAGAGAAAAAAAATAATTTAAAAATCTGAAAATTTTTTTTATAAAATTTGTCCATGTGGCGCCACATAAGACCGTCGACGGCTACATCAGCAATTTCCAGCTTAAATTAGCCTGATGGACTGAATTTGTACAAATGCGAAAATGTTTAGGACTAAATTAATCCAATTGAAAAGTTTAATACTTAATTGGTACTAATAAAAAAGGTTTAGGACTATTTTGGTACTTTCCCCATCGATGACTATTGTGCTACAACGCAATTTTAAATCTTGTTGGTCAATTTTTTTTTTCTTTTTCCACTAATTCTTAGATGATTAGAACGAGAGATGTACAACCTCAATCTTTCAAAGTGTGAATTATTTGCCTTCCTGTTATAATTTTATATGGAAAGTAACCTGACGATGACTAGGTACGTGTGTGAGTGTCATGTATATGCAGAAAACATTTATTTGGTTTTCGTGTGAGTCCTTTTTTTTTCCGAGTGTGGACTTATTTTACGTATGTATTGTGATGTAATTACTAATCTTATTTAGACTTATTGAGAATTTCTTTCTTTAATTTTGTTCCACGTGATAAGGCTTCGTGACTAGTAATATAGAAAGTAATAACATCTTAAGTGCGGTAATTAGAAGAGAAAGAGGAATAAACGTGTGCCTCGTTCCAAAAATGGGAGTGGCGACTATCCATATCATCAAGGACCATGCTTTTCATTAAAGCGGCGGGCAAGAATGGGGGAACTAATGCAGGATTAAAAAAGCACGATAATTTAAGAAAGTTACAAATATTAGAATCTATCGCTACAGAATTGGCATATACGTATTTATAAGGATTTCAGGCACAAAGGTTATTATAAACAAAAGTCTGGAAAATTGATTAAAAAGTCCCTACTATATCAAATCAATTCAATAATAAACATTTCAGTTTTGCCACTTTATTCCTAAAATTTTGACGATTTGCTAATAATCTTTCTAGCCAATTTTGATTGAAAATCTTTGACATAATATAGCTAATATTGATCTGGATAGCAATTTTTTAAATTTTTTCTTTTCTGAAAATAAAAGAAAGAAAAAGGAAAAATAAGAAAATTATAAAATCATCCATGTCAAGACGAGCCACCAACTATGCCATGTAGGACATCTAACACTAACTAGACTATCATGTCAACAACATCCAATTACACTTAGCTGAAAGGACTAGAAAAGATTATATTGGCAAATTGTAAAATGATTTAGAACAAAATTGGCAAATGATTAAATGTTTTGGTATGAAATTGACAAAATTAAAAAATTTATGACTAAATTAGTCATGGTACAAAAAATTTAGGATTTTTTCAACAATTATCCTACAAAGGTTGTAATGGCACCATTATAACTTGAACTTTCACTAGTTTTCCAATCAAGTATGTGGACTATTTCTCTATTTCATCAAATACATCAACTTATCCAATGCAGGTCAATGCGAACCTCCATTAAAATCATGGACGGAAATTGTTGGCTCTGAGGTGGAATCAACTGAACTTAGGGGCTAGGGCTCATCTCTCCCTCTCTCCATTTATCCATCCATCCAAAATAGCCATAGAAATAGGTTACTAGCTTAGTAAAAACCCTCGACGTTCCATTGACTAAGATACGTCCTCTGTGTTCCATCCTCAACGACCTCTCCCATTAGCTCTCCTTCCTTGAGGACGTTGCCTGGTGACCTGCAAGTTGGGCTGCAACTGTATTCAGGGGCTAGGGTTTCAATTAAAAACCAAATTTAACCCCAATTTATCAATTTAGGGAAATTTGTCCTTAAACAACTGTGTACCACTCATATTTTAAGTGCGCATACCTCCTCTGAGTCAGGTCATTTAACTTATTCTTAAAATAATGTCACCTTCAATTCTCAAGTGACCTAAATCGTCAATGTCCCTCAGATAATGACTTTATTGTGCAGAGAGAGAGTAGAGGTATGAAGGCATCAAAGCCATGTAGTAATCATTGGATTTGCTTTATTGTACAGAAAAACTAGAGACACCATATCAAGATGTAAAGTCATGGGCTAGTCCCTACTATAGAAAGTGTATAATTTTTCTCACAAGCAGGGGCATGGGCCCATCGTTGATTCTGTTGTTTCTCTAGATGCGGAAAATTACGATGCAGATTTATTTATTTTTCCCTAGAAATATGATAATCCCATTGCTGTGTAATAACAAGATGAACATAAGTCAAAGCAGGAAATCTATTCACTAATTCAAAAATAAAGGGAATAAAAACTATACTCCTGGCACTAGCCCCCGAACTTCTTGAAATTGCAATTAAGACCCGAGTAAGGAAAACAAAGTTTATCTATAGAGCTTGGCACCCCTAATTAATAATATTTCTTTAAATTTTAAAATTACCTAGAAGGAATAAATTGAAAAATGGTCAAAAAGTTTATAACTAAATTGAGAAATTGTCAAAAGATTTAGGAGTAAATGAGCAAATTGAAAAGTTTAAGACTAAACCAACAAAGATTTATGACTCAGCACAATTAATAAGTTTAAGATTAAATTGACACAAATATATAGATTTAGGACTTTCAACTTCCTCATGGGGTTTGATCATTATTGACGGTGCAATGAGATTTCTCCTTCATCAGCTTCTTTGTGGTGGTACTAAGCCTGAGTCAATTAAAAGGTTTTTTTTTTTTTTGGTCGGTTCTACTATATTCCTACTCTAACTCTTACTCTCAGACTTTTACCCTGCCTCATTGTAGGGCTTGGAAGTCACACTTGAAACTAAATCGTTCCCATCCCAACCCCCCGAGAAGGTAGGGATTCGAACCCCCAACCTCCCCCTTCCATGTTTGATGGGCATAATAACGTCATGATGTTGATCGTGTTGGTGAGGAATCCCTAGAATTGGGCAATTAAGTAATCTCTTCACACTAACTAAATTGATATGATTGCTCTTTCGATCGAATTTTTCTTTTAGCCATAATTGGATTGAATAGGCAATATTGGCGACTATTGTGCTGCAATATAATTTTAAATATTGATGGTCAATTATTTTTCTTTTTCCACTAACCCTTAGATGGTTAGAACGAGAGATTTACATCCTCAATCTCTCAAAGTGTCAATTATCTATCTTCCTATTATAATTTTACATGGAAAGTAACTCAATGACAACTAAGTATATGTGTGAGTGTAATGTACATGCATAAAACATTTATTTGGTTTCCGTGAGTGTTTTTTTTTTTTTTTTTTTTTTTTTGAGCAGCTTATTTTACATCTATATCGTGATGTGATTACTAATCTTATTTAGACTTATTGAGAATTTCTAATCTTATTTAGACTTATTGAGAATTTCATTCTTTAATTTTGTTTTGCATGTTGGCGCTTCATTACTAGTAATATAGGAAGCAACAACATCGTAAGTGCAGTAATTAGAAGAGAGAGAGGCATACCTCATTCCAAAAATGAGGAGTGGCAAATATTCATATCATCAAGGACCATGCTTTTCATGAAAAAGGCGGGCAAGAATAGGGGAACTAAAGCAGGATTAAAAAAACGTACAGTAAATTAAGAAAATTACTCATAATAGAATCTACAGTTATAAATCGGCATATGTGTAAATGTAAGGATTTCAGGCATAAAGGTTAATATAAATAAAAGGAGGAATGACACCACAATGATTTGAGCTTTTACTCGTTTTCCAATCAAGTACAATGGACCATTTTTTTTTTTGGTAAAATACGTGGACCATTTTTATGTTTCCTCAACATCAACTTTAGAAATGCAGGTCAATAAGATTAACTCCATTTAAAGCATGGATGGAAAATTCTTGGCCTTTGATGTGGAATCAACTTAAATAACCATGGAATAAGTTACTAGCTAATTAACAATCCCCAATTGACCGATATGTCTTCCGTGTTCCTTCTTCGACCTTGACTCGTGACTTGCGAGTTGGGTTGCAACTGAATTTAAGGCTCCAGTTTCATTTGGGAACCAATTGAACCCCTATTCATCAATTTAGGGCAATTTGTAACCGTGGACTACACATATTTTAAGCACACCTATCTCTGACGAGTCAAGTAGTCTAATTTATTCTTAAAATAATGTCACCTTGAATTGTCAAGTGACCTAAATCGCTAATGTCCTTAAATGACGACTTTAATGTACAAAGTGATTAGGGATATAACGCCACGTGGAAAATAATTGGGTTTGCTTTATTGTACAGAAAGACTAGAGATATAATGTCCAAATGTAACTGCATGGGCTAGTACCACGCTGTAGAAAGTGTCTAGTGTTTTTTATAAGCTGGGCCATGGGCCCATCATTGACTCTGCTGTTCCTCTATATGCGGTAAATTAGGATGCAAATTTTTTTTTCAAGAAATATAAAAATCCCATTGCTGTGTTAATAACAAGTTATACATAAGTCAAAATAGGAACTTTACTCTCTAATGCAAAAACTAAATGGAGAAGAGAGAGAGAGAGAGAGTTTAACCCTAGCCCCCCAATTTCTTGAAATTGCAATCAAGCCCCGGGTGGAGATAAAAAGTTTATGTATAGATCCATAAACTCTGCTGCCACAAATTAATAACATTTCTTCAAATGCCAATGTTTTAGGAACCATTAGGAACTTCTAGTAAAAAAAAATCTTCATCAAGACCTATTTTCCTATAGCGATATTGATTCTAGGGTAGATTACTTGGACAAACCTCGCCTCCCCCCTCCCCCGGCCCCCCGCGGGAATTTTATCAAAGTTACCCGGAAACCCCCTGCATTTTGAAAATGCACTCCGACCCCTTCGTTGGAAACCTTTTCGGAATTGATAGATTAATAAAAAAAAAATTAAGTAGTCACAATCAAGTTCTCCAAATATAGCTGGAATATGAAAATTCACAAAATTCCATATCGCCATTTGCAAAGAAATTCGTTGTGCCATGAGTTGTTGGATATGCAGTTTGACATGATACTATCCTGTTTGTATGCATCCGACCGTAATTTAAAAGGAACAATATAACCCAGCATGTCAAAAGATGGTAGACAAATTGAAATAGAAACCAGAATAGCATGGCAACAAAAATTTTCTGAGTTCAACGCAAAGAGTAACATACACTTTCATATTAATTGCTATCTCGAGTCAAATGGCTTTACAACTGTTCACATGCCTGCACAAGTTATCATATAGAATATGTCAACAAAATGCCGAATATCAAATGCTAGTTTATGGTAAGATTAGGCGCACAAACACTACAAAATGGAGAGTAAAGGCAAGAAAGAGAAATCTAGATGCAAGGTTTATCCTAATTTACTTTTAAATTAGGGCTACACCCAGCATATTATTTCATTATAATTAGTACATCTCACCTCTTTGTTATAACTTTTAATTATATGAGAAAAAGATTATATATATAGTAATTATTATATATCCAAGTTTAATATGGGTCCAAATTATAAAAGTCCATTGGTGTCACAGGGGCTTTGCACCTTACAAGCGAGACCAGCGTGGCTTCTTATTGATAGGGAGTATAAACCACACCTCAATAGTTTAGGTATTACTTAGCTTCTTCGAGGGGTAGTTGTTAATGACGGTGGAATCAGATTTCTGTTTCGTCAGCTTGCTGTTCGTGGGTGTTTGAAGATTGAACTCGGGAATTATTTTTACACTGATCAAAAATTGAATCGCCCTCCACCGTGACTTAAACATGAAATATGTTTAAGATTAAATGGAAACTGATAATGCAATTTGTCAGTCATTTTTTTCTAGTGGAACTCATCTAATTATGAAAGAAAAATACAATGCATGACGTGCAACTAGCTAATTCGTGACGGGTGCAAATGTGTACGTACTATTCATGGCTTAAATAAAAGAAAAATGACATGCATTGGTCCTACATTTAGGATAGATGATACTAGAACAAATTAATATTCAGGTGTCCGGTTTACAGTAAGTTTCATGACATAACATGGATGAGTGCCCATAAGAAATACTATTCAATGCATGTTGCAAATGATCGAGATATGAAGTCGGTTTTATCAAAACCTAGTTTTCAAATATTTTTCCATTATTTTCAAATTGCTGGTAGACACCTAATTGTTTAGCAAAAGGTTCGTACTCGCTAATAATTTTCCAATAATATCCAATTTGCTAAAGTTGAATGCCCGGTGCTCAAGATATCGCAACTTTTACCCATAGTTGCCCGATCATGAGTTGTCAAGAATATTGTGATTTGACCTGATTGATTAATTTCATCTGAAAATTGAGTCACAAGTTTTATTAAGCCCCAAGAATCCCATCGAGTGGATTTTGAACAACGAGAATATCTTAACTTTCCACTACAACCACCTATTTGGCTTCATTTTCGGAAATCCAATCTGAGTCTTGAGCTTCATATGGACGAAAAAATGGAGTCAATAAGACATTGAATGAAAACTCTATGCATAGGTATAGGGACCAATGGCCCAGCTATTCGAAACCTAGGGTGTGCCTACCCTTGCATAGGGCACAAAATGGCCTTAGTCATGCTTTCTAGCCTTCTAGGAGGGTTCTACTTAACTCAGAACATTTACATGCTGAACATTTACATGGGGCTAATTAATAAATCTTGCCCAAAATAGATCAAACTATCTCTATGAAGCTATGTGATCCTCCTTATACTTCGTCAAAAATATATATACCCATCCGACTTTTTCACAACATCACTATGTGGATTCCAAGGCTTGAAATAATTGGAATTTGAATTAAATCTATTTAGAGCTAGGTCTTCATTTTTAGGTACTTGGATCATTGTCCACTCCATCCACAATGTAATCTTCCTTTAAATGCAAAACATCAAAACTTGGTGATTTCGCCTAATCTAAATCTATTCACCTTCTACACTTAGGTCCTTCCAAGTATGTTGATGCATTCATATTATTGAAGTTGTTCTCCATTTATTTGCCCCGTCTAAACACCTCAATGATCCCATGTCCCTTGCTTGTTCACCAAAATCTAAAGGTTCTTTCAAGTCTAACAATTTCCACTCAGTATCTTGTTCTCTACATGCGGAATAAGAAAATTCTTCAATAGCACAAACATCATGGTCTTAAACATTATATGCATATAAACTTATAGATGTAGAGGATATTTCGTCCACGTGCACAAACATACAATACATACATACATACATACACACACACACACACACACACGTATATATGTGTGTGTATTTTCAAAATACATAAGGAGTCTTATTAACATAATTTACCTTGAAAAAATAAGCATTTGACCCTGTATTTAAACGGAAAAATCGGAAGTAAGCAAGGGAAATGATGCATAAGGGACCTCAGGCCCTACTGAAGGCCATTGGGCCACTGCACACCGTCATAGGGATATTGTACAGGGCCCTCAGTGGGGGCGTGGGCCTGGCACTGCAAACGCCATGCGCATTTGCTTGTTAGGGGTGCCACCACCTAGAACAAATTTTCCCTTCTGAAGCAAGGGAAATGATGCATAAGGGACCTCAGGCCCTACTGAAGGCCATTGGGCCACTGCACACCGTCATAGGGATATTGTACAGGGCCCTCAGTGGGGGCGTGGGCCTGGCACTGCAAACGCCATGCGCATTTGCTTGTTAGGGGTGCCACCACCTAGAACAAATTTTCCCTTCTTTTTGAAAAATCACTTATTTTATTTTTATATTTGTCCGAACTTTGACCCCTGATTTCTCTTCCGGCCAATTCACCCATTATTCATGCTCACAGAAAGCTCATGACCTGAGTTTATGTCTGATATTTGGAAAAATGTCGGGATTATGGATTTCCGCAAACTTGTTTAAAAGAACGATCATGGTGAAAAGTCACAATATATTTCTCGTTAAAATTCTGACTGACCTAATTCTCAAGGCATTAGTTGTGACTAAAATAAACCTGAATTCATCACTTAATATGGGAAATAGCAATTTGCTTGACACCCTGAAGATCGGACAGTTGTGGTTAAATGTCATGATATTTGTGATCCAGACGTTCGACGTGGGCAAATTGAGCGTTGTTGTTCTTGCAGAGCACAACCCAATTACACCAACTGATCATAATTTCGACGAATTTTTTTTTTCAGCACTCAAGGCTTTGATGCATTTCAAACCAAGAAATTTTCTATTGGAGCAAGTGCTATCCGAGAATAGATTGCGTGGTCAAACATTGGTAAAAATGAGGTGCCTTCAACAATAATTGCACTGAGAGAAGTACTTGTCTCCAACAATAATTGCACTGAGAGAAGTACTTGTATCCATTGAGAAAAGTTTAACCCTCGTGCAAGGCAAACACTAAAGAATGCAAAAGTAATTGAAGGCCACCATGAGTTCATGACAATGAACTTTTGAGTGTATAACTTTATAGATCTAGCTTGGGGGTAATGCTTTTCCTCACTATTGTTAGCCTAACCTTTTCATCATGACAAAGCTGGAAGTGTTGTCTCCCAGTAGTTTCCTAGTTGTTCACAATCGTCATGACTATCTCAAAGCATCATTCCACTTACTAGTAAAGTTGGCAACTTTTTCCCTCCACTTTGGAAAATTTTTATAAGATTGACTTAAAAGTCATTACTCTTCTTTCTTTATGGTACTAAGAGAAAAGGAAGATGCCGTGTCTCATGATGGAGGAAGCCGTGTTAAGTGGGCATTAGGGCTGATGATATGCTCAAAACATTCGAACTCGACTTGGATTCGATGACAATATGCATTTTTAGAATTTTCTTTTGATAATTATAGCATACAACGTTGGCGTCAAAAAAGATTTATACAAGTGGCCTTATAGTTACACCACTAACTTAAGAAAGAGGTATTATAATCCTAACATCAATTTTGGATAGGTTGATTTTGTAAAATATTTTATAAACCCACGGTCTCTTTTTCTTTGTTCTCATTTCTTCGTGATAATTAAGATACAAGATTACTTGATTTATGCAATGATTTCCAAATATGGTTTTGGGAGGGGTAGAGACCTTGATTGTAGAGGACTTGTCTTGAGGCTCGCACACAATTCTTTTGCCAAGAGAATCTATAAGATGGCTTCCATATATGGTTTTGGGAGGGGGGAGAGATAGATGATTGTAGAGGAGCTTGTCTTGAAGTTCTCATGTGATTCTTTTCGCAATAGAGGATAAGTTTTACTCACGGTACTATCAATCAATTGGAACCGGTGATTATAAACGACTTTATCTTGAAATTCGCACGTATGGCTAGAGAGTGTAAGTGTTGCACCCAAGTAATACCATTATCCGGGTGAATGAAATAGAGAACGTGTGAGAGGAGATTCGACCAATGTTAAGGGACTTCAATGCAAGGTGAAGGGTGAGAGTTAATAAATACATCGATATTGGAGAGACTAAAGCTATAGTTCTTCCTTTGTGATATTAACTATCAAATAATAGGTTTAGGGCATTTTATAGTGAAGAATGAGAAATTTCATGTTAAACATGATGGTGTATTAAAATCGGTGGATGGTGTATTGCCACGTATAAGGAAGAAACAAGTTAGAAGTAGCCCATGTCATAAGGTGACATCCCAATTGTCTTCTAGGCATCAACATTATTCATGACTATCCCGCAGCATCGTTGTACCTCTAACTAGTAAGGCCGGCAACTTTTTCTCTCCACTTTGGAAAAATTTATAGGCTTGACTCAAAAGTCGTCACTCTTGTTTTCTTTTGGTGCTAAGAGAAAAGAAAGATGCCTTGTCTCATGGTCCACTTTGGAAAAATTTCATAGGCTTGACTTAAAAGTCATCGCTCTTGTTTTCTTTTGGTGCTAAGAGAAAAAGAAGATGCCTTGTTGCCTTGTCTCATGGTCCACTTCGGAAAAAAAATTCATAAACTTGACTTAAAAGTTGTTACTCTTGTTTTCTTTTGGTGCTAAGAGAAAAAGAAGATGCTGTCTCATGGTATACTTTGGAAAAAATTTCATAGACTTGACTTTAAAGTTATCACTCTTGTTTTCTTTTGGTGCTAAGAGAAAAAAAAGATGCCTTGTCTCATGGTGAATAAACCTTTGCTCAGTGCATAGCGGGACCGATAATACACTCAAAATGTTCGAGCTTGACTTGGATTTGACGACAAGAAATTTGAGGTTGAGAATTTATTCCACGGTTAAGTTTAATTTTTGTGGTGCTCTCCTAAGCAAAGTCCTCTCACACCTAAAAATGGATCATGAGAATTAGAACTCATTCTTTACCCACAAGATCATCTACTGTGATTGAGGGATTAGGAATAGGGCCAACAATCTTATCCACTTGCAACATTATGATGATCCCTCTCATTTCACAAATTCATTTAATGAATTCGATTTACAAAGGATGATTGGATCATACATATTAAATAAGGTGGCCTTATGCAATATCCATCTTTTCAACAGAGGAGATTTAGCATATCAAAATTAGATAAGTGATATTATTTCCATTGAATTGTCAAAAGGACAACTAAGAAGTAGTGGCACGGTGATCTATCTAAAAAAAATTATTGAGTGAACTTAGTGTATAAACTAAATTGAATTTGAACCATTAAAAGCAGTGGATTTCATAAAAATCTCTTCAACTTTTAGGATTCAGATTTAGTTTAACATATATATACTTTTCATTTAATAAGTTCTTACTTATTAGACGCAACAACCTCCAAGATTGGACTTTGGTCGTGAAAAGCACCTAGGACTTGGAGCGCAGAAGACGAAGATGGAATAATTGCAGTGGGGAAATGCGTGCAGAAACAGACCGAATAATTGCAATGGGGAAAAGCATGCAGAAATAGACCGAATTATTGGAGCAGGTGGTTGATGACATGATGCTTTGAAAGCATCTAGCATTTTCTCACGAAAAACACAAACAATTCTGGATGAGTTATTGTTGGCTCACTAAGTTCATAAATTGGTTGAAACGACACATCCATTTATAAAATATCAACACGGGTCACTTTGTGCAAGTCTGATTTATCTTCTTGCCCATTACATTTATATGATTGAGAATGGAGAATTTAAATATAAACCGGAGTAAAAACTACAAGTTGTCAACATATTTATTCACATAATTCAACATCAGACATTATGTATGCTTAATAATCTAGCTATACCAATTTCTATATCAGTCCACAGTACTTTTATTATGTGGAATTTTAATCTCCAAAAGATGTGAGTTATGTGATAAAGCAAATATAAACTATTTACACACCACATACAAAGACAACTTTAATGAGATTTTGTTAATCAACATAAAAAATTTTATTATATCGTATACTTTTAATACGCCTAAAGCCTAAAATTTTCACAAAGCTTGAACCCTAGCTTAATTGCTTGATCATGTGCAATATGGGAATACATACTGCTTCCTTTTTAAAGATTGCAAATCCCTCACAGACACTAATATATCAAAGACAAATTCTACAACAAACAGTATGAATACTATAATAAATAAGAAGGATGTTGAAATTATTTTTGAGAAATTCGACATGATGGTAAATTCTCTATACCATAATAAGAACTTGGTGTGATTTTAAGTTTTGATATGTAATTTCTATATTTTGATTTTTTGGTATATATCTAGCTATTTGTGAATGATTCAATGAAATGTTTGTCATTACAAGGTTTAACACATACCGAATTTCAGCTCAAGACAAAGTGAGGAACAAATCATGGAATTTAAAAATAGGCATGGAAATTCCAAACTTGTGCTATTTTACACGAACACCTTAGTATTCACACATGGATGGCTTTGGGACTCTGCAAATAAATCACAAGAGTAGGAAACATGGAATTTGGGTCTGATCAAATGAAAAACGAACAGAAAAGGGAAGAAATCAGCAGGCTTTACCATGATGAGGAGATGGCTAAGGGCACATTTGTCCTTCTTTTTTATTATGTTCTCGAGAACAATTTATAAGAATTTTAAGCTCGTTTGATAATTATCCAAAATTTTATTCTCGGAATAGAATTGCATTTGATACAGTTCTAAAAATTCTTATCCAAATCATTTTTTTTTATAATTTTTTTAATAATTTTGTTACTTTTTTTTCTTTTCTTTCTCTTCTTCTTCTTCAAGGTCTGCCGGTCACCAACTTTGGGATGATTGACAACCGGCCAAATGAGGGCTGACGACCTTGCCGGAGCATTGCGACTACTTTGCGAGGCCGAGCTCACCCAGCCATTGATGGGGCTCTACCTTGCTCGCTCGGCTAGGTGAGGCTCACCAGTGGCCAGGAGAGGCTCGAGCAAGGCCCGTCTAGCCACCGGTGAGCTCGCTAAACCACACCCAACCAGTCACCGGTGATCGACGGCGGCGGCAGTGGACGGCAAAGACGGCAGTGGCATAGTTTAAGAAGAATAGAGAGGGAAGAAGAACAAGAAAAAAGAGAAAAAAATAGGTTGGCTTAATTCTAGAATTATTCCCAAGAACAAAGAATTAGTTTTTTTTTTTTTTTTTTTTTTTACTTCTCGATTCTATTTTAAATCTACTTCCGGAAATAAAAAAATTGAAATTTATTCTCGAAAAAAAAAATTTACCAAATGAATTTCCTTTTTAAATCTACTCTTAAAAACAAAAAAATATAAATTTTTATTATTTGATCGATTGACAAACGCGTCTTTTTAAGTGTGTGAATTGTGGTCCCCTTGTGTGCGTCGCCAGCTTCCTGTTCCTCCTCAAGATCAATGAATCCTACACCTTTTTGACTCTCCAGCTTTTTCTTCCACTCCCCGCTTTCGAATCTTGTCCAATTCTGATTTTCCATTACTTTCCAACTCATACTCTCTTTTTTGGAATCCCTAGCCGCCGAAAGCCATCCCGCGCTTGAAGCTCACGTTCAATTTTACTTTTTCAAAGGGTCCCCATCTCACGTATTTCTCTATTTTCCAAAAAGAATCACCGAATCCTTTTTCTTTTTCTGTTTCCGAAGCTCACAGATAGATCTTCCTTAATCAATCACCAAATGACTCGCTTTCTGTTTTTCCCCGGCCAGCTCACTTAACCGAATCAATCTTTTAATACTCCAGATCGTTTGGTTTGCTCTGTCTTTTGGCCATAAACCGAGGGTCCTCTATGAGTATTAGACCATGTTGGATATTGTGTAATCCAACTATCTTGACCGTATTTTGCTCCTTCAAAAATCCTCTTCAAAAAGCGGTTGTTTTTTCGTGACAGTCCTATCTCTTGGCAAGCCTCGATTCATCTAACCCTCATCTTGAAGGTCTTTGATCCAAACTTCCTTAATTCTTGGAGTCGGGTTCCAACTTGTCCGAATCATATCTAACTGCACAGCAAGGAGTTAGGACCAATTCCCTTATCTCAGAGTTGTGTCCAATTACACTATCATGAAATTGAAGCTAACTTCCACGATTTTGGAGTTTTGAATTCTAGTTAATCTAAAATGTCGAGCCGTCCATCCAGCCAATTAAAACTAAGACGTTCATAGTCAAGTCCCTGTTTTATTCTATGCAAACAAGCTTTGTTTAATTTGAATGCATTGTGCCTAAACAGAAATGTGTGCATTGTCTAAATGCAGAGAAATGCGACAAAAGATGCAAGTGTAGGACTAAACTAACGAAATATTTTTGTTTAAGGATCCAATGGCTCCACTATTGACAAACTCAACTTGTAATTTTCTCATGAAATGAATGAATGGTCTTCGGACAAAAATTTATGTATCAATACAAGGTTAGAGGTACAAACTTTGACAAACCAATCTTTTAACATTTGGTGATGAATATTTTGATGATTTGACTATTAGAAAGTATTGTTGTTATTATATGTCATTTAAGTAGTCGTGTTATATTATTACTTAGTAAAGAAGAAATCATTCGAAGGTGGGGATGCCATTATGAGGAAGCGAGCAATATTTTTCTGATTAGTGAGCCCATGACCGGGTGACAAGAATTCACCACCCCAAAGTTATTTCTGCACTAATTTTGTCAGACCTTCGGGTGCGTTTGTAACGGTGTTCTAGAACCGATTCGACAAGAAATGATTATTTTGGTTGTTCCTTGAACCGATTCGAGTAAAAACATGTGTTTGGTAACTGTCTAAAATTTCTGATTCTGGGAATAGAATTGCGTCGATAACGTGTTTATTGATTCTATTCCAAATTATTTTTTTTTTAATTTTTAAATAATTTTTTCTACTTTTTTACTTTCTTTTCTTTTCTTTTTTTCCTTTATTTTTCTTTTTTCTTTTCTTTTTTTTCCTTTTTCTCCTATTTTTCTTCTTCTTCTTATGGTCGGTCGCCGGACCGGCGACCGGCTGAACGAGGGCCGGCGACCTCACTAGAGCGTCGCCGGCCCTCGGCGAGGTTGGCCCTCGTTGACCAAGCCTCGCCGGCAGCTGGGCGAGGCTCGCCCAGCCCCGGCGAGCTCGGCCGGTGGCCAGGCAGGCCTCGCCGATGGACAAGCGGGCCTCGCCGAGGCTAGGCGAGGCCCGCCTGGCCACTGGTTAGGCTAGGCGAGCCCGGCCGGTGGCTAGGTGGGCTCGCCCAGCCCTGGCGAGGCTCGCCGGTGGCTGGGCGAGCCTCCGGCGAGCTTGTCGGACCTCGCCTTGGCCAGGCGAGCCTCTGGCGAGCTCGCCGGACCGGGCGGCGGGCGGGCGGGCGGCGGCGGGCGGCGGGGGCTGGCGGCGGCTGGCATGGCGCGCGGCCGGCGGCGGACAGCAGCGGGCGGTGGCGGGCGACGGTCGTGGGATGGCCAAAGGAAAGAAAATGGGTTTTATTGTGTTGATTCTTTTTCTGATTCTCGGACGTAGAATCAATTTTTTTTTTATTCTCAAATCTTCTCCAAAACGATTTAAGGAACAAAATTGTTCCGGGAATAAAAATTTTACCAAACGCGATTCTCGTCCCAACCGATTCGGAACAAAAAATCGAATCAGTCACTGTTGGGCAAGTTGCCAAACGGGGCCGAAGAAGCTTGTCTCAAGAGGATCGGAATAACGCGGTGGTAAAAATTAAGTCCATGTGTTCATACCTATTGCATATGTTTTTCCATACTTTAGCACCATGTTTTTCCAAAATTCTACTATTACTAACAAATCTATGATATTTTTTTTCTAGGATACTTGATTGTGCTTGTAATTATATTTGCCTTGAGTAGTCATGCGGTAAGTTATTATATAGCAAAACTACTTCTTAGATGTTAGGGGATGAAATTTCGAGGAAGGCCAGCAAAGTTGCTTTTATGAGTGAGCCTAGGACCTATAGATCACGGGAATCCATCACCGTAAAGTTGTTTGTCAGTTTGTGCTCTATTATTAATCCCTACTTTTGTCGGCCACAAAGAAGCTTGTGTCACATGGTCGTACGTGGTCTTCATTTTCTGAAGTTCCACTATTATTTTTTTGTTTTCCTTACCCCGAAAAGAAGGAATGCATCTTGGTCCTCCGGTATAAGAATAGATCAACCAGAAGATCAATTGGCGAATGACCTGCTTGAAAACACAGTTTCAAATTTTTAGCTAATAGTCATTGCCGATTGTTAAACTCCCACGCCCAATGGCTTCTTCATCGAAATCCAAAAAGATTTACGACGTCTTCTTGAGTTTTAGAGGTGCAGAATTGCGTAACAATTTCGTCAGCCATCTCTACCAAGCTTTACACCGGATTGGAATATACACTTTCCTAGATAGTGAGGAATTGAAAAAGGGAGACAAAATATTGATGCTTATGAAAGCAATTGAAGAATCCCGCATTGCAATCATCGTTTTCTCTAAGGATTACACTTCCTCAAAGTGGTGCTTAAAAGAGGTGGCCAAGATTATGGAGTGCAAGGAACAAAACAACCTCACCGTTCTACCAGTGTTTTACAAAGTGGAGCCAAGAGAAATAAGAGGTGGGAAAGAGAGTTATGAGAGAGCTCTGACCGAGCATGAGTCCAAGTTCGGGAAGGATTTGGAGGAAGTGAAGATATGGAAGAAAGTTCTTTCTGAAGCTAGGAGCTTGTCTGGGTGGCATTTGAATGATGAGTAAGTTGACTGAAGTTCATATTTTATATAAGAAATTAAGCTTTACAAATGAGTATAAAGATTGTTTGTAAAAAAAAAAAAAAATTACTGAATCGAATGTAAGTTTAAAATGTTAAAACTTGGTCGACCCATGAACAAAATGTTAAGTGGTGTTATTGCGCTTACGCCATTACTTTGGAAGGAATAAGAAAGTTCGTGATGCTTGATTCGTGACATATAGTTTGCATAGGCTGTATAAGGCAATGACATCGTGCTTCGGCGTATTTAATAGTTTTGAAATTTTGACCATCATACAAAGTCATAAAAAGCTTGATTAGGCATTTAAATAAATCACACATAACAATTGAAAAAAAATAAGTAAATCGTTGTGCATAAATTATAATAACATGAGTCACTCGGATGACTAAAAATCGAACCTTGAACTTGTTTTGATTCATGTGGAGCTCCGAGTTCTAATTCGATTGAGTATGAATACAGTTTTTTTTATTTATTATTATTTGGCTGTGATTATGTGAAAATTTGACACATTTCTTTGTCATTTGGCTGGTGATTGCTTATTCAAAAACAATGCTACAACTTCTTTTTTCCTTTTTGTCAGAAATGAATCGGAGCTTATACAAAGAATTGTGAAGGAAATCTCCACTCGCCTAAACCAAACACCTTTGCATGTTGCTAAGCATCCGACTGGTATAGATTCCCAAGTGGTTAAGCTGAAATTGATGTTACATCTTGAATCTAATGATGATGTTGTCATGGTGGGATTATGGGGACAAGGAGGCATAGGGAAATCAACTTTAGCAAGAGCTCTTTACAATGCTATTTTTAGACAATTTGAGGGTTCATGTCTCCTAGCAAATGTTCGAGAAGCAAAAAATTTCAAGGATTTAATTTCATTGCAAGAAACTTTGCTATTAGAGATTTTATCACTACAACAAAAATTAGAGGTGTCCAGTGTTGAGAGAGGTATCAATCTAATACAGCACAGACTTTGTCACAAAAAAGTTCTCTTCATCCTTGATGATGTGGATGACTTGTCCCAACTAAATGCTTTGGCAGGAGAAGACAAGTGGTTTGGTAATGGGAGTAGGATCATTGTTACTACAAGAGATAACCATTTGCTAACTTATCTCGGAATAGATCAAGATCATGTGTACAAAGTTAGAGAACTAAATAACAATGATGCTCGTGAGTTGTTTAGTAAGCATGCTTTTCCGACACACCAAGACTCTGGAATTAGGACAAATCTAGTGGTTAGTGTTCTAAATCACGCTAAAGGCCTTCCTTTAGCACTTGAGGTGCTAGGTTCCTTCTTACGTGGCAGAACAGAATATGAATGGGAAAGTGCACTGGATGATATTTCTACGGCTCCTAAGAAAGAAATCAATGATCTGCTTAAAATAAGTTACAATGGATTAGAGCCAAGAGTGAAAGAGATCTTTCTCCACATTGCCTGCTTCTTCAAGGGGTGGGATAGTGAGTACGTAAAGAAAGTTCTTGACAGTTGCGATCTTAAGGCAGTAATAGGATTAAACATTCTCATGGAGAGGTCTTTGATAAGAAGTGAGTATGAGAAATTACAAATGCATGACTTGATTCAATTGATGGGTATGGATATTGTGAACCAAGAAAGTGATGATCCTGGGAGACGTAGCAGATTATGGCAGTATGATGATGTTGTCGATGTTCTGTCAAGCAACATGGTAAGACTAGCAAACACCAACAAAATTCTGCTCCTTATCTTTTGGGCTCTAAGTACTGAACATGAATAACCTAAATAGTCTTGGAAATGCAGGAAAATTGTGCTGTAAAAGCCATATTGTTGAAGCCACCTGAGCCAATAGAGATGTGTATCAGTCCTGATGCTTTTACAAAAATGAGAAGGCTGAGATTGCTCATCTTGTGCAATATTCATGATTTTTTCCAAGGTCCTATATGTCTTCCTAATGGGCTTACATGGTTTGAGTGGATTGGATGTGCTTCTCAAATTCCAGAATTTTCCTCCGGTCCAAAGAAATTAGTAGGACTTAATATGAGTGAAGGCAATATCACAGGAGTCATAAAACAATTTAAGGTGAGAATTTACCTACATAGACTTTTTTATTATCTGCTTCATTTGTATATGTATATGCTATAGTCTATACTACTACACTAAAGGAAGGGGTGTTCCTATGTTTTAGAAACCACTTCTCTAATTTCTTTCAAAATGATGCTGAATTCTTGCTTTACAAATATTTTTACGTGCAGCAAAATTAGCATTTGAAAAATTAAGCAAACAACTTTATTAGTAATACTCAATGGAAACATGTTAATAAAATACACATTACAAAGAAGCTTTATACAAATACGTGGTAAGAGAAAGATATTTCAAGATTTGAAATTTATTTATGAAGGTCATTGCATCAATAGAAAATTCAAATTTTAATACTAAAAAAATGTGAGAGATAAAAATAATATAATCAATTTCATGTCCGTATTATAATATCTGTAAAATAAGTAAGTGAGGATAATTGATAGAAGGAATATAAAAGAAAAAAAAAGATAGAAATCTTTTAAAGTAGGAGATCATCTTTACCTTATCTAATATCTCTAACAATCGACATAGATATATTTCAAAATCAGATCTCATCTACCTAGTTAAGATATTCAAAATACAATTTACTGTCGGTTGTTTACATATAAAAAATTTTATTCGACAGAAAACTTGTATAATGATCAAACAAAAAGGAAACAATAAAATGACTAACCTACCCGTTGACATACAAGTAGAAGTAAAAATACTCGAGGACTAACAAGCTGAGTGGTAGGCCACGTGGTCACCAAGTGATAGAGCATTATCCAATGCATATACCTAAACGGTGGGGATTTGTCTGGCGTCAATAAGTTTAGCTCAGTCGAATGTTCGATTGCATCATTCTGTAAAACCAGGCATTGTTAATTGCTTAAATAATTTCTTAAGGAGCAGCACTTCCAAGTGGATGATAGACTATTTATAAGGAACTTTGCTAGTAATGTGTGTAATGTGTGCACAACTAAATAGATATGAGTGGTCCAGTAGGGCCATAGCACTAGTTTCTTAATAGAAAATCAGAGTCAGATTTTGAATTAAGTATGTGAAATTTTTATTTTCTTTTGTATGTTTATCAAAGATGGCTTCATTGTCTTTGCTTGACTTCAATTTTTTTTCTAAGTTTATTAATTTTTACACAATTACATTATAATAGTGTTTACGTACTCCATTCATCTATGATATACAATTAAAGCCAGAACTACTAGTCTTCATTCTCACGCTTGCCACGTGGCACTTCACTTTGCTTTTGTGATTGTCACATCACATGACATGTGGAATAGTTTTGTCATGTGGTCTCCATCTGTACTCGCCACGTGACACTTCACCATGCTTCTATGATGTCACAAGGCATGATGCATGTCATAATTTTGTCATGTGGCCCACATCTACATGCTCGTGACATGATACTTCACTTGAATTTTGTGATTGTTACATGCATGACACACGGCATAGGTTTGTCCCAAACTAATTTTTGTTCGGTAATGGATGGTAGCTATGGGTGAGGAGTACCAATTTAGGATTCTTTTGTTAAAAGAAAATTAGTTTGAAGTAACTGTGTTATAATGGTACCGGTTTAGAATTTTTATGAAATAAAAATTAATTGAGAGTAACTCTATGTATAAATTTGGGATTTTCAATTATATTAATTCTAATTTTTTTAATAATTGTCTACACAATTTTAAGTGTGAATTTTTTTATGCTGTGTACCTATATATTATCTAATTCTTTCACGTGGTGTATATATATATATAAGAAGCTATAAGAGTGAGTAGAAGTTAAACCAACAAAGTTCAATATGCGCACAATTATTTCTATACACGCAAATGCAGTTGTTATAAATTATGTAAATGAGCGATAAATTTAATTATGAGTATTGTCGCGTAAAATATATGTACTCTTTTTAGGGTTGATAAAAGACACTTGAGGTGGCCCCTCCTAGTATGTTTTCTAAGGGGAAAAATCATACTAAACGTAGTTTTAATCTCAAAGCTGCCCTTAGTTGTATAGACATTTTCGCCGCATATGATAAGATTGGGAAAAATAAAGATAGAATAGGATTTCGAATATTCCATATACTGCCTGACAAGTTTTTGGATATATAAAATATGGATATAAATATATCATCCAAATGAATGCTTGGTGTGCAAGGAAAAAATTGAATTAACCATAGAATATTACAAAGATTTTTTTAGATTTGGGGAAAAAAAGAAGGATAACAGTTTCTCATGTAACAGTTTCTAAACAGGTCACTTTAGTAAATAAGGATATCTTATTTTCTATATCTACATTGGCGTAATTCGTTACTGCATTTCATAGTCTGGGCATAAGAAAGAATTGTTCCGAAATAATTTATGAAAGAACTCGACAAGTGATGAACCTACATAGGTCAAATGGCACGGACTTAACCAGCTCAAGGGCTACCAGGGTCTTCAAACGGCTTTTAAATAATCGAGTCTTTACG
This sequence comes from Eucalyptus dawsonii, assembly GCA_016097615.1. Classification (NCBI taxonomy): domain Eukaryota; kingdom Viridiplantae; phylum Streptophyta; class Magnoliopsida; order Myrtales; family Myrtaceae; genus Eucalyptus; species Eucalyptus dawsonii. The sequence goes on from CM027875.1 coordinate 43,322,602, forward strand.
CTGTGACTCTAGATTATTAAAAAAAGGGGGGGACTAGACATGTGTGATATAATTAGAGGAACTGTGATGAGTAATTTAAAAAGAAAAAGGGAAGATCCAATGGAGAATGTGCGTGCGAGAGAGAGAGTCGAGAGTTCTATATTATTGGAGATTTGTAATTACTGGTAAAGTTTGAAAGTGTTGAGTCAATTCTCAATACAACATATAATTTACAAGAAAAAAAATGGAAAGTTAACTTATAGATTAATAAATTTTATTCGGACTGTGCAAAAAAAAGAAATTACTCAGTAACATAAATAGTAGGTTTCAAGTTGTCTGATCTACTGACACTCCTTGCTTCCTTCCACATGAAGAGTTTTGTGGCCCTAGGATATGTAATTATGAGATATCCACCCAGCCAATGTATATTATACAACAGTCAAGGATATGTAATCATGACACATCCTTTCCCTGTGAAATAATGCGTCCCCATGTGTTGTATAGCCAATTTTATAGCCCCTACAAATAAATTATGATATTATTAATCATCAATATTATAAAATGTGAATGACATTTGATATTGAATTACCATCATTTCACAAGTTTGACTCTCCAGTCCATGCACAACAACTAGCATAGGCCTATCTGTGGAGGCCGCAGCAAATCACCTCTCTATTAAATCAACAAATCGCTCAATATGTAAAATCAACAACCCAAAATATAATAATCTTTTGAAAGATCAATAACGGATTTGCTTCAGTGGCAACCTATTCTCAAATGGGAATCCCACGGTTTATATGTAAGGAAGTGACGTCATCATATGAGCACCCCTTTTGTGTTCCTTTCAGAATGTTTGTCCAAAGTTGTTTCTGTTGTTTTTGCAGGACTTCCGAAATTTGAAGTACATTAATTTCAGTCATTGCAAGTCGTTGGTTTGCACGCCCGACCTCTCGTGTACTCCAAATCTCGAGGAATTGGATCTCCGTAATTGCAAAGACTTGGTGGAAGCTCACAAGTCCATCGCATATCTCAACAAGTTACAAGTGTTGAATTTAGAGGAGTGCTCTGAACTTAGTGTTTTTCCAAATGAGCTCCAATCAAAAAATCTTCGAGTTCTCAATCTTAAAAATTGCACAAAGTTTGAAAGGTTCCCTGATATTCCACATAAACTTGAAGCCCTAAAAGAGCTTTTTTTAGAAAAAACCCCTCTTAAAGGACTTCCCGCATCAATAGAAAATCTTGTCTCTTTGGAGTGTATGTATTTAAGTCATTGCAAGAACTTGATGAGCCTTCCATCTAGCATTTACACATTACAAAACCTTGTAGACTTGGCTCTTGATTTTTGCACAAATTTAATCAGGTTTCCAAAGTACGAGGATTCAACTAATCCTTGCATGACGACCCAACTTTCAAATTTACATCGGTTAAACCTTTCGGGATGTAATTTGTCTGAAGTAGACTTTCTTGAGAATCTTTCGTGTTCTCCATTCTTGACATTATTAGTTCTTTCGGGAACAATCTTACCGGCCTTCCTACATCCATCAATAAACGCCGTCATTTGTGCGGTTTGCTTGTTCACAATTGCCATCAATTACAGGAGATTCCCGAGCTTCCACCATTTTTGTCTAGTTTTCGGGCGGATAATTGCGAATCTTTGCAAAATTATGGAGATTTAACTTCAATTCATGATATTGTTCGCAGATGGTTGACCATGGCTGATATTTCTTCACATGGCGAGGTTAGATTCTCTCTCTCACGCATATGTGTGCACACACACACATGCATATCGATGTGGACTATACACTGGATTCAATGCGTGGTTGGATATTGCAATAATAGAAAATGCAAGATTGGAGGCTTAAGAAAATCAAACAAATACAAAGTGGTTCCGCATGTGTATGCATGTAATGGAGTTGACTACCGTCTTTTAGGGGAATGATTTCTATCACAGGAGGCTTGTATACTAATGCAAGCAAGGATCAATGGATCTCTACTCGTTTATAGAGTTCGAATTCCAAGTGGAACTCCGTAGGATTACTTACTAAATTCAAATTGAATTTTTTAATTTGGGTACTAATAACAAATTTGGGTACTTTCTAATGATTTATCTTTATTTCAGTCTTTGGAATATTATATGTTTCTTCCTCGAGAAGAGATGCCAGAGTGGGTTCACCCTATTGAAAAGGAGTCCATATCTTTCATGGCTTCAAAAGACTTGTATGACAAGTTTTATGGATTTGCTTTCTGTGTTGCTATCAACAAGCATTATTCTGAGGGGGAACACTCATATGAATTTGTTGCCCATGTTAATGGTAATATATGGGCAGGATTTTCCGTCGATGTTCAACCGTTGGAGTTGGATCATATCCACCTGTTTTATCTCACACTGTCAGAGTTGCGGGGAGTAGTCGATTTCGGTCAAATTGACAGAAGTCATGTAAAAATTGACCTCACAGTATCCGGTAAATACATGAAAAAGTGGGGATATCGAATATTATGCGAGCAACTAGAGAACAATCTAAAAATTATGCTTCAAGATAATCAGCTAATCAATCCAGCTTTACTCTTCGAGATTGATCGTGAATCAATATATTCAGGGGTCGAGAGTTTATTTACGTATGAAGATGGTTCCATCGAAACAAATAGACAGAAACACTTGCAAGATTGTCAAAGGAGAATTGCGAAATATGATTTGATAGGACCAAAGAGAAACGGTGATCCATTCTACACAGAGCAAGACTAAAAGCAAGCGAATCAAGACTGTTGACTGCCAGTTTGACCAATGGAGCAAAGAATGATCGAGAAACTTGCTTAGGAAGCAATTCGTTGGTAAGCAAGCTCCCCCATTTTATTATTATTTTTTGGGCTCTTCTCGTTCTCTTCTCTTCTCTTTGTCTCTTTTCTTTGTTTTGCTAAATCCTCATTTTCTCCACCGACGCCACTTTCAGCATCGCGACTGATCATCATCTTCCATCCGACGCCGCCGAGCTCTGGCGAATTCAAGACCTCCACCTGTCAACGGAATTGACGAACAGAAGAAGTAAGTCTTCCTGAAACAGAGTCCCTAGCGAATCGACGGCGACGGCGGTGGAGACTGGCGAGCGGAGAAGGCGGACTACCACCGCCGACCGAAGCCATGGAAACTGATGAAGCAGCAGCTTGGGTTGAACGATTCTCTGCTGAGGTTCTGAGCTTCACGCAGATTGCTATAGATCAACTCGATTTTGAATTTGATTTGTGCGGTGCTGCAATTGCGCGAGAACTCGAAGAATGCGTCCGTGAATTTATTCGAGAGACGTCGAATAAGGTGCTTCTCCGTAAGTTTGGTCTGTGGATGCTTGGAAGTGAATTCACTGGCAATCGATGTTACACGCTGCAAAATCAGCAACAATCCCCTGTAGGAGGTATAACTTTTCTTTCTTTCTTTTGATAAGTGGCAATTTATTCAAAGAAGTATGTGAAGTCTAGGTTCAATGGAAAAACAAGCGAGGGAGAGTGAAACAATGGGAAGTAGCTTGTCTGTGGTTCAGTTCAGTCTGCTTTTTAGGTGAAAACTGAGCCAATCCGAGTGCTATAGGTTGGGACTCCCTTATGCGAAACCAGGCATTGCTGCAGACAACCAGCCACAGCGGGGTGGGGGTTGGGGTCAGGGTTGGGGGTGCTTTTGAGGTGTCTAGGACATGTGGATGTGTAGCATGAACAATTCCTACAGATGTGCAGCAGGCGAAAGGTTTTCTAGGAATATTGAATCGTGAGAAACTTCGATTGCTGGGATAGGGCTCTGTCTTTATGTTTTATGCGGTGCTTGAAGAGGCAAAACCCTTTTGGAATGAAGAAGATGCAGTGAGATGGCAAGCCACCGGGAAAGGTTGCTAGACGGTCGAGTCCTTTTACCACTTGTTGACTTTGGCATTTGCGGAGAATTGCAAACCAAATTTACTTGGAGCATTAGAGTAATATGGACATCAATTGTGCCCATGGATAACTGGTTAGGTGGTCATTTTCTTTCTTCCTATGGACTTAGGGTATGAAAAAGGAAAAAAAAAAATCACAAGAAACACAGGGTTTATGTAATTTATTCAATAGAATAGAGACAAAAGCACAGGAAGCTGATTGTCAATTCTAACTTCTAAGGCTTTTGCAACTATTTAATGTTCTCTTTTTATGCTTATATGCCATAGCGTTTATGGAGGAAATTGACCTAGAAGCTAAAGCTCCTGGAAGCTTCTTGAATGTTAGTGAAACCTAATTAATGAATGATAAGCTTTTGAGGTACCAAAGATAGGACACACTGGAATGAACAACATGTAGTTTTTCAAATTAGTTGCTGTTTATGCTTTAGAGCCATATCATTTCAACAGTTAGGTGGGATTCGCATATGAATTACAGGATGAGAATGTGGTAATAACCATTACTTGGACTTGCAAGATCTTGATCATATAGCTATGCGGCATGCATTCATTCCATTCGTAGCTATGAGACATGCTGAATATTTCTACTGGTAGCAACTTAATGATGATTTCCTCTTGAATTGCCCATATGCATGTGTGCGTGCATGCATGAGAGAATTTATGACTCTTATCCTCATGTTTTCTTCTTCTAACCAGTAACAGGACCTGTTTGCTTTTCTTATGAAAGGCAAATCTTGCTTTGGACAGCCTTGAAGTTCCAGTTGGGTAAGAAACTGATTTTCAGTAACTAGTTGATTTCAGATATGTTACCTTATTTTCTAATTAAGATGATTAGTATTTTAGTCTAAATTAGTGAATGGTTTTGCAGTCTACTTGAAATATATTTTGATTGATCAGCTGTTCAATTTTTGAGGATGGGAGTGTTATTGCGACAGGAAGAAACTGGACTTTTAAGCCACGAAATGTATGTGTTTGTCATTGCTTCTCCACCCCCTCCTATAAATTTTGGTCAACAGTACATTGTTAGTGTTCTGAATTGATACCCTTGAACTATACACTCGTATCTGTTCAAAAAAAAAAAAAAAACTATACACTCGTAGATTATTGTAAATCATTTTATGTTTCTCCCTTAATTATTTCTTTAATAGGTCTTACAGTAGAATATCTGAACAAATATGTTAATAGTGGAATTTTCCATGCATACTTAGGCTATAAAGGGTTTTTTTTTTTTTTTTCACATTATTCTTTCATAAGATATGACTAAGGCCAACAATAGCAATGTTCTTGCTTTATTATGCACAATGTGTTGCATTTTTCATTAACCATTGTGCTCTATCTGGAGCCATATTATGGTATTTATCTGCTTTTGTGAAGTTCCTGACACTGTTTTCTTAGGATGTGTTTAGCTAACTTTGGTACTTTTTTTCTTGGTATAAAAATGCATTGTGAGCATCGTATTGCCTTTTAAGATGTAAGAACCAATTCTTTAAGCACATTTCTTCATACAATGGTCACATGTACACAAATAGTTTAAGCCTTGTTTCTGGTAGAGATCATCTCCTATCTAACAGTCTATTGTTGGATTTATTTATAGATTTATGATGACAATACACTATTATAAAAGATTTGGTGGACACTAATGAATAGCTGATATGAAAAATATTTGGCGCTTTTAGTATCTTGTGGAACCTACTAGAAGAATGAAGGAACTTTGCTACAAGGTATAAATAAAAATACTATTAGAAAAGGTGGGGTGGCTAATCTAGTAAGAAGCCTCTTTTTCCACGTGAGATTCTAAGCCGCTTCAAGCGAGCAAAACCTGTTGAGTCATGTACTATCTTCTTTAATCAATCTTATAGATACTCTTAATCGGTTAATCTAAAGGAGAAAACATGTCTCATGAAATGGATTTCCTATATTTATGTTAACCTACATTGTGAGAAACCATCTTGTTGACAAAGTTTCTAAATTTGATATGCTTGCTTTGTTTTTCTCCTTGCGCTTTCATAGACAACAAGACATGCAGAGATGGAAGCTCTTTATGTCCTTCAGGAACAGTGGCAGAGGACTGGATTTTCAGCCACAGAAGTTGTAGAGAAGTTTTCAGCATGCTCCCTTTATGTGACATGTGAACCATGCATTGTGTGCAGCAGCATTATCAATCATTGGTACATCTGTTGGTCATACTGAAATAAAACTAAACTTTTCTAAATTGCTTTATTCATAAATAATTATATTTCTCTCACCCATTTTAGGTATAAAGGAAGTGTATTATGGCTGTGCTAATGATAAATTTGGACGCTATGGCTCAATACAGGCATTGCATTCAAGTAGCTCCAAGGCATGCATTTCTGAACTTGCTTTTGTTGCTGATTTCGTATCTACTTAGCTCCACTTTGCAATTGTGACATAGGATGATTGACAACTAAAGCTTACTAGAGGTCTTCCTTATGTTGATCACTGATGGATGTGATTTTGTAGCGATTCTGTTTGTTGTCACTATTTAAATATTGCAACATTTAACCTTTAGAGATAATTTGCTTGCATGAATCTATTTCCTGGAGTACAAACATTTTTTAAAATTGATAATCATAGGAATGAAATGTGGACTTCTTAAACAAAACATATTCTCCTATCAACAAATTGTTTTTGCTTAGATAGTAGCTCCTTTTGCAAAGTGCTTTGTCAATTAGTCTACTAAATTGTCTCTCACGTTATATTTGGACATGTTTTGCAATTAGAATCCATTTTAGGTTTCAAGCTGAGGAACTAGGTAAAAATGCAGAACATTGGGAATATTTGCTGATTTCAATAGAAATTTCATCTATGTTCCCCCCCATTCAAGTGTGCCTAATTGATGAATATTTCCAACTTTTTTCTTGTTTCTCTTTCTTTAATGGAAATAAAGGGTTTCAAATTTTATGGAGGGATAATGGCATGAAGCTATTTATCTCTGGTGAGATTTTATGAACGAGGAAACCATAATGATATGAACGGTGATCAACCATTTTAACCAGCTGAATTGTTTGTTCGAAAGAAAGTTGTAAAACTGAAGTTAGCACCGACTTACATCTAATATCCTAAGGGAAATGATAATTCCATTTCAATGGACCCATAGTTAAATACATTTTTTAAGAGGTTTTTATGAGCATAATAGAGTTATTCTGCTTTTTAAACCAAAGTTTACTTTATCAATCGTTGAAGTTGAAGCAACCTTCATACTTTTAAATTCTAATACTACATTCTTGTAGCCCTCATCCCCTTCCATATCAATTGAGAGGAATTTAGGAAGCCTCTTCTTTTTCTACTTTTCAATCATTTCTTTCAACAAGCTAGATAAAGTACTGTAGCTGGGGCTTTGTGTGATTGCAGATTTTGCTAAACAACTCTCTCTCTCTCTCTCTCTCTCTCTCTCACACACACACACACACACACGCCCACACACACTCACTTACTTCTCCCTACGCACCTCATTTTCCACAGTAAAGATATTATGTTGTCTCCTTGGTTTGGAGAATTATCTGCACATCCCAGGTAAATAATGCCAGCCCGGTGGAATGTTTTATGATGAGAAAGGGTTAATGAAATTGCAAGTATGGAACTAGTGTGTCATTGGTTGGATAAGAACCCGTTCATAAGTTTTTTTATGGCAAGGTGCTCTTTTTGTGATGGCGGCTACATTTTTCCATACTGAGACTAAGTGTAGTTGCTTGAGTGGAGCGATTTTCAGCCATGTAATGGTTGCCATGAATAGGTGTAGAATTTTTGCAGTAAACACAAAAGAGTTTCAAATGGCTAGTAATTGTTTTGGCCAATTTTCAGATGCCCTGTTTATCTAAAATAGCTTTCCTCTAGACTAGGTATTATTAGGTTGCCATTTGAGAAATGGGACGTTATGTCCTTGTTTAAGGAATAAGATGAAATGCAGTATGTTAATAGTTAATAATCCATTGGTTAGACTCGTGGAGAAAAATATCTTCTTCCTCGATCCCTATCATGAATTACTAAACATATATGGTTCTTGGTCGAGCAATTCTCCAATTTGAGCTCTTAAGTAGCAAATATTTCAAGAGACTAGTCAGACCATAACCTTTTAATGCTTCTGAGATCATTAGAAAGCTTTGGAAACTCATTACATACAGAAAATATGGTGTTGAAATAATTTGTCTATGCAATGATAAAATGAATTTGGTTTTCCTCTGTTCTAAGAACCCTGTAACATGAATGTCATTTTGCTTCGCCATTTTTCCCCTCCTTTCCAATTCATTTGCTATTTATAACATTGTGTAATCTTTTTTTTTTGTTTGAGTGCTAAAAATATATGCTGATTCCTAATATTTTGATTTCAGCTCCAAAGCCACATAGGCCATGGGTTGCTCAGGCTTCTCATTTGATTTATGTGCATTAATTCTTCCAGTTGAATCCTTCCGTGCCTTTGCACAAGTAGGTAAGACCTTTCAGCTTATGATTCCTCGCTTTTCTAAACATCATGTATAGATTTATGATGCACCTTTGCTGTGTGTTGAATGATTCTCAGTTGTACATATAACATTTGGGCTGCATTGTGTGACCTTTCAATATTATAGCCTGTTAACAATGGAACGACATTAATTAGCGTGCTGTGGCATTGTTTCTTGCTTTGGCAGTATCACTGATGCTCATGTTAAGATTGAGTCGACTTATGGCTAGCATTCTATTTTGTGGTAAGAGGATGTAGTTAAATATCTAGCATTCCATAAAGTGGCTTTAAAGATTTTGTGCACTCTGGCTGACAATGTGTGTGCCATTTACCACTTTCGAATCACAGAATTTCCTCAAGGTGCCTGAGAGAAGAAGCTTGATTCCTGTCCAGATCAATTTTTGCCGGGATGGTCATGTGTTCATTGAGGATTGCACCTACAATCACAAGTTCATTTCAAGCTTTAACTCGATTATTAGATCATTAAGATAACTTACGGCATAACCCTATGTAGACACACTTTTCTGATGCTAATTTTTGTCATCGGCATATTTTGTAATCTACTTGATTCTTTCTTTTTTGTGTTTTTTCAAACTTTGAGTTAATTCTAGGCATGTTGTTGATGAGCATTGGAGTTCAGACCGTATCATGTGTGATACCTAATGATGAGAGAAGTGGTAAATACTGTGCATGTGATTCGCATGGATTTCCTACCAAAGAATGCATTGACTGGATTTAAGCTTCTTGATTGTACCAATTTCATCTTAAATACTTGAATTAATAATATTGTAAAGTCAACTAAGATTGTGATCATTGTTGACTTTGCCTAGCATATAACTGGGAGCAAATATCAGTGGTTTGATTGGTCACCTGGTAACCATGATTAGTTTAGATAGTCACGTGTGCCTCCAAGAGTACATGAAAATCCCAATGTTTTGCTCGGTCAAGAGGCAATTGACAATTGCTTCTTCCCTAGGTGTGCTTTCTATATTCTTCTTTTTTGCATGAGAGACCTTTTTTCTTCTTGTCATATAATGTCAAATTGTCATATAATGTCAAATTGAGTTAGGACCGATTCTTTCATAATCTATTAAAACATTTGAAATATACCAAAACATTTGTTTGAAAGATATTCTCAAACGAATAGGAAGATGGTAATTTTAGAATGTGATGGAAATTTTTATAAAATGCGAGCTAATATTGATTGCAGAATATTTTAGTCTGTCAAAAATACATTATAACTTTTATAAAAACTTTTATAAAATATACGAGAATGTTATATTGCCCTATGTGATATATAAGGCTTAGCATATCTCGATTATTATAATAATGTGGTCGGCCGATAATGATCTATAATTGATGGGTCTATTAAAATATGCTACATAAATAGGTTATGGTTTTCGTTCCCCACCTAATTCCATGCGTCTATGATATATCCATCAAGACCGTCATAGGAAAAAAAGAGTAAAGCCTAGTCCTGAATTTGTATGGCTTTATCTATACCTCTCAATGCAAACACGATAATTGGCTAATCAAGTATGTGTTTTTTATTCTAAGGCTAGCTATTCGAAATTCTATACTCAAGTTTTGTATCATTGAATTTCTTGCGTGTGGTATAAGAGCAGCTATATATGGGTTCAGAATTCACACGAATTTCTCGATGTAATTACATGGATAGTGCATGTAATTCATGATTTACTAGCGAGTTGGGGAATTTGATTCTTTTGGTTCCTTATTTTATATATTGATACGGGATTTTAGTTACCCAATTCATGGTAAATAACATGTTTCTTATTTTATATATCAATCTCCTATACTAAGATATTGCATTAAGGTAATTAACATATTTCTTATTTTTCTCCCTAAAATCCATTCTAATCAATGTGTCTGTTCGAAGGGAATTTTTTAGTCGACAAACTATTGTTATGACTTAATTAAGCATGTCAAAAGGTTTAATTCGATTAGTGAATCCAAATCAAGAACTTAAATTGTAAGGTAATTAAAGGGAATTACATCACCACGTATATGGTGCCTGCTTGAAATTCTATATTCAAGTGATGCCAAACATTAATTTAATAAAATTATAAAAAGAGCTTGAATTGATTTTATTGAATTGTGATACTATCGGGAAGTATGAAGTTAAGGATGTTATGTTGTACTCCTCCCCCATTGTCCGCGAGTTCATAATATCATTTTTTTTTTTTTGGGGAATTATAAGTTTGAGCTTGAATTGATTATATATAGTAAATCTTCACTAATATCACCTAAATGGCCTCATATCTTTTCAATTTTAATTTTATTTGACCAAGCTTTATTCAAAACATGCGTGTTCGATGGCCGACCAGTTTTTTCATAAATGATCGGGGCTAGGACTATTTGGTGCACACTTACCATGCTCATGGATCATTTGAGACGAACTCAAGTTCACAACACACTAAGAAAATGGCGGGCACCTTTGATAAAACGGCCGCACTTCAATAGGCTAATTAGGATTTTCCAACTTTTACTTCTATACAGAAATGTGATACCCATACGATCGGTGTTTGTATAGAAGTGTGTTGATATTAGAATGACTCTTTGACTATAAATTTGTCAGGGGAATTTTGTGACATCGAACTCGATTTTTCCGTTTCATCATTGCGTAGGCTTTAATACATCTATTGTTCTGCACAGACTTGGTTTTGTCCCTTTGGGATTGTATGAACTTTTGATATGACTATTAGCTTAGATCATCCATCACTCAATAATACTTGACTGACCAGTTCTATAATATGCACTTGATATGATGAAGAGTAGGTGGCAAATCGATAGATCGGGTCAAGTTAGACATGAGTCTAATATATTTGCTTATTTACCCATTTAAACTATTTAGGATTATAGTTAAAAATAAAATCGTAATTCAAAAGTATTACGAATCGCTAACCCTTCAAACTATGATTCTTAAATTTCCTACATTTTCTTGAATTAAAATCTTTGCAATCTTTGGAAGTTAAATCTTTCTTGTTTCAAAAAAAAAAAAAAAAACTTAAAATAGAAAAAGGAAAACCATTACGAAACCAATAGCCAAGTATCAAAAGAGTTCCTTCTTTTAAATTGAAAAGGAAAACAAAAAAATTTAGAAAGAGAAAAGGAAAAAAATGAAAAAAGGAAGGGGAAGAGAGAGAAAGAGAGAGAGAGAATGGCCTTCTCTTCCAATCATGTATTTCGCATGTATTTTATTTGAGGTTGTTAATCGCTGAACGTATTGTACTTTAAAATTAATTACATATATTTGTTTAATCATAAAGTTAATTTATGCACTTTGATCTTAAAGATAATTTAAGGAACACAGAAGCATGTGCTTGAAATGTGGTAATATGGATCCATCTCGAGTGTTCTTAGAATCCTAATACCTGTTTCGTCAGAATTTCTCCCGTGATGAAATATCCTTCACCAAAAATCGCACTTTGACTTTTAATTGAAAGGAAATCAACGTCCCCACATCGAACTCCTAATAGAAAATATCGCAGGGAATTAGGAACCAACAACTCACAACTTTATACAAAAAGGATCATATAGACATGACCCATACCAAAATTTAATCGACGACACGATCCGAAATTTACAAACTTGATGTGGTAACTAGATGTTAACAAATTACGCTGGAATTTAATCGACGATACAATACTCAAAATAGCGATACACACTGAAATTTAATTGACGACACAAATCTGAAAATTACAACTAAAAAAATAAAATACAATACAGGAAAGTAAAGACACTGAAAAATTAGTAAAATTGTTTGATTTGTACAAGGGGTCCTTAGCAAATGTTCGATGGTATTTATAATGGTTATGGGATAACTTCCCCTAATAGGTGCTCCAACGGTTGTATTTCTCTCAAACGATCTCCACTAGTTACCTCCGCCTTCCTTTATTTCCAAGAGTTTTGCATCCATGCTTTTCACGATCTCCTGACTTGTAGACAGTTATTCCATTTGAAGGTGCCTGCTCCTCACTTCATGATCTTATTTCGAAAGTAGCAACCTTTCCCTCCGAAACAACGTGCCCACTTTAATTTTTAACTGCTCTGTCAATTGTGAATCCTACAATTGCGCCTTAACGCTTCTAAGTTGAAGACCTTTCGATGGATCTAATGTCTTGACTCAAGTCAATTACCATTTTCCTATACTTTTCAAGCCTCTGAAAAACTTTGATGGTGTGCTGCTCTTTATTCATCGGTATTCATAACTCAGTTAATTGTCATCGTATATTGACAATTGAACATGTGCTATTGATGTGAGTCAGTGTCGATCACCAAATATTCACTCCTACAGTCACCAACAAGATGTCTCTTGCATGATAACGTTAACCTATTTTTCACATGATTGTTTGTGCTCAGCAACTCAGGTATCAAGCGTGTGCTTGTTTGTATTCATGACTTGACTATTTTTTGTGCAAACAATACCCAACCATCTTCGAGGTCCAAGCATAAGAAAATGTATCATTAGGACATGTATTTATCTTTATTTATAAGAATATGTGTCAACAAATTTGTAATTAGTCTTTTAATATTATTATTTCGGGGGTGCATCCATGTTTTGTCCAATATGGCTCTTACTCATTGGCAACCTAATATTAAAACATTACTTTCAAATGGTATAGTCTCATCAAATTTGTTTATAACTTAGGACCAATAAATCTATAATTAGAAGCCAGGTATACATACACAACAAATGGCAAAAATCTAGGAAACTCAAAAGTTATATCGCATCAAATGTATTTTTTCTTTTTTGTTGAGGAATTTATTTAAAAGAAAAAAAAGATAATACGGATGAATAGAAGGGTGAGGTGACGGAAGCAAAACCTCAAAGAAGGTTCTAGAAGATGGTGCCCAGCTGGAGACGAGAGATTCTCTGTAACGGCATGGGAGGAGCACGTCACTTCACTGAGAGATTAATGGATTTCGGCTCAAGAAGATCAAAGAGAGTCGGCTGAGGGGCCTGAAGACGATCAAGCTACTGTTCCGCATGTTGCTGGTTGATCTTACTTCGAATCAGGCCGTGAATTCGAGCCCGAGACGGCGTAATTTTACTTCGCAATTTTGTTGACCGCCAGATGTTTGATAATATGCCTCTAAGTCGCAGACATTGAATAGATCGCGATTTCGTTGACCCATCCTTTTCTTAGTGCATTGATTCGATTCAGGTTATGTTTCATCATCGTCAAGATTGATTCTGAACGTGTACTGTTCTGTCCGTCTCTTCTCTGTATTGGCATCTTTCTTTGCTGCGTTCGATGACAATGGCCACTGACGAGAGGGATCGGCATTCAAACGGTAGAAATATGTTTGTGTGCTGGACCTGCAAGATCTTGATCTTATAGCTGCAATATATGCATTCATTCCTTTAGTAGCTGCATATTTCTACTGCTTGGTTGGTGCATCAATTGGACTCCATTGAAACACGATTTTCCCATATGGGCAGTTTATGCTAGTTTTGTCTGGAGAATTCTATGGTCTCCTAGAGAACATGCATGCTCCGAAAAAGTCCTTTTTCTTACCTGGTCATCTGTCAAAACACTTGGGTATGGATAGTGCTCCATACTTTTTGGGAAAAGTACTTCCACATTTAAAATTAGGAAGTCATTTTTTCCTTATTTTTAAACTTGGTATTTTCTGGTCGACTGAAGTCATTTTTCTTTGACCAGCTTATTTTCCCGCACCAAACACTAAAAAATGGAAATAGAAGTTTTCTGGCAAAATATTTTCCTTCAAACAAATAGAGCCTAAGTCAAAATTGAGTTTCATCTTTCCAAACTACCTTTGATCATAGTAGAAATATAATTGGTCTTTAAGGACCACATACTTTATAAATAAATACTAATTTGCATCTATGCATAACCACCTAATTATGCACGCGTGCATCCCCTTTAACCTTTTTTCTTTTTTTCTTTTCATTAATTCCTCTTAAACCAGGTTAACTACGTATATCCTAAAATAAATTTCTGTTATTCTTTCTTCTATCATTCTTTTTCTTTGTTTTAATTCTTTCTCTCCACCTTCTTTCTTTGATAGCTCCTAAGCTCCTTCCTTATCTTCACCGTAGGCAAACTTTGAACTCCATTGACGCCATTTTCAATATCTCGATTGCTCATCTTTCATCCGACTAGTGAGCCTTGACGAGTGGAAGATTGCCACTTGCCAATGGAGCCGACAAACAGAGGAAGTTCTTCGTAAAACAGCCTAGTGAACTGAAGGTGGCGGAGACTGGCGAGTGGAGGCAGCAGACTACCACCACTGACCGAAGCCATGGAAACTGATAACATAGCTTCGGGTGCACGATTCACTCCTGAGGTTCTGGATTTCATCCAGCTTGCTATAGATCAGGTAATGCTTGGCACAGCCGATTATATTAAGTTGATGAAATACTTGAGCTGAAGTTTGAGTTTGATTCCTTTGGTGCTATAATTGCATGGGAACTTGAAGTTGAATTTGGACAAGAGACGTTGAATAAGTGTTTCTTTGTAAGTGTTGTCTGTGGATGCTTGGTAGTGCATCTGTTGGTAATCGACATTACATGCAGCAAAATCGGCAACAATCCCTAGAAGGTATAGGTTTTCTTTCTCTCTTTTCATAGGTGGTAATTTATTGAAATAAGTAGGTGAAGTCTAGGTTTAAAGGAAAAACAAGCAAGGCTGAGTGCAACAAAGGGAAGTTGGGTGTACATGGGGTGCTTTAGTCCTCTTTTCAGGCAAAAAACGGAGTCAATCCGGGTGCTGTAGGTTGAGAGGGAGGGAGAAATGGATTTGGGTCCTTTTGAGTTGTCTAGGAAATGTGGATGTGTAGTATGTGCCTATTATAAAGATGAGCAGCGGGTGATAGGTTTGCCAGGACAATTAAATTGTCAAAAGCTTCGATCACTGGGATAGGACTCCGTGTTAAGTTTCATAAGGCTTTTGAAGAGGCAAAACCAGAGAGGAATGAGGAAGATGCAATGAGATGGCAAGCCACCAGGAAAGGTGTTTGCTTGACGGTGCAATCCTTTTACCACCTTTTGACTTTAGCACCTAGGGAAAATTTAAAACCAAATTTACCTGGAGCACGAGAATAATGTCAACATCGGTTGTACCCATGGATAATTGGTTGGGTGGTTATTTTCTTTGGCACTATGGTGTGGATATGGTAAAAGAAAAAAATCACGAGAAACACAGAGTTTACATAAGTTATTTGGTGGAATAGAGACAAAATCCCAAGATGCTGATTGTCAATTCTGATTTGCGAGGGCTTCACAACAGGGATCTCTCTTCCTCCTTATATGCCATAGCATTTGTGAAGGAAAATGACCTAGAAGCTAAAACGCCAGGAAGCTTCTTGAATGTTTGAGTGAAACCTCATTAACGAAAGAAAAGCCTCTGAGGTACCCATGATAAGACACACTGAACTGAGCAACATGTAGTTTCTCAAATTAGTTCTCATTTTTGCTGTGCTGTTGTTAGAGCTGTATTAGTTTAACTGTTAGGTGGGATTTGCATCTGTATTGCAGGATGAGCATGTGGTAAGACATGCATTTGTTCCATTGGTAGCTGCATAATGATACTGAAACATTTTTACTGCTGGCAACGTGATGCTGATCTCCTCTTGAATTTGCCTTTATGCATGCATGCGTGAGAGAATTTTGACTCTTATTCTCATATTTTTTCTCCTAACAAGTAACAAGATCTATTTCCTTTCTTATATAAGGCAAAGCTTGCGTTGGACAGCCTTGAAGTTCCAGTTGGGTAAGACACTGGTTTTCAGTAACCATGTGCATTGCATATATGTTACTTTATTTTCTAATTAAGATGATTAGTATTTCAGTCTTAATTAGTGAATGATCTCAGATTGGACTCTTTGATTAAACAGCTGTGTGATTGTTGAGGATGGGAATGTTATTGCGGCAGGAAGAAACCGGATAACGGCCTGCGTGTCCTGCCCACGGGGACAACAGGAGCAGAGGAGCCTGTCGTCATGATGAGATTTCACGCCGTTTTCCCAAATCTCAGATGCTCTTGCACACGTTCATTCCCTTCTTCGTGGGTCAGTTCATCCGAAACCTGCACCCATCTCTCCAAGCGCTTCTTCAGACGTGCGAGTCATGCGACCTGTGATGGTCCTACAGTCTCTGGACACCATAGGAATGAAAACCCAGATGAAACTCGGGAGGTTCTGGACAAATTTCAATGCCCAGATGTTCGTTCATTTACGAAGATGATCGTGGGTCGCTTGCAAACTGGCTGCCTTGATGACGCCCTGAAACTGTTCTACGAAATGCCCGTGAGAGATGCAATTTGCTGGAACACGATGATCAAAGGCTGCTTGGACTGCGTGGACTTGACGACGGCGGAAGAGCTTTTTGATGAAATGCCTGAACCAAGTGTTGTTTCGTGGACAACGATGATAAATGGGTTCTTTCGATTTGGACAGGTTGAGCGGGCAGAGGTATTTTTCAAGCAGATGCCCATAAGAGATCTTGCTGCATGGAATGCAATGATTCATGGGTATTGTGAGAATGCCAGAGTGGACAAAGCTGTGAAATTGTTTGAGCAAATGCCTTCCCAAAATGTGATCTCATGGACTTCGATGATTGGTGGGCTTGACCAAAACGGTAAGAGTGAAGAAGCTTTAAATGTATTTGAGAGAATGTTCAAGTCCGGTGTTGTGCCCAATCCGAGTACTTTGACGTGTGCATTGAGTGCCTGTGCAAATGCATTGTCTTTTCCTCTTGGCATGCAGATTCATGGTCACGTTCTCAAGTCAGGATTCTGCCTTAGCGTATTTGTATGTGCTTCTCTTATCACGTTCTATGCTAACTGCAAGCAAATTGAGAAAGCAACCCAAGTCTTCTATGAAGCAGTGCATAGGAATGTGGTCATATGCACGGCTCTTCTAACTGGTTATGGCTTGAATGGTAGGCATGAAGATGGCCTGAAGGTGTTCAATGACATGATGAGAGCAAGTGTTCTTCCTAATCAATCTTCATTTGTAAGCACTCTAAATTCTTGCTGTAGTTTAGAGTCTCTAGATCGAGGTAAGGAGGTCCATGCTTCAGCTGTAAAGCTGCAATTGGGAAGTGATGTATTTGTTGGCAATTCTCTTGTAGTCATGTATAGTAAGTGTGGGGCTGTTGATGATGCTGTTGTAGTGTTCAAAAGACTCAAGGAGAAGAACATCGTCACCTGGAATGCCATTATTTGCGGGTGTGCACAACATGGCCGAGGGATGTGGGCTATGGAGTTGTTTAGCCAAATGATACGCGGACTGGTACAACCAGATGAGATCACACTCACGGGACTGCTTTCTTCTTGTAGTCATTCTGGGATGTTACAAAAGGGGAGATGCTTGTTCAGATATTTTAGTGAGAACACTTCTATTGAATTGAAACACGAGCATTATGCATGTATGGTGGATGTTCTAGGACGATGTGGGAAGCTAGAGGAAGCAGAGGATTTTGTAAGAAACATGCCCCTTAAAACTAACTCCATAGTGTGGCTTGCTTTGCTTAGTTCTTGCAGGATGCATTCTAACCTAGATTTGGCAGAAAGAGCTGCAAACTATATTCTTGGCCTAGAACCACATTGTAGTGCTGCTTACGTTTTACTGTCCAACTTCTATGCTTCTGCTAATAGATGGGGTGATGTCTCGCGATTAAGAGTGACTATGAAGGATAAAGGGATTGTGAAGCAACCAGGTAGAAGTTGGGTTACTATAAAGGGGCAAAAGCATTTATTTCTTTCCGGGGATAAATCCCACTCTTTGAGTGAGAACATATATTGGAAGCTGGATTGGTTGAATATAAAGTTGAAGGAATTGGGTTATCTTCCAGATAAGAGGTTCTCTCTCCATGACGTGGAAGATGAACAGAAGGAAGAGTCATTATTTTACCATAGTGAAAGGCTTGCTGTTGCATTTGCATTGATTACTACCGTCGAGGGTAGTACAATAACTGTAATGAAGAATCTTCGCATTTGTGGGGATTGTCATTCTGCAATTAAACTGATTGCAAAGATTGTTGATCGTGAGATTGTTGTGAGAGATTCCAGCCGCTTTCATCACTTCAGGAGTGGCATATGCTCTTGTGGGGATTATTGGTAGCGAGGGCATAAGTTTATTTATCCTGTCATGAACCTGTAAAGATCCTGAATTTGCTCATTATGTTAAGCATTGATGAGAGTGGATTAGCTAACACAAGCACTATTTAATATGGGCTTGCTTTTATGATGTAATAGACAATGAATTCATGTGGAATCCATGGCTTTTTTTATCAGCGTTGGCTTTGTCTAGGAGGCCAAGGGAGTTCAAGTATTTCTCAGTTGTATGAGTTGGGCATGTGGAAAGTTGGAGACTTGGGAGGAAATCTTGCATTGGATGGCATTGCCATCCACTGGCTCCATGCAGGGATTTCTGTTGAGAATTGAGTATTATCACTTTCCTTATGGCTTTGATCCCACCATAAAAAAAGGAAGCTATTCACAAGTAAGATATCCCTTCTGCAGAATTAAGTTAAGTGAGAACCCAGAGCCTTGGAAATAGCTACTTTCCATCTCTCTCGCAGAGAGGTAGAAATTGCGGCATATAGAGAGAAGGAAGTACTGCTTGGTAAAATAAAAGAAACCTGCCTTAGAGAAGTAAGTATCGCTTGTTAAAAGAAAAGAAGCCCCCCCAAACAAAAGAAAGGTACCTTCCCTGCCTCTTTTTTTGTGATTTGGAATTGAAAGTTGGTCCTTTTTTGAAAAGTCCCATCAATTCTTGTCCTCTATTACATCCTTAGAGCCTTTCTGTCTCTTCATCAGGTCCATGAGATGCAACAAAAGCTTCTTCATCTCTGGATGAAATTCGACTTCACCTAATGTTCTCTTACAATTTTGCTGGATCTCTTCAACAAATCGACAGTACTGAGTGAGATTACTTTATTTGTGGTGCCAAAATTAGTATTCTCATGTTGTATGTGTTGTCCAAGTTGAACAGATGTTAGTAATAGAAATTGGTAGTCATAAGAACACAATAATATCCCAGTGTTCTAGCACAATTGATCAGTTATTGTTTTATGCTTATGTATTGCACAAGAAGTGGAAACTATTTCTTTTAACAGTGATTAGTCAACTCTTCATTTTGCAGTTTTCAGTATCCTAAGAGGTCTGTCTTCCTAAGAGTTCTTTTGCTTTTCTGGTGGATTTTTTTGTGTCGTGTGGGGTTGAAGTCCATAACTCTTGTGCCATCTATTTTCTCACGTCTTCCTAATATTTGGCTTGGGCTCCCAATTGCCTGAGTCTTACTGACCACAATGGATTTATGTTGAAGATGAATTTCACAGTATCTCTGACAGTAACATTGTGGCACTTCCTTTTAGGATTCCTTTTTTCTAATGGTGAAAGCTGGATCTTAGAGTGCATTTTAATTTATATTCATGACAATGCTTACTTGACGTTAGTTTGCTTGTTGTAGGTTTTGGGTTGTGCTTACTAAGTTTTACACTTTTCAGAAATGTAAGTTACACTTGGCATTTCATTTGAAGCTATGTGTGCTTTAAGAGAAAAGATTATGGATTTTTGTTGGACTATTCTATATTCTTTGGTCTCCTTAAACTTGCACATTATGTCAAGACTGGAGAGTTATCTCCCAAAATGTCTACATAAACTGTGTTAGATTTTTTCTCCTCCTGCTTTACTTGGTCAACGAAATGCTGACTCTCCTCGCCCTTAAGTTACTTTTTATCTTGCCGTTATGTTTAGAAAGCATGACTTCATTCTGGCCTTATTTGAAGAACTAGTTCTCTTTCGAGGTTAGAGGTATAAATGTTGAAGAACTGACTCTGTTGACATCTGGTCAGGAATGTTGCGATTTTTTGACTACTGGAAAGTATGTTCTCATATGCTGGGTAAAACGGAGCTCTATCATTTGTTTACATGTGAATATGATAGATATCCAAGAGATCTAAACTCGTCATTCTTGAGAGTCGTGTCATGTTGTGATCTGATTTGCAATAAAGCTTTCTTCAGATTCATCACTTGCTAGCTTGCATTAGATGTTTATAACATAGCATACATATATGGCTGTGCAATGTCTTTATTCCCTCTCACATGGTTCATAGATTACAAAGGTTACTTTTTCAATGAAGGCTTCACAAGATAGTCATATAGACATATCTTGTGTTTTTTGTAGTGTGGAAATGATAAAAGAGGTTTCACTGGAGAGTGATTTGGCTATTTTGATTCTTGGCCTTTGCTCTGCAAGAAATAGAAAGAGAAGCATGTAAGCAGCTTTTTGAAGTACATGTAGAAGATTGTCATTAGGAGACGATTCTTGTAACTAGTTTTCTTAGGACTTTTCTTTTTTTTGTCAAAAGAACTTAAAAGTTAATTACTTCAATTTTTAAAGGAATAGGAATCTCAATAGTACGTTAATGGAGTGGGACCTAAAACTTGAATATGATGATCTTCCCTTAATGAGGGCGTTGTCTGAGCTACGTGTGTCAGGAAGAATAGAGTTAATATTACATCTATAAGTATAAAAGCTTACACGATTTATTGACATTTTCTAGGCATCTATAATGCAACTTAACAACCGTATTAATGACCATTAACAATTTTAAATGATAGTTTGTTACATTAGTTACAATCCATGACTACTTGACTCCCCTTGCAAATAGCTGTATGAAGAGATAAATCCCTCTTAGTCAAGAATGAGGCTAATATATTTAGTTATCTCCTGCACTCACGGCAAAGTTTCTGGTAGTAACAGGTGAATGGGGTGCCCGTACAGTTTGTGCAGAGCCTTTTTATTGCTACTGAATAGGACATTTTTCCCCACGACTCATTGGGAATAATTTCAATTTTCATGTAAATAATATTTTCATACCTTTTTAGCTGTATTTTTAGTCATTCTTGCAAAGTAAATGAATACATGTAACTAATACATAACTGAAATAGCTATCCACTTTTCAAACCCGCAAAACTAACCATCTCTCTGCAACAGATCCGTAATGTTTCCACCCTTCTCTCTTACTTCACTTTGGACTCATTTAAGGTGTTGAAGGGAATGGAGCAAGAAATCTTCAATCAATTCATGAAACTGAGTTGTCATGTCATTCGAATTGATCGCATCAAGAACTCCCTAGAGTATGGAAGTCCACAAAAGCAGGACCCAAAGCTGGGACTCTTGAATAGAGTGTTGAAGCGTCGAAAAGGGAAACAAGTGATGCGGAGGAAAGGATTAGATCTTATTCAGTGAAGATTGTGATGCCAAGAAGCGCTGTGGCCCGAGAGGACAAATTAGAAGCCGGTTCGTATTCCATGCTCACTACTCTCTATTTCACTTTAGAGGGTGAGTTGAAGTTGTTAGAAAATGAAGGCCTTGTTTGATAAGCAGCTAATTCTTGACTATTTCTATTTTTTTGTTTCTTCAAACGAAAAAGAAACAAAATTGTTTGGTAATGTCAACTAATTTTTTATTCCCAAGAATCAAGCAGTGGTCATGGAATGGATTTGGAACATAACTAAAGAAGTCGAAAAAAGTTGCTTCTTTATTCTCAAGAATAATTTCTAAAAATAATATATTTTCTTTTTTTTTTTCTTTACTTTTTTTCCTCCTCTAGCTGGTGCCGCTGAACTCGATGATGGCTGGCGACTCATCGGAGCCTCACTAGCCTTTGTCATGGCCAGGCGAGGCTGACCTCATTGAGGGCCAATCGGGTTTCCAAGGCTCGCGACCAACTAGAGGAGGAAGAAAAAGAGATGAAAAAAAGAAAAGAAAAAAAAAAGGAAATCTCAAAAAATCATTAAAAATTTAAAAAATTTTAATTCACAAAAATATTTGAAGGTTATACTAAACATATTCATGTTTTTTTTTTTTTTTTTTTTTCTATTCTGGAATAAGAATTTTGTGTAGTTACTAACGCTTTCGAATTCTCAAAATCTCACTTAGGAACAAAATCAAAACTATTTCTCAGTAGAAATTGTTTTTGAGAGCAGAATAGTTATTAAACGCACATGAAGAGTTCAAGATTTCTCTGAAACCTCTATTCAATGGGGCAAACACCAACTCAAATGCTATCACAGTGGATTGATGAAGATCCACAATGAATGAAGATGAGATGGATGAGGAATCGCTGTTCTCATAGTTGATCGGTGAACAGTTTGATTGATTTCTCTAGCAAAATCGAGAAATGATGCTTTTTATGAATGGCATGATGTTGTAAAACCATTGGTGTCATGGAGGAGGTGTAGAGGTCTTTGGATGAAAGTGTGAAGCAATGGGTGATGCTACAGGTTGTGATAAAATGAAGTTGGAGGAATTGAAGGTAAGCTTGAAGTGATGGACAATGTATTGGTATGCATTTTTAGTATTTCCTTTTAATAAATTACGGTATATATCGTCGATGATAAAAATGATTTACAAAAGTGGCTTTATACTTATGCCCTTTAAGGATACTATGTCCTAGCATTAATTATAGATTGGTCGATTATGTAAAATTTCCTGCAACTGACATGTACTATATATTTCTAATTTTTTTTCTCTCTTTTTTGTTCTTGTTTCTCTATGTGATGATCAAGATTCAAGATGACTCGAATTTATACAATTTCTCCGTGGGGGAGAGACCAGTAATTGTAGAGAACTTGTCAAGTGGTTGGCATGAGATTCTTCGGTAAAAGAGTTAGCAAAATATTTTAACCCATTATAAATGGATTGAATAGGGTTTTATAAAAACAAAGCCGGTTATAAATGGATCCAAATGGGTTTACCTCATGCTCATAAAACAACACATTTTAATTGGGTTGTTTGCTGCTTTTTAGCTGTTGGGGCCGTGCACATTGCAGCCCATATGTACTCTACTCAGAAAAAAATTGCTTCTGCACATATTAATATCATGTGATCGATTTTGCCCCGGCTGAGGTTAGCTTGTTTCAATACGCTTAGAAACAATATGAGCTTTTTTATAATTTCAAATTTGAAAATGACAACAGTATCCTTAATTTTTGAAATATTACGACAGAAAATGACACACACAATATATGCTGGTATCGTTTGTACAAGTCGCAATATTGACTATGATATCGTTTGCATACACTGTTTTCTTTTGTACTTTTAACTCTTTCAGATTCTTTTATTATGAGATCATTTTACTTAATTTGGTTGTTCTCATTTATTAGAATAAAAATTCTAAATTATTATACAATAGTCAATTCAATTATGAACTTTCTAGTTTGTCAACTTTTGTCTTAAATATTTTGAGGATTTATCAATCTTTGCTGGAAAATCATTATTACATTAACTCTGCCACAAATTCAGAGTTGAGTCACTCCCCCTCTGTTCAAACTACAAACTGTCAGTTTCTTTCTTCGTTTTTTTTTTTTTTCGGTCAACTTTTTTTTGTTACTTTCTCATCATAAAAATTACATTTTAAAATTATTTCATATTTCGACCACGATTATTATTCATGGGTAATGCCTTTTGTCTAAAAAAAGAGAAATTGTAAACTTTTCTGCTCAGCTGGACTTCACACATTCTAGTGATGAAATCAAATTTTGACGTGTCAATCTCAGCTCAACTTGATTCAAATTATTGACTTGAATTTGTTCCCAAGGAATTGAAGGATGAGAATTTACAATGAGAACTTATGATCTTCCACAGATTAAGTTCAATTTTTGCAGTAATCACTGAACAAATTCCTCTTCACCTATAAATTAGAACATAGAATACAAATTGGAATTCACTTTTAGCCACAATCCAAAAACTGATTATCATCTATTACGATCGAAGAATGGAAACACAATTTTAAATTTGATATGCTTGCACCATTACGATCATCCCCGTCGTTTGAAAATTTTATTCCACGGATACCATTTACTATGGAATATTGGGTCATACACACTAGATAGATAGGTCTCATACCATAATCACCCTTTTAACAATTAAGATTTAATGGATTAAGTTTAGACATGATATCATTATAGAGAAATTCTAGAAGCTAACCCTTATGCATTAGTGGTACAATTATCAATTGAACAGAAATATTGAGTGAACTTAGTGCATAAACAAAAATTACTTTGAACTGTCCAAAATACTAGTCTCAATATGAATGTCTTCAACTTTACGGTTCAGATTTAGTTTACAATGTATATTTTCATTTAATAATATCTTACTTATTAGATTCTAAAACTTGCCTCCACATTTGACTTGTGGTGGTGGCATATGGCACTTTTGATGAGAGCTTAAAATTATCCAAACTTCGAGGCCAAATTGAAGCGACAGTATAATTGCAGTAGGGAAGTGCATGTGCGAAAAGAGAGAATGTTCAGTGCTCCAAAAACATTCATAAAAATATTTTTTTCTCTAAAGCATATTTAAAAGTTCGTAGCACTTAATATAGAATAATTACTTGGGTGGTGATGCTTTGAAAGCATCTGACATTTTCTCATAAAGACAAACTACTGATGATGAGTTGTTGCTGGCTCATTTATATAATATATTATTTAAAAAAACATATCCATATAATATATTATTTTAAAGCATTTTCTTATTCACACATAATTATTATTTGTCACACTTTTGTCGGTCCAATGGCGTGTCTCCAAGCCGAATCACATGTCCGCATGATATATCATTCAGAGATTCTTCGCAGTAAAGACTAGACGAGAACACACAATTGGCTCTTGATTAAGAAAATATTATAGGTTCGATACCCAAAATCTTTGACCGTCAAACCTACCATCTTGATGCACATGGTGCCACCACAGTTTTTATAGATCCTTTCATTCTATGCCACTTCTCTTAGGTAGGCCTAAGCAAGTCTTTTAAATTTTTATTGTTTGTCGTAGAAAATACTGCCTTCATTTTGGTGTTTAAGATGAGATAATGACACTTTTAAGATTTAATAAAAGGTAACCTCTTAAATTTTTACGGATGGGAAAAGTAACAAATAAGACATACTATGATAGGAAGAAAGATCATGGGAGGAAGTTCCATTGGAGGGATTAAAGAGACGCAAGAGATCATTGATTTCGCAGCAAAGCACAACATAGTTGTGGATATTGAGGTTATTCCTATGGATTATGTGAATGCTGCCATGGAGCACTTGTTAAAGGCAA
Source organism: Eucalyptus dawsonii (assembly GCA_016097615.1). Taxonomy (NCBI): domain Eukaryota; kingdom Viridiplantae; phylum Streptophyta; class Magnoliopsida; order Myrtales; family Myrtaceae; genus Eucalyptus; species Eucalyptus dawsonii. The sequence continues at coordinate 43,348,053 of CM027875.1, forward strand.
ATGTTAAGTATCGATTTGTCATCGACATCGCCAATTCATTAAAGCCAATCTAATGATCATTCCAATGGATTACTACTTGGTTGAGCATGGATGAAGATTAGGTTTCTTTTACCTTGTTTTCTTAGGTTCATGTTTTACTACTAAGATAATATTTCCACTTCATAATTTGCTTCTACTTAGTATGGCGATCATTGTCCCCTTTGGAATAATGACCAGTACTATGAAAGTATGCAAAAGAGTTCCTTTATGTGTAGTAAGAAATTCATGCACTCAATGCCATTGCCTTTTCTCAATATTTCCTGTGACTATGTGAAGGAAAAATTAAACAACACCAAGGATTTGGTCAATTAACAAGACGTTTCAAGATCTAATTTCTCATTCAATAACAATTGTTAAAGCACAAACAGTATGCCTAACCCACATAATACCCCATACTATTTTAAAAAATATGTCATGAAAAATTGAGAAAACTATCGATGTAGTTCTGAAAATAATTTGTCGAAATTTAAAAAAAAAAAAAAAATCGTCACTAACTTGTGTCACAACACCACTTTGCATCCTCTACTTTATAAATTGACACTACCGTGAGACTTATAATTAGGCTTTAAATCACATCATATATCAGTTGATGTTATAGTTTATGAAATTGTCATTTTCTTCCAAAAAATACATATCAATAAATAAGTACATATGAAACTAATTTATTTGTCCATTCTCAACCATAAGGAAAACAAATATGTATAAAAAAAAGGAAAAAAAATAATCGCTGACTTGGGAGAGCAGGTTGATAGTTTACATCACTGCTTTGGCCCAATAAATGCTAACTTGGCAATCTATGTTACACATATGTGCATGGTGATACACTTGACGAAAGGACTATAATGATCAAACTTTTAAAATCAAGGGATTTGATTGGACAAACAAAAAAAGTTCAAGAATTGCACTAATCATTGAGGAAAATTTTAGAAATCACCCATATCATTTTGGCAAGGGCTTGCTGATCTTGCCAACCACTGGTAAAGAGCTAGTGAGGGCCTGTGAGCCTTTGCTCAGGGATAGAGCTCGACAGGCCTCGCTCGTTGCCGGCGATGGGCATCGAGCATCACTGGCCCTAGGCGAAGCCGACCCTCGCCAAATTTGGCAAGAGTGGCCTTGCCCACGGCCGGTGAGGGCCGTTGAGCCCTCAATGGCTGCTAGCACCCTCACCCAGTCCTTTGCGAGCATCATCGGTGGTCGACTGACCATCGGCAAAGAAGGAAGAAAAACCATAAAAAGAAGAAGAAGGGAAAATAATGAAAATGTCCTTGACTAGGTCCTTATTCGAAATAAGTATAACCGCTTCAAGTCTTAAATTGAAATAATGTCCACTTTGGACCCTTATTTGAGAAGATAGGGGCACTTAGGGTCCCTTTATGGAGTTTTCCCAAAAAAATTGATCGTTCTTTAAAAATGAAGGATTGCTGAGCAAGTTGCACTTGTCCGGTCTGGGCTATGTGAAATTACGATTGATTATGTTGGGTCTCTAAAAGAAAGGCACCGAAATTCAAGCCCAAACTGATGCAAATTCAATAGCCCATCAGTGGGCAAGTGGGCCTGAGTCCACTTTAATCAATCTGAAGCCCAGGACTTTAGAAAGCAAACTCAGATGCACCAAAACGAGGCCCAAGACAGGGCGAGCCGCCGGTTTTTAGCGAGTTGACAAGGCTCGTGAATTCATGAGATTTCACGAGCTGGCTCACGATCTTCATTATATGGGCCGTTTCCGTTGTTTTATATGCGATTTATGTATTCACATGAAAAATGTTTCTATATTTACTATGATTGAGAGCCTAAAACACTTGTTAATAGAATAACTAATGTATTGCTAAACCGTCAGAAGATGTAAAAGTGCTCAATTTTTATGCAAGTTAATCAATGCAAAAGTTATTGAAAACCATATGTACAATAAGATGAGGAGTGGTGCTATCTGAACACCATCTTTTAAGGTGCATTTGCAAGGAAATTTTTTTTCCAAGAGCATTTATCAACTTTTCGAGAGATAATGGATCTTCCACATTGATGTTACAAGTCAAGTTTTTTGTCCCAAGGGTAGCATTGGAATATAAAATTTCAACTATAACTAGTATAAGTAAGTGTTGGATGTATCACAAAACTTCTTTGATAAGCGAAAAAAGATTATCCTATTTCGATTTTATGCAATTTTTTCTACCAAAAAGAAAGTTATAATTTCTAAATTCATTTTTAGGGTGTTGTGGAATTTCTTTCCTTTTTCTTGGAATTTCAATCTAAAAATTGAATAGAAAACAAATAATTGGCCCATCAGAGTTACAGGCCTTGCCTACCCAAACGATGTGTATCATATAATACCATACACGATGTACATTTTGCTCAAAAGAGCAAAGAATCATGAGTTCAGAGGTCTTTACCTAGTTGGGCAAAGCCTCAAAGGCAAAAGAAGATTCAACAGGAAGAATTGAAGCACCTAGATCTAATGAGAAGCCTAAGTAATCCGTGACCTATGAGGCTTATTTTAATGATCTAGGTTTAAAATTGATCAAGACCACTTGCATAATATATTTGAATTAAAAATAAAATGTATTGAAAGCGCGTTAGATTTTTTTAGCGTAAGCAAGTCTCCATATATGTGAATATCTGGTTCGCATAAGTAAAATATTCTCTCACATCTTATTTAGGTTTTTAATTGATTTACAATAGATTAATGATGACTCATAATTGAATTGAATTGTGTGTTAAATCAATTAAATTAAAACTGCAAAGTTGCGATTGGTATAAGCTTGGGAGAGTTTGTACTAAGTCTTTAGCTTAGTAAACCTATTAACTTCCCTTTCGATATTTCACCTCCAGAATGGTTGCGATAATACTCCTCCATGGTAATCTAAGGTTCTTATGAAGTATGAATGACTTTCTATTTAGAGTTTATGCGCAAGTATAACTACTGGCGAAGAAATCCTCTCAGCTAAATAATCTCCCTCTATCTTGTTGGTTTTAACTCTTCCAAACGCTACTCCTCATTTCTATCTGTCGTTTGCATTCCACTTCACCGCCTATAAAGCCATGTCGTGATTCCCCTGTGTGACTTTGTTTCCGGATCTAAGAGCTCGAAGTGTTGAGTTCCCTCTCAATCTGCTCTTATCGCTGTGATTCTTCATCATTGATACCTCAAACGATCTCTACTCTTATATTTGCTCACTGGCCGAGTAGGTTTCATTTTGAACGAAGTTGCAATCGTTTCTCTTGTTACGGTTTTTATTATATGTAAAGAAATAGGTATAGAAAAAAGGTCGTGATTATTCGAAAACTAGCATCTAATGAGTCTATTTTCATGATTTGGGTTTGATCTTTGCCGATTGAAATGATTCGAAACAAGTCGCCCTTGAAATCTCTTACGTGAGTCCCCTTTAGCTGAGAATCGCTTCACCTATTCGATAATTGCCTGAACCAAGCTTGTTTGGATTTGCCTCCGATTTTTGTTTGTTCCGAGATTATGTGAAAGTGTATCATATGATAGAAATCTTTCATTGATTGTGAACCACCATCCTCTTATTATCCCGCCACTGCTGAGGCTGAATCTAAGTGTTCTTTTGTTATGTGTTTGCTGCACATTTTTGCTCTATATTGTTAATCCGAGTCTATGGGTTGATGTTTAAGGCTTGAACGAAAGTCGAACCATGATTAAGCATCGGTTGGTAGTATAAACTCTTGAATCTCATTTGTTTGGATTGAGATAAGCACTTCGTTAATGTCTCTGTTTTCTTTGATTTTCCCGCTGTAAGCTCCTTCTTTCCTCCACCACAGGCAAACTTCCAACTCCATTGACGCCACTTTCAGCATCACGACTACTCATCTTCCATCCGACGCCACGAAGCTCTGACAAAATGGAAGATTGACGCCTGTCGACAGAGGTGATGAATAGAAGAAGTTTGTCTCCCTCAAACAGAGTCCCCAGCGAGCCAATAGCGACTGAGGCGGGCCAATGGAGGCGATGGACTACCACCGCAGACCAAAGCCGTGGAAGCTGGTGACGTACCTTTGGGTGAACGATTCTCCCCAGAGGGTCTGGGCCTCATGTAACTTGCTATAGAACAGGTGACGCCAGCGCATCCGAATTTGATTGAGTTGGAGTAATACTTGAGCCGGATTTTGAATTCGATATGTATGGTGCTATAATTGCACGGGAACTTAAAGAATGTGTGGTTGAATTTGTTCCAGAGACACTGAATCGGTGTTTCTTCATAAGTTTAGTCTGTGGATGCTTGATAGTGAATTCATAGGTTATCGACATTACACGCTGCAAAATCAGCGACAATCTCTGGAAGGTGTAGCTTTTCTTTCTTTGTTTTCATAGGCGGCAATTTATTGAAAAGAAGTCGGTGAAGTCTAGTCTCAAAGGAAGTGGGTGTACATGGGTTGGTTCAATCCCCTTTTCAGGAAAAAAGAACTGAGCCAATCCGGGTGCTGTGGGCTAGGAGGAGGGAGGGAGGGATTTGGGTGCTTTTGAGGCGTTTAGAAAATGTGGATGGGTAGTATGTTCTTATCATACAGATGTGCTGTGGGTGGTAGGTTTGGTAGGAGAATTTAATTCTGAGAAAATTTGATCACTAGGATAATGAGGCGCTTGAAGAGCCATAACCATGGAGGAATGAAGAAGCTGCAGTGAGATGGCAAGCCACCAGGAAAGGTTGCTCAAGGGAGTCCTTTAACTACATCTTGACTTTGGCAACTAGGGAGAATTGAAAACCAAATTTGCTTGGAGTGTGAGAGTAATATGAACATTGGTTGTTCCCATGGATAACTGCTTTGGTGGTTATTTCCTTTGACCCTGTGGAATGTGGATATGAAAAAGAAATAATCACAGAAACATGAAGTTCACATGAGTTATACAGTAGAATAGAAACAAAGCACAAGAAGCTTATTGTTGATTTTGAATTATGAGGCCTTCGCAACACTTTAGGATTCTCTTTTGATCCTAATGTGCCATAGCTTTTATGAAGGAAATTGATCGAGAAGCTAAAACTCTTGGATGCTTCCTGAATGTTTGAGTGAAACCTCATTAATGAAGGATAAACTTCTGAGGTACCAATAATAATATACATTGGAATGAGCAACATGTAGTTTCTCAAATTAGTTGCTGTTTTTGCTCAAGTGTTGTTAGAGCCACGTCAGTAAGTGTTAGGTGGGATTTGCATCTGTATTATAGAATAAGTATGTATTAATAATCATTACTTCAAAGTTTGTGACCGGTATATTAATCAGGACATGCAAGATCTTGATCTTCCAGGCACGAGATATGGATTCATTCCATTAGTAGCTGCATATTGATACTGAAATGTTTCTACTGCTTGCAACTTGATGCTGATTTTCTGTTGAGTTGCCTATTGTCCACATCTTTTTTCTCCTAAAAAGTAAGTAGATCTAGTTGCCTTTCTTGTATAAGGCAAAGCTTGCTTTGGACAACCTTGAAGTTCAGTCACCAGGTGATATGTTGCTTTTTTTTTTCCTAATAAGGTGATTAGTGTTTCAGTCTTAATTAGTGAATGATCTCAGATTGCACTTTATTTATATTATAGTTTGACTGAATGGGTATGTGATAGTTGAGGATGCGGACATTATTGCGGCAGAAAGAAGCAGGAGTAATGAGACACGAAATGTATGTTTATCATTGCTTCTCCACCCCCTTCTACAAATTTTGGCCAACACCACTTTGTTATGTTCCAAACTTACCCTCGAGAATCCATTTGTAGTTTATTGTTGATCATTTAATGTTCCTCCCTTAATCATTTCTTTATGCGACGATGATAATATTTTTGCACAATCTATTAATAGTTGGAATTTCCATGCAATATTATGCTGTAAAGGGTTTGTTCCCATAAAATATGGTTATGGCTGATAATAACAGTAATCTTGCTTTATTATTCCAATGTTTGATGTTTTTTATTTGACACCGTGCTCTGTCTGGAATCATAGTAAGGTCTTTATCTGCTTTGGTGAAGTTTTTAACGTTGTTTTCTTAGGTTGTGTGGTAGCTAGACTTTTAGTATACTTTTTTGATATGAAAATGCATTGTGAGCATTGTGACCACATATCCACAAATATTGAGATTGGTTTCTAGTAGTGGTCCATTGCTGTCATCATTTATAGTTATGTGGTGACAATACATTACTATAAATGACTTTGTGGATAGAAATGGATAGTTGATGCCAAAATATTTGGCTCTTTTAGTATCTTCGTGGAGAATAATTCAAAACCAAAGGTACCCTGCTACAGGAATATATATAACAAAATACTGTTAGAAAAGGTGGAGATGGCTAATCCAATAAGAAGCCTCTTTTTCCATGTGAGATTCTTGGCAACTTCAAGTGAGCATCTTGTTGACTTTATGTAGCATATGCTTGAATCTCACATGTAGCATTTCTAGTCTCAAACAGTTTACTTAAAGAAGAAAACATTTCTCATGAAATGCATTGCCTAAATTTATGTTTAAACTACAGTAAGAGCAATTGTCTCTTGTGCTTTCGTGGGCAACAAGACGTGCAAAGATGGAAGCTTCTTTTTGAACAGTGGCAGAGGACTGGATTTTCGGCCATGGAAGTCACAGAGAAGCTTTTAGCATGCTCCTTCATGTGACGTGTGAACTATAATTTGTGTAACAACATTATCGATCATAGGTACATCTATTGATCATAATGAAACAAAACAAAACTTTCCTAGAATTTGTTTATTCCTATGATTAGATGACTCTTAACTCTTTTTTAGGCATAAGGGAAGTATGTTATTGCTGTGCAAATGATATATTTGGAGGCAGTTGCTCAATATTGCCGTTGCATTCTAGTAGCTCCAAGGCATGGATTTAGGTCAGTTTCTGCACTTGCTTATGTTGCTGATTTTGTGTTCACTTAGCTCCACTTTGAAATTGTGACATATGATAATTGACGACTAAAGCTTACTTGTGGTCTATGCTTCCTTATGTTGATAACTGCTGGATGTGGATTCTCGATGATTTTGTTTGTTGTTGCACTTTGAATATTGCAACACATGACTTTGAAAATAAATGGAGGTTTACATAACTAATTTTCCATCTTTTATGTCATTTTTTTGAGTCTAAGAGGAAGAAAGTGGAGTTGCTGGAAGCATCAAGAAGTCAAGTTCATAGTAATTCTTTCTTTCCTCACTTTGTTTCCTTTTTCTCAGATTCTCTGTGTTCCTTTTTCTTAAATTCTTAACTTGTTCGACATTTCCGTTTTCTTTTTATTTGCCCTAAAAAATTTACAATTGTATGTAGGAAGTGCCACACGCTAAACTAACATCAGTGTTTTTCTTTCCTTCTCGTTTTCCCCCGTGTTTCTGATCTCATCTTCCTCACTTTTTTCACTACAATGAGATTTTTTGATGTCTTTAAAGTTATCATCTTTAAATTGAGAAATATAGTATCTTCAAAATGCTTTCCAATGTGCCACATACAAAGTACTTGATAAAGAAATCTCTTTTTTGGTTTTTAAGCTGCAAGTGTCTATTCTTGCATACATGAGAGTATGTGCCTGTTAAATTGTGGTGTATATTTGGCTTTTCAGTATGGTTTTTTTATTTGTTTGACTTTGCCATGATCTAATATTTCATGTTGGCTAAGCTTGTTCAGAACTCATACAATGTTTGTTGTGGACATAAAAGTTAAAACGTAGTGAAACAGGATCTGTTTCAATGAAATCTGAGCAGTACATGAAGTAGCTAATCTAGATTACAGACATTGTCCGTTTAAGAATTAGTCTTAAAAGAACAAGTTCTTGTTCAAGGCGAAGAAGCAAGAGACCTGCCATCGAAACAAAAAATTTAGGGAAAAAGACAGAACCATGAAAACTCTGACTTTTAGAGCTTAAGATTTATAGTTCATGCTGCTCCTAGTGATCTGATAATGAGTCAAAAGCATTGTGGGAAACATGAACTAGCTCACTACCTTTCTGAATATGAAATCAAGCAAGAGGAGTCATCTTGTAGATAATGGACCGCCTTGCTCAATTTCCTTCCTCTGGAGCTCAAAAACTAGCCCTAATTATGACAGTTTCATGATAGAGAGAACGACTCTCTGGTTGTGACCGTGAGCATGAATCTTATGCGATGTTTGAAAGATGTAGCCGATTGGAACCCATCCTACCCCAGTAGTGGTATACAAGTCATCCAAAAATTCTCTCTCCACCCTGGTGCCGAGATTTCTCTGAAGAGACGTTGTCCATATGAGATAAAAAACTTCAAAGTATTACCCTGTTTGTTGTTTGTTCTCCGAGGACATTTTGTTGTAGAGAAAATACAGAAGGAACTAGAGGTATCCTTAAAGTGAAAAAATTTCAGCCTTGGTTACCCAAAACACATCTCTTTAAAATATAAACGCAAGAATTTTGCCAAATTCATGCCACTTTATGGAGCCTAGTTACCATCCACTTCAAGGATAATATGCTTGCATGAAAACCTATTTCCTGGAGTACAGACATCACTTAATATTGATATTCTTAGGACTTAAATGTAAACTTTCTAAACTTTCCTATCAGAGAACTTGTTTTTCCTTAGATAGTACCTTCTTTTGCAATGTGCTTTGTCAGTTAGTCTGCTAAATTGTCTCTCGCATGATATATGGACATGTTTTGAAAATGGAATCTGTCTCGGGCTTCAGGAGAATCGTGGAAAATATGGCAGGTTTGCACAGAAAAGGATGCTGGTGCTTCTGCGGTCTAGAGCGACGGTTCAAGATGGCCAAAAGTGATGACCAACATGCCAGTGCCACGAGAGTGGTGAGACTTTGCCATTACTTGTGATGAAAGGACAACCAAATATGACCTTTGTGCCGCTTCGAGCATTGTTCAGACATCAACTGAATTCGAAGATTCCCATTTCGTAGCTTTGTGCATCTTAGCCTCGATTGCCATCCATCTTCTCCAAAGCACGTGAATTACGAAGAAGAAATTCAATAAATAAATAAATAAATAAATAAATAAAGGCACTGTTTCAGCTCCAAACACATGTAGCACTAAAACCAACAATATCTGCACTCCTAAGGTGCTTCGCGAAATTACTCAAATTCTTTGTCTTGTGACATGGTACAATATGGGTCATACAAATCAAACTCAAGCTGCATATAGGGGAGTACTAAGACCGAGTAACTTAAAAGTTAGATGGGCATAACGTCACAATATTGATCATGTTAATGAGGAAATACTTGGAATTTGTCATTTAAAAATCTCTTCACCGTAACTAATATTTTACAAATAAAGAATTGGTAACTTGGAATAGAATATTCTGAAAAAAGAAAAGAAAAAAAAAAAGAAATAGATTCTAACTTCTAAACACCTGAACTCATCTTGTTTGTTATAGCTCTTGAAAATTCTTCTTTAATTACATTCACGTTGATGTTACAAACTTAGTATGTAAACTATTTTTCTTTCTTGTCATCATTAATATATTTGCAGTTCTTTTAGATTTGATATGATTGCTCTTTCGACCGAATTTTCTTTTTAAAGAAGCGACATTGGATTGAGTAGGACATGTTAGTGGCTATTGTGCTGCAATATATTCCAAATCTTGATAGTCAATTTTTCTTTTTCCACCGGTTCTTTGAGGTTAACATGAGACATGTGCAATCTCATTCCCTCAAAGTGTTAAATATCTTTCTTGTTTGTATAATTTTATGTGGAAGATAACTTGATAACGACGAAATATGATTGTAATATATATGCATTTAATATGTATTTGGTTTGCGTGGGTATCCTTTTTTTTTTTTTTTCAAGTGCGGATTTGTTTTACATCTGTATCATGATGTAATTTCTAATCTTGTTCTATTTACTGAGAATTTCATCCTTTAATTTTGGTCCGTTCAACATATGGATTGTCACTTAGTTACTAGTAATGTAGAAAGAAAATAGATTGAGTACGGCCTCGTTCAAAAAATGGTAGTGGCGATTATTAATATCACCAAGTCCAAACTTTTCATAAAAATTGATGAAAATTGCAGACAAGGATAGGGAAACTAATCCAAGATTGAAATATGCACAGTAATTTAAGAAGTTACACATGTTTACAAAATCGGCACATATGTAGTTATGAGAATTTCAGGCAGAATGGTTATTATAAACAAAAGTTATAATGACACCATAGTTACTTGAATTTTTACTAGTTTAGAACAACCCTCAATGTTCCATTGACCGAAATGTCCTTCATGTCCCGTCCCACAAGGACCTCACGCAGGAACTCTCCTTCCTTGAGGAACTTGCCTCATGACAGGCTCGAGTTTCGTTTAGAAACTAATTTAACCTCAATTTATTAGTTTAGGGCAATTTGTTGCCTCAACCAACTACGTACTACACATTTTTAGTTCTCATATCTCTAATGAGTCAAGTTGTTTAACTTGTTCTTAAACTCATGTCACCTTGGATTGTCAAGCTACTTAAATTGCCCAATGTCTCTTAATTGATGACTTTATTGTCTAGAGAGATTAGAAATATAATGCCATATAGAAATCACTATGTTCGCTTTATTGTACAAAAAGACTTGACATATAATATCAAGATATACATTTATGGGCTAGTCCCACGCTATAGAAAGTGTCTAGTGCTTTTATAAGTAGGGGCATGGACCCATTTTTGACTCTGTAGTTCCGCTAGATGCAGTGAGAATCCCATTCTATGTAATAACAAGATGAACATAAATTAAAACAGGAAATTTATTCACTAATTCAAAAAATAAAGGGGAAAAAACAGGAACTATATTCCCGACATGGGCGAGTTAACTCCTAGTCCCCCAACCTCTTGAAATTTCAATTAAGGTCCCAGTAGGGAAAACAAAAGTTTACCATAGATCCATAAAGCTCGGTCCCCCAAATTAATCATATTTCTTTAAATTCCAAGGTTTAAGGAGCAATCACGAACTTCTAGTAAAAAAAAAAAAAAAAAATTCCGATTTGAGATCTATTTTCCCGTAGCGATATTGATTCTAGTGTTAATTACTTGGACGCCCCTTCAATTTTATCAAAATTACTCGAGAACCCCCTCCATTTTCAAAACACTTCGACCTCGTGTTAGAAACATATTCGGATATGACAGTTTAATAAAAATTAAATCGTAACAATAAAGTTTTCAAAATATAGCAGGAATAAGGACAACCAAGTCACCCTTTAAAGAGCAATTTGTTCATACCATGAGTTTTGTATATGCAGTTGACATAATACTATCCTCCTTTGCAAGCATTGAACTAGGGGTGCAAGAACCAAATTGGAAAATCGAACCAAAATCGAAATCGATCCTAACCAAATTTTTATGTATTTTCGGTTCAATTCATGTTTTGATTTGGATAATAAAATAAATGGGTTAATACTTTTAAAAAACCCAAATTAGTATATTTATGACAAATTTACCCCAAATTAATTTTTTGATCACGAAAAATCCAAAACTGGCATATGTGACAAAATTTACTCCAAATGACCATAAAAAAATCCCAAATTGGTACACTTGTGACAACTTTACCAAAAACTAATTTGGTCAATTGCCCAAAATCAAAATTGGTATATTTATGACAAATATACCTCATCATAAATTGGATTAATACCACAAAAAAATGGTACAATTGTGACAATAGAGTAAAATTCTAAATTGGTATACCAGTCAACTTTTACAACTCATTAAACTCAGCAATTTGGCTGTAAAATTTAATGGAAACTAAAAAGAGTAAAATTGTCACAAGTGTATCGGTTTGGAGTAAATTTTTCAAAAGTGTACCGGTTTGGGGTTTTTGAAAAAAAAAAAAATAGTTTTGAATAAATTTGTTATAAGTGTATTGGTTTGAAAATTTTCAAAATATTATCCCTAAAATATCCTTTTTTTCTTTTTTATTATTTATTTTGGTTCAGTTAACCGAACTGAACTAAAAATTGTCCATCTTCTTAATTTATAATTTATACAATCTCTCACATTTTTCACTGAATCTCTTTTTTAGTATTTCCAAAAAAAAAAAAGTTTGAAAAACTAAAACGAGCTAGTGCGGTTCAGTTAGCATTTCATGAAAACTTGAACCATCAACACTATTACATTGAAGTGTAATTTCAAAGGCTCAATATGATTAAGCATGTCATAAGATGTTAAACAAATTGAAATATAAAGTAGAATAGTATGACAACGAAAAATTTCCAAGTTAGACGAAAAAAAAATTATATGAACACTGTTAGAGAATATATCAGATTTCTTCATGGGGTTTAATCAATATTAACAGTGGAATCAGGTTTGGCAAAAAATTTCCAAGTTACATACTTGACATCGAACGATGAACGATGATGTTAAAAAAAGCAGAAATGCAAAATCATTTTTTTAAACACGAGAATACGTTGGACCCTGTTCTCATGTCTCTTCCCCGCATATGTGGAGTTTTATCAAGTCAATTTTCTTGATTCAACTACAATTTTTATTAAATTAATCAAGATTACTCAATTTTGACTAATTTTTTTACCTAAAGATCGACAAAGGGCAGAGCGCACATTGAAAATGCAAGGGGTGTCTGATTTATTATTATTTTTTTTCAAATTGAGGGGTGTCCAAGTAATTTACCCTTGATTCTAATAGCAAAATATTAGGTGAAGTCAACGATTTTTTTCCCAAGTTGAGATATAGCAAACTTTCGCGTACTTGGAAACCTTGTATTTTCGATGATAACTGTTACTCATTACGAAGCTCACTCTCTAATAGAATAATTCTAATTTATGTCTCAGTCTTGAAGAATTAAGAGCTAATATCGTGTTTAAATATTGCTGATAACTACATTATTATTTCTTAAAATAAGTTTGCTGAGTATTGTTTAATATGTATTTCGTATCAGAAAGTATGTTTGGCCTTCGAACACACGTGCCCTATTAGTCTCTAAATTAGTGTACACTTTTCAGAACAAGAAATTAAAATAATGACAGAAAATCTTGATCACTTTAATGTAAGGAATGAGTATGCACTATAGTAGATCTATAGTAAAATAATTGTTCAAAAAGTTATGAATCTATTGTTCATCAGTCAATTCAATATTAAATTTTACAATTTAATCAATTTAATTATAAACTTTTTAACAACTTTATTGACCATGAATGGTTAAGCAAAGAGAAGAGTTAAAAGCTATGGTCCTTTCGAGGTAACACTGCTTCTTTTGCCATGCTAGAGTGGAAATACTATCATTAGTAGTAATGAAATTTGCAAGTTGGGACTTGAGGCCCCCATAAAAGGAGCATTTTGGCAGATTGAAGTGAAATACACGTTAATGTGTGCCTTGCACATATTCTAAAAATATATATTATTAAATAAGATAAAATTAACTTCTACCAATTGCGAAAGTGATTTAGACAAATTAAGAATCATTTCTCACATATATTGCAAGTTTTAGTATAAAATCTTAGGCCCAATTCCCTTTAAAAGTACAAACTTTCATGCAATTTATAATTTTAATATAAAAGAACACTCCTTAAAGTTAAACCAAAGCCTTGATCTATATACTAAAAGGTTTGTCAACGCTAATTGCGAGTTCGAAACTGATAATGCTATTTATCAGTCAATTTTTTATAGTGAAACTCGTCTAATTATGAAAAAAAAATAAAAAAAAAATACAAAAGCTATACTTTTGCACTACCATAAGCATCAGACTGTGGATTATGGCCTCATCGTGAATATCTACCATAAAGTAATTGAAATCATTCAATTAGTCAGGCCTCCTTTGATGACCTGGCAATTTCAATGTACATAGAATCAAAATATTCATAAAACGTATGAAATGATCACTATAGCGTGTCCCTCGTAGATTTTTGGGAAAAAATTATCACACTTTTAGAGTAGAAATCCGATCGTTCTTCCTTTCATACGTAGAAAGCCACGGTGATCGAGATTCGTAAATTGTTGTAAGAGTTGCCACCAATCATTATTTAGATTGACTGCAAATAGAAAAGTCATCTAGAGTATAAAGCGATAACAAAAAATTTAAGGTCCAATCCATGGGCTTGATTATATGCCAGAAAGGGTTAGCAACTTTCATATCACCATTTTGATACCACATTCTTATGAATCTGTACAGTGAATTCAGTTCCATCAGAAAAACATTCAATAAATCCAATGCATACAATTCCTATAACAAAAGTGAATTCAATTATAATCTATGTAGCACGGACACTCTCCGGAAGCTTTCGTGTCGTGTCCGACACTCCGACACGTGTCCGACACGCTCCGACACGTCCCGACACGCTCCGACACGCGGTCAACGAGAGTGTCGAAAAATCCGACACGCATGGTAACTTCTTTTTTCCGACAACGGAGCGTCAATTTTAAAAATTTCTAATACTTGAGAGGTCAAAATATAAATATACACAAAAGAAGTAATAAAAGAAGTAATAAAATTCTTCACCAAAAAAAAAAAGAAGTAATAAAATTGCTATAAATATACACACACGGGGTCAATTTTTTTTTCAGTTTTATTTTTTAGAATTGTTTTATTTTTTAAAAAAGTCTTTTACTCTGAAAGAAGTAATAAAAAATGCTATATATGATAAATAAATAAACTTAAAAATATCATTTCAGCATTTTTATTTAAACAATGTTTTTTTCCTCTAAGTTTTGTGTATTATTGTAAAAAATTAAAATAATGAATGATATTCTTTAATATTTTTGTGTAAATTAATTCTAGGCTATTATTATTATTATTTATTTATGTATTTATATAAAAAATATATTTAATATATAACGTGTTAACGCATGTCGAAATTCTCTATTTTTAAGAAATGACGTGTCGCTGCCGTGTCGTGTCGTGTCGTGGCGTGTCGCAAGTGTCGGTCTTACATAGATTATAATAGTGTGCATGAATCCAATGCATATAGTTTCAACAAAAAAAGAAAAAAGAGTGAGTCTAATCAAAATATCTAATTGAACATACATATTCTAATAGGTGCAAAATGGCATGCAAATTAAATCACAAGGAATAATCTAGTACGTATTCAAACATCAAAGGCGTGATCCATGGCATAAAATGTAAGTTCGGATGAATAAATAATCTCAATTTGATACATGTTCACGATGTACAACATGCAACTAACTAATTTGGCAATACGTTTAGATGCGTATGAATTATTCATGGCTTAAATAAAGGCGAAATGACATGCATTGGTCTTATTGCAACCGTTGCCATGTGGCGGTCACGAGGGCTAGTGGCTCTTAGCTAGTGACTGGCTGGTTGGTGCTTGGCCATCCCATCTAGATGCTAGCAAAGGCCTAGAGTGCACCCAGCTCGGCGCGGGGCCCAAATGTCCTTGGTTAAGACTTTTTTCGCCTTTTTAAGAGTTGCTCTTGCCTCGAACCTAATTAATCAACCTTACTCTAGATGGATCAGATTTCTTCTACGAACTTGCTTCACACTCCTTCTACTTAGTCAAAAATGGGAAACCTCGTCTAACTTTTCCACAAAGTCTCTCTAAGAATTCCAAGGCCTAAAAAAGTTGGCTACAAAGCTCCAATTTGAATGTGAATCAAATCAATTTAGAGCTTATTGTTTTTTTTTTTTTATCTGGTACATTGAGTACTGTTCATTCTGTTCGTGGTGTGATCTTCATCTGTAGTGTGGTCCAGACTTGGCGGTTTCAAGTAATTTCAATTTGTTCACCTTCTACATTTAGACCCTTCCGAGCATATTGGTGTATTCATGTTATCAAAGTTGTTCTCCTACTATTTGGTCTGTCCAGGCACCATGATGATCCCATCTCACTTGTTCACCGAAATCGAAAGATTCTTTCAAATCTAACACTTTTCACTTAGTATCCTTTTCTCCCACAGTCAGAGTAAGAAAGTCCTTCATGTTGTAAACATCATTTGCATCCGCACACACAAATAAACTTATTTGCTCCCATAGAATGTTTTGTCCCCTTATTTACATGGAAAAATTGAGAGCGAAAGGGACCTCGGGCCTTACTCAAGGCGATTGGGCAATTGCAGAGCATCACAGAGATATTGCACAGGGCCCTCGACTCATTCATTAGCAGACTTGGGGCTCTAGGTAGTAAAGAACTAGCGCGGGGCAAAGGCTTGTGCTGCAAGTGCCATGTGATACGCTCTAATTAAGCGGGCCATCACCTGGCACCACTTTTCCCTTTCTTTGAAGAATCATTTATTTCATTTATATATTTGTCCAAACTTTGACCTCTTGTTTCTCTTTCATGCGATTAACTCGATATCCATGTCCGCGGAAAGCTCATGACTTGAATTTTCCTAAAAATTTGTCCGTTTTCTAGAAAAGTCTTGCTGTTATGACTACAAAACATGACCTCATTCTGGTCTTATTTGCAGAACTATATTTTTTCTTATATAATTACGATTTCTTTTCATTACTAATAAGATTAAATCAAATAAAGTGCTTGTGAATAAAATAAGAGCTAATTGAATGCTCATGAACTAAGTAAATTTATATGCCTGACCAGAACGGTAAAAAGATCTAACCTTTTTCGGTGGATGAAGGCGCAAGTCAAAGGCCAACATAACGTAAAAATGAAGATCAGAGTACTTCCAAAAACCGCAAATAAAAAACTACCCACATATTGAATTTAATGGAAAAGAAAATCTAACGCAACGGAAACATGATGGATGAAGCAAAATCATGCAGACAAACAACGTCACTCTGGGGTACTTCAAGGGGCTGAACATGGATGAAACACACTCAGTCCAATACCATCATGCAAAGGGAACAATTAGGCAACATAATTGCTCCCTAGGCAAGTTCATACGAAGGGGATTAAGACATAGCGAATTTCACATCAAAATAGCATGAGAAACGAATCGGATACCTTTTGACTCTCAGGTTTTTTGTTCCACTCACCACTTTCTAATCACGTCTGATTCTAATTTTCCCTTACTTTTTTGCTCTTGGTCAAAAATCTCTCTTTTGAATTCCCCAGCCACCGAAAGCCATCCCTCCTTGAAGCTCACGATCGGTTTTACTTTTTTAAATAGTCCCCATCTCTCGTATTTCTCTCTTTTCACAAAAGAACCACGGAATGCTTTCCTTTTTTCCCCCCTTATCTCCCCCCTGTCCGGCTCACTTGACCGAATCAATCTTTTGAAACTCCCGATGGCCTTGTTTGCTGTCTTTTGGCCATCAAACGAGGGTCCCTCTATGAGTGTTTGACCATGTTGGATTTTGTGTAATCTAAATTTCTTGACCGTATTTTGCTCCTTCAAAAACCAAATTTATCTTTTTTCCCGTAACAGTCCACTCTCTTGGTGGGGCTGGACTCATCTAGTCCTCAACTTGAAATTTTTTTTATCGAAACTTCCACAATTTTTGGGATCGTGATCCATCTTGTCCGAATCATATCTAACTCCACAGCAAGGAGTTACGACCAATTTAGTGCTGTCATGAAATTGAGGCTAACTACCATGATTTTGGAGATGTAAATTCCAGTTCATCTGGTACGTCGAGCTCTCCATCGGGTTGATTAAAATGAAGAAGTTCATAGTCGGGCCCCTGTTTTATTCAACGCAAGCAAGCTTTGTTTAGTTCAAATGCATTGTGTCAAACATAAATGGGTCTATTATCTAAATAAAAATATAATAAAAGATGCGAGCGTTGGACTAAATTAAGCAAATGTTTTTGCTTAAGGATCCCATCCCACTGCTATTGACAAACTTGATTCTTATTTTTTATCATGAATGAAATGTCTTCAAGAAAAAATATAGTCGTGAGGTTGGAGGTATAAACTATGAAAAACTGCTCTGTTGTCATATGTATTATATTTCATTTGAGTAGAAGGTGTGTTAACCAAAGACCGACACGCCAATTCTTAATGACCGCAATAATAATAATACGACACGTCGACACATCATGTCTAAAAAATAAAGAATTCGATCGTTTGCGTTGTATATTAAATAAATATTTTTATTTTTAATTAATTTGATTCAAATTCATAAAAAAAATAATTAATTAAAAAAAGAGCATACAATGAATTTACACTAATAATATTAATAAATCAATTCATTAGAAATTCGAAAGATATATTCATAGTTAATGCGAAACATGTTTTTAACTTTAATAAAAGTTATTGATGAAACTATTGACTAATAAGAAATTATAATCAATTTATTTAAATAAATTCATGATTTTCTATAATGACCAAAATTTATCATTATTCAAAATTCAATACTTTTATTTTTCAAAATTATTTTTTAACTTCATTTATCTAATTTTCTGATTAAAAAAAAAGTCGCCGCTAAGGTTCACCCCCTTATTTTCCTTGTCCATTTTCCTCCACCCCAAATTTATTTCACTTTTTTTCCCTACCCTACTACCTGAAAACAGGCTGTCACTTCCCCTCCCCCCAAACTTAAAAGTCACGCCATCAGTCCCCCTTTTTATTACTCTTTAGTTTCCTTATCCAAAACCTTATCAAAAACCCTAGCCACCCTCCTTTTCCTCCTCCTTCTTGCTGCTCACCACACGACCCCTTCCTCTTCTCTTTCTCTCCTCTTCTTCTCAATCCTTCTCCTCCTCTTCCTCTCCTCTTCCTCTTCATTCTCCTCCTCCTCCTTCTCCTCCTCGCCGCCGATCCATCGCAACAGTGGCGGCCCTTGCCTCAGTTTTTGCTCTCTCTGGCCGTCTCTCGCCGTCGCGGTGGTTTGTTGCGTGGCTTCGTCTCGCCAGCAAGAGTTTGCTTTCTCTCTTTTCTTTCTCTTTGTTCGGCTCTTTCTTTGACCGTCTCTCACCGTCGCTCGTGGCCTCATCTCTGCTCCCTTGCCCTCCCTCGCCTCCACCCTCCATCATCTTCCGAACATGCGTGTCGAAATGTGTTGAGAAAAATTGACCATGTGTCAGAAAATTCGACACGTGTTGACCACGTGCCAGTGTCGTGTTCGACACGTATCGAGTCCAACCGTGTCCGAATATGTCAACGTGTCTGACATGCTCCAACATGTATTGGACACGGCACGAAAGTTAGGTAACATGTCCGTGCTTTATAGGTGTTAACTACTACTCTGCATAAAAGAAACTACTCAAAGGTTGGGGTTGCTGTTTCGAGGAAGTCAGCAAAGTTTTCTTGAGGAGTGAGCCTACAACGAGATGCCAAGAATCCACTTACCCAAATTTTTTTCTCCACTACTTATGTCGGCCACGAAGAAGCCTGTGTCAATCATAGAATCAAAATAAAGCTGTGGTGAAAATAAGTCCACGTGTTCACACTTATGACATACGTTTGTCCATCGACGTGTTCACACCTACCCAGAAAAAAAATCATGCCTCTTTGTGCCAGTATAAAAATAAATCAATAAGAAGATCTAAGGGTGAGCGACTACCTGAAAACCTACCAAATCTTAAGCTAATAGTCATTGCTGATTGTTAAACTTTAGAATCTAATGGCTTCTTCAACGACACCCAATGGGATTTATGATGTCTTCCTAAGTTTCAGAGGTACAGATCTGCAGAATAACTTCATTGGTCATCTCTACAATGCTCTAGATCAGAACGGAGTATTCACTTTCATCGATAGTGAGGAACTAAGGAAGGGAGATCAAATATCACAAGCACTTATGAAGGCCATTGAAGAGTCATGCATCGCAATCATCGATTTCTCGGATGATTATGCTTCCTCACGGTGGTGCTTGGAAGAGCTAGCGAAGATTATGGAATGCAAGGAGCAAAAGGACCTGATTGTTCTACCGGTGTTTTATAAAGTGGACCCCAGAGAAGTTAGAGGGGGTAGAGAGAGTTATGGGAGAGCTTTGGCCAAGCATGAGTTCAAGTTTGGAAAGGATTCGAAGGAAGTGAAGAGATGGAAGAAAGCTCTTTTTGATGCTGGTAACTTATCTGGGTGGCATCTAGGTGATGGGTAAGTTGAGTGGAATTCATATTTCATGAAAGAAATTAATCTTTTTACCTGTAAATATAGAGATTGTTTGTAAAAAAAATAAAAGTAAATTAATTGACACACAAGTAACTGTAAGTCTAACTCTTAGAACTTGATGGACCAATGGGCAAAATGTTAAATGTTGTTATTGCACTTGCCCCATTTCTTTGGGAGGCGTAAGAAAGTTCGCAATGCCATATACGGATAATTAGTGTGTACAAGCCATGTAAGGGAATGCCAACATGCTTTGGGTATTTAATAGTTTTCCGATCGAAAGTTTAACCACCATTCGAAATCGTAAATAACTCTTTTTTATCAAGCATGTAGATAAATCACATATAATATCAAAAGCTAAAGTAAGTAAATGGTCATGCGTTGAAAGATTTTGGTGAGACAACAATCAACTGTTCTAAAAATTTAAATTGTTAAATCAAGGTGTAGTTTGTTATTTAAATATTCTAACACTTCCTCTCACACTTCGTCTAGTGTTTTGCCTAGTATCAAATATGGAAATTTAATTGGGGAGACAAATGAGACGCGTAAATATTTGAACTCAAGAACTTAAATTCTGATGCCATGTAAAATTTTGGCAGAACCACGACCAACTATACTAAAAACTTAAGTTGTTAGATTATTGCATAGTTTATTATTTAAATATTTTAATATGCATAAGCCAAAATTACATTAATCACTTGGATGACTAAAAGTTGAAGCTTGAACTTGTTTTAATTGGCATGGAGCTCTACTCGGTGGGAATACATTATGTTTTTGCTTTGATCATGTCAAATTGAGATGCACTACTTTGTCAATTGGCTAGTGGTTGCTCGTGATTTGCTTATCGCCAAAATAATGCTACAATTTCTTTTTCCATTTTTGGTAGAGATGAGTCAGAGCTTATACAAAGGATTGTAAAGGAGATCTCCATTCGCCTAGACCGAACACCTTTGCATGTTGCTAAGCATCCGGTTGGGATAGATGCTCGAGTGGTTAAGCTGAAATCAATGTTAAACCTTGAGTCTAATGATGACCCTATCATGTTGGGATTATGGGGACAAGGAGGCATTGGGAAGACAACTTTAGCAAGAGCTCTATACAATGCTATTTTTAGACAATTTGAGAGTTCATGTCTTTTGGCAAATGTTCGAGAAGCTTCCAAAGATTCTAGGGATTTAGTTCAATTGCAAGAAAAATTACTATCTGAGATTTTATCACTACGAAAAAGATTAGTAGTGTCCAGTGTTGATAGAGGTATTAATCTAATACAGCATAGACTTCGTCACAAGAAAGTTCTCCTTATCCTTGATGATGTAGATGACTTGCGTCAATTAAATGCTTTGGCATAAGAAGGCAAGTGGTTTGGTAATGGAAGTAGGATCATTGTTACCACAAGAGATAAACATTTGCTAACTTGTCATGGGATTGATCAAGATCATGTGTTCGAGGTTGAAGCACTTGATGACAATGAAGCTCGCAAGTTGCTTAGCAGTCATGCTTTTCCGACACACCAAAAATTAGAAATCAGGACAGATCTGGTGGATAGGGTTCTACATTATGCTAAAGGCCTTCCGTTAGCACTTGAGGTGCTGGGTTCCTTCTTATGTGGTAGAAAAGAAGATGTATGGGAAAGTACGCTACAAAAACTTTCTAGGATTCCCAACAAAACCATTAATGATGTGCTCAAAATAAGTTATAATGGACTAGAGGAAAATGAGAAAGAGATTTTTCTCCACATTGCCTGCTTCTTTAAGGGAAAGGATAGCAACTACATAAAGAAAGTTCTTGATAGTTGCGATTTTGAGACAACTGTAGGATTTCAAATTCTCATTGAGAGGTCCTTGATAAGCATTGAAAACGGACCACTACAAATGCATGACTTGATTCAAGCAATGGGTATAGATATTGTGAACCAAGAGTGTCGAGATGAACCCATGAGACGAAGTAGACTATGGCTTTATGATGATATTCTCAATGTTTTATCAAACGACATGGTAAGACTTGTAAATATGATTAAATCTTTTGCTCCCTATCTTTGACTCTAATTATTAAACATGCATAACCTAAAGTGTCTCGTATGCAGGGAGACTGTATTGTAAAAGCCATAGTGCTGGAGTCACTTGAGCCAATAGACATATGTATCAATCCTGATGCTTTTACAAAAATGAGAAGGTTGAGATTGCTCATTTTGCGCAATGTGCATAATTCTTCCCAAAGTCCTATATGTATTCCCAATTGGCTAAGATGGTTTGAATGTCTTGGTGCTTTGTGGATTCCAGAATTTTCCTCTGGTCCAAAGAAATTAGTGGGACTTAATATGAGCGAAGGCAATATCACAGGAGTTGTAAAACGATTTAAGGTGAGCATTTACCTGCATAGACCTTTTTATCATCTACCTCTTTTGTATATGTATATACGTATTATATGGCTTAGTACACAAAAGGAAGTAGTGTTCCCATGTTTTAGGAACCACTTGTCTATTTTCTTTCAAAATGACCCTAACAACTTGTGTTAGAAATATTTTTACGTGCAGCAAAATTGGCATTTGAAAAATTATGCGAACAACTTTATTAGAAGTACTCAATGGAAACAATTTTTGTCAATAATTTTACCGAAAAAAAAAAAAAACAATTTTTGTCAATAAAATACACAATACAAAGAAGTTTTATACATATATGTGGAAAGCAAAAGATATTTCAAGATTTGAAGTTCTTTTATGAAGGTCATTGCATCATTAGAAAAATTTGACCTTTCGTATTGAAATATGTGAGTGATAAAAATAAAATAATCAATTTCACATATCTATCCATGATATAATATTTTTAAAATAAGTAATTGAGGATAATTAATGGTAGGAATATAAAGAAAAAAAGGGATTGAAATCTTTTAGAGTAAGATATCATCTTTACCATTTACAATAGTATAGATAAAGCTAACATACTTTCTAACCCTGAAATTTCTAACTATCGAAAATAGATATATTTCAAAATAAGATCAAATCTACCTAGTGGAGAAATTCAAAATGCAATTTGCTGTCGGTTGTTTACGTATGAACTTTTTATTTTACAAAAAAATTGTATAGTGATCAAATAAAAAGGAAATAAAAATATGACGAACCTACCCGTTGACATATATATACACAATAGCTGGTTGACTGGCAAACCATGTAGTCATCAAGTGATAGAGCCTTGTTCAATGCACATACCTAACAACATGGATTGGTCCAGCATCGATAAAATTAGCTCAGTCGAAGGTTTGAATGCACCATTATGTAAAACAAAGCATTGTTAAATCATTTCTTAAGGAGCAGCACTTCTAAGTGGATATAATAGAGTATTTTGTGAGGAGCTTTGCCACTAATGAGTGTAATGTGTGCACAACTAAATCGATGTAAATGATTCAGTAGGGGCATACTGCTAGTTTCTCAATAGAAAGCCAAAGCTAGGTTTTAAATTGAGTGTATGAAATTATTATTGTTATCTTTCCAATGTTTTTCAGAGTTGGCTTCATTATCTTTGCATGATTTAATAAAATTTTAAGTTTATTTATTTTACGCAAATACATTAAAATAGTATTTGTATCCCCCATTCAATTATGATATGTAGTTAAAGCTAAAACTAGTAGAGTCTTCACTCATATGCTTGCCACATGGCACCTCACATTACTTTTGTGATTGCCGCATGACATGATATGTGGAATAGTTTTATCATGTGGCCAGCATCCACACTTGCCACGTGGCACTTCACTATATGCTTCCATGGTAGTCACATGGCATGACATGTGGCATTGTTTTTGTCATGTGGCCCACATTCGCATTTTCACTACATGACACTTCATTTGAATTTTGCAATTGCCACTTGTATGACACACGGCACAATTTTATCCCAAACTAATTTTCATCCGGTAATGGAAGGTAGATTTGGGTTAGGAGTACTAGTTTGAGATTTTTTTTTTCCGCCCATATTGGTACTGGTTTAAGATTTTTACAAAACAAAAATTAATCTAGAGTAATTCTATGTATTGGTTTGGGATTTTTAATCGCATTAGGTCTAATTTTTTTAATAGTTGTCTAACACAATTTTATTTAATAAATTTTTAATGGTTTCTAGTTGCCTAATCTACCGAAGCTCCTTGCTTCCTTCCACATGAAGAGTGTTATGGCCCACATATACACCAATTCAATATAGATTATGTAATAGTTAAGGATATGTAATTATGACATATCCTTTCCCTAAGAAAACCTATGCCCCCATGTGTTGTGTAGTCAATTTTACAATCGTCAATCAAGCCAAGCCCCTACATATTAATTATGATATTATTAATGATGAATATTATAAAACTATGGATAACGTGAATGACATCCAATATTGAATTACCGTCATTTCCCCAATTTGAGCAAATGATTGACTCCCCCGTCTATGTACAACAACTAGAATAGGCCTATTTATGGACTTTGCAGTAGATTACCTCTACATTAAATAAACAGATTGCTCAAAATTTATGATTGACGACCTAAAATATAATAATTTCTTGAAAGATCAATACTGGATATGCTACAGTAGCAACCTATTCTCAAACAAGAATTTCACGGTTTAGATTTAAGGAAGCAACATCATCATACAAATAGCCCTTTTTAATCCCTTCAGAATGTTTACCAAAAGTTGTTTTTGCTGCTTTTGCAGGACTTCCAAAATTTGAAGTACATTACTTTCAGTTACTGTGAGTCGTTGGTTTGTATGCCCGACATTCAATGTACTCCTAATCTTGAGCAATTGAATCTCCTATATTGCAAAAACTTGGTAGAGGCCCACGAGTCCATTGCATATCATGACAAGTTACAAGTGTTGAATTTATGTGAGTGTCCTGAACTTAGTGTTTTTCCAAATGTGCTCAAGTCAAAAAACCTCCAAGCTCTCCACCTTGAAAATTGCACAAAATTTGAAAGGTTCCCTAATATTCCTCATAAACTCGAAGGCTTGAAACAACTTCGTTTACAGGGGACCGCTATTAAAGAACTTCCTCCATCAATAGAAAATCTTGTCTCTTTGGAGATTATGTATATATATCATTGCAAAAACCTAGTAACTCTTCCATCTAGCATTTATAAGTTACAAAACCTTTCAAACTTGCAAGCCAACTCTTGCACAAATTTAATTGAGTTTCCAAAGTACGAGGATTTAGCTGATCACTGTATGAAGACCGGACTTTCGAATTTACGTTGGTTGGACCTTTACGGATGTAATTTGTCCGAAGTAAAGTTTCTTGAGAATCTTTCCTGTTTTCCTTTCTTGGAAACTTTATTGCTCAGGGGAAATAATATAACTATCCTTCCTACATCCATCAATAAGCGTCATCATTTGCTCCATTTGAGTGTTAGAGAAAGCCATCAATTACAAGAGATTCCTGAGCTTCCACCATTTTTGAATTGTCTTTTGGCGGATGGTTGCGAATCTATGCAAAATGCTGGAGATTTAACTTCATTTCATGATTTTGTCCGTAGAGGGGTGACCATGCCTGATATTTCCCCACTTTACCCGGTTAGTCTCTCTCTCTCTCTCATATGCACATCGCTGTGGAGTATATGCTGGATTCAATGTGTGCTTATTTATATATTGCAGTAGCAGAAAATGCAAGTGGAGGCTTAAGAAAAGAAAACGAATAGGAAGTGAGATCAAACTTTTACTAGGATTGCGCATTCGCACAAGAGAAGTTATATTTAAAAAATAATAATAATTTTTTCATATCAATGTGGTATTCCAGAGTTTTTTGAGTACCCAACTAATCTCCACTAAATGGGACAATCTCTCCTCTGGCCAAGCCCGCTAACACGGGGTAATTATTGAGGACGTGCAGGTTCATGTTCCTGGGAGTTGCATAAAGAAAATGTGCCATTTTGTTGATTTGAAATGAGGCCTTGATCGAGGAGGATAAACATGTTCACTACTTATGAAACCTCTTTAGGTTTAAAGACATATCAATACAGTAATGCAAAGTTAAATAGAATAGTATGCCATGGCTATATCGTGTGTCGCACAATCATTGTCTCTGTTTTTCTCCCTCAACATGTATTTTGTTCAAAAAAATATAAGAAGTGTTAGTCAAATACATAACATTTATGTTCTCTACGACTATAACATAAAAAAATTCATTTCCACAGTTATACACAAACTTTGTCATTTACTTTTTTTTTTAACCATTAACTACTAATCAAAAATCAAATAAAGTTGGGAAACATAGCGGCATAATTAACTTACGTAGCAATTAATCATATATATTAAGGTAATTCACATAATAAATTTAGTTATTACTTAGCCAAGAAAAACTTTATTAATTAATCATTTTAAATTGCGCATTTATTGATAAGGCTAGAGCACATGGAATACGCATAATTTCAAATGGAGTGCCGTAAATCAGTTATCTTGTGGATGGTGTAAAATGAAAACCAATACATTACAAAAGTTAACCAAGAAAGAGAAATGTCCCACCATATAGTCTATATCTTAGCGTAAATAATCAGTATATGGCGTTGATTTGAGACTAACAATACCAAGAACCAAGAACGAGGAATATTGCATATATGTCATTGGCTTGAATAATCAGTGGATGCCAAATTCATTGTAATGCAGGTGGCTCTATACTTTTATGGGAATGATTTCTATCACATGAGACTTGTATATTAACGAAGCAAGGACTATTTGGATCTCTACTCATTTATAGAGCGTTAGTTCAAAGTGGAATTTACTAGGATTACTTACTAAATTGAAATTGAATTTTCTATTTTGGTGATGATAATAGACTCGGTACTTTCTAATCGTCTACTCTTATAACAGAGTCCTCTTCGTTACCCTCATTACCTAATTACTCTCCCTAGAGGAGAGATGCCAAAGTGGGTCCTTCCCATTGAAGGGGATTCCGTATCTTTCATGGCTTCAAAAGAATTGTATGACAAGTTTCTTGGATTTGCTCTCTATGTTGCTCTTGGTAATGATGAACAAAAAAAGGGACAGCCTTTTGAGCTTGTACCATGTGTTAATGGCGAATGTCGGAATTATTGGGTACCACGTTACGATACCTTTTTGTCGAATTCGGACCGTATCTGGCTTCAATATTTCACACCATCTCAGCTCTGGGGAGTAGTCGATTTTGGTCAAATTGACAGGAGTTATGTACAATTTAGCCTAACCATATCAAGTGGAATTGTGAAAAAATGGGGATTCCGAATTATATGCGTGCAATTAGAGGAAGATTTAAAGATTGTGCTTCGAGATGATCAGCTAATGGATCCAGCTTTATTTTATGAGGTTGTTTTCGAATCAACAGATTCAGAAGCCAAGATTTCACTTATGCATGAAGATAGTTCGATCGAAACAGATCTACAGAAAGACTTGCAAGGTTGTCAAATGTGTGCCGAGGAAAAAAGTCAAATAGTACCAAAGAGAAATTATAAGCCTATTGTCCCTCAAGGCATGCAAACCAAGACTATGTTGGCTTCCAATTCGATTGGCAGAGATAAGAATGATAGTGTTGGCTTGCAGCTTTTGTTGTTAGAATGATCAAAACATGCTAAAGAAGCAATTCGTAGGTATGTGAACTCAGTTGATGTTTTTAGTTTTTCTCTCCCCATCTTCTTCCTTTGGGTTTTAAACCCAAGTATAATATGTCTTTCCTTCCTTTTTCTTTTTTTTTTTTGGTTGCTAAATCCTCTGTTCTCCGCCATCGGCAAACTGCGAACCCCACCAACGCTACTTCCAGCATCATCACTGCTCATCTTCCATCCGACACCACCAAGATTTGACCAATGTAAGATCGCCACCTACCAACGGAGGCAACAAACAGAAGTATTTAGCCTTCTTGGAACAGAGTCCATAGCAAACTGATGGCGATGAAGACTGGCGATTTGAGGCGACAATTCTCTGCAGGGTTCTGGGCTTCTTGCACCTTGCTATAGATGAGGTAATGCATGACACATCCTAATTGTATTAGTTGATGTAAAACTTGAGATTTTGAAATTGATTCTATGGTGCAACAATTGCCTGGGAACTCGAAGTATATGTCGCTGAATTTGTTCGAGAGAAGTTGAATAGGTGTTTCTTCGTAAGTTTAGTCTGTAGATGCTTCGTGGTGAATCCATTGGTAATTACCGTTACACGATGCAAAATTAGCAACAATCCTTAGAAGGTATAGCTTTTCTTTCTTATTTTCTTTCATAGGTGGCAATTTATTGTAAGAAAGCGAGGTCTAGGTTTAAAGTAAAAATAAGCGAGGGCAAGTGAAACAATGGGAAGTCGGATGCACACGGGTTGGTTCTGTCCCGCTTTCAGACAAAAAACTGAGCCAATCTGGGTGCTATATGTTGAGAACTCCCTAACGCAAAATCAGGCATTGCGGATAACTAGCAATACGGAAGAGAGAGAGAGAGTGGGAGGGAGGAAGGGAGGTAGGGAGAGGGAGGGTGGTATACCTCTCAGTGGGTGATAGATTTGCCAGGAAGATTGAATTGTGAGAAAATTCAATTACTGGGTTAGGAGTCTGATAAGACTCTGTCGCTAAGTTCTGTGAGGCACTTGAAGAGGCAAAACTATACAGGAATGAAGAAGTGAGACAGCAAGCCACCAGGAAAGGTTGCTTGACAGTCAGGTCCTTTTGCCACTCGTTGACTTTGGCAACTAGGGTCGATTGATAACCAAATTTACATGGAGTGTGAGAGTAATACAAACGTCGGTTGTGCTCATTGATAACTAGTTAGGTGGTTATTTTCTTTCGCCCTGTGGACTGTGGATATGAAAAAGAAAAAGAGAATGAGAAACACAGAGTTTGCATAAGTTATTCAACAAAATAGAGACAAAAGGAGCCATATCTGTTTAGCAGTTAGGTGTGATTTGCATATGAATTACAGGATGAGTATGTGGTGACAATCATTGTTTGGAAGCTTGTGACCTGTCTATTATACAGTATCTGCAAGATCTCGATCATAATTATGGGACATGCGTTCATTTCATTAGTAGCTGCACATTGATAATGAAATATTTCTTGCATCTTGCTCATTTTCTTTAAATTGCCTGTATACAGGCACGCATGCACGAGGGAATTTCTGACTCTTATCATCATATTTTTTTCTCCTAACAAGTAACGAGGCCTATTTGCTTTTCTTATACAAGGCAAAGCTTGCCTTGGACAGCGTTGAAGTTCCACTGGGGTAAGATGATGGCTTTCAGTTACTGGGTGCATTTCATATATGTTACTTTATTTTCTAAATAAGATCCTTATTATTTCAGTCTCAATTAGTGAATGATTTCAAATTGTACTTTTTGACTGAACAGCTGTGTGACTGTTGAGGATGGGAACTTTATTGCGGTAGGAAGAAACAGGACTAGGGAGACACAAGATGTATGTTTATCATTGCTTCACCAGCCCCTCAAATAAATTTTGGCCAACATAACTTTCTTATTGTACTGAATAAATACCCTTGAATTATCCACTCCTAGTTTCGTGTTGATCATTTTATATTTCTACCTTAATATTTCTTTAATAGGTGATAAAATATTATATCTGATCAAATCTAATAGTATGTGGAATTTTCAACTCACTATCAGCTGAAAATGGTTTTGTTCTCATTACACTTCATAAAAAATGGCTATGGCTCACGATAACAATAATCTTGCTTTATTATGCACGATGTTTTACGTTTTTCATTTGCCATTGTGCTCTGTTTGGAGCCATATTACGGTCTTTATCTGCTATTGTGAAGTTACTAACATTGATCTCTTAGGCCGTATGTTAGCTAGATTTTTGGTAAACTTAAATGGTATTAAAATGCATTGTGATCATTGTAATTCCTTTTAAGACGTAGTTCAGCTGCTTTATCTGTTTTTGGTTTCATTGCTTGTTCCTTTGTGGTTCAATAATACCGCTTATCCTAGTGAATTTTACAGGTCTACTGGGCCAGAAGCTTCTCAAGCTCAGGTATTTACTTTTCTAGTTAGAGACCAATGTCTTGGGGCTAACGTGGGATCTGCTCAAGGACCTACTCGTTTAGGTAAATAACTAATGCGTTCCCCGACTGGAAAAGTAATTTTTGGAGGGGAAACTATGTGTTTTTGGGATCTGCGTGCTCCTTGGTTAGACAAGTGAGATAGACGTGTAACTAACCTCTAAAACTAAGCCACGGCCCACCGATGGAAGGGTCACAGAAGGTAACCGGTTAGCGAGCGGTGTTGGTAAGCGAAATAGTGCCTTTGTCGGCCTAGAAAGAATTCCCTCGAAAAGCGCTAGTTAAAGGGCTAAGTGAAATTCTCAAGAAAAGCAAGCGCTATGGAAAGAATAGCTTTGAAGCCACCTTTATAATGGGATTCCAACTCAGCACCTTTTGAGAAAAATTTCTCTTTAGAGAGCATAGTACGATGAAAGTTGGTTGCTGTAATGGGCTTACTTCATCATAACATGACCTTATTTACACATACAGTTTAAACCTGGATTCTAGCAGAGATCATCGTTTATCTAATAGTCTATTTTTGCAATCATTCAGGCATGTGGTGATAGTACACTACTATGAATGATTTTAAGGGTAGTAATGAGTAGATGGCACGTAAAAAATTTGGCCCTTTTAGTATCTTGCGGAGCTTAATAAAAAAACAAAGGCACCTTGCTACAGGGGTATGTGTAATAATACTATTAGAAAAGGTGGATGTGGCTTATCCAATAAGAAGCCTCTTTTTCTATGTGGGATTCTCAGCAACTTCAAGCAAGCAAAACTTGTTAACTTCATGTGATGTATGCCTCGATTAATCGTATATATACTCTCAATCGGTTAACTTGAAGGGAAAGACTTCTTCCTTGAAATGCATTTCTTAATTATGTTGAAAATACACTAAGAGCAGCTATCTCCCTGACAAGGGTCCTTTGATTTGCTTGCTTTGTTTTTCTCCTTGGGCTTTCATGGGCAGCAAGACATGCAAAGATGGAAGCACTTTATGTTCTTCTTGAATAGTGGCAGAGGACTGGATTTTTGGCTGCAGAAGTTGCAAAGGAGTTTCCAGCATGCTTCCTTTATGTGACATGTGAACCATGCATAATGTGTGCTGCAGCATTATCGATCATAGGTACATCTGTTGATCATATTGAAATAAAACTAGACTTTCCTAAACCATGTTCATTCATGAATGATTAGGTGAATCTTGCCTTTTTTTTTTTTTTTTCAGATACAAAGGAAGTATGTCATGGCTGTGCAAACGACAAGTTTGGTGGCTGCGGCTCAATACAGTCGTTATTCAAGAAGCTCTGAGGCATGCATTATGTCAATTTCTGAACTTGCTCTTGTTGCCGATTTTGTATCTACAAAGATCCACTTTGAAATTGAGAAATATGACAATTGACAGCTATAGTTTACTGGAGGTTTATGATTCCTAAGGTTGATTACCGATGGGTGAGGTTTCCTAGTGATTCTGGATGTTGTGGTGATTTGAATATTCCAACACATAACCATGAAAATTAGTGGAGGTTAACGGAAATAATTTTCCATCTTTTCTGTCCTTAGTCTAACGGGAGGAAGGGGTGTTTTCAGCAGCGTCAAGAAGTGAAGTTTATATTAATTTGTCTATTTCCCCACTTTGTTTCCTTTTCTTAAATTCTCCGCGACTTGTTACACATTTCCATATCCTTTATCTGCCCTAAAATTTTTACAGTTATGGGAAGTGCTACAAGTTAAGCTACAATTAGGGTCCTGTTCATTTTGTGCAAAATATGGTATTTCTAGAAAATATTTTTCAATAAGTCATTTTCCAAGAAAATGACAATATTTTTTTAGTATTCAGTTAAAACCTAAAATTGAAGTGGAATATATTTTCCGCTATTCGGTTTTCAATTTGATTTTCCTCTATGCATTTCTTTTGATCATTTTTTATTTTTATTTTTATTTTTCTGTTATTTTTTATTCTTTTTGAAAATTCATTTTTAATTTTTTTAATTTTCTTCTTTTATTTCCTTTTTTTTCTTTTTTTTTTTTTTCTTCCGATGAGCGTCGCCATAGGGCAAGGCTCGAGCCTTGCTGTCCTCTAACGACACTCGAGCGTCACCAATCTAGCAAGGCTCAAGCCTCACACCTCTCGACCTCTGTCGCATGTTGCCAATCTAGCGAGGCTCTAGCCTCATCGCCTTTTGGTGGGCTCAAGCTCACTAGTGGTTGGTTGCTAGCCTTCATCGTAGCTGGAAGGCCAATGACCAGCCAAGGAAGAAAAAATAAAGAAAATGGAAACAATAAAAATAATGACAAATTCAAATTTAAAAAATAAAATAATTGAAATTAGTGGTGAAAGAAAGAGTAGTGGAAAACATTTTCTCTAATTTTAATGGTGCTTTTTCTATCGGCGGAAAATGTTTTCCTTAACTAATTTATTTTTCATGAAGTGAGAACGCCAAAAATCTTTAAAACATTTTTCTAAAAATTATTTTGTGGTGAAACGAACAGAACCTAAGTTTCTTTCTTCCTTTTCACTCTCCTCTCTTGATCTTCCTCTCCTTTTTTTCACTGCAGTAATAAGATCCTTTGATGTCTTTAATGTTATCATGTTTAAATCTAGAAATATAGTATCTTCTAAGTGTCAGTTTTGAAAGAACAAGCTCAAGTATCGGGGGAAGAAGCAAGAGCTGTACCAAGAATGCATCTAAAAAAAGGTTTATGGAAGAAAAGATAAACAATGAAAATTCATACAAGAGTTTTATGTTGAAGCAAAAATATAAAACGACCCAAAGGTATCGATAAGGTGAAAAGTTGTAAGCCATAGAAGTGGTGAGGTGGTAATTCCCCACTAGAGTTTAGTATAAACTTAACACATCTGTAAGCTCCACAAAACAATACGGGTGAATTATTAAAATCGGTGGTAATTTTGAAACAATCAAATAAATGGCAGTAACTCGCTCAAATAAAAATTCTTTTAAGCGACGACGTTTCTCGATGGCCTCCTCACTGCATTCCTTCCTTCGACTTCTCAGCCCTAGGGTTGGGCTTGATCCATCCATTGTCCATATCCTGCCCCATCTTAAAATGAGTGATCCAATATCATGGTCTAAATTAAAATTTCCTTTTTCATTGCATGACAAACACGTCGTGAACTCATTAGAGAATACTTCTCATCAACAATAAAAAGTGTCAAATGACTAATGATCTCAACCGTAACCGGCAACGATCAACATCAGTGGCAGTAGCGACTGGGGCACCCACAACCGACAATCGACAACTAAGAAAGACGGCCAATAGAGTTGTGTTTTTGATAGTTTTGTAATTATAAGTTATGGTTAACACTCAAATGAAATGTATCAATTGAATCAAATTTTAAGCACGCTTGCTTAGATTATGTTTGTATCTTTTTAATGTGAGAACATGCTTGTTATTGTGGATATTTGTGACCGATGAGCTAGTCATTTGGCTGCGGAGAGTGGACTTTTGCGGTTCATGAGCGTCCGTTGGTCTCCAGACGGTCCAGCAAGCATTTTCGTTGAGAGAAGATGAGGCGAAAATCAACAAGAGATGAAGCTGCC
Source organism: Eucalyptus dawsonii (assembly GCA_016097615.1). NCBI lineage: Eukaryota > Viridiplantae > Streptophyta > Magnoliopsida > Myrtales > Myrtaceae > Eucalyptus > Eucalyptus dawsonii. The sequence goes on from CM027875.1 coordinate 43,381,477, forward strand.
ATTTCTATCACATATATTGTGGAGGTGTCAACGGTTCGGTTCAGTTTGGTTTTTTTGAAAAACCGAACCGAACCGAACTAAATGAGACCTGAACCGAATACCAACCAAACCAAAATTTCGATTCAATTTGGTTTGGTTCGGTTCGATTTTTTTCGGTTTTTAGTTTTCAACTTTTAGTTTTCGGTTTTTACATTTGTTTTTTTTTTATTTTTTTCTATTTTATTTCCAAGAAATAAGCTCTTATCGGTTTGTTGGTTGGTTTGGTCCGATTAATCGATAAAAACCAAATCGATAAAAAAAAATCGATTTTTAATGAGAACCGAACCAAAAAAAAAATCGAATTTTTCAGTTCGATTCGGTTTTTGACACCCCTTGAAGGGATAGATAAAAATAACTACCTTTTTAGTGAAAGATTATTCAAGAATGATGTAGCCTCCATTTTATGCGGAACACCTCGATTTTTATAACTAATTTCAAGAGAAGTAATAAAATACATTTAGAAAAAGGAGAAAATGTAATTTAATATTTTAAATTATACTTACATGAATATCTCAAACTTGCTTTTTATCACAAAAATCTCAAAACTTGTATTAGTGCGACAAAAACACCCTTTTTCTACCACAAAAAATCACGGGCTTTGCCCATTGTGATATTAATACTCGAATCTTTTTATTTTTATTTTTATCATTAAAACTCCAAACTATGAGTTTGGGATTTTAGTATCACAGTGGACATAACTTATGGTTTTGGATGATATTAATCCTAGTAACAAATGGTAAAGTGTATTTACCTCATAAATTCTACGACAACTTGGTTGAAATCCTTAAATAATCAAAGGATCAGGCAAATGAAAAATATGCAAAGAACAAAATTTTTTAACAAATAATTACATAAATGATCTCTAAACTTTGCCTCAATATGCAATGTCATCATTGAACTTTTAATTTATTTAATGTGTTTCCTTTTGGTAAATGTTTAATCTAGTTCCTAAGCTATATGATAATATTTAATAATATTCTTCCATTAATTTAAATTAACAAAATTTGCTGATTTGGCTTTTAATCGGGTCAGTTGAATGGCTAATAAAAAAATTTCATTATATGTGGATATTCCATATAAGATATGTAAGTCAAATCAAAATATAATAATCCACATTATCATATAACATGGATAATTAATTTTGCAATTGAACAAATTAAAATGGCTTTTATATTTTGATATAAGTAGAATATGTTACGTACATAATCCAGATGTGATGTTCTTTTTTTTTTTTTTTTTCCCATTGTTTAGACTCGTTGGATTGGAAACCAAATCAACAATTCTGTTAACTTGAATTGACAAAAGGATAACATTAAACATTTTCATATAGTCCGAGTGTAAATTGAATAGGTGCTAAAAGTTCAAGGACTATATTAAACAAATTAAAAGTTTAGAATTGATGTTGCAAATTAGGTCAAAGTTTCAATTTTAAATTTTTTGAAATCATAAACCGAATGTTGGTCCACCAACTTTTTATTTAGTGTAAAAAATTAAATTTCAATAATAAAACATAGACGTCGCATCATTTTATTATATAAAAATATTAATTTTTCATTATGATAATCATAATTCAATTCTTGTTGGGTACGAAGATCCTATTTGGCTCAGTTTTGGGGAAATGATTTTAGGAAAATGCAAATACCTTCGGATTAAAGGGGTTTTTCAAAATGCTATAATGTTTGATAAATTATAACTTTAAAGTGCAATGGAAAATAACTTTGACTTCAATACCATTTGGTAAAACCTATATTTAAAAAGGGCTATTGTTTTTTTTTAAGTCAAAATTAAATCCGGGGTAGCTTAGCGGCCAACCAACCATTGGCGACCAGATAGTCTCACTCTCACCTGAGGTATGGCAACCTTGGGCAGAGGTCGCCTGAGACGCACGACCTCAAGGTGGCAGTCGCCAAGGAGGATGTGATCCCTCAGGTGGTGGTTGCTAGAGATAGCGTGATCCCTCAGGTGACTATAATTGGCCTCCAGCAACTCCTCCATGCAAATTGGGAAAGATAATCAATATACATGAAGATAGCGTGACCCCACCTGCTTTGAGCTTTCAGTCTTTTAATACTGGCATTTGGTCAATGGGGTTTCAAAAATACTTGCTTGCTTCTTCCTTAAAAGTCACTCACATTCTATATTGAACCGCCTTATCCATCGACTCACACGCACCTATCATGGCTTACAACATGGGGCACCATAGATGCACCAATTTTTCTTCATACTGATATATTTTTAAGAGTTTTCAAATTGGGATAAGAAGTTGGAAAATATGAAACCTTTTGGACGTGTGTGCTTTACACCTAGAAAGTAGATGGAGAGCTTTACAACTTAAAAAGAGGGATATGGTAGAATTGACCTAATAAAATACCTTAAGTAAAGATTTATATTCTTATTCAAAGTTGAATTTCAATCAAGAACGGACTGACGATCATGCGGCCTTTCTGGTAAAGGGCTTGGGGTGAGACCGAAAAGTGCCAGGTCCGAAACTCAATTTCCATGAGCGTAGCACACACCCTCGCATTTATGTATTTACGTGTCCAAACAAGCAGATCACCACGTGACTATCGTTGCTCGCACGTGATCGGGGCGGACTGTGTATTGCCATCTTCCTGCCTGGGCAGCTTCCCACTTTAAAATATTCAACCTTCCACTTTCTTTTTCTTTTATTTATTCATTTTGCCTGTGAAATATCGATACAAAAAACGAAATTAATGTAAGCCCTATAAGGAAAAAAAAAAAAAAACCCAACCAATTCGAGAACTCCCGTATCTCCCCTTTCCCAATCAATAGCTTGATTTATGTGCACTTTAATATTCTAATGAAAGCCTATTACAATTAAAGCAATTTATACAATATTGAAGCTAACTTGACAATACAGAATACTGAAGACAATATCGAGAAAGGCATTGCTTCTAGTTTAATTTGAGGACATAACGTTAGAATATAATCAACGATTTTGGATAGAGGAAACAACACCTGATAGATGCTACTCTTAAGCGAATATGAGAACACAACGTTAGAATTTAATTGACGGTGTTGTAAGGTGGTAATAGCAATTAGTGCACACTTCTCCTAGATGAGTATGAGGATACAATGTTGGAATCTAATTGATGATATTAGATGGTAGAAACATCTATTAGACACTACTCCTAGATAGGTATAAGGACACAACGTCAAAATTTGATCATTGATTATGGACGGTAGGTTAGTACTAGAATCTAATCAATAGCACTACCCACAATATAAACACTCACCGGAATTGAATTTACGACAAGAATCTTAAGTTATAACTAAACTATATTGGACTAAGAGAAAAAGGTAAGATAAAGTAGTTTTGTGTGTTGTTCGGGGGCTTTTCTGTTGGATTGTTTGCGGTATTTATAGGCCAATTTGATAACTATCGGTGGTTGATTGTTTCTTCCTTAAAAGTCACTCTAGATTCTATATTGAACCACCTTATCCATATATGGTTGCTTTCTAACCTGTTCGACGATGTTCACATGGCTTGTTAAACTAGTATTAATTGCTTCTTTGATTTTGGAGCCTTTTTAAGTATCAACCGTTCTCGCCCAAATTTTACCGCTAATCCTATGTACTCAGCATTTCTTGACTTGGACTTGTGGCAATCAACTACTTCATCATTGAACTGTGTATCTTTGCTTATAGGTACATCGGAATCTAGCCCAAGGGCTCTCGAAATCCTTGGCCATTCTTCGTTTTCATGATCACCATTGGCTGGCCTAATATAAATCACGGCCCATTGATGGTGCTTTCAAAGGCTTTTATCCCCGGGGATCAGCATGTGATAATAGGAATATTTTTGGGTGTCAACATTCCCATAAAAAAACTCTCAACTTTAGATTAGCTTTCAATTCTATCATAAACTTTTTATTGTCCTATAAAAAAAACCTTTAACTTTAAATCTTGTCCAATCCCAATTTTACCTTAAATTTTTGTAGTTTTATTAAAAAAAAAAATCACAAACTTTTACTTGAATCACAAATCTGCCCACATTAACCCTTCATCCAAAATTTTATCGTTGGAAGCTGAGAGATGGAAAACTCCCAAACACAAGCTATTTGAGCATGTAGAGCGCAAGAAGCTCTTTGACCATTAGAGACAAAACATTCCTAAGCATGAGAAGTCGACAAGTGCAGAACCCCTAATGGTGATTTTGACGAAGGACTAATGGAGAGCATATTTGAGACTCAAATAAAAGTTAATGATATTTTATAAGACAAAAAAACAAGATCAGAGTAAAATTGAAACAGGACCTAAAATTGAAAATTTTTATGATACCAAAAAAAAAAATATAAGGTAAAATCGAGAATTAATTTAAAGTTGGGGGTTCTTGGTGGGATAAAAAAAAAATTTAGGGTAGATTGGAATATGACCTAGAGTTAAGAGGTTTTTATGACATAAAAGGTAGAACTAGGATAAGAGTTAAAGTTGGAGGTTTTTGAGGGTATGAGGTCTAGAGAATATCGAGAAAGTTGCATTGCCTGTTCTAGTGGAAACCTGAAAAGTTGACCTCGAAAGTAAAAGTTTTGGACCCAATAAACAAAGCACTCCAAGTTTTCGTCTCTCCTTCTCAGTGCAATTCTCCTCCGTGGCGCGCCATTACTCTGCTCCACTGAATCGAGCGCTGCAGGTAGCGTCTTCCTTCTCTGTTTCGTCGTTAGCGGTCCTTCACGATTCGATTCTCCTCATCGTTCTGTCATTCTGATCTTGGTGAGCCCATAAATGTCTGAGCTTCTCAGGCCTTTCATATAATGATCCTTCCCTGCACTTCGCTGCCAGTTTTTGTCCAGACGATAGATCGATAGAGAAATTTACCCTGATTCTGGGAATTTAATTTTGGGATGTTAGGGGGTTTTTTCGGTTTGTTTTGTGGGACTGGTTCTATGGAGATGGCTAGCAATCGAGGGTATGTGTAATTGTAGCGGGTGCCATGATTAGCCTGCCAGGTGTTCGTTAAAATTGCCCAGAGAAAATTGTGTTGAATATCTTGATCTGGATAAGCATTTTTTTGGAATGTATACTAGAGATGACAACAGTATATTATGGATGATGTAGAGAGGACCTAAATGAGCACAAAGGTATAGATTCTGTACCTGCACTTGTCCTGCTTTGTTCCTGGTCTTAACTCAATTGGGGAGAGGGCTTGTCAGGCTGTGGACCTCTGAATCCATGATTGAATTTTGTACTGGTGTGTGGTGACGTATTACTTGGGTGCATCAATCAGACTCTGTATCAGGCTTTGAATCACATTGAAACACGATTTTCTCATTTGAGCAGTTTATGTTAGTTTTGTCTTGAGTTCTGTGGTCTCCTAGTGACCATGCATGCTCCAAAACTATACTCCAAAAAAAAAAAAAAAAAAATCCTTTTTTTACCTGGTCATTTTCAAAACACTTAAGTATAGATAATGCTCCATACTTTTTTTGGAAAATGACCTCCACCTTTAAAATTAGGAAGTCATTCTCCTTCATTTTTAAATTTGGTATTTTCTGGTTGACTGAAGTCATTTTTCTTTGATCAGCTTATTTTCCCAAACCAAACACTAAAAAATGGAAAAAGAAGTTTTCTAATAAAATATTTCCCTTCAAATAAATAGAGCCTCAGTCAAAATCGAGTTTCATCTTTCCAAAGTACCCTCTCATCTTAGTAGAAATATAATTGGTCATTAAGGATCACATACTTCATAAATAATTACTCATTTCCATCTATGCATACCACTTAATTATGCATGCGTGCATCCCCTTGAACTTTGTTGCCCCCTAAACCAGGTTAACTATATATATCCTAAAATAAATTTCTGTAATTCTTTCTTCTATCATTCTTTTTCTTTGTTTTTAGTTCTCTCTCTAGCTTCTTTATTTGATAACTTCTAAGCTCCTTCCTTATCTTCACCATAGGCCAACTTTGAACTCCATCAACGCCACTTTCAATATCTTGATTGCTCATCTTTCATTCAACACTGGTGAGCCTTGACACGTGGAAGATTGCCACTTGCCAATGGAGCCAATGACCAAAAGAAATTTTTTGTAAAACAGCCTAGAGACGGGAGACTGGTGAGTGGAGGCAACGGACTACCACCACTGACCAAAGTCATGGAAACTGATAACATAGCTTCGGGTGAACGATTCTCTCCTGAGATTCTGGGCTTTATGCAGCTTGCTATAGATCAGGTAACGCCTGGCACGGCCGAATTGTATTACGTTGATGTGTTGATGTAATACTTGAGCTGAAGTTTGAGTCTGATTCCTTTGGTGCTATAATTGTGTGTGAACTTAAAGAATGTATAATTGAATTTGGACAAGAGACTTTGAATAAGTGTTAATTTGTAAGTATTGTCTGTGGATGCTTGGTAGTGCATCCATTGGTACTTGACATTACACGTTGCAAAATCAGCAACAATCCCTATAAGATATAAGTTTTTTTCTCTCTTTTCATAGTTGGTAATTTATTGAAATAAGTAGCTGAAGTCTAGGTTTAAAGGAAAAACAAGCAAGGCAGAGTGCAACTAAGGGAAGTTGGGTGTACATTGGATGGTTTAGTCCCCTTTTCAGGCAAAAAACAGAGCCAATCCAGGTGCCGTGGGTTTGGAGGGAGGGAGGGATAAATTTGGGTGCTTTTCAGGTGTCTAGGAAATGTGGATGTGTAGTATGTACCTATCATAAAGATGTGCAGTGGGCGATAGGTTTGCCAGGACAATTAAATTGTCAGAAGCTTCAATCTCTGGGAAGGACTGTGTTAGGTTTCATAAGGCTTTTGAAGAGGCAAAACCAGAGAGGAATGAAGAAGATGCGATGAGATGGCAAGCCACCAGGAAAGGTGTTTGCTTGATGGTTGAATCCTTTTACCACCTTTTGACTTTAGCACCCAGGGAGAATTTAAAACCAAATTTACTTGAAGCACGAGAATAATGTGAACATTGGTTGTACTCATGGATAATTGGTTGGGTGGTTATTTTCTTTGGCCCTGTGGTGTGGATATGGAAAAAGAAAAAATACAAGAAACATGGAGTCTACATAAGTTATTCAGTAGAATAGAGACAAAATCACAAGATGCCGATTGTCAATTTCTGATTTGCGAGGGTTTCACAACAGTTTTAGGGATTGCTCTTTATCCTTATGTGCCATAGCATTTGTAAAGGAAAATGACCCAGAAGCTAAAACTCCAGGGAAGGTTTTTGAATGTTTGAGTGAGACCTCATTAACGAAAGAAAAGCCTCTGAGGTGCCAATGATAGGACATTCTGGAACGAGCAACATGTAGTTTTTCAAATTGGTTCTTGTTTTTGCTGTGGTGTTGTTAGAGCCGTATCAGTTTAAATGTTAGGCGGGATTTGCATCTGTATTACAAGATAACCATGAAGTTAGTGTGGTATATTATATAGGACCGCAAGATCTTGATTATATAACATGAGACATGCATTTGTTCCATTGGTAGCTGCATAATGATACTGAAACATTTTTACTGCAGGCAAAGTGATGTTTATTTTCTCTTGAATTTGCCTTTATGCATTCATGCATGCTTATCCTTATATTTTTTCTCCTAACAATTAACAAGATCTATTTCTTTTCTTGTATAAGGCAAAGCTTGCGTCGGATAGCCTTGAAGTTCCAGTTGGGTAAGATACTGGTTTTCAGTTACCAGGTGCATTGCATATATGTTACTTTATTTTTAATTAAGATAATTAGTATTTCAGTCTTAATTAGTGAATGATTTCAGATTGGACTCTTTGATTGAACAGCTGTGTGATTGTTGAGGATGGGAACATTATTGCAGCAGGAAGAAACCGGACTAACGAGACACGAAATGTATGTTTATCAGTACTTCTCCACCCCATTATATAGATTTTGGCCAACAGCACTTTGTTATTGTTCTAAATTGATAACTTCGAATTATCCACTTGTAGTTTATTGTCGATCATTTTATGTTTCTCCCTTAATATGTATTTATCAGATAATAAAAAAATAGCTGGTTAAATCTGTTAATAAGTTGAATATTCCATGCATTGTTAGGTTGTAAGAGCTTTTGTTCCCATTGCCCTTCATAAAATATGGCTACGGCTAACAATAACAATGATCTTGCTTTATTATGCACGATGTTTTATGTTTTTCATTTGCTGTTGTGCTATGTCTGTAACCATATTATGGTCTTTATCTACTTATGTGAAGTTCCTAAACATTGTTAGACCGTATGTAGCTAGACTTTTGTTATAGTTATATGGTGTAAAAATGCATTGCAACCATTTTATTGCCTTTTAAGATGTCAGAATCTGCACCTTGGGCAGAGTTCTTCATACAATGGCCATTTACACAACTAGTTTAAGCCTGGTTCTGGTTGAGATCATCTCTTATCTAATAGAATATTTCTGTAATAATTTATAGTTATGAGGTGACATTACTATAGATGATTTTACGGATAGTAATGGATAGTTGATGCCAAAAATTTATGGCCCTGTTGGTATCTTGTGGAGCTTAATAAAAAAACAAAGGCACCTTGCTACGGGGGTATATTTAAAAATACTGTTAGAAAAGGTGGAGGTGGCTGATTCAATGAGAAGCCTCTTTTTCCATGTGAGATTCTCAGTAACTTCAAGTGACCAAAACTTGTTGACTTAATGTAGTATATGCCTTGATCATTCTTATATGTGCTCTTAATCAGTTAATGGAGAAAACACATTTCTCAAGAATTGCATTTCCAAAATTTATGTTGAAACTACACTATGAGCAACTGTCTCTTTGACAAAGCTCCTAAGTTTTGATATGCTTGCTTTGTTTTTCTCCTTGTGCTTTCATAGGCAACAAGACATGCAGAGATGGAAGCTCTTGATGTTCTTCTTGTACAGTGGCAGGGGACTGGATTTACAGCTGCAGAAGTTGCAGAGAAGTTTGCAGCATGCTCCCTTTACGTGACATGTGAACCATGCATAATGTGTGCGGCAGCATTATCAATCATTGGTATATCTGTTGATCATACTGAAATAAAACTGAACTCTGCTAAAATTTGTTTATTTACAAATGATTGGATGACTCTTGCCCTTTTTAGGTATAAAGGAAGTATACTATGGTTGTGCAAATGATAAATTTGGAGGCTGTGGCTCAATACTGTCGTTGCATTCGAGTAGCTCTGAGGCATGCATTAGGTCAGTTTCTGAACTTGCTTTTGCTGCTGGTGTTGTATCTACATAGGTTTCACTTTGAAATTGTGACATGAAAATTGACAACTAAAGCTTACTGGAGGTTTCTGATTCCTTATGTTGATAATTGATGGATGCGGGTTCATAGCGATTGCATATGTTGTCGCGTGTCGAATATTGTAACATATAACCATTAAAATAAATGGAGGTTTATGGAAGTAATTTTCCACATTTTCAGTGCTTTCCTTCATCTAAATGGAAGAAAGTGGTGTTTCTGGAAGCATCAAGAAGTCAAGTTTATAATTATTCTTTCTTTTACTGCTTTGTTTCCTTTTTCTTAAATTCTTTGTGATTAGACATTTCCGTTTCTTTATTTGCCCTAAAAAGTTTACAGTTCTGGGAAGTGCCACAAGTTAAGCTAACATTAGTTTCTTTTTTCCTTTTCCCTCTCCCCCTTGTTTCTTCATTTCTTCTTCCGGACTTTTTTCACTAAGGCCAGATTCTTTGTTGTCTTTAATTTTATCGTGTTTTTAAATCAAGAAATATAGTATCTTCAAAGAAGTATGATATTCTAGCTATGAGGAAATTTATGTTTTCTGATATGCCATAGGCAACGTACTTGATAAAGAAATCTCATTTTTTGTCTAATAGTTGCAATTCTCTTCTTGCATAAATGAGAGCATGTGCCTGCTAAATGGTGGGTATGGCTTGTGTTTCCAATATGATTTTTTTATTTGTCTGCACTGGAATGAGCTAACGTTTCATGTTTCCTAGGGTTGATGAGAGCTCATCAATTTTTTACTCCGACTTTGTTGACATAAAAAGTTAAAACGTATTGAAAACAGGATCTGTTTCATTGTGATTTGAGCAGTACATGAAGTTGTGTAATCTCGATTATGGACATTGTTTTTCTTTCAAAGCGTTAATTTTGAAAGAATAAGCTCAAGTACTGGGGGGAGAAGGAAGAGAGGTACTGACAATGCATCTAAACAAGAAGTTGAAAGGGAAAAAAACCATGAAATCTCTTACTTTAGAGCTTGAAATTTATGGTTATGTTGCAATTAATAATCTGATTATGAGTCAAAATTCTGTGATGCATCTGCCTTATATATGAATGTTTCCAACTTTTTTTCTTGTTTCTCTTGCAGCATTGGGAATTCTGGATCAGAGGGTTTCAAATGGTATGGCGGAATAATGGCATCGGAAGCCAAGATTTTTATGAACGAGGGAACCTTAATGGTAGAAATGGCAGTCAATCATTTTAACCAGTTGAAATGTCTATTTGAAAGAATGTTATTATACTGCAGTTTGCACCTATTTGCATTAGATAGCCTAAGGGAAATGGTATTTCATTTTCAATGGACCCATAGTTATAAGATACATTTTAAGAGGCTTCTATAAGCATAATAGAGAAATTCTACCTTTGAACCAAAGTTTTCTTTGAGCATTGTGCTTGCTGGCAACATCTCCTTGAGAGACCCTTGCTGAAAAATTTATCCTTTAGTGCCTAATACGGTGTTCTTCCTAGCATTGATCCCTTCCGTAATGGTTAAGAAGATTCAGGAAACCTCTTTATATTTCTACTTTTCAATCAATTCTCTCAAACCAGCAATAGACAGAACTGTAGATGGGGCTTTCGGTGATTGCAGATCTTACTGAACAACTCTCTCTCTCTCTCTCTCTCTCTCTCACTTGCACACTAGTCCATATGTAAATTGTTTGCTGCAGTGAAGATATGTTGTTGTATCCTTGGTCTGGAGAATTATCTGCACTCCCTGGTAAATAAAGCTGGCCCAATGGAATGTTTTGTAATGACTAAGGGCTAGTCAGATCGCAAGCATAGAACTAGTGGGTCATTGGTTGGATAAGAACCCATTCAGAAGTTTTCCCCATCAAGGATAAGGTGCTTAAGAGTGCTCATCTTGACATGGTGCATACACTTTTCCAGACTGATGCTCATTGAGTATAGTTGACTGGGTGGAGCAGTGTTCAGCCTTATGATGATTGCTATGAATTGGTGTAGAATTGGCCTAGTAAACAAAAGGCAGAGTTTCAGACACCAATTTTTTTCTTTATTGGCTAATTTTCAGATGCCCTGCTATTATATGTCGCTTCCCTCTAGACTCAGTACACCTAGCTAGATTGCCATTTGAAAAATGGGATGTTATGTCCTTGGTTAAGGAAAAAGACGAAGTGCAGTACCTTAATGGTTGATAATCCATCAGTTAGACTCATTATTCCTGTTGTGAATTACTAAGCATAAATGGTTCTTGGTTGAGCAATTGTTGATCCATCAGTTAGACTCATAATTCCTATTGTGGATTACTATGAATAAATGGTTCTTGGTCGAGCAACTGTGAGCAACTGTCCAATTTGTGCTTGTCAATTGCAAATATTTTCAAGAGACTGATTGGACCAAAACCTTTTCATGCCTCTGCGATAATTAGTATGCTTTGGAAATGCATTATATGTAGAAAAGATGGTTAAATAATTTTTCTTTGCAATGATAACATCTAGTTGGTTCATGTTTTTTTCTTTGTTTTGTTGAACCTTGTTGCATGAAGTATCATATCTCTTCTCCTTTCTTCTCCTCCTTTTCCATTCATTTTCTATTTATGACATTGTGGAATCTATGATTTGTTCACATATATGTATGCTGAATGCTAATATTTGATTTCCAGCTCCAAAGCCTCACAGGTCACGGGTTACTCAGGCTTAAATTAGATCTATGTGCATTGATTCTTCCTGTTGAATTTTCTCATGCCTTTGCACTATTAGGTAAGACCTTTGAACTTATGATTCCTTGCTTTTCTGAACATCATGTATATCATGTAAAGATGGAACGATTATTGGTTACTTGTGCATATAACAAGTGTAGTACATGGTGTGACCTTGCTGTATTTTAGCCTGTTAGCAACAGAATGGCATGGATTAGGGCCCTGGCAATGTTTCTTGCTGTGGCAGTATGGTATGATGCTCATGCGACTTTTAGGTATACCTACAGCCATAAATTCCCTTGTACAGTGTTTGTCAATGACAATGAGGCACTCTTAAGGTCTTAGAGATGAAGTTAGATGACATCCTTGTTCTTTGTCCTTTATTGTTGGTATATTTTGATTATTTTGTTCATTGTTCTTAATCCTGTCAGTTCATCTCTTCATTCGACTAAAACCCAAAGTCAAACTCGCAGTTCAAGATAGTTCCCATTCTTAAGGTGAACTCATCGCAAAATTACTTTTAAACTATAGTTTTGTGACTCTTTGTATTCTACATTAAAGTGCAAATCTGGACGTGAGGTCATTGTTGCAGATTCTGGCATAGTAAGATTCTCTGCTGTTTGTGTGTGATCTCAGAAACAGTTAATGGTTATTATTTTGTCTCAAGATCTTAAGAAGTTGCATAATCATAGTGTGTTCAGGCAGCTCTTTAGGTAGAGAGATCCCTATGAATAATATTTACGGTGGTTAGCATTCTATATATGGTATGAGGATGTTGTTAAACATCTAGAATTCCATAAAATGTCTTCAAATGATTTAGTGCACTCTGACTAACAATGCATGCACGCCATTTACTGCTTTTCCAATTACAGGATTTCACTAAGGACCTGATAAAGAAAGCGTGAATGTCCAGATCAGTTTTTGCCCCGATATTCATGTGTTTATTGAGGGTTGCAGCTGTGATCATATTGTAAGATAATTTATGGCAAAATCCTGTGTAGGCATAACTTTTTTATGCTAATTTTTGTCATCAACCTATTCTGTAATCAGGCTTGATTTTTTTTCTAGTGAGCTTTCGAGCTTTGAGGTAATTCTAGGCGTGCTATTTAGGTGTCTAAGCTTCTTAATTCTAGTCTGTATCATGTGTGATCCCTAATGGTCAGCAACCTAATGGCCTGCTGCCTAGCCACAGGCCCAAGCATGTCCTTCTTCGTGCCCCACCAATCAAATATCCCCTTGCATGTACAGGTTATATTCCAAGAGACAAGACTCCAATACTATGCAAACGAACCTCTTCCAAGCAACCTTGGCCCTATGAGTAATTTCTGACCCTCTATGCAAATGCTGAGCATTTAATATCAACTTCTTTGGCATAGTAAAAATTTGACAATAAGAGTTTATCAAGCTGTAGATAATAACAAACTTGATCAGTTGGAATTATTCTAGTTGTAATCTTCCCAATCAAGGACCTACCTTCTTTGTCCCTCAGTTGACCAGGGATAGAGGAAGAGCTAGAAATTTACAGACAGTTTTCCACTTTTAAAACAGCTATATTGAGGCGACTCGGCACTGTATCCATACTCATATCCGATAAATAAATAAAAAAAAACTATTTTTTAAGATTCAGTTTCAACCTGGAGATGCTTTAAAATATATAATTAATATTACGAAAAACTTCAAACTCTAGTATACTCATAATAAATTTATCATAAATTAAGTTTTTGACCACCAAAAACCCTTAATCAATATCTATGATGAAATTTTCTTTAAATTAATTTTTTGACTATAAAAAATCCAAATTGAGTCAGTTATATGTAAAATTTACCTTTCATTAGTGTTAATTAAATTGGGTTAATATTACAAAAAGTCACAAATTAATAAACATTTGTGATAAATTGGGATAAAACTCTAAACTTGTATACTCATTAATTATCACGTATTATTAAACTCAATAAATTGATATAAAATTTTAACAAAAATTAGTTGATGATAAATTTATTATATGTATATTAATTTGGGATATTTTGTGTAAAAAAATTAGTTTAGGATAATATATCACTAGTGTAATAATTTAGGGTTTTGGTTATCGACTTTGAAGAAAATCATAAAGTAATCCGCAAATTGCTTAGGCACTTTTATGCTTCTCAAAATAGCAAGCTGAAAAATCCCAATTTACCGAATCAAATGCCTTCGTTGTAACAGCCTTGATCATCCAATAATTTTCACAATTTCATGAGATAACGTCCTGCGGGTCTTGCCTATGGGGACGAGAAGAGCACAGGAGCCTGTCGGCATGACGAGATTTCGCGCCATTTTCCCAAACCTCAAATGCTCCTGCACACGTTCATATTGTTCATGGTTTGGTTCATCTGAAACCTGCACCCATCTCTCTAAGCGCTCCTTTAGACGTGCGAGTCATACGACCCGCGATGGTCCCGCAGTCTCTGGACACCTTAGGAACAAAAACTCAGGTGAAACTCGGGAGGTTCTGGACAAATTTCCTTACCCAGATGTTCGTTCATTTACAAAGATGATTGTGGGTCGCGTGCGAACTGGCCGCCTTGACGACGCCCTGAAACTGTTCTATGAAATGCCCGCGAGAGATGCAATTTGTTGGAACACGATGATCAAAGGCTGCTTAGATTGCGGGGACTTGACCACGGCGGAAGAGCTTTTCGATGAAATGCCCAAACCAATTGTCGTTTCGTGGACGACGTTGATAGATGGGTTCTTTTGATTGGGACAGGTTGAACGGGCAGAAAGATTTTTCAAACAGATGCCCATAAGAGATCTCATTGCGTGGAATGCGATGCTTCATGGGTATTGTGAGAATGCAAGGGTGGACGATGCTGTGAAATTGTTTGAGCAAATGCCATCTCGAAATGTGATTTCATGGACCTCAATGATTGCGGGCTTGACCAAAACAGTAAGAGTGAAGAGGCTTTAATTGTTTTTGAGAGAATGTTCAAGTCTGGCGTTGTATCTAATCCGAGTACTTCATGTGCATTGAGTGGCTATGCAAATGCATTGTCTTTTACTCTTGGTGTGTAGATTCATGGTCACGTTTATGTGCTTCTCTTATCACGATCTATGCTAACTGCAAGCAAATTGAGAAGGCAACCCAAGTCTCCTATGAAGCAGTGTATAGAAATGTGGTCATATGTACGGCTCTTCTAACTGGTTATGGCTTGAATGGTAGGCATGAAGATGGCCTGAGGGTGTTTAGTGACATGATGAGAACAAGTGTTCTTCCTAATCAATCTTCATTTGTGAGAGCTTTAAAATCTTGCTGTAATTTAGAGTCTCTAGATCGAGGTAAGGAGGTCCATGCGTCAGCTGTAAAGCTGCAATTGGGAAGTATTTGTTGGCAATTCTTTTGTTGTCCTGTATAATAAGTGTAAAGCTATTGATGATGCTGTTGTAGTATTCAAAACACTTGGGGAGAAGAACATTGTCACATGGAATGCCATTATTTGCGGGTGTGCACAACATGGCCAAGGGATGTGGGCTATGGAGTTGTTTAGCCAAATGATACGCGGACTGGTACAACCAGATGAGATCACACTCACGGGATTGCTCTCTCCCTATAGTCATTCTGGGATGTTACAAAAGGGGAGATGCTTGTTCAGATATTTTAGTGAGAACACTTCCATTGAATTGAAGCACAAGCATCATGCATGTATGGTGGATGTGCTAGGAGGATGTGGAAAGCTAGAGGAAGCAGAGGATTTTGTGAAAAACATGCCCCTTAAAACTAACTTCATAGTGTGGTTTGCTTTACTTAGTTCTTGCAGGATGCATTCTAACCTAGATTTGGCAGAAAGAGCTGCAAACTATATTCTTGACCTAGAACCACGGTGTAGTGCTTCTTATGTTTTACTGTCCAACTTCTATGCTTCTGCTAATAGATGGGGTGATGTCTCACGATTAAGAGTGACTATGAGGGATAAAGGGATTGTGAAGCAACCAGGTAGAAGTTGGGTTACTATAAAGGGGCAAAAGAATTTGTTTCTTTCCGGGGATAAATCCCACCTTTTGAGTGAGAACATATTGGAAGCTGGATTGGTTGAATATGAAGTTGAAGGAATTGGGTTATGTTCCAGACAAGAGGTTCTCTCTCCATGACGTGGAAGACGAACATAAGGAAGAGTCATTATTTTACCATAGTGAAAGGCTTGCTGTTGCATTTGCATTAATTACTACTGTCGAGGGTAGTACGATAACTTTAATGAAGAATCTTCGCATTTGTGGGGATTGTCATTCTGTTGTTAAACTTATTGCAAAGATTGTTGATCATGAGATTGTTGTGAGAGATTCCAGCTGCTTTCATCACTTCAGGAGTGGTAATTGCTCTTGTGAGGATTATTGGTAGCAAGGGGATGAGGTTATTTCTCCACTCATGAACCTGTAAGCATCCTGAATTTGCTCATAATGTCAAGGATTGATGAGAGTGGATTAGCTAACACGAGCACTAATTAATATAGGCTTTGCTTTTATGACGTAATAGACAATGAATTCATGTGGAATCCATGGCTTTTTTTATCAGCTTTGGTTTAGTCTAGGAGGCTAAGGGAGTTCAAGTATTTCTCAGCTGTATGAGTTGGGCATGTGGAAAGTTGGAGACTTGGGAAGAAATCTTGCATCGGATGCATTGCCATCCACTAGCTCCATGCACGGATTTCTGTTGAGAATTATCACTTTGCTTATGGCTTTGATCCCACCAGACAAAAAAAAAAAAAAACCATAAGTGAGATATCCCTTCAGCAGAATTGAATTAAGGGAGAACCTAAAGCCTTGGAAATAGTTACTTTCCATGCGAGAGAGATAGAAATTACGGCATTTAGAGAGAACAACTGCTTGGTAAAATAAAAGAAACCCGCTCTAGAGAAGTAAGTACCGCTTGGTAAAAGGAAAGAAGCCCACCCAAACAAGAGAAAGGTACCTCCCCTGCCTCCTCTTTTCTGATTTGGGATTGAAAGTTGGTCCTTTTCTGAAAAATCCGATCAACTCTTCTCCTCTATTACATTCATAGAGCCTCTCCGTCTCTTCATTAGGTCTAGGAGATACAACAAAAGCTTGTTCATCTCTAGTTGAAATTTGACTTCACCTAATGATCTCTCACAATTTTGCTAGATCTCTTGGACAAATCGACAGTATTGAGTGAGGTTACTTTATCTGTGGTGCCAAAACTAGTACTATCATGTTGTTTGTGTTGTCCAAGTTGAGCAGATGTTAGTGATAGAAATTGATAGTCATAAGAACACAATAAAATCTCAGTGCTCTAGCACAATTGATCAATTATCAATGCACCCTTATATATGGCATGGTAAGTGGAAAATATTTCTTTTAATAGTGATTAGTCAACTCTTCATTTTGTAGTTTTCACTATCTTAAGAGGTCTGTCTCCCTAAGAGTCCTTTTGCTTTTCTAGTGGATTTTTTTGTGTTGTGTGGGGTTGAAGTCTTGTGCCATCTATTTTCTCGCATCTTGCTAGTGTTTGGCTTGGGCTCCCAATTGCCTGAGTCTTCCTGACCGCAATGGATTGATGTTGAAGATGAATTTCATAGTATCTTTGACAGTAATATTGTGGCATCCCTTTTAGGATTCTTTTTTTCTAAGGATGGAAGCTTGATCTTAGTTCATATTCATGATGGTGCATACTTGAAATTAGTTCGCTTGTTGTAGATTTCAGGTTGTGCTTACCAAGTCCCACACTTTCCACGCATGTAAGTTATGCTTGGCATTTCGTTTGAAGCTGTGTGTGCTTTAAGATAAAAGATTATGGGTTTTTCATGGACTATTCATGTTCTTTGGTCTCCTTAAACTTGCACATTATGTCAAGACTGGAGAGTTGTCTCCCAAAATGTCTGCATAAACTATGTTAGATTTTTTCTCCTTCTGTGTTACTTGGTCCACGAAATGCTGACACTCCTTGCCCTTGAGTTACTTTTTATCTTGCCATTATATTTAGAAAGCATGACTTCATTTTGGCCTTATTTGAAGAACTAGTTTTGTTTCGACGTCAGGGGTATAAAATTTGAAGAACTGACTCTTTTGACATCTGATCAGGAATGTTGTGATTCCTTGACTATTAAAAAGTACTGTTGTCATATTTAGGGTAAAACAGAGTTCTACAATTTGTTTACATGTGAATATGACTGATATCCAAGAGGTCTAGACTCATCATTCTTTAGAGTCGTGTCACGTTGTGATCTAATTGGCAATAAAGCTTTCTTCATATTCATCATTTGCTAGCTTGCATTAGATGTTTATAACATAGTATACATGTATGGCTGTGTGATGTTTTTATTCCCTCCCACATGATTCATAAATTACAATGGTTATAATTGAAGGCTTCATAAGATAGTCATATAGACATATCTAGTGTCTTTTGTAGTGTGGAAATGATAAAGGAGGTTTCACTGGAGAGTGATCTGACTATTTTGACTTGTGACCTTTACTGCGCAAGAAATAGAAAGAGAAGCATGTAATCAGCTTTTTCAAGTACATGTAGAAGATTGTCATTAGGAGACGATTCTTATGGCTAGTTTCCTTAGACTTAATTTTTTTTTTCTCCCTTGTCGAAAGAACTCAATAGTTAATTACTTAAATATAAGGCAATAGGAATCTCAATAGTCTGTTAATGGAGTCGGACCTAAAACTTGAATATGATGATCTTCCCCTAATGAGGGCATTGTCTCAGCTATGTGTGTCGGGAAGAATAGAGTTACTATTACATCTATAAGTATAAAATCTTACACGATTTATTGACATTTTCTAGGCATCTAGAATGCAACTTAACAAGCCTATTAACAACCATTAACAATGTTAAAATGATAGTTTATTACATTAGTTACAACCATGACTACTTGACTCCACCCGCAAATAGCTGTATGAAGAGATAAATCCCTCTTAGTCAAGAATGAGGCTAAATATTTAGTTATCTTCCGCACTCGCGGGAAAGTTTATGATGGTAATAGGTGAACAGGGTGCCCATACAGTCTGTGCAGGGCCTTTTTATTGCTTGCTGAATAAGACATTTTCCCCACAACTCATTAGGAATAATTTCAATTTTTATGTAAATAATATTTTCATACCTTTTTAGTTGTATTTTAATCATTCTTGCAAAGTAAATGAATACATGTGACTAATACATAACTGAAATAGCTATCCGCTTTTCAAACCCGCAGTACTAACCATCTCTCCGCAGCATATCCGTAATGGTTCCACCCTTCTCTCTTATTTCACTTCGGACTCATTTAAGGTGTTGAAGGGAATGGAGCAAGAAATCTTCAATCAATTCATGAAACTGAGTTGTCATGTCATTCAAATTGATCGAATCAGGAACTCCCTAGGGCATCAAAGTTCACAAAAGTAGGTCCCAAGGCCGAGACACTCGACTAGGCAGTTGAAGCATTGAAAAGGGAAACAAGTGATATGGAGGAAAGGATTGGATCTTATTCAGCGAAGATTGTGATGCCAAGAAGTGCTGAGGGATCAGAGGACAAATTTGAAGCTGGTTTGAATTCCATGCTCCTTGTGCTCCTCCATTTCACGTTAGAGGGTGACTTGAAGTTGGAAGAAAATGAAGGCCTTGTTTGGTAATTAGCTAATTCTTGACTATTTCTGTTTTTTTTTTTATTGGGACAAAAAAAAAAAAAAAATTGTTTGATTATGTCAGTTAATTTTTTATTCCCAGGAATAGTTTAGTGGTCATGGAATAGATTTTAAAATTAAAAAAAAAGTTGAAAAAAGTTACTTTTTTGTTCTGAAGAACAGTTTTTGAAACCAAGATACTTTTTTTTTCTTTTCTTCTTTTTCCTCCTCTAGTTGGTTGTCGAGCTCAGTGATGATTGGCAACCTCGCTGGAGCCTTGCCAGCCCTCGCCATGGCTAGGCGAGGCCAGCCTCGACTAGGGCTGATGAGGTCCCTTGAGGCCCGATGACCGGCTAGAGGAGAAAGAAGAAGAGAGGAAAAAAGAAAAAAAAAAAAAATCTCAAATTCTAAGTCACAAAAAAAAAAAAAAAATATTTGAAGATTGTACTAAACGCATTTATGTACTTTTTCTATTCTAGAAAAAAAAATTTTCGTGCAATTACTAAACGCGTTTGAATACTCAGAAACTCATTTAGAAAACAAAATAAAAAAAATTATTTTTCTGTAGAAATTATTCTTAAAAACAGAATGGTTATCAAACACACTTGAAAAGTTCAAAATTTGTCTAAAACCTCTATTTAACGGGGCAAACACTGACTCGAATGCTATCATGGTGGATTGATGAAGATCCACAACGAATGAAGACAAGATGGAAGGGGAATTGCTATTCTGTGGTTGATCAACGAACAGTTTGATTGATTTCTCTAGCAAAATCAAGAAATAATGCTTTTCATGAATTGCATGATGCTGCAGAACCACTGGTGTCATGGAGGCGGTGTAGAGGTCTTAGGATGGAAATTGTGAAGCAATGGGTGATGCCACGATAAAATGAAGTCGAAGGAATTGAAGGTGAAATTGAAGTGAGGGACAATGTGTTGGTATGTATTTTTAGTATTTTCTTTTAATAAATTACAGCATATATCATCGGCATAAAAAGGATTTACAAAAATAGCTTTATATTTACACCTTTAGAGGATACTACGTCCTAGCATTAATTATGAATTCGTAGATTATGTAAAATTTCCTATAACTGATGTGTACTACATATTTCTGATTTCTTTTTCTCCCTCTTTTGTTCTTTACCTCTGTGATAATCAAGATTCAAGATGACTCGAATTTATACAATGACCGGATCGGGGAGAGACCGGTAATTTTAGAGAACTTGTCACGTGGTTCGCATGGGATTCTTTGGTAAAAGAGTTGGCAAAATATTTTCACCCATTATAAATGGATTGAAAAGGGTTTTAAAAACAAAGCGCGGTTATAAATGGATCTAAATGGGTTCACCTCATTCTTATAAAACAACACATTTTAATTGGGTTGTCTACTGCTTTTTAGCTGTTGGGGCCATGCACATTGTAGCCCATATGTACGCTACTCAGAAAAAATTTGCTTCTGCACATATTAATATTATATGATCGATTTTGCCCCCGACTGAGGTGAGTTTGTTTCAATACGCTTACAAACAATATGAGCTATTTTTAATTTTCAATGAGGGCTTCTGTTCAAAAAAAAAAAAAAATTTGAAAACGACAAAAATATCCTTAATTTTTTTAAATATCATGACAGAAAATGACACACACACACACACACACACACACATATATATATGCCGATATCATTTATGTGAGTCACAATATTTAAAAAAAAAAAAAAAAAAAAAACAAGTACATTTAATATATGCACTATTTTCTTTTTTTACGTTTAACTCTTTCAGATTCTTTTATTATGAGATCATTTTATTTAATTTGGTTTTTCTCATTTATTAGAATAAAATTTTAAGTTATTATACGACAGTTAATTCAATAATAAACTCTCTAATTTGTCATGATAATTTATCAATTTTGGCCGTAAATCATTATTACATTAACTCTGCCACAAATTCAGAGTTGACTTCAAACTTTTTTTTTTTCCCTCTCTTCAAACTTCAAACTGCCACTTTTTTTTGGTCAACTTTTTTCGTTACTTTGCTCATCTTTAAAATTACATTTAAAATTATTTCGTATTTCGACCATGAATTCTAAACTTTCCTGCTCAGCTAGACTTCACACGTTCTAGTAATGAAATCAAATTGGACGTGTCAATCTCAGCTCAACTTGACTCAAATTACTGGCTTGGATTTGTTCCCAAGAAATTCAAGGATGATAATTTACATTAAGAATTTATGATCTTCCACAGATTAAGTTCAATTTTTGTAGTAATCACTGAACAAATTCCTCTAGTCTACCTTTTTTATAAATTAGACTCCTTTGTCATTGATACTTTGTATAATTGGTAAAATCTATATTATAGCCCAAAACAAAATTCCTCTTCACCTATAAATTAGAACATTGAATACAAATTGGAATTCATACTTAGCCCACAATCCAAAGACTGTTGACGAATGGAAACACAATTTTAAATATGGTCTGCTTGCACCGTTATGATCATCCCCCGCATTTGAAAATTTTATTCTACAAATACGATTTACCATGGACTATTGGATCATACACATTAGATACATAGGGGTCTCATACAATAATCATCCTCTTAACAATTGAGATTTAATGGATTGAATTCAGACATGATATCATTATGGTCGGATTCTAGAAACCAACCCTTATGCATTAGTGGTACAATCATCTATTGAACAGAAATATTGAGTGAACTAAGTGCATAAACAAAATTTGGCTTTGAACCGTCCAAAATGCTAGTCTCAATATGAATGTCTTCAACTTTTATGATTCAGATCTAGTTTACTACATATATTTTCGTCTAATAATATCTTACTTATTAGACCCTAAAACTTGCCTCAACATTGGACTTGTGGTAGTGGCATATGGCACTTTTAATGAGAGCTTAAAATTGTCCAAACTTCGAAGCCATATTGAAGCGAGAGAATAATTGCAAGAGGGACGTGCATGCCCAAAAAGAGAGACCGTTGAGTGCTCCAAAAACATTCATAATTTTTTTTTTCTTTAGAGGAAATTTAAAAGTTCATAGCACTTGATATAAAATAGTTACTTGGGTGGTTGATCACAAGATGCCTTGAAAGCATCTAACAATTTCTCACAAAAACTATTGTGGATGGTTGTTGCTGGCTCATTTATTTAATAGATTGGTTTAAAAAGCATATCCATTTTTTAGAGTATCAATATATGTCACTTTATATAAGTCCAATTCATCTTTTTACCCTTTAACTTTTTTTTTTAATGATTGAGAATGGAGAATTTAAATATAAACAGGATCAATAATGTTGATCCACAAAATTCAACATAGGACATTATATGTGATTAACAATTTTATTATACCATTTTCTATGAACTTTTCTTATTTGTAATTTCAATCTCCAAAAGACTTGAGTTATGTACTAAACGAAATGTAAGCTGTTTATAAGTCACATATAGAGACAACCCTAATGAGATTCTTTTTTTTTTTTTTTTTTTTTTTTTTTTTTTTTTTTTTTTACTAAAAGTGAAATTTTTTCATATTGTATTTGTTAGAGTGCACAAAGCCTAAAACTTCACAATATCTGCACAACAATTTGTTTGCTTGATAATATACAACATGGGAATCTATAATGCTTCTTTTTAGGAGACTGAAAACCACTCACAGAAAAGAAAATTTAAAAACAAAGAGTATGACAACTATAATATGTAAAGAAGATGTTAAAATGTTCTTGGAGAATTTTGATATGATGGTAGATCTTCCATATTATAATAAGAAGAATTTTGTGTAATTTTGAGTTTTGGAATATAATTTCCATATTTTAATGGAAAACTATAGTCTATTTCGGCATCCATACACACATGATTTTCTAGATCCATCATTTCTCACGAATTTTTCGGTCCAAAGGCTTGTCGACTACGACGTTACTGGAGGTGGAATAAATCCAAGCCGAATCACATGTACGCACGAACATTAAAAGATGCTTCACAATAATGACTAGAAGAGCACAAACAAGTGGCTCTCGATTAAAGAAACATTCTTTGTTTCAAAACCCAATATCGTTGCACATTTTGCCACCACAGATAATGACAAGAAATCAATCAATTTATAAATTAATTGGTGTCCAGTCCACCCATGTGTTCATACCTATTAAATATCTTGGTTCATACTTAAGTAGCATGTTTTCCAAAGTTTTACTATCATTAATAGATCAAATATTATTTTTTGCTGGTACACTTGATTGTGCGTGCAATTATATACGTCTTGAGCAGTCATGTTGTAAATTACTATATAGGAAGGAAAAACTTCTCCAAGGTTGTGGATGAAATTTCGAGGAAGCTAACAAAGTTGTTTCTATCAGCGAGCCCATGACCTAGATCATGAGAATTCACCACCCTAAAGTTGTTTGTCGGTTTATGCAATGATCGAGTCTAGTAGGACCAGCACTGGTCTATAATATTCACAAGTTTTGTTGGCCAAAATAAAACTTGGGTCACTCTGACAGTCCGAATAACATGGTGATAGTGGTCTTCCAAAAAAAAAAACAAAAAATATGTGTTCACACCGTTAGATGTCTTGCACCATCATTTGCCGAAGTACTAAAACAAGTCATACATCTTTGTACTCCGGTATAAGAATTGATCAACGAAAAGTTCAACTGGTGAACGAATTGCCTGGTAAAACACTGCACCAAATCATAACCTAGTACTCGTTGCTGATTGTTAAACTTTATCGTCCAATAGTGTCTTCATTGAAACCAAAAACAGAAATAAGACGTCTTCTTGAGTTTTAGAGGCGCGGATCTATGCAACAACTTCTTCGGTCATTTCTACAAAAACTCCTTCGGTCATCTCTACAAAACTCTAGAGCAAAATGGAATAAATATTTTTGTTGATAGCAAGGAACTAAGGAAGGGAGATCAAATATTGCTAGGATTTATGAAGGCCATCGAGTAATTGTGCATTGCAATCATGGTTTTCTTGGAGTATTAAGCTTTATTTTGATTATGAATAACATTTCATTGTCAAAATCATGGGACTAATATATATATATATATATAATTTTTTTCTAATTTTTGTAATTTGTAAGTATCAACGAAACCAATCAATTCTTGATTACCACAATGAGTGATATTTTCCATTAAGAGAGCTTTGATTTAAAATCTTAGACTTTACTCAGCCGTAGAACCATTTGAGGAAAAAAAAAGTAGAAAAGAATTTGTATGACGATCCTTAAAATGAAATATTTCTTTTAATATATCATCAAGTGGTTTAAATGCTACTATAACACGGTTCAAATACTATTCATGTAATTTCCCCTGAATATTCACATATCCTATATTTGGCTAACATTGATTTTGTTTATACACACATGATTTTCTAAATTCACAATTTCTCACAAGTTTTGCCGGTCCAACGGCTTGTCGACGACCACGTTAAACAAGGTGCAGTAAGTCCAAGCCGAATCACATGTTCATACTTAATGAAATTAATAAAAGATACTTCACAATAAAGAAGAGAAGACAACATAAAAGTGGCTCTTGATTATAGAAAAATTATCAGTCCGATACCCAAAATATATTACTGAACGATATTGGTGCACATGGTGCCACCACATATTTCATAGCATCTTTCATTTTATGATGACAAGTAATTAATTAATTAATTAGTATCCGGTCACGAATGTAGAGATACACATCATCACTCACAAATTTGCCATTAAAGAGTCTGCGCAAATAAAGCCAACCAAGATATATCGTGTCACTTAGCTATGATCTACTTACGTTGTGCATATAATTAGTTGCGTAGCTGATCCAATCATGCTTTGAAAACATCTAACGTTTGCTCACAACACGAAAAAAAGAAAGAAAGAAAAAAAAAAGCTATTGTGGATGAGCTGTTGCTGACCTATTTATTTAATAAATTGGTTAAAATAGTGTTCCATATTTATAATATCAATATATGTCATTTGTGTAATTCATCTTCTTGATTGCGTTTCTATGATTGAGAATGAAAAATTCAAACATAAATGGAAGTAAAAAAACTCTAGATTGTCTACAATGTTGATCCTCATAAATTTAATTTTATTAATTTATTCATGAGTCAGCAATACTTTTTTTATTTTTGGAATTTCAATGTTCGAATGATTTGAAGTATGTGATGAAAAAATAGAAACTATTTATAAACCATAAATAGAGACTACTCTAACGAGATTTTTTTTTTAATCATTAAAGAGGTTTGTAATGAGATTTTTTTAACCATTAGAAAGATTTTCTCATATCGTATATCTTAAATATGCACAAAGCCTAAAATTTTACAAGACTTGAGCACCAATTTGTTTGCTCGACAATATATAAAATAAGAATAGATTATGCTTCTTTTTTTAAGAATGTAAATCACTCACAAACATTAATATATGAAAGGAAAACTCTACAACAAAGAGTATGACAATTATTATACGTAATGAAGATGGTTGAATGATCTTTCAAAAATTTATTATGATGGTAAATTATTTATGTCATAATAAGAAGAATATATTTAATTTGAAGTTTTGAAATGTAATTTCTATATTGTAATTTTTTGATATATTAGATAGATACTTTTGAAATGATGCAATAAAATGTTTATTTTAAAAGAAGTAACGCTTAAATTTACCAATATTATCCTTCATACATTTTTCTTATCTAAATACTTACTAAAATGATTTGCAAAAGATTAGAACGGTATTTATAGTTTTCGTTACGTTTTGAATAACAACCGAAACAAATCCTTCAATTCCCGTGCATAGCATGGGCTTTGTAACTAATATATATATATAAAATGGTTTATGTCCACATAGACCGAGTTTAATAAGACCTTCTTAGTGTCGCATAATCATGTGGCCCACATGGATAAAGACGAAAGAATAGATAGAAAAGTTTGGTTCTTTCAGTAGCACTAGAATCTCTGACGCAAAACAAAAAGTAGCACTAAAATCAAAAAATTCAGCCAGTAAACATGAAGATCTAAGTTTTTTTTTTTTTTTTTTTTGGTAGGCAGGTGGTTAACTGCCCATTTATTTTTTTTGGTCAGTCAAGATATTATCAATTTTTTTTCATTTTTACTTCATAGAAACATTATAACTATATGTTTTACATCCCAAATTTATATAAAAAATGGGCAAAAACAACAAGAGTACAATAACTTTCATTTAGCACTCAATTGAGTGCCATGACTTTTTTTTTTTTTTTTTTTTTTCGCTCATTTAAGTGCCACAAATTTGAAAAGTTGATCACTTGAGTGCCGTCAGCCATTTGCCTCGTCAAAAATCCGATGTGAATGCCGGTCATCCTACGTGGCTTTGTCGGAATTAACATGGACAATTTTTTTATATTTAAATATTTTTTAATTATTTTTTAAATATTTATTATTATTTCAATTTTTAATTTTCCTTTTTCCCCCTTTTTTTAGGGTTGGCGATGGCTGCCTCGCCCAAATCTAGCTACGATGCCCTAGGTGAGGTCCTTCATGGCTGAAGGCAAGGACCGCCTCGCCTAGATCTGGCCACGGAGGCTCTAGGTGAGGGCATTGTGACCTCGTTGTTCGTGGGCGACTCTACATCGCATAGATCTAGCTCGCCTTTATAGCCTTGCCTATAATTGGTGAGGCGGCCATTACGTGTCGACAATAAGGTGGCCCTTGCCTAGATTGGGCAAGGGTTTTGTGGTTGATGAGGGTCGCCAGTGACTCACTGACCCCTAAAAAAAAAAAGTAAAACAAAAAAAAACAAAAAAAAAAAAAAAAAATCCATGTAGGATGATTTGTTAGAATTGGCATTCAAATAATCGATTTTTCTTCGATATGGCATTTAAGTGAGCAAAAAATAAATAAATTATGACACTCAAATGAACGTCGTATAAAATTACGGTACTCCTTTTCTTCTCCCAAATTAGAGGGAATGATTCTATAAAGGAAGAAGCCTTTAACAAAAACCAATCATTTGGTAAATATCTAACTTTTCGTCACATTATGTATTCACAAAACTCGAAAATCCAAACCATTTTCAAGAGAAATTCACAAGTACTCTCGATTTACTATTATTTATTTGGTAAGTGTCATTGTAGGTCACCCATTATTACTGTCCACATGTCCTCATTTACTCTTCTTCGTTCTTGTGACATATAATGGTAATAAAAGGGAAGAACAAAGTTACGGCTAAGCAAGTGACAACTATCATTATTTCTATGACATCAAGTAACAAACAATGCAATTTTAGAAAAATGTACAGATTATTTGGATCGTTAAAGTTGTACCAACGGATATTTTCAAATAACATGAATACTCCATATATTCCCCCATAAGTCAATGCATCACATAATATGCATCATAACATAAAATATATAGTAGTAAATATCAATACCGACCACTTGAGTCAAGAAAACCCATGGTCACGTTTCACCAAATAATAAAATCTGAAATATATATATATATATATATATATATATATATTATTAATAACAGCCCAAGTTATAATTTTTCTCAAGCATATTGTTGTAAAAGCCATTGTGCAATTGTGTGCAAATTGTTATAAGTCAAGACCACCAGTACACAGGTCAAAAAATCTAGATTTAATTGATTCATGAGACTATAGAGTAGCTACGATCACAAGAATTGTGAAAGAGGGTTAATGTAATCTCTCTCTCTCTCTCTCTCCTAGCCTATGGGTATACAATCACACAACAACGCGTTATTTGATGTAAAGACAGATTGTAACCAAACTTGAGCAAGTGAAAAGAAGAAGAAGCTCGAGTAGTAGATGTAATGGTTACAATCTTTCTTTACATCGGGTAACACATTGATTTCGTTAAGAATATCATTTCACTACCAGGATCAGTGCACTGATCTGTACACGATTTTGTTATTCTGGTAACTTGTACCTATTATTGAAACAATTCAATTTCATGAGCCACATTTTCCATTAAGAGTGCTTTTAACAAAAATCCTTGACATTTTGTAGAAAAAGATTTGTGTCACGAATCTTAGTATGAAATATACTGGTAGTTCAAGCGCTATTATAACACGGCTCAAATATTATTCGTATAATTTTTCATAAACATTCACATATCCTAAATTCCTAGCAGGCTAACGTTGTTTTTCTTTATTCACACACGATTATCATTTCTCACACTTTTGTTGGTCCAATGGCGTGTCTCCAAGCCGAATCACATGTATGCATGATATATTCAGAGATTTTTCACGGTAGTGACTAGAAGACAACACACAATTGACCGTCAAACCTACCATCTTGGTGCACATGGTGCTACCACAGATTTTATAGAACTTTTCATTTGATAATGACAAGGAATTAATAAATCGATTAGTGTCCGGTCCACTAATATAGAGGTACATCGATTATATCTCACAAATTCGCCACATACATCAAGCTAACCAAGATAATATACCTTGATTGAAGGCATATCATATCACTTAGCCATGACATACTTAAATTTTGCATATATAATTATGTATTTTATGAGCATGCGTTAAATTATTAATTAGCAAAGAGGAAATAACTACTCAAAGATCGGGAACGCCATTTCTAAGAAGCCGTCAAAGTTTGTCTTATTAGTAAGCCTATCCCAAAAGCTAATCTCATGAAAGGCAATACTTCATTTTCCATGTAATGAAAAGAAAAATGAAGACTAAACAGATGAAAGTCATTCCCTTGAAACTGATAATTAATTAAAAGTTTATCTCATGTTGACGGATCAAGTGCACCAACAATCTAACAATAAAATAAATACCCAACAAAGAAACTTGTTTCAATAAGAAAATCCAAAACGTCGTGCTATGTAGTCTTAAAGGAAAGTAAATCCATGTGTTTATACCTATCAGACATCCCGGTCCATTCTTATGCACCACGATTTTTGGAAGGTTTCTACTATTATTAATAGAATATTATTCTTTTTCTGATATACTTAATTGTGCATATAATTATATATCTTTTCAGTCATCATGTGTTCAATTATTATTTAGCAAAGAAGAAACAATTACTTCGAGGTTGGGGATCCCATTTTGAGGAAGCCGGTAAACTATAATCTATTAGGGAGCCTATGACTTGATCACGGCAATCCACGACTCTAAAGTTGTTTGTTAATTCATGGAAGAAGTGAGTCCACTAGACCCAGTAGCGATCTATTCTAATCACCACTTTTGTCAGTCATATGGCTTGTTGACTAGTAAAGTTTATCAACAATTTAACAATGATTCCAAGATCAAACAAAACAAATTTTGTGTCAATCGGCCAATCCGAATAACGCCATCATATGTGGTATTAGGTGAAAATAAATCCACGTGTTCACACCTATTAGATATATTAGTCCATCCTTAAGCATCATTATTTTCCAAATTTCTACTATTATAAATAGACAAAATATTATTCTTTTGCCGTTACACTTGATTGTGAGTGTTATTATATATGTCTTGATGGGTCATGTGATAAATTATTATATAGCAAGGAAAAAACTTCTCAAAAGTTGGGAATGAAATTTCGAGGAAACCAACAAAGTAATTTTTATTAGTGAGCCTATGACTTAGATCACAAGAATCCACCACCCTAAAGTTATTTCGTCGGTTCGTACAATAATTTGTTAGCTTTGTAGAAGCTTGTGTCAATAAAATAATTCGAATAATGCAGCGGTATGCGGATTGCAATTAAAATAAGCCCTTGCGTTCACATCCTTAGATGTCCTGGTCCATCCTTAAGTGCCACAATTTTCCACAGTACTAAAAAAATAAAAAATTCATGCATCCCTATCCTCTAGTATAAGAATCAATCAACAAGAAGATCAAGTGGTGAACGAACTACTTGAAAACACTTAAATCAAATCTTAAGCTAATAGCTGTTGTTGATTGTTGAACTCCTTCGTTCAATGGCTTCTTCATTGAAACCCAAAAAGTTTTATGATGTCTTCTTGAATTTTAGAGGCACATACCTACATAACAACTTCATTGGCAATCTCTACCAAGCTTAACACCATATTGGAATGTACACTTTCTTGGATAGTAAGGAACTGCAAAACAAATCATGCAACAAAGAGTACGGATACTATAATACATAAGAAAATTGTTGAAATGATTTGAGAAACTCGATATGACGCTAAATTTTCTATACCATAATAAGAAGAACTTAGTGTGACTTTAATTTTTTATCTGTCATTTCTATGTTTTGATTTTTCAATATATATCTAGATACTTGTGAAAGATCCAACGAAATGTTTATTATTACAAGGTTTAGCACATAATTTTACCAAAGTTATCCTTCGTATAATTTGTTATCTAAAAAGTTACTAAAATGATTTGCAAAATGTTAGTGCTGTTTTAATGGTGTTCATTATGTTTTTAAAAATAAGCAAAATTAATTGTTCGATTGTGGGCGTCCCTCACCCGAGGCCAGTGAGGATGGCCCTCGCTTGAGGTTGGTGACCTCCACCAGCTATTGATGAGGCTTAGTGATGGTTGGTGAAGGGAAAAAGAAAATTGTTCATAAATTTTTTGAAAATTTGTAAGTCAACATAGTGCTGACCGTATCACACAGGACTAAATTGGCAAGTTGTCAAAAATTTTAGTACAATTAAAAAGTTTATGACTAAATTGGCCGTTATACAATAGGTTTGTGATTTTTTAGACAATTTTCCCATAAAAACGATCATTAGAATACTTTTGTGAACTGCAAATTATAAACTACACAAGTACCGAATTTAATCTAAAAGCAAATCTAACGCAACGGAAGCTTACATGCAAGCAAACCAACAACGAGGTCACTCCAAAATACTTCGAGGGGCCGAACATGGACGAAACATACACCGTCTAATACAATCAGACAAAGGGAACAGTTAGGCAACATGATTCATCTCCAGACAAGTTCGTGTGCAGGGGATTAAGCATAGCAAATTTCATATCAAAATAACATGAGAAGTGAATCCTACACCTTTTGACTCTCAAGTTTTTTCCTTCCACTCACCAGTTTCTAATCTTATCTGATTCTGCTTTTCCATTACTTTCCTACTTCTTAGTCAAAAATCTCCCTTTTTGGATTCCCGAGCCACCGAAAGCCATCGCCCCTCGAAGCTCGCGATCAGTTTTGCTTTATTAAAGAGTCCCCATTTTTTGTATTTCTCTCTTTTCAAAAAAGAATCACCGAATCTTTCCCTCATTCTGTCTCCGAAGCTCTCAGTTGGATTTTCCTCAATCAATCACCGAATGACCCGCTCCCCTTCCCCTTTTCCCCCTGTTCTCTCATCCCTGGACAGCTCACTTGACCGAATCAATTTTTTAAACTCCAGATTGCCTCATTCGCTGTCTTTTGGCCATCGACCGAGGGTCCCTTTGTGAGTGTTTGGTCATGTTTGATTTTTTTGTGTAATCCAAATCTCTTGATCCTGTTTCGCTCCTTCAAAAATCCTCCGCAAAAACCGGTTGATTTTTCGTAGTAGTCCGCCAACTTGGCCAGCCTCAACTCATCTAGCCCTCATCTTGAAGTTCTTTGATCCAAAATTCCACAATTCTCGCTATCATGAAATTGAAGCTAACTCCCACCATTTTGGAGTCTTGAATTCTAGTTAATCTCGCATGTCAAGCCATTCATTGGGCCAATTAAAATGAAGAAGTTCATCGTTAAGGCCCTGTTTTATTTGATGCAAACAAGCTTTGTTTAATTCGAATGCCTTATGCCTAAACATAAATGTGTCTATTGTCTAAATGTGGAGAAATGAGATAAAAGATGCGAGTGTAGGACTAAGCTAAGCATTTAAGGATCCAATCCCATTGCTATTGATGAACTCAACTTTTAGTTTTCTCATAAAATGAATGAATAGTCTCCAAACAAAAATATGTGTCACTACAAGATTAGAGGTACAAATTTTGACAAATTGACTCTTTTGACATCTGGTGGTGAATATTGTGATTATTTGGCTATTGAAAAGTATTGTTGCCATATGTATTATATATCATTTAAGTAGTCGTGTTATATTATTACTTAGTAAAGAAGAAATCATTCCGAGTTGGGGATGCCTTTTTGAGGAAGCCAGCAATGTAAAATATATCCATTCTTTAACAACATGTTTGTCCAAAGTTTTACTATTATTAATAGATCTACAATATTATTTTTTCAAGGATACTTGATTGTGCGGATAATTATATATGTCTTGGATAGTCATATGACAAATTATTATATAGCAAAACTACTTCTCAGAGGTTGGGGAATGAAATTTCGAGGAAGACCACCAAAGTTGTTCACATAAGCGAGCCCGCGACCAAAGTTGAGGATCACGAGAATCCACCACCCTGGAGTTGTTTGTCGGTTTGTAATCTGTTACTATTCCCTACTTTTGTCGGCCAAAAAGGAGCTTGTGTCACGTGGTCGTACGCGGTTTCAATTTCCATTCTAATATTATTATTTGTTTTATCTACCAGAAAAAGAAGTAATGCATCTCGGTCCTCCTATATAAGAATAGATCAACAACAAGATCAAGTGGCGAATGACCTACTTGACAACACAGTCTCAAATTTTAGCTTATACTCGTTGCCGATTGGTAAAGTCCATCCTCCAATGGCTTCTTCATCAAAATCCAAAAAGATTTATGATGTCTTCTTAAGTTTCAGAGGCATGGACTTGCGCAATAGCTTTGTTGGCCATCTCTACCAAGCTTTACACCGAAATGGAATATACACTTTTCGGGATAGTGATGAACTGAAAAAGGGAGAACAAATATCGATGCTTATGAAGGCCATCGAAGAATCGTGCATTGCAGTCATCGTTTTCTCTGAGAATTATGCTTCCTCAACGTGGTGCTTGGAAGAGGTGGCAAAAATTATGGAGTGTAAGGAGCAAAAGGACCTCATCGTTCTACCGGTGTTTTATAAAGTGGACCCAAAAGAAGTGAGAGGGGGTAGAAAGAGTTATCAGAAAGCTATGGCTAAGCACGAGTTCAAGTTCGGGAAGGATTCAGAAAAATTGAAGAGATGGAAGACAGCTCTTCTCAACGTCGGCAACTTATCTGGGTGGCATTTGAATGATAGGTAAGTAGAGTGTAGTCCATATTTTGTGTAAGAAAAATGCTCTTCACAAGTAAATATAAAGATTATTTTTTCTAAACAATAGATAGATATTAAATAAATGCACACATGATTGTAAGTATATGAAAATGCTTCATCTTTTGATTCCTGTAAATTCTAAAGTTGCTTAAGTTTAAATTTGTAATTTCATTAAAGAATTGGTGAATCTAAGTGTAATTTAGAAAGATAAATAAAATATGGCAAAATATTAGAAAAAAATTGCTAATTAATAGAAAAATAAACTTGGTCAGTAACTCAAATGAGAATTGTTAATCTAAAATTGATTAGTAACTTAATTGAAGAAAATTGATAAGTCACTTTAATTAAGGTTGACAATTTCAAAAATGAGTAAGCAACTCAAATGAGTATTGGTAAACCAACAGAAAAGTTGGCAAATTCAAGGAACAAGTAAACGTTGGTAAGTGAATTAAGTAAGAGTTGATAATCCAAAACTAGTTGACAATTATATAATATGATCAAAGATGGTAAATCACTCTAATTTGCGTTAGTAATTTTAAATAAAAGTTAGTAAAATTTGAGGCCATGACTTATGCAAATCAAATTTAGTAAGTTAGTACAACATAGGTAATGTGCAAATTCTAAAGAAGTTTGTGATTTCATAGAATCATTGGTAAGTTACTAACAAGTTACATGAAAGAAAAAATTACTGATCTTTTTTCATTGACATTTTTTTGACACTTACCAATATATATTAAAATTCACTAGCACGAAAAGAAACCTATTTTTAGGCATCCACCAATATAATCCTGCCTTTAGGTTTTGCTAAGCCCTGTTTCATTCGGGTAAGGTCTGTAGCTCTTTCTTCAGGATCCTTGTCGCCCTCCTAATATAATCCTGCCTTTAGCTTTTACTAAGCCTGTTTCATTCGGGTAAGGTCTGTAGCTTTTTCTTTAGGATCCTTGTCGCCCTCCTCGAAGCGTAATAAAAGTTCTAACATTTTATCAGTGGGCTACTGAAGTATTTTCGTTTCATTTTGGTAAAATTGAGTTCCATAGATTTTCGATTTTGGTTGACCACGTCCTAAACTCGTTACAACTGGAATTTTGAGTTCGAAAAGTCACATGTGGCTATCCATAGAACAGACAGATGGCTTTTTTCAATAATAGAAAATCGACCATGGGACTTTATCGGCTGAAAAATTTACTGACTCATTTGAACAGAACAAAAGATTAAAACTTGATCGACATAGGACAAAATGTTAAGTAGTGTTATTGTACTTACCCATTTCTTTGGAAGGAATCAAAAAGTTTGCAACGCATGATACAGGATAATTAGTGTTTATAGGCCACGTGAAGCAATAATATCGTGCTTCAGGGAATTTAAAAGTTTCGGAATTGAAATCTTAATCACCGTTTAAAGTCCAATATAACGCTTCTTCTTGATTAAGAGCATAAATAAATTACATATAATAGTCGGAACGAAAAATAAGTAAATCGTCATGTATAAATCAAAAGAACAAGTTCACTTGGAAAACTAAAAGTCAGAACCTTGAACTTATTTTGATTGGTGTGGGGCTCTTGGAGTTCTAATTCAACTCGGTGGGAATACATCTTGTTTCGGTTGTGATTATCTGAAAATGCGATGCACTGCTGTGTCATTGTTAGCTAGGGTTTGCTCGTTATTTGCTTATTCAAATCCCTAAAATGATGTTACAACTTCTTTTTTCACTTTTATCAGTGACGAGTCAGAGCTTATTCAAGAAATTGTGAAGAAGATCTCCACTTACCTAGCCCAAACACCTTTGCATGTTGCCAAGCATCCGGTTGGGATAGACTCCCGAGTTGTTAAGCTGAAATCTATGTTAAATCTTGAGTCTGATGATGGTGTCCTCATAGTGGGAATTTGGGGACAAGGAGGTATAGGGAAGACAAGTTTAGCGAAAGCTCTTTACAATGCTATATTCAGAAAATTTGAGGGTTCATGTTTTCTGGAAAATGTTCGAGAAACTTCAGAAGGTACCAAGGGTTTAGTTACTTTGCAAGAAATATTGCTAAATGATATACTATTACCACAACAAAGGTTAGAAGTATCCAATGTTGATGGAGGTATTCAGCTAATACAACGCAGACTAGGTCGCAAAAAAGTTCTCCTCATCCTTGATGATGTGGATGACTTGTGCCAGTTGAATACTTTAGCAGAAGGTAAGTGGTTTGGTAATGGAAGTAGGATCATCGTTACCACAAGAGATAAACATTTGCTAACTTGTCACCAGATAGATAAAGATCATGTGTATGAAGTTGAAGCACTTGATGACAGTCAAGCTCATGATCTGCTTACTAAGCATGCTCTTCAAACACACCAAATTAGAACAGATCTAGTGGATAGTGCTCTAAATTATGTTAAAGGCCTTCCTTTAGCACTTGAGGTGCTGGGTTCCTTATTATGTGGTACAACAGAAGATGTATGGGAAAGTACACTAATGAAACTTTCTAGGATTCCTGACAAGAAAATTAATAATGTGCTCAAAGTGAGTTATGATGGACTAGATGAAAATGAGAAAGAGATCTTTCTCCATATTGCTTGCTTCTTTAATGGGCAGACAAGAGAGTATACAAAGAAAGTTCTCGATAGTTGCGATCTTCTAACAGTTGTAGGATTTGATACTCTCATGAAGAGGTCCTTGATATGCTTTGAGCTCGGAATCCTAAAAGTGCATGACTTGATTCAAGCGATGGGTAAAGATATTGTGAACCAAGAATGTCGAGATGATCCCGGAAGACGTAGTAGACTATGGTTGTATGATGATGTTGCCGATGTTCTGTCACGTGACATGGTAAGACTTGTGAATAAGATCAAAATTTTGGTAGTTATTTTTACTCTAATTTCTAAAAATGCATAACCTATTTTGTATATACAGGGAGATTGTGCTATAAAAGCCATAGTGTTGGAACTACGTGAGCCGACAGAGATGCGTATCGGTCCTGAAGCTTTTACAAAAATGAGAAGGTTGAGATTGCTCATCTTGCACAATGTGCAAGATTCTTTTCAAGGTCCTATATGTCTTCCTAATGAGCTTAGATGGTTTGAATGGCCTGGATGTACTCATCAGATTCCAGAATTTTCTGCTCCAAAGAAATTGCTGGGACTTGATATGAGTAAAGGCAGTATCACAGGAGTTCTAAAACAATTTAAGGTGAGCATTATCAACATATACCTTTTTATTATCTACATAATTTTTAAATGTAGATGCATATTATATGTACTAGTACGCAAAAGGTAGTGGTGTTCCTCTATTTCAGGTACCACTTCGCTATTTTCTTTCACATGACCCTAATTACTTGCATTAGAGATATTTTTACGTGAAGCAAAATTGACATTTGAAATACTCAATGGAAACATTTTTGTCAATAAAATACACAATATGGAGAAGTTTTATACATACATGTGGAAAGAGAAAGGTATTGCAAGATTTGAGATTTTTTTTTATGAAGGCCATTGCATCATAAGAAAATTCGACTTTTCATATTGAAATAGCGAGAGATAAAAAATAAAATAATCAATTTCATGTATATGTCCATTATATAATATCTGTAGAATAAGTAACTGAGGATACTTGATGGAAGGAATATAAAAAAGAAAAAGATTGAAATCTTTTAAAGTAGGAGATCATCTTTACCTTATATACAGTATAGATAAAGTTTACATGCTTTTTAGACGTAATATCTCTAACTACTAACATAGATATATTTCAAAATCAGATCAAATCTACCTAGGGAAAAATTCAAAATGCAATTTGCTGTCGGTTGTTTATGTATGAACTTTATTACTTAAAAAGATTGTATAGTGATCGGACAAAGGGAAATAAAAATATGACAAACCTACCGGTTGACATGTAGGTAGAAATAAAAACACCCAAGAATGGCTGGTTTAGTGGTAGGCCACGTACCCAATGGACGTTCCTAAATGGTGAGGATTTGCCTAGCATCAATAAAATTATTTGAGTCGAAGGTTTGAAGGCAAGTAATGCATTGTTAGTTGCTTAAATCATTTCTTAAGGAGCAACACTTCTAAGTGGACATGATGGAGTATTTATTAGGAACATTTTTAGTAATGTGTGCACAACTAAATCAATGTGAGTGATCCAGTAGGGGCATTCCACTAGTTTCTTAATAGAAAGTTAGAGTTAGATTTTGAAATGAGTATATGAAATTTTTATTTTCTTCCGAATGTTTGTCAAAGTTGCATTCATTGTCCTTGCATGACTTCAAAAAAAAAAAAAAACCAAAGTTTTTTAATCTTTACACAAGTACATTTTGAAAGTATTTATATCCCATATTCATCAATCGTTAAAGCTAGACCTAGCAGAATCTTCGTTCCTATGCTTGCCACATGGTACTTCACTTTGTTTTTGCGATTGCCATATGACATCACAAATGGAATAGTTTTTTCACATGGCCGAAAATCCGCACTCGCCGTGTGGCACTTCATTATGCTTCTATGGTTGTCACGTGGCATGGCGTGTGGCATAATTTTGTCATGTGGCCTACATTCGCATGCTTGCCACATGACACTTGACTTGAATTTTGTGATTACCACATGCATGACATGCGAGATAGTTTTATCTCAAACTAATTTTCATCTGCCAATGGAGGGTAGATTTGGGTGAGGAGTACTAGTTAAAGATTTTTT
Source organism: Eucalyptus dawsonii (assembly GCA_016097615.1). NCBI lineage: Eukaryota > Viridiplantae > Streptophyta > Magnoliopsida > Myrtales > Myrtaceae > Eucalyptus > Eucalyptus dawsonii. The sequence goes on from CM027875.1 coordinate 43,419,713, forward strand.
GTTAGACAAAAATTAGTTTGGGATAAATATTTCATCATTGTACTAATTAAGGGCTTTTTGTGAGATGAAAACTAGTTAGAGTTAAATTTGTATAATGATTTGGGATTTTTAATGGTATTTATTCTAATTTTTTAAATAACTCTTAACCCAATTTTATTTGTGAACTTTTTTGCATTGTGTATCTATATATTTTCAATTTTTTTCAAATAATATCTAAAATGTAAAATGATGAGAGTTAGCTCTAATTTGCTCATCTATATATGCGTAAGTACTGGTAAAGTTTTTAAGTTTTTAGTAATTTCTCAAGACAATATTTAATTCTCGCAAAATCAGTTTAAAGTAACTTTGAATGAAAAGTTAATTACTAGGTTAAGAAATTCAATCGGAAACTTTAATAGTGGGTTCCAAGTTGTCCGATCTAGCAAAGCTCCTTACTTCCGTCCACAAGAAAAGCGTTGTGGCCTGAGCATATGTAATTATGACATATACGCTTAGGTCAAGATAGATTATATAACAGTCAAGGATATATAATTATCCCTGAGATACCCAATCTCCCCCATGTGTTGTGTAGCCAATTTTATAATCCTCAATCAAGCTAAGCCCCTACAAAAAAATTATGATATTATTAATGATCAATATATAAAACCATGGACAATGTGAATGATGTCCGAAATTACATTACCACCGTTTCACTAGTTTCGACTCCCCTATCTATGTACAACAACTTACATAGGCCTATTTGTGGACGCCATGGCAAATCATTTCTTCTTTAAATAAACAAATTGCTCCATAAATCGACGACTTAATATATAATAATTTCATAGTGTTTATCAAAGTTGGTTTCTCTGTTTTTGCAGGACTTCGAAAATTTGAAGTACATCAAATTCAATCATTGCGAGTCGATGGTTCGCATGCCTGACCTCTCGTGTACTCCAAATATTGAGAATTTGGATTTCAGTCATTGCAAAAACTTGGTAGAAGCCCATGAGTCCATCGCATATCTTGACAAGTTGCGGGTGTTGAATTTAAGGGAGTGCTCTGAACTTAGTGTTTTTCCCAATGTGCTCAAGTCTAAAAAGCTACAAGCACTCGATCTTTGTCATTGCACAAAACTTGAAAGGTTCCCTGATATTCCACATAAACTTGAAGGCTTTAAAAGGCTTATCTTAGAAGGGATCGCTATTAAAGAACTTCCCACGTCAATAGAAAATCTTGCTGCTTTGGAAGAAATGCGTATAAAGGATTGCAAGAACCTGGAAAATCTTCCATCTAGCATTTATAAGTTACAAAACCTTATAAACTTGAAAGTTGAGTGTTGCAGGAATTTAATCGAGTTTCCAAAGTATGAGAATTCAGTTGATTCATGCATGAAGGCTGGACTTCCAAATTTACGCAACTTAGCCCTTAGAGGATGTAATCTATATGAAGTAGAGTTTCTTGAGAATCTTTCTTGTTTTCCCCTCTTGAGTGAATTAAATCTGGCGGAGAACAATATTATTGCCCTTCCTCCATCCATCAATAAGCGTGATCGTATGTCTGGGTTGCAAGTTGAAAACTGCCATCAATTACAAAAGATTCCCGAGCTTCCCCCGTTTTTGAATTTTTATGCAGATAATTGTGAATCTCTACAAAAGAATGAAGACTTATACTCAATTCATCAATTTGCCCGTAAAAGTTTGGCTGATGGGCTTGACACACACCAGGTTAGATACTCTCTCTCTCTCTCTCTCTCTCTCTCTCTCTCTCTCTCTCTCTCTCTCTCTCTCATACACACAAACACACCATATTGATGCAGAAAATGCAAGACCGAAGGCTTAAGAAAAAATACAAACAAGTATGAAGAGGTTCTGCATGTATATGCATGTAACTTCGGTGGCTCCTATACTTTTATGGGAATGATTTCTATTGCATAAGACTTATGTCTTAATGCAAGCAAGGATCAATGGATCTTCTCATTTGGGTATTAATACTAACTTGGATACTTTCTACTGGTCTATCTTTGTAACAGTTTCAGAGACGTATCGAAATATTTCTCCCTCGAGGAGAGATGCCCCAATGGGTCTTTCCCATTGAAGAGGATTCCGTGTCTGTCATGGTTTCAAAGGACTTGTATGACAAGATTCTTAGATTGATATTCTGTGGCGTTCTTGGCGATGTTAAACCCAACATTTTAGCACACGCACACGTTGATGGTGAAGAGCGGGGTAAAATAGACAATGGGTTCCCCTATCCATTGCGTTCAAAACATATCTACCTTTGCCATGTCAAACCATCTAGCTTGTGGGGAGTAATTGATTTTGGTCAAATTGAGGGAATAATGTAAAGTTGAGCCTTACAAAATCGACAGAATTGAAAAATTGGGGACTCCGAATAATATGCAAGCAATTAGGGAATGATTTAAAGGCGGATCTTCGAGATAATCAACTTATAGACCTAGCTTTACTCTATGAAGTTGGTCATGAATCAGCAAATTCAATAGCCGGGAGTTCACTCATGCACGAAGATAATTCGAGCGAAGCATATCTACAGGAGGACTTGCAAGATTGTCAAGTGAGTGGTGAGGAGCAAAGTCAAATAGTACCAACGAGAAATCATGAGCTTCTCTCCCTCGAGGCATGCGAACCAAGACCATGGGGACTTCTAATTGGGTTGGTAGAGATGAGTATGGCAGTGTTTGCTCGCTGCTTTTGTTGTTAGGATGATGGGAACTTACCAAGGAAGCAATTCTTAGGTAAGTGAACTCAGCTTATCTCCATTACAATGCCTTTTTTTTTCCCTTCTCGTTTTCTTTTCTCAATAACTTGATGTTAGTTCTCACTTTTACCCATATATATAAATTCATTGAGGTTTTTGATGTGTCCACTTCAACTAGCATTAACTTTGCTAGCTACAACGATGGAAATGATCAGACTTGGAGAGAACTAGATGAAGGGGCTTGGGATGTGCATTTTGATGCCGGCGGAGTGGAGGGACAATTTGGAAGAGAGACACAAACATCCATTGGAGTATATAGAGGACGAAGGCATCAGAGAAACCCAACAACACTCTCCGTGGGTTCTCTTATCTATCTTTGTTCTCATTTTCACTCTCTTTCTTTGCACTTTCATTTCCACGTATTTTCGATTCAAAAATCATTTCCTTTATTTGTAATTTTGATTTCCAGTGCATCCGCTTTTCTTCGCACTTCGTTAGCCCATAGATTTATCTCTCAATCCAAGTCCTCATTCGCCATTTTCATACTCAAATACGGAATCATTGAGCGATCACAATCCCTCTCTTTTCGCTTTATTATATTGTAAATAAATTTAAACTCGTGTTTCATAACAACCTTGAGGGCATAGTTGTTTTCGCTATGTCATTTTTTTCTTGATAACTGACTTTTTGAGAATTATAAATGTTGAATTTTTTGTGAAATAGAAAGAGACATCTTTCTCGACAATTTAACTTCCGTCTGATTATGCACTCCCATCGTGCCCTCTTAAACCTTTTCTTATTTCTTCTTTTTCTTTGATTTTTCCCGTTGTTGTAAAGCTTCTTCCTTTTCTCTTCTCTTCCGCCGTAGCCCGAACTTCCAACTCCACTGACGCCTCATCTTCCATCCCCACACCAGCCATCTCCGACGAAATGGAAGAAGAAGAAGAAGAAGAAGAAGAAGAAGAAGAAGATGTTCGTCTTCCCGAAACGGAGTCCCTAGCGAACCCGACGGCGACGGAGACCGGCCAGTGGAGGCGACGGGCTACCACCGCCGATTGAAGCCATGGAAACTGATGACGATTCTCTCCTGAGGTTCTGGGCTTCGTGCAGATTGCTATAGATCAGGTAACGCCTGGCACGTCCGAATTTTTTATTTTTTTTTTTTAAGTTAAACGTAATACTTGAGATGGATTTTGAATTTCTATGCGGTTGGTGCTGCAATTGCGCGGGAACTTGAAGGGCGTGTTGTTGAATTTGTTCGAGAGACGCTGAACTGGTGTTTCTTCGTGAGTTTTTCTGTGGATGCTGGATAGTGAATTCATAGATTGTTGACGTTAGGCGCTGCAAAATCAGCGACAATCTCTGGAAAGGTATAGCTTTTCTTTCTTTGTTTTCATAGGTGGCAATTTACTGAAAGAAGTAGGTGAAGTCTAGGTTCGAATGAAAGACAAGTGAGGAAGGCTGAAATAATGGGAAGGAGGGCATACATGGGTTGGATCAGTCCCCTTCTCAGGTGAAAAATTGAGCAAATCCGGGTGCTGTAGGTTGGGACGGACGGAGGGAGGGAGGGAGGAAGGAAGGGATTTGGGTGCTTATGAGGTGACTAGGAAATGTGGATGTGTAGTATGTACTCATCATACAGATGTGCGGCGGGTGATTGGTTTGTCAGGAGAAGTGAATTCTGAGAAACTTCGATCACTGGGATAGAGGGTTCTGTCTCTATGTTTTATGAGCCGCTTGAAGAGGCAAAACCATGGAGGAATGAAGAAGATGCAGTGAGATGGCAAGAAACTAGGAAAGGTTGCTCAATAGTGGAGTCCTTTAACTACATCTTGACATTGGCAACTAGGGAGAATTGAAAACCAAATTTACTTGGAGTGTGAGAGTAATATCAACATCGGTTGTGTCCATGGATAACTGGTTAGGTGGTTATTTTCTTTCGCCCTGTGAACTGTGGATATGAAAAAGAAATAATCACAAGAAATGCGGAGTTTACATAATCTATTCAGTAGAACAGAGACAAAAGCACAAGAAGCTGATTGTTGATTCTGAATTCTGAGGCTTTTGCAATAGTTTAGGATTCTTTTTTTATCCTTATGTGCTGTGTTTTTTAAGAAGGAAAATGACTGAGAAGCTAAAACTCCTAGATGCTTCTTGAATTTTTGAGTGAAACCTGATTAATGAAAGGTTAACTTCTGAGGTACCGATAATAAGACACACTGGTATGAGGAACATGTAGTTTCTCATATTAGTTGCTGTTTTTGCTTTGGTGTTGTTAGAGCCATATCAATTTGAGTCTTAGGTGGGATTTGCATCTGAATTACAGGATGAGTATGTATTAATAATCATTACTAGGAAGTTTGTGACCAGTATGTTATACTGGACCCGCAAGATCTTGATCTTATAGCTGCAAGATATGGATTCATTCCATTTGTAGCTGCATATTGATACTGAAATATTTTTACTGTTGGCAACTTGATGCTGATTTCTCCCTGAGTTACCTATTGTCCTCATAATTTGTTCTCCTAACAAGTAACGAGACCTATTTGCCTCTTTTGTATAAAGCGCAGCATTGAAGTTCTGGTCATGTAAGAAACTGGTTTCGGTAACTAGGTGCATTTCAGATATGTTGTTTATTTTCTATTGAGATGATTAGTATTTCAGTCTTCATTAGTGAACGATCTCAAATTTATTTATGTTATAGTTTGATTGAACAGCTGTGTGATTGTTGAGGATGCGAACATCATTCTGGCAGGAAGAAACTGGTGTAGTGAGACATGAAATGTATGTTTATCATTGCCATGATTAGCCTGCAAGTTTATGCTAGTTTTGTCTGGAGAATTCTGTGGTCTCCTAGTGAACATGCATGCTCCAAAAAAATCCTTTTTTTTTTACCTGGTCATCTGTCAAAACACTTGGGTATGGATAGTGCTCCATACTTTTTTGGAAAATGACTTCCACCTTTAAAATTAGGAAGTCATTTTCCTTAAATTTAAACTGGGTATTTTCTGGTTGACTGAAGTCATTTTTCTTTGACCAGCTTATTTTCCCACACCAAACACTAAAAAATGGAAATAGAAATTTTCTGGCAATATATTTTCCTTCAAACAAAGAGAGCCCAAGTCAAATTTGAGTTTCATCTTTCCAAACTACCTTTGATCATAGTAGAAATATAATTGATCTTTAAGGACCACATACTTTATATATATAGATACTCATTTGCATCTATGCATAACCACCTAATTATGCACGTGTGCATCCCCTTTAACCTTTTTTTTTTTTTTATTTTTTTATTTATTTTCATTAATTCCCCTTAAACCAGGTTGACTATATATATATATCTTAAAATAAATTTTGTAATTCTTTCTTCTATCATTCTTTTTCTTTGTTTTAATTCTCTCTCCACCTTCTTTCTATGATAACTCCTAATCTCCTTCCTTATCTTCACCATAGGCAAATTTTGAACTCCATTGATGCCATTTTCAATATCTCGATTGCTCATCTTTCATCCGACACCAGCGAGCCTTGACGAGTGGAAGATTGCCACTTGCCAATGGAGCTGACAAACAGAGGAAGTTCTTCGTAAAACAGCCTAGCAAACTGAAGGTGACAGAGACTGCTGAGTGGAGGCAACGGACTACCACCACCGACCGCAGCCATGGATACTGATAACATAGCTTCGGGTGAACGATTCTCTCCTGAGGTTCTGGGTTTTTGCAGCTTGCTATAGATCAGGTAATGCCTGGCACAGCCAATTGTATTAAGTTGATGAAATACTTGAGCTGAAGTTTGAGTCTGATTCCTTTGGTGCTATAATTGTGTGGGAACTTGAAGAATGTATAGTTGAATTTGGACAAGAGATGTTGAATAAGTGTTTCTTTGTAAGTGTTGTCTGTGGATGCTTGGTAGTGCATCCATTGGTAATCGACATTACATGCAGCAAAATTAGCAACAATCCCTAGAAGGTATAGGTTTTCTTTCTCTCTTTTCATAGGTGGTAATTTATTGAAATAAGTAGGTGAAGTCTAGGTTTAAAGAAAAAACAAGCAAGGCAGAGTGCAACAAAGGGAAGTTGGGTGTACATGGGGTGGCTTAGTCCTTTTTTCAGGCAAAAAATGGAGTCAATCCGGATGCTGTAGGTTGAGAGGGAGGGAGGGATGGATTTGGGTGCTTTGAGTTGTCTAGGAAATGTGGATGTGTAGTATGTGCCTATTATAAAGATGTGCAGCAGGTGATAGGTTTGCCAGGACAATTAAATTGTCAGAAGCTCCGACCGCTGGGATAGGACTCTGTGTTAAGTTTCATAACACTTTTGAAGAGGCAAAACCAGAGAGGAATGAAGAAGATGCAATGAGATGGCAAGCCACCAGGAAAGGTGTTTGCTTGACAGTGGAATCCTTTTACCACCTTTTGACTTTAGCACCTAGGGAGAATTTAAAACCAAATTTCCTTGGAGCAGGAGAATAATGTGAACATCGGTTGTACCCATGGATAATTGGTTGGGTGGTTATTTTCTTTGGTACTGTGGTGTGGATATGGAAAAAGAAAAAAATCATGAGAAACAGAGTTTTCATAAGTTAGTTATTCAGTGGAATAGAGACAAAATCCCAAGATGCTGATTGTCAATTCTGATTTGCGAGGGCTGCACAACAGTTTTAGTGATCTCTCTTTATACTTATATGCCATAGCATTTGTAAAGGAAAATGACCCAGAAGCTAAAACTCCAGGAAGCTGCTTGAATGTTTGAGTGAAACCTCATTAACGAAAGAAAAGCCTCTGAGGTACCCATGATAGGACACACTGAACTAAGCAACATGTAGTTTCTTAAATTAGTTCTCGTTTTTGCTGTGCTGTTGTTAGAGCCATATCAGTTTAACTGTTTGGTGAGTACGTGGTGAGACATGCATTTGTTCCATTGGTAGCTGCATAATGATACTGAAACATTTTTACTGCTGGCAACGTGATGCCGATTTCCTCTTGAATTTGCCTTTATACATGCATGCATGAGAGAATTTTGACTCTCATTCTCATATTTTTTTCTCCTAACAAGTAACAAGATCTATTTCTTTTCTTATATAAGGCAAAGCTTGCATTGGACAGCCTTGAAGTTCCAGTTGGGTAAGATACTGGTTTTCAGTAACCAGGTGCACTGCATATATGTTACTTTATTTTCTAATTAAGATGATTAGTATTTCAGTCTTAATTAGTGAATGATTTCAGATTGGACTCTTTGATTGAACAGCTGTGTGATTGTTGAAGATGGGAACGTTATTGCGGCAGGAAGAAACCGGACTAATGAGACACGGAATGTATGTTTATCATTACTTCTCCACCCTTTTATATGGATTTTGGCCAACAGCACTTTGTTATTGTTCCAAATTGATACCCTCAAATTATCCACTTGTAGTTTATTGTTGATCATTTTATGTTTCTCCCTTAATATGTATTTATTAGATAATAAATTAATATATCTGAGCAAATCTGTTAATGAGTTGAATATTCCATGCATTGTTAGGTTGTAAGGGCTTTTGTTCCCATTACCCTTCATAAAATATGGCTACATTTAACAATAACAATAATCTTGCTTTATTATGCACAATGTTTTAAGTTTTTCATTTGCCATTGTGCTATGTCTGTAACCATATTGCGGTCTTTATATGCTTGTGTGAAGTTTTTAACATTGTTAGGCCGTATGTAGCTAGAATTTTGTTATAGTTATATGGTGTAAAAATGCATTGCTACCATTTTATTGCCTTTTAACATGTCAGAATCTGCACCTTGGGCAGAGTTCTTCATACAATGGCCATTTACACAACTAGTTTAAGTCTGGTTCTGGTTGAGATCATCTCTTATCTAATATTTCTGTATTCATTTATAGTCATGAGGTGACATTACTATAGATGAATTTATGGATAGTAATGGATAGTTGATGCCAAAAATTTATGGCCCTGTTAGTATCTTGTGGAGCTTAATAAAAAAAAAAAGGCACCGTGCTACAGGGGTATAGTTAAAAATACTGTTAGAAAAGGTGGAGGTGGCTGGTTCAATGAGAAGCCTCTTTTTCCATGTGAGATTCTCAGCAACTTCAAGCGAGCAAAACTTATCGACTTAATGTAGCATATGCCTTGATCAATCATACATGTACTCTTAATCAGTTAACTTAATGGAGAAAACACATTTCTCAAGAATTGCATTTCCAAAATTTATGTTGAAACTACACTATGAGCAACTGTCTCTTTGACAAAGCTCCTAAGTTTTGATATGCTTGCTTTGTTTTTCTCCTTGTGCTTTCATAGGCAACAAGACATGCAGAGATGGAAGCTCTTGATGTTCTTCTTGGACAGTGGCAGAGGACTGGATTTACAGCTGCAGAAGTTGCAGAGAATTTTTCAGCATGCTCCCTTTATGTGACATGTGAACCATGCATAATGTGTGCAGCAGCATTATTGATCATTGGTATATCTGTTGATCATACTGAAATAAAACTGAACTCTGCTAAAAAAAATTTATTTATAAATGATTGGATGACTCTTGCCCTCTTTAGGTATAATGGAAGTATAATATGGTTGTGCAAATGATAAATTTGGAGGCTGTGGCTCAATATTGTCTTTGCATTCAAGTAGCTCTGAGGCATGTTTTAGGTCAGTTTCTGAACTTGCTTTTGCTGCTGGTGTTGTATCGACATAGCTTTACTTTGAAATTGTGACAAATGACAATTGACAAATAAAGCTTACTGGAGGTTTCTGATTCCTTATGTTGATAACTGAGGGATGTGGGTTCATAGCGATTGTGTATGTTGTCACATGTCGAATATTGTAACATATAACCATTAAAATAAATGGAGGTTTATGGAAGTAATTTTCCATATTTTCAGTGCTTTCCTTCGTCTAAATGGAAGAAAGTGGTGTTTCTGAAAGCATCAAGAAGTCAAGTTTATAATTATTCTTTCTTTTACCGCTTTGTTTCCTTTTTCTTAAAGTCTTTGTGACTTGTTAAACATTTCGGTATTCTTTATTTGCCTAAAAAGTTTACAGTTCTGAGAAGTGCTACAAGTTAAGTTAACATTAGTTTCTTTTTCCTTTTCCCTCTCCCCTCATTTCTTCATTTCTTCTTCCTGACTTTTTTCACTACAGCAAGATTCTTTGACGTCTTTAATGTTATCATGTTTAAATCGAGAAATATAGTATCTTCAAAGAAGTATGATATTCTAACTATGAGGAAATTTATGCTTTCTGATATGCCATAGGCAACGTACTTGATAAAGAAATCTCATTTCTTGTCTGATAGTTGCAATTGTCTCTTCTTGCATACATGAGAGCATGTGCCCGCTAAATGGTGGGGTATGGCTTGTGTTTCCAGCTTGATTTTTTTTATCTCTGTGCTGTAATGAGCTAACGTTTCATGTTTCCTGAGCTTGATCAGAGCTCATCAATTTTTTACTCTGACTTTGTTGACATAAAAGTTAAAATGTAGTGAAAACAGGATCTGTTTCATTGTGATTTGAGCAGTACATGAAGTTGTGTAATCTAGATTATGGACATTGTTTTTCTTTCAAAGTGTTAATTTTGAAAGAATAAGCTCAAGTATGGGGGAAGAAGCAAGAGATGTACCAAGGATGCATCTAAACAAGAAGTTAAGGTTGGGGGGGGGGGGGGGGAAACCATGAAATCTCATACTTTAGATCTTGAAATTTATGGTTATGTTGCGATTAATAATCTGATTATGAGTCAAAAGCATTGGGAATTCTGGATCAAAGGGTTTCAAATGTTATGGAGGAATAATGGCATCAGAAGCCATTTCTCTTCTGTGAGATTTTTATGAACGAGGGAACACTAATGGTATAAATGGCAATCAAGCATTGTAACCAGTTGAAATGTCTGTTTGAAAGAATGTTATTATACTGCAGTTTGCACCTATTTACACTAGATAACCTAAGGGAAATGGTAGGTCATTTTCAGTGGACCCATAGTTAAAAAATACATTTTAAGAGGCTTCTATGAGCATAATAGAGATATCCTACTTTTGAACCAAAGTTTTCTTTGTCAATCAATGAATTTGAGCATTGTGCTTGCTGGCCACTTGAAGACCTTCCCGAAAAATTTATCTTTTGGTGCCTAATATGGTGGTCTTCCTAGCACTGATCCCCTTGCATAATGGTTAAGAAGAATTTCAGGAAGCCTCTTTATATTTCTTCTTCTCAATCCATTCTCTTAACCAGCAATAGAAAGAACTGTAGCTGGGGCTTTCGGTGATTGGAAATCTTACTGAACAACTCTCTCTCTCTCTCTCTCACACACACACACACACACCCACACTAGTCCATATGTAAATTGTATGCTGCAGTGAAGATACGTTGTTGTATCCTTGGTCTGGAGAATTATCTGCACCCCCTGGTAAATAAAGCTGACCCAATGGAATGTTTTGGAATGACTAAGGGCTAGTAAAATTGCAAGCATAGAACTAGTGGGCCATTGGATAAATAAGAATCCATTCAGCAGTTTTCTCCATCAAGGATAAGGTGCTTAAGAGTGCTCATCTTGACATGGTGCATACAGTTATCCAGACTGACATTCACTGAGTATGGTTGTCTGAGTGGAGCGGTGTTCAGCCTTATTATAATGACCGCTATGAATTGGTGTAGAATTGGCCTAGTAAACAAAAGGCAAGAGTTTCAGATACCCATTTTTTTTTCTTTTTTGGCTAATTTTCAGATGCCCTGCTATCATATGTAGCTTCCTCTAGACTCGGTACATCTAGCAAGATTGCCATTTGAAAAATGGAATGTCATGTCCTTGGTTAAGGAAAAAGACGAAGTGCAGTATCTTAATAGTTGATAATCCATCGGTTAGACTCGTTATTCCTATTGTGAATTACTAAGCATAAATAGTTCTTGGTCGAGCAACTGTCCAATTTGTGCTCTTCAATTGCATATATTTCAAAAGACTGATTGGACCATAACCTTTTCATCCCTCTGCGATAATTAGTATGCTTTAGAAACTGATTATATATAGAAAAGATGGTTAAATAATTTTTCTTTGCAATGATAAAATCTAGTTGGTTCATGTTTTTCTTTGTTTTGTTGAACCTTGTTGCATGAAGTATCATTTCTCTCCTCCTTTTTTCCCATCCTTTTCCATTCATTTTCTATTTATGACATTGTGGAATCTATGATTTGTTCGTATATATGTATGCTGAATGCTAATATTTGATTTTCAGCTCCACACAGGTCACGGGTTACTCAGGCTTAAAAATAGATCTACGTGATTTGATTCTTCCTGTTGAATCTTCTCATGCCTTTGCACTACTAGGTGAAAACTTTGCTACCATAGGTACAACCCATCCTGACATTTGAGTTGCACATCTAGCAATAACAGAAAAAAAGAAGAAAAGAAAATTCAATCTTTGTTAATGTGTTTAGTTCAAAAGGCACTTTAAAATATAGTTTGCTAAACCACTTTTAGGCGTTCTTAAAGATCTGATATGAAGGTCTACCCTTACAGCTTATCACCTATGTGCAACTTTCCGACTTCCTCAATTTGATGGGAATGCAAGAGATGCAACCATATATCTTACAACACTTAGCAACACCAAAATAATTGCCATTATCTAAAATAAAAATACCAATAAAAAAAACCTAAAAGATGTCCATCACCTACACACCAAAAAAAAGCATATCACAAAAGAAAATGATTGTAATAGAGTTCCAGTGAGTTGGCTAACATTCCCTAATAGCAAGTTATGTCCATTTAAATAGCAGCAAAGCATTGTGGAAACCATTTAGAAGGTTCCGCTAGGGGAATTCCCAGAAGATGCCTGCCTAACTCTTAAGTTATTTTGTTTTTTTATTGGTATTACTTGCTCCATCTCAACTTTGATGTCTGCAACAGAGAGCTGCATAGAGACAAGCTATATGGACCCTTCTCAAAGCATTACCTGCTCAACAGAAGAAGCTTGACAAATAGACTTTGAATTTAGTATTTTGGATAGAATGCATTCAGTTTCTTGAACAAGAAAAGAATGATTATGAGATAATACCTATTCTTTGACATGAAAAGAATGAATTCTAGAGGGCAAAGATGACTTTATACTAGGTGGCAAACTCTGATACAAAGAATCTCTCAGACTGGACAGCATAGAGCTGGATCAAGCTACCTAATTGGATCAAAATAGACTTGATATGCGATCTACACTTATCATAGTTCATTTGATACTTTCAAAGAATCGTGCATCTTTCTCAGCCAATACTCCAGACCAACACAGTTTAAGGCAAACCTAGCAATTTTATGAAATTTTTTTCCAAAGACAATGAGATTATAGAGCTTGGAAGACCTGCTCCATTGACTCACGTAAAAGCCATAAAAACCTGGCGGCAAGGGATTCTTCATCTATGAAATGAAGTTCATCTATGTTTCACTTCAATAAACAGATAAGCACATTATTAGCAGAAGTTAAAACTCTACTAAGCAGAATCCGTAGCAAAACCCTGACCTTCGAGACGCAGAGGACGTATCGGAGCCGCCAATAGGGCTTTGACAAGCGGTGGTGGGGCTCGGGAGGCGACGGCGTCGACGACGTTGGTGGCGTTGGCGTTCACAAGGGACGCTTTGCAGAGAAAAGAAAGAGAGAACAGTGCGGAGGTCGCGAGGATGAGGGAAATATGCAACGGCGGGTCGGGGAGGTGATGGCGGAGGCGGAGGCAGAGGCGCGTCGGCGTCGACGTCGGCGTTCTCTAGCAGATTCAAGCACTTTGCGGAGGGGAGAGAGAGCAGATTGATTCAGCGCTGAGGCGCGGCGGCTCGGGAGGCGATTGCAGAGGCGGAGGCGCGTCGGCGTCGTGGTTCGCTGGCAGATTGCCTCAACACGGTGGCTCGGGAGGCAACGGCGGAGGCAACCGATGGAGGCCCGTCGGCGTCATGGTTCACCAGCAGATTCAGCACTTCACGGAGGAGAGAGAGAGCAGATTGCTTTAGTGCGGAGCCGGAGGCAGAGCTGTCGGCGCGGCGGCTGGGGACGGCGAAGGGGGATGCATGGTGGTTCGCCAGCGGTTTCAGAGAGTGGGGGAGCGGATTGATTAAGCGCAGAGTGGGGGGAGAGAGCGCGGAACCATTTTGAATGAAGGGAAATTTTTTTCCCTCGTAACGGAACGGAGTTTAACGGGGAGAGAGGGAGTCAAGTCAGAGCAGCTGCAGTGGTGGGCCAGGCCTTTCGGAGAGAGAGACAGAGGCTCCTTCTCTCCTCAGTCAGTCCAGATGATGGGTCCCACGGGAGGACACGTGTCGCGCTCCAAGCGCCTTCTTGTTTGACAGGCTGGAGCGTCTCACGTACCCAATATTTTCTCGGAGATGGGGGTGATTGATGGGGGGCGCAGGGAGCAAGTGGGCGTAGGGGGAAGGGGAGGGGTAGAGAGGAGAGAGAGTGGGGCACATCTGCAGCAATCGGAGGGGAGGATTTTGGGGGTGGTGGCGTGGGAAAAGAGGGGGAGAGAGAAATGAGGAGAGAGGATTTGAGGGGAATAATTTTTGTTAAAATAAAAAATATATTTTTAAATATGTACACGTATTAATTATGAATATGTTTTTTAAATTTTTTATGGATAGATTTATTAATATTATTAGTGTAAATTTATTGTAAGTTCTTATTTATTTATTTGTGAATTTGAATTAAATTAATTAAAAATAAAAATATTTATTTAATATATAACGTGTCGGAACGTGTCGGAATTCTCTACTTTTTAAGAAATGACGTATCGCGTGTCGTGTCGCGTGTCCGTCTTTACATAAAAAGGTTGCAGCCATGATCTTCCATTTTATACTTTGACTTGATCATCATATTGTAAGATAATTTATGGCAAAATCCTGTGTAGCCATAACTTTTTTTATGCTAATTTTTGTCATCAACCTATTATGTAATCAAGCTTGATTTATTTTATTTTATTTTTTTATTTGAGCTTTCAAGCTTTGAGGTAATTCTAGGCATTTTATTTATGTGTCTATTCTTAATTCTAGTCTATATAATGTGTGATCCCTAATGGTTAGCGACCTAATGGCCTGGTGAGTGGTGCCTAGTCACAGGCCCAAGCATGTCTGTCTGTCACCCCCCCCCAAACACAATAATATCCTCTTGCATGTACATGTTATATTCCAAGAGACAAGGCTCCAATCCTACGCAAACCAACCTCTTCCAAGCAACCTTGGCCCCTATTGAGTGTGCTCTGACCCTCTACACAAATGCTGAGCATTTAATATTAACTTCTTTGGCATAGTAAGAATTTAACAATAAGAGTTTATCAAGCTGTAAATAATAACAAACTTGATCAGTTGGAATTATTCTAGTTGTAATCGTCCCGCTCAAGGGCCTACATTCTTTGTCACTTAGTCAACCAGGGATAGAGGAAGACCTTGAAACTTTACGGACAATATCCTCCTTTTAAAACCACCAAATTGAAGCAACTCAGCACTGTCTCCATCCTCGTATCTAATAAAAAAAATAAAAAAAACTCTACCTTTCAGGATTCAGTTTCAATCTAGATATGCTTTAAAATATAGAGTTAATATTACGAAAAACTTCAAACTTTGGTATATTTATAATGAATTTATCATAAATGAAGTTTTTGACCATAAAAAATTTTAAATTGATATGTCTATGTCAAATATACCTTAAATTAATTTTTTAATCATAAAAAATTCTAAATTGAGTCCGTTGTATCAAATTTATTCTTCATTAATTTCTATTAAATTTGGGTTAATGTCAAGAAAAATCACAAACTTGTATATTAAGTGACAAATTAAGAATAAAACTCTAAACGATACATTGTTAACTGTTACATGACATCTAATTCAGCAACTTGATAGTAAAATTTAACGAAAATTAACGGAAGATAAATTTATTATATATGTATTAATTTGAGAATTTTGGTGGCCAGAAAAATTAGTCTAGGATAATTTATTACTAGTGTAACAATTTATGGTTTTTGATTATTGACTTTGAAGAAAATCAGTCATCTGCAAATTGTTCAGGCACATTTATGCTCCTCAAAACAGTAAGCCTAAAATTCCAATTTTACCGAATTAAATGCCTCTGTCATGTCAGCCTTGATTATCCAATAATTCTACTATTTCACGAGATAACGTCCCGCGTGTCCTGCCCATGGGGACAACAGGAGCAGAGGAGCTTGTCGTCATGACGAGGTTTCGTGCCGTTTTCCCGAATCTCATATGCTCCTGCACACGTTCATTCCCTTCTTCATGGCTCGGTTCATCCGAAACCTGCACCCATCTCTCCAAGCGCTTCTTCAGACGTGCGAGTCATGCGACCTATGACGGTCCCGCAGTCTCTGGACACCTTAGGAACGAAAACCCAGATGAAACTCGATAGGTTCTAGACATATTTCAATGCCCAGATGTTCGTTCGTTCATGAAGATGATCGTGGGTTGGGTGCAAACTGGCCACCTTGACAACGCCTTGAAATTGTTCTACAAAATGCCCGTGAGAGACGCAATTTGCTGGAACATGATCAAAGGCTTCTTAGAGTGCGCGGACTTGACGACGGCAGAAGAGCTTTTGGATGAAATGCCTGAACCGAGTGTTGTTTCATGGACGACGATGATAGATGGGTTCTTTCGATTTGGACAGGTTGAGTGGGCGGAGGTGTTTTTCAGACAAATGCCCATAAGAGATCTTGCTGCATGGAATGCGATGCTTCATGGTATAGTGAGAATGCCAGAGTGGACGATGTTGTGAAGTTGTTTGAGCAAATGCCATCTCGAAATGTTATTTCATGGACTTCAATGATTGGCGGGCTTGACCAAAATGGTAAGAGTGAAGAAGCTTTAATTGTATTTGAGAGAATGTTCAAGTCTGGTATTGTGCCTAATTCGAGTACTTTGACGTGTGCATTGAGTGCCTGTGCAAATGCACTGTCTTTTCCTCTTGGTGCGCAGATTGATGGTCACGTTTTCAAGTCAAGATTCTGCCTTCGCGTGATTTGTATGTGCTTCCCTTATCATGTTCTACGCTAATTGCAAGCAAATTGAGAAAGCAACCCAAGTCTTTAATGAAGCAATGTATAGGAATGTGGTCATATGTACAGCTCTTTTAAGTGGTTATGGCTTGAATGGTAGGCATGAAGATGGCTTGAAGGTTTTCAGTGACATGATGAGAACAAGTGTTCTTCCTAATCAATCTTCTTTTGTAAGCGCTTTAAATTCTTGCTGTAGTTTAGAGTCCCTAGATTGAGGTAAGGAGGTCCATGCATCAGCTGTAAAGCTGCAATTGAGAAGTGATGTATTTGTTGGCAATTCTCTTGTAGCCGTTAATGATGCTAATGTAGTGTTCAAAAGACTTAGGGAGAAGAACATTGTCACCTGGAATGCCACCATTTGCGGGTATGCACAACATGGCCGAGGGATGTGGGCTATGGAGTTGTTTAGCCAAATGATACGTGGACTGGTACAACCAGATGAGATCACACTCACGGGACTGCTTTCTTCTCAGATCACACTTTGGGATGTTACAAAAGAGGAGATGCTTGTTCCGATATTTTAATGAGAACACTTCCATCAAATTGAAGCACGAGCATTATGCAAGTATGGTGGATGTGCTGGGACAATGTGGGTAGCTAGAGGAAGCAGAGGATTTTGTAAGAAACATGCCCCTATGCCCCTTAAAACTAACTCCATAGTGTGGCTTGCTTTGCTTAGTTCTTGCAGAATGTATTTTGACCTGGATTTGGCAGAAAGAGCTAAAAACTATATTCTTGACCTAGAACCACATAGTAGTGCTGCTTATGTTTTACTGTCCAACTTCTATGCTTCTGCTAATAGATGGGGTGATGTTGGGTGATGTCTCGTGAGTAAGAGTGACTATGAAGGATAAAAGGATTATGAAGCAACCAAGTAGAAGTTGGGTAAGCATTTATTTCTTTCCAGGGATAAATCCCACCCCTTGAGGGAGAACATGTATTGGAAGTTGGATTGGTTGAAAATAAAGTTGAAGGAATTGGGTTATGTTCCAGATAAGAGGTTCTCTCTCCATGATGTGGAAAATGACCAGAAGGAAGAGTCATTATTTTACCATAGTGAAAGGCTTGCTGTTGCATTTGCATTGATTACTACTGTCGATGGTAGTATGATAACTGTAATGAAGAGTCTTCGCATTTGTGGGGATTGTCATTCTGCAATTAAACTTATTGCAAAGATTGTTGATCGTGAGATCGTTGTGAGAGATTCCAGCCGCATTCATCACTTCAGGAGTGGCATTTACTCTTGTGGGGATTATTGGTAGCAAGGGCATGAGGTTATTTCTTCTGCCATGAACCTGTAAGCATCCTAAGTATGCTCATTATGTTAAGCATTGATGAGAGTGGAGTAGCTAACACGAGCACTATTCAATATGGGCTTCCTTTTATTGTTGACGTTATAGACAATGAATTCATGTGGAATCCATGGCTTTTTTTTTTTTTTTTATCAGCTTTGGTTTAGTCTAGGAGGCTAAGGGAGTTCAAGTATTTCCCAATGGTATGAGTTGGGCATGTGGATAGTTGGAGACTTGGGAGGAAATCTTGCTTTGGATGGCATTGCCATCCATTGCCATCCATTGGCTCCATGCAGGGATTTCTGTTGAGAATTGAGTATTTTCACTTTGCATATGGCTTTGATCCCACTAGAAAAGAAAAAAAGAAAAAAGAAACTATTCACATATAAGATATACCATCCTCAGAATTAAATTAAGTTAGAAAACCCAGAGCCTTGAAAATAATTACTTTCCATCTCTCTCTAGCAAAGAGGAATAGAAATTGGGGCATTTATTGAGAAGGAAGTATTGCTTGGTAAAAGAAAAGACACCCACCCTAGAAAAGTAAACACCACTTGGTAAAAGAAAAGAAGCCCCCCAACCAACAGAAAGGTTCCTTCCCTGCCTCCTCTTTTCTGATTTGGAATTGAAAGTTGATCCTTTTCTGAAAAATCCCATAAACTCTTCTTCTCTATCACATTCTTAGGGCCCCTCTGTCTCTTCATCAGGTCTGTGAGATACAACAAAAGCTTCTCCATCTTTGGATTAAATTCAACTTCATCTAATGTTCTCTCACAATTTTGCTGGATCTCTTCAACAAATTGACAGTACCAAGTGAGGTTACTTTTTTTGTGGTGCCAAAATTAGTACTCTCATGTTGTTTGTGTCATCCACATTGTGCAGATGTTAGTGGTAGAAATTGGTACTCATAAGAACACATTAAAATCTCAGTGGTCTTGCACAATTAATTAGTTATCAATGCATGCTTATGTATTGCACGAGAAGTGAAAACTATTTCTTGTAAAAGTGATTAGTCAACTCTTCATTTTACAGTTTTCACTATCCTAGGAGGTCTATCTCCCTATGAGTTCTTTTGCTTTTCTTGTTGATTATTTTGTGTTGTGTGGGGTTGTAGTCCATAACTCTTGTGCCATCTATTTTTTTGCAACTTGCTAATATTTGGCTCGGGCTCCCAATTGCCTGAGTCTTCCTGACCACAATGTATTCATGTTGAAGATGAATTTCACAGTATCTTGGCCAGTAATATTGTAGCACTACCTTGTAAAATTCCTTTTTTCTAATTATGAAAGCTGGATATTCATATTCCTGACAATGCATACTTGAGTTAGTTTGCTTGTTGTAGGTTTCAGGTTGTGCTTACCAAGTTTAACACTTTCTACAAATGGAAATTAAGCTTGGCATTTCATTTGAAGCGGTGTGTACATTAAGAGAAAAGATTATGGTTTTTTGTCAGACTGTTCATGTTTTTTTGGTCTCCTTAAACTTGCACGTTATGTCAAGACTGGAGAGTTATCTCCCAAAATGTCTGCACAAACTGAGTAGATTTTTTCTTCTTTTGTTTTACTTGGTCCACAAAATGCTAACACTCCTTGCCCTTGAGTTACTTTCATCTTGCCGTTGTGTTTATAAAGCATGACTTCATTCTGGTTGTGTTTGAAGAATTAGGTTTGTTTCGATGTTAGATGTATAAAACTTGAAGAGCTGACTCTTTTGACATCTAGTCAGCAATGTTGTAATTCTTTAACTGTTAGAAAGTGCTGCTGTCATATGTAGGGTAAAACATAGCTCTTTCATTTGTTTACATGTGAGCATGATTGATATCCAAGAGGTCTAGACTCGTCATTCTTTAGAGTCATGTCATGTTGTGATCTGATTTGCGATTAAGCTTTCTTCATATTCGTCACTTGCTAGCTTGTATTAGATGTTTATAACAGCATACATATATGGTTGTGTGATGTCTTTATTCCCTCCCAAATGATTCATAAATTACAAGGTTACTTTTTCCAATGAAGGCTTCACAAGATAGTCATATAGATATATATTGCGTCTTTTGCAGTGTGGAAATGATAAAAGAGGTTTCACTGGAGAGTGATTTGGCTATTTTGACTAGTTACCTTTAATGGAGTCGGACCTAAAACTCAAATATGATGATCTTCCCCTAATGAAGGCATTGTCAGAGCTACGTGTGTCGGGAAGAATATAGTTAATATTGCATGTATAAGTATAAAATCTTACACGATCTATTGACATTTTCTAGGCATCTAGAATGCAACTTCACAAGCGTATTAACAACCATTTACAATTTTAAATGATAGTCTATTATATTAGTTACAACCCATGACTACTTGACTCAACTTGCGAATAGTTGTATGAAGAAATATATCCATTTTCTTAGTCAAGAATGAGGCTAATATATTCAGTTATCTCCTGCACTCGGGGCACAATTTCTAATGGTAACAGGTGATGGGGTGGCCATACAGTATGTGCAGAGCCTTTTTATTGATGCTGAATAAGACATTTGTTTCCCCATAACTCATTAGGAGTAATTTCAATTTTTATGTAAATGATATTTTCATACCTTTTTTAGCTGTATTTTAATCATTCTTGCAAAGTAACCGAATACATGTAACTAATACATAATTGAAATAGCTATCTGCTTTTCAAATCTGCAGTACTAACCATCTCTCCCCAACAGATCCGTAATGTTTTCACTCTTCTCTCTTACTTCACTTTGGACTCACTTAAGGTGTCGAAGGGAATGGAGCAAGGAATCTTCAATCAAATCATGAAACTGAGTTGTCATGTCATTCGAATTGATCGAGTCAGGAGCTCCCTAGAGCATCGAAGTCCACAAAAGCAGGTCCCAAAGCCGGGACTCTCGAATTGGCAGTTGTAGCGTTGAAAAGGGAAACAAGTGATATGGAGGAAAGGATCGGATCTTATTCAGCGAAGATTGTGATGCCAAGAAGTGCTGAGGGGCCAGAGGACAAATTTGAAGCCGGTTTGTATTCCATGCTCTCTATGCTCTTCCATTTCACGTTAGAGAGTGAGTTGAAGTTGGAAGAAAATGAAGGCCTTATTTGGTAATCGGCCAATTCTTGACTATTTTTGTTCTTTTATTTCTTGGAATCAATAAAAAGGAAAAAAAATTGTTTGGTAACGTAGCTAATTTTTTATTCTCGGAACAGATCAGTGATTATGAAATAGATTTGAAAGAAAAATAAGAAGTCAAAGAATGTTACTTTGTGCCTGAGAATAATTTTTGAAACCAAGTCATTTTTTTTCTTTTCTTTTCTCCATCTTCCTCCTCTAGTTAGTCACCGAGCTCGGCAATGTCTGGGGATCTCGTCAGAGCCTCACGAGCCCTCATCATGGCTAGGTGAGGTCAACCTTGCCGAGGATTGATGAGGTCCCTTGAGGCCCGGCAACCAGTCAAAGGAAGAAGAAGAGAGGAAAAAAAAGAAAAGAAAGTAATCTAAAAAGATTATTAAAAATTCAAAAGAAATTTTGGGAAAAAAAGAAAAGAGAGTTGTAGTAACGCATTCATATTCTTTTTCTATTTTGGAATAAAATTTTTGTATAGTTAATAGATGCGTTTGAATGCTCAAAAACTCGTTTACGGAATAAACTTAGAAAAAACTATTTCTTAATAAGAATTGTTTCTAAGAGCAGAAAGATTATCAACCACACTCAAAAAGTTCAAGATTTCTCTGGAAGCACTCAAATGCCATCACGGTGGATTGATGAAGATCCATGATAAATAAAGATGAGATGAAAGGGGAATCACTGTTCTTGCGGTTGATCGGCGAACGGTTTGATTTATTTCTCTTGCAAAATCTTGAAATAATGCTTTTCATGAATTGCATGATGCTGCAGAACCACTGGTGTGATGGAGGAGGTGTAGAGGTCTTTGGATGAAAGTGTGAAGCAATGGGTGATGCTATAGGTTGTGATAAAATGAAATCGGAGGAATTGAAGGTAAGCTTGAAGTGAGGACAATGTGTTGGTATGCATTTTAAGTATATTCTTTTAATATATTGTCCGAATAAGAAGGATTTACAAAAGTGTCTTTATACTAACGCCACTAGAGGATAATATGTCCTAGCATTAATTATGGATTCGTGGATCATTTAAAATTTCCTATAACTAACGTGTACTATATATTTCTAAATTTTTTTTATCTCTCTTTTTGTTCTAGTTTCTCCCTGTGATAATCAAGATTCAAGATGACTTGAATTTATGCAATAGCCGGGTGGGGGAGCTTTGGTAATAATAGAGAACTTGTCATGTGGTTCGCATGAGATTCTTTGGCAAAAGAGTTAGCAATATATTTTAACCCATTATAAATGGTGAAAAGGGTTTTAAAAAACAAAGCCCCTTTATAAATGGATCTAAATGGGTTTACCCCATGCTCATTAAAAAAACACATTTTAATTGGGTTTTCTACTGCTTTTTAGCTGTTGGAGCCATGCACATTGCTGCCCATATGTATGCTACTCAGAAAAATTCTGCTTCTGCACATATTAATATTATATGATCGATTTTGCCCCCGACTGAGGTGAGCTTGTTTCAATACGCTTAGAAACAACATGAGCTTTTTTATATTTTCAAATTCGAAAACGACAACAATATCCTTAATTTTTGAAATATTACGACAGAAAATGACGCACACGTATATATGCTGGTGTCGTTTGTGCGAGTCATAATATTAAAAGTATAAGTACTAAAAAAAGAAGGAATTGTATTGCTTGCGAAAGATATCAAACTAACGACACCCATACCCTCCCTGCCGACACGTTGGCCCCTTTTCAATTTTCTGAGGCATTTTCGGATATCTTCAACATTTTTCTTTTTAAATTTACTTATACATAATTTCGCATACGCTGTTTTCTTTCTTACTTTTAAATCTTTCATATTCTTTTATTATGAGATCATTTTACTTAATTTGGTTTTTTTCATTTATTAGAATAAAATTATAACTTATTATACGGTAGGTAATTCAATTATAAACTTTTTAATTTGTCAATTTTTATCCTAAATCTTTTTACGGTTTATTAATTTTGGCTGGCAATCATTATTACATTAACTCTGCCACAAATTCAAAGTGGAGTCACTCCCCTCTGTTCAAACTTCAAACTGCCACTTTCTTTCTTTTTTATGCCCACTTTTTTTTTTTTTTTCACTTTGCTCGTCTTCAAAATTACATTTAAAATTATATCGTATTTCGACCACGAATGATTATTTATAGGTAATGCCTTTCGTTAAAGAGAGAGAGAGAGAGAGAGAGAGAGAGAGAGAGAGAGAGAGATAAATTCTAAACTTTCCTGCTTAGCTGGACATCACACGTTCTAGTTATGAAATCAAATTTGGGCGTCAGTCTCAGCTCAACTTGACTCAAATACTAACTTGGATTTGTCCTCAAGAAATTCGAGAATGAAAATTTACAATGACAATTTGTGCTTTTCCACAGATTAAGTTCAATTTTTGCAGTAATCACTGAACAAAATCCTTTTCACCTATATATTAGAACATATAATACAAATTGGAATTCATTCTTTAGCCCACAATCCAAAAACTAATTATCATTTATTACGATCGACGAATGGAAATGCAATTTTTAATCTGATTCACTTGCACCATTACGATCACCCCCCTTGTTTGAAAATTATATTTTTACGAATACGATTTACCACGGATTATTGGATCATGCACATTAGATAGATAGATCTCATACAATAATCGTCCTTTTAACAATTGAGATTTAATGGATCGAATTTAGACTTGATATTATTATGGTCGAATTCTAATAACTAACCCTTATGCATTAGTGGTACAATTATCTATTGAACAGAAATATTGAGTGAACTTAGTGTATAAACAAAATTGACTTTGAACCGTCCAAAATTCTATTCTCAATGCAAATATGTCTTCAACTTTTACGATTCAGATTTAATTTACCACATATATTATCATTTGATAATAACTTACTTGACCCTAAAACTTGCCTCAACATTGGACTTGTGGTAGTGGCATATGGCACTTTTAATGAGAGCTTAAAATTGTCCAAACTTCGAAGCCATATTGAAGCGACAGAATAATTGCAGTAGGAAAGTGCACGTGCAAAAAGAGAGATTGTTGAGTGCTCCAAAAAATTCTTTAAAATATTTTTTCTTTAGAGGAAATGTAAAAGTTCATAGCACTTAATATAGAATAATTACTTGGGTGGTTGATCACATGATGCTTTGAAAGCATCTAACATTGTCTCACAAAGACAAACTATTGTGGATGAGTTGTTGCTGGCTCATTTATTTAATAGATTGGTTAAAAAAGCATATCCATTTTTTGGAGTATCAATACATGTCACTTTAGGTAAGTCTCGATTCATCTTCTTACCCGTTAACTATTTTTATGATTGAGAATGAAGAATTTTAATATAAACAGGATCAACAATGTTGATCCACAAAATTCAACATAGGACATTATATGTGATTACAATTTAATTATACCATTTTCTATGGTTTTGAGTAACTTTTCTTATTTGTTATTTCAATCTCCGAAAGACTTGAGTTATGTAATAAAGGAAATGTGAACTATTTATAAACCACATATAGAGATGACCCTAATGAGGATTTCTTCTTCTTTTTTTACCAATAGTGAAATTTTCTCATATTGTATTTTTTAGAATGCACAAAGCCTAAAACTTCACAATATCTGCAGAACAATTTGTTTGCTTGATAATATACAACATGGGAATCTAAAATGCTTCGTTTTAGGAGACTGCAAATCTCTCACAGAAAAGAAATTTCTAAAATAAAGAATATGACAACCATAATACGTAAGGAAGATGTTTAAATGTTCTTGGAAAATTTTAATATGATGGTAAATCTTCTATTTATAATAAGAAGAATTTAGTGTGATTTTGAGTTTTCAAATGTAATTTCCATATTTTAATGGAAAACTGTAGTCTATTTCGGCATCAATTAAAGCTTTACTTTGGTTAAGAATAACAGATGACTATAAGACTTAATGCAATATTATACATACAATATTTTTTATTCTGGTAACTTGTCCATATTACCTTAGCTCCTTAATTCATGATTGCTGCCACGAACCACATTTTCAATTAAGAGTGCTTTGAATAAAAATTATTGATTTTTTTCGGTGTAAAACCCTTTGAGTCCACAAAAGGGAAACTACAAAAATATTTTGTGTAATGATCCTCAGTATAAATTATATCTTTTGGTATATACTTTAGTAGTTCAAACGCTATTATAACACGATTCAAATACTATTTGTTAATTTCTTTTGAACATTCACATATCCTTAAATTTCTTAGTAGGCTAATATTGCGTTTGTCTATACACCCATGATTTTCTCGATCCATCATTTCTCACAAATTTGTCGGTCCAAAGGCTTGTCGACGATGATGTTATTGGAGGTGGAGTAAATCCTAGCCGAGTCATATGTACGCACAAACATTAAAAGATGCTTCACAATGAAGACTAGAAGAGCACAAACAAGTGGCTCTTGATTAAAGAAACATTCTTGGTTTCAAAACCCAATATCGTTGCACATGTTGTCACCAACAGATAATGACAATAAATCAATCAATTGATTAAATTAATTAAGTGATGTCCACTCCACGAAGCTGGTTTGCGGTCTTTAATGAAAAAGAGTCCATGTGTTCATACCTATTAAATATTTTAATTCATACTTAAGCAGCATGCTTTTCCAAATTTTTATTATTATTAATAGATCAAATATTATTTTTTGCTGGTACATTTGATTGTGCGCACAATTATATATCTCTTGAGTGGGCATGTGGTAAATTATTATATAACAAGGAAAATCTTCCCAAAGGTTGTGGATGAAATTTCAAGGAAGCTAGCAAAGTTGTTTTTGTCAGCGAGCCCATGACCTAGATCATGAGAATTCACTACCCAAAAGTTGTTTGTCGATTTATGCAATGATCAAGTCCATTAGGACTAGTATTGATCTACACTATTCACTACTTTTTTCGGCCACGGTAAAGCTTGGGTCACTCTAACAGTCCGAATAAGTCAGTGGTAGCAGTCTTTATTCAAAATAAGTCCATGTTCACAACGTTAGATGTCTTGATTTATCCTTAAGCACCATCATTTGCCGAAGTACTAAAACAAGTCATGCATCTTTGTCCTCTAGTATAAGAATTAATCAACAAAAAGTTCAAGTGGTAAACGAACTACTTGGTAAAACACTGTACCAAATCTTAAGCTAGTACTCGTTGCTGATTGTTAAACTTTATTGTTCAATAGCTTTGTCATTGAAACCAAAAAAGAAATAAGACGTCTTCTTGAGTTTTGGAGGCATGGACTTGTGCAACAACTTCTTCGATCATCTCTACAAAACTCTAGACCAAAATGGAATAAATAATTTTGTTGATAGCAATGAATTGAGGATGGGAGATCAAATATTACCAAAACTTATGAAGGCCGCCGAGCAATCAACCGTTGCAATCGTTCTTTACTTGGGATATTATGCTTTGTTTTGATTATGAATAACATTTCACTATCAAAATTATGGCACTGATATATATATATATAAGATTTTTATTCTTTTAACTTGTAAGTATCAACGAAACCAATCAACTCATGATTGCAACGATGAGTCATATTTTCCATTAAGAGAGCTTTTAATTAGAATCCGAGACTTAACTCGGCCATAGAACCATTTGAGCTCATGAAAAGAAAGTGGAAAAAGATTTGTACAACGATCCTTAAAAAATATATCTATATCTTTAGTATATCATCAAGTAGTTTACATGCTATTACAACACGGTTCAAATACTATTCATGTAATTTCTCATGAATATTCACGTAACCTATATTTCTAGTAGGCCAACATTGCCTTTGTTTATACACACATAAATCCACAATTTCTCACAAGTTTGTTGGTCCGACGGCTTGTTGATGACCACGTTATACGAGGTGGAGTAAATCCAAGCGGAATCACATGTTCATACTTAATGATATTAATAAAAGATGCTTCACAATAAAGAAGAGAAGATAACACAAAAATGGCTCTTGATTATAGAAAGATTATCGGGTTCAATACCCAAAATAATTTACCAAACGATACATGGTGCCACCACATATTTCATAGCATCTTTCATTTTGTGATGGCAAGTAATTAATTAATTAATTAATTAGTGTCCAGTCACGAATATCAAGATACATCGATCAACACTCACAAATTTGCCATTAAAGAGTCGGCTTAAATAAAGTTAACCAAGATATGTCATATCACTTAGCTATGATATACTTACATTGTGCATATAATTAGTTGGGTAGCTGGTCCAATTATGCTTTGAAAGCACTAACTTTAACTTGCAGCATGAAAAATAAAATAAAAAGAAAAGCTATTGCGGATGAGGTGTTGCTGATCCATTTATTTAATAAATTGGGTAAAACAGCATTCCATATTTATAATATCAATATATGTCATTTTATGTAAGTTTGATTCATCTTCTCGATTGCATTTCAATGATTGAGAATGAAAAATTCAAACATAAATGGGAGTAAAAGCTGTAGATTGTCTGCAATGTCGATCTTCATAAGTTTAAATTTGATCAATTTCTTCATGAGTCTGCAATACTTTTTTTATTTGGAATTTCAATATCCAAATGATTTGAGGTATGTGATGAAGAAAATATAAACTATTTATAAACCGTATATAGAGACAACTCTAACAAGATTTTTTTTTTTTAACCATTAGAGAGATTTCTAATGAGATTTTTTTAAGCACTAGAGAGATTTTATCATATCGTATATCTTAAATATGCACAAAGCGTAAAACTTCACAAGACTTGAGCATCAATTTATTTGTTCGACAACATACAAAATGGGAATAGATTATGCTTCTTTTTTTAAGAATGCAAATTACTCACAAACATTAATATATGAAAGGAAAACTCTACAACAAACGGTATGACCAATTATTATACGTAAGGAAGATGTTTAAATGACCTTTCATAATAAGAACAATTTATTGTAATTTGAAATTTTGAAACGTGATTTCTATATTGTAATTTTTCAATATATTATTTAGATACTTTTGAAATGCTGCAATAAAATATTCATTATTAAAAAAGTAACACTTGAATTTACTAATGTTATCCTTCATACATTTTCTTATCCAAATACTTACTAAAATGATTTGTAAAAGTTTAGAACGGTATTTATAGTTTTCGTTACGTTTGAACAATAACCGAAATAGATCCTGAAATTCCCGTGCATAGGATGGGCTTTGTGACTAATATATATATATATAATGTTGTAGGCGTACATAGACCGAGTTTAATAAGACCTTCTTGCCTGGAAATGAACTGGTTATAGGTAGTGTCACATAATCATGTGGCCCACATAGATAAAGACGAAAGCATAAATAGAAAAGTTTGGTTCTTTAAGTAGCACTAAAATCTAAAAATTCAGCCAGTAAGCATGAAGATCTAAGTTTCTTTCTTTCTTTCTTTTGGTAGGCAGGTCGCTCAACGCCCATTTAGTTAGTGAAGATATTATGAGTTTTTTAATTTTTATTTCACGTAAACATGACAACTATATGTATTATATCCCAAATTCATATAAAAAAAATTGATAAGAATAGTTAGACTGCCACAACTTTCGTATAAAGCTCAACTAAGTGTCAAAAATTTTCATTTGTTCATTTGAGTGTCACAAATTTGAGAAATCGATCATTTGAATACCATCAACAAAAAATCTGACATGGACGTTAGTCGTCATACGTGACTTTGTTAGCTCTAAGTTGGACAATTTTTTTTTTTAAATTTTTTTAATTACATTTATTATTATTTATTTTTTAAAAAAATTCCCCTTTTTAAAGGGTCGGCGAGGGTCGGCGAGGGCCACCACAGCTAGATCTAGCTACAATGCCCTAGGCAAGGGCCTTTATGACCAAGGGTGAGGGTTGGCTCGCCCATATCTAGCCACGAAGGCCTTAGGTGAGGGCATTGTGACCTTGTTCTTTGTGGGTGAGGCCATGATGGCCCTTGCTAGCTTTGGCTAGCCATGAGTAATGCCACCTCACCCAAATCTGGCGAGGGCCTTCACGGCCTCACCTATGACTAGCAAGGGTTGCCAATAACCATCGCTAGTCCTTAAAAGAAACAATTAATTGAATAAAAAAATTTACTAAAAAAATTCATTGAGGAAGATTTGCCAAAATTGGCATTTGAATGTTCGATTTTACTACAATGTGGCACTTAAGTAAGGAAAAAAAAGTTATGGTATTTAAATAAGCGTCATACGAAAATTATGACACTTATGTTCTCTTGAATTAGAGAAAATCATCCTATAAAGGATGAAGCGTTTAACAAAAACCAAACATTTGATATATATCTGACTGTTGTCACATTATGTATTCACAAAACTTAAAAATCCAAACCATTTTCAAGAGAAATTCACAAGTACTCTCAATTTTCTATTGTTTATTTGGTAAATTTCATTGTAGGTCACTGTTGACCTTTAAATTTTGATGATCCAATTAGTTGTTTATTGCATAAAAAAATTAGGGACCGAAATTTAGCCCCTAAACAAAAAAATTTAAATTAAACTGCATTTGTATTAGACTAATAGCAAATGAACTTAACTGATTGGCCTTGAATTTTATTGAGCCCACGAGTTCGGACAAGCTCATGAATGAGAATCATGTTGATATCGATTTTATCGATATGAGAATGAAAGAAATATCTCGTCTAAAGAAAATAAGTAGGAGCAACATCACTACACTCGAATGGCTCTTCCCCATAGAATATATATTTAGCCATTGAAAATTCAGTCAAGTCATCCAAAGATTTGACCGAATATTTCTCCTAAAGGAAAAGAGGGCAAGAAGGGATTTCGATGAAAGGATAATGTCTCGTGGGGGGGAATATATTTGATCTCATTATTCTAGCAATATATCCTTTTGACAATATTTATTGTTCACGAGGAAGGAATGCCTGCAATATCGTCTCTTTCGATATCTCTACATGAAGAAAGGATACAAAGAGAGGATTGGTCAGCGTGGGTCATATATTGAGTGAATATGTTTTTGTTTTAAGACAAGAAATTGCATGCTATCAAAGAAGATTTCAAGTGTCCATAAGAGGAAATGAAATATGCTGTTTTTTTTTCCTTGATGAGTTCGAACCTCTCCCTATAAAAGGGACCTTTCGCAGACAAAAAAGGGGGGACTCTTTTGGTTAGCAACCATAATCCCAAATACATTGAGAGATACGCTACAAAGTGAGAGAGTGACAGGGTCGTGAATGCCTAGAGTGTAGAAAGTTATTCACATAAACAACTTATTAATAAAGAAGAATCGAATCCATATATGACTGTAAAACACCGAGATTAATTAGCATAGTGGAATCAAAACATACATGTTTGAGCCATTGTCTCACTTGAATAAAAATATATCACTATGATAATTAGAGGTCTATCGGAATGTCAAATCTTCCTCTCTATGACCTATTTCAGTATAGCAGCTTTCAATGGGATTAAAGTAACTTATAGGTATAACCTACCCTTTTATAAGTTAAAGAGGGGATCTAGCAAACCTTAATCAATAGCGTGTCAATTGGACTATTCCCATTACGGGCTTTAATTAAACACAATTGCCTACACCTTGCTACTCAACTAGGCTCGTTATCAATAGATACCAATATCTAATTCAATAAGATCACTTTGAGGTTTAACAAATATTGGAATATCCATTAACCCGATTATTTAAAATAGAATATTAATTAATGTAAGCCCATATTATAGGAAATTTCCAATATTCTCTCACTTGGGCTACATTAATTAACTTATTTTATTTTGAAAAATATTTTATATTGAAAACGACACTATCGAGTTAATAATTGAACATTTTGTTTTATGTGACCACAACTTTAAAAAAATAAAATAAAATAAAATTCAATAACGGCATTTCAAAACTAATCCAACCCTATATAACCTTAATATAGAACTATAGGGATCAATGTGTTAAGAACATACCACAACATATGATCATCCATAATCACATATAATAAGCATTATTTTTACATGGATCATGGGCCTAGTAGTGTAGTAAGAAATAATGTCAACATGTGATCAAAATATACACTATTTCTTATCGTTCTATACAATTTCTCAATGACATGAAATTGCATTAATGCAATTTCTAAACAACATAAAATTGCATGACTATGCAACAATCCAACATGAGATCTTATAATTAGTGACATCCAGTCGTCTTTAAACTAAAATTTGTTTAAACATATTATTTTATACTTCCATTTCTCAGTTAATGGGAGAAAGAATAACAATAGAATCAACAATAACGATCATTGAAAATAAATGCTTTAATAGACATCATGAAAGCATTATCAGTTTGCATATAAATATAATATTTAGAAATATAAATTATATAGCTCCCATTAACAAAAGAAATCAAAATAATCTAAAACACTCATATTCTTCACATGTTCTTTAAACAAAATGGGTCGTAGGCCTTTTGTTAGAGGATTAGCCAACATAGACTCAGTTATAATATTCTCAATTATAATGTCTCCATTTTTTACCATGCCTTTAACAGTATAATATTTGATCCAATTAACATTTCAACCGTGTCATTGTTGTTATTTATGCTCAAAATTCATCAAATAATATGAAGCACTTTACAACATGTACTTCCCAAGATCATGTTGCATTTATCAAGCGACAATTTTTGCCACAATTTTTTTAATTATTATTTATTATTTTTTTATTATTTTAATGTTTCGGACCCTCCTGCGGGCCCTCACCTTCGCCCGGTCTGCAGACCTGCAGGAGCCCACGTGGGCTGCTAGGAACGGGCCCATCCTTGTTTTAATTAAAATGGCCCAAGATTGGGCAACTGGCCTAAAGGAGAAAATGGGCTTGTGTCCAAAACTCTTGGTTCTGGGCTCACGCCCAGAACCTCTCTTTTCTTTCGTTCATGGGCGTGAGCCCAGAACCTTTATTTTGTTCTTGGTTCTGGGCTTACGCCCAAAACCTTTTTTTTTATTCTTTTAATGGGCGTGAGCCCAAGTTGATGGCCCGGCTCGGTTGGAGGTCTTCTTCAACCTCCAGCTGGGTCACGAAGTCTAAAAACCGGGTCATGTGACCCGGTTTCAACCCGAACATTAAAAAAAATCATGTAATAATTGATTTTTAATAAATTTTCTCCATGGGTCTTGCATCTAATATTAATATGATTGACTTCTTCAATCGCTTCTTCATTATAACCTAAAAAATTTACGACATCTTATTCAATTTTAGAGGCACAGACATACATAACCACTTTGTTGGCAATCTTTACTAAGCTTTACACTGGATTGGAATGTACACTTTCCTAGATAGCTAGGAACTAAAAGAAAAAGGGAGACCGAACATCAATGCTTATGAAGACCATAGAAGACTCACACATCGCAACCATTGTTTTCACTATGAACTATGCTTCCTCAAGGTGGTGCTTGGAAGATGTGGTGAAGCTTATGGAGTGCAAGGAGCAAAAGAACCTCATTGTTCTAATGGTGTTTTATAAAGTGGACCCAAAAGAAGTGAGAGAGGGTTGAAAGAGTTATTAGATAGCTGTGGCTAAGCACAAGTAAAATTTCGAGACGGATTCAGAGAAAGTGAAGAAATAGAAGGAAGCTCTTCTCGATGCAGTCAACTTGTGCAGGTGGCATTTGAATGATGGGTTTATTTCCATTGAATTCTAGAATGGACAATTCATGCGAATTAAGAAATAATGGCACGGTTATTAATCTAGAAAATTGTTGAGGGAACTTACTATATAAACTAAATTGAATTTGAGCCATAAAAAATAGTGGACTCCATACAAATCTCTTCAACTTTTACGATTTAGGTTTGACCTACCACATATATTTTCCTTTTAATAATTTATTACTTATAAGACGCCAATAACTGCCTCCAAGTTGGACATTTGATAGTGGAAAGCACCTCGGACTTGGAGTGAAGAAGATGGAAGACAGAATAATCACGGTAAGGAAATGCACAGGGAAATAGACAAAATAATTATAGTAGGCGGCTAATGACATGATATTTAGAAAGCATCTAATTTTCTCCCCCCAATTAAAAAAAAAAATTATTCTTTTGCTTTTACACTTGATTGTGAGTGTTCTTATATGTCTTGATGGGTCATGTGGTAAATTATTATGTAGCATGGATAAAACAACTTCTCAAAAGTCGGGAATGGAATTTCGAGGAAGCCAACAAAGT
Source organism: Eucalyptus dawsonii (assembly GCA_016097615.1). Lineage (NCBI taxonomy): Eukaryota > Viridiplantae > Streptophyta > Magnoliopsida > Myrtales > Myrtaceae > Eucalyptus > Eucalyptus dawsonii. Next base: position 43,453,000 of record CM027875.1, read on the forward strand.
AGTTTTTATTAGTGAGCCAATGACTTAGATCACAACAATCCACTATCCTCAAGTTGTTTCGTCGGTTTGTACAATAATTTTGTTAGCCTCATAGAAGCTTATGTCAATAAGATAATCTGAATAATGCGGTGGTATGTGGATTTCAGTTAAAATAGGTCCTTGCATTGTTCGTAACTTTCGTTGTCTTGGTCCATCCTTAAGCACCACAATTTTCCAAAGTGCTTAAAAAGTCATGCATCCCCATCCTTTAGATTAAGAATAAATCAACAAGAAGATCAAGTGGTGAACGAACTACTTGAAAACGTTGAATCAAATCTTAAGCTAATAGCCATTGCTGATTGTTGAACTCCTTCATTCAATGGCTTCTTCACTATAACCTAAAAAATTTACGACAACTTCTTGAATTTTAGAGGCACAAACATATGTAACAACTTCATTGGTAATCTTTACCAAGCTTTACACTGGATTGGAATGTACACTTTCCTAGATAGCTAGGAACTGAAAAAAAAAAAAAAAGAAAGAAAAAGAAAGAAAAAAAAGGAGACCAAATATCAACACTTATGAAGGCCATTGAAGAATCGAACGTCGCAACCATCGTTTTTCGCTAAGGACTATGCTTCCTCAAAGTGGTGCATGGAAGAGGTGGTGAAGATTATGGAGTGCAAGGAGCAAAAGGACCTCATTGTCCTAATGGTGTTTTATAAAGTGGACCCAAAAGAAGTGAGAGAGGGTCGAAAGAGTTATTAAATAGCTTGGCTAAGCACAAGTCCAAGTTTAGGAATGATTCTGAGAAAGTGAAGAAATAGAAGGAAGCTCTTCTCAATGTAGTCAACTTGTGCGGGTGGCATTTGAATGATGGGTTTATTTCCATTGAATTCTTGAATGGACAATTCATGCGAACCAAGAAATAATGGCATGGTTATTAATCTGGAAAATGATTTAGTGAACTTACTATATAAACTAAATTGAATTTGAACCATAAAAAATAGTGGACTCCATACATCTCTTCAACTTTTACAATTTAGGTATGATCTAACACATATATTTTCCTTTTAATAATTTCTTACTTATAAGACGCCAATAATTGCCTCCAAGTTGGACATTTGTTCGTGGAAAGCACCTCAGACTCGAAGTGAAGAAGATGGAAGACATAATAATCACAGTAAGGAAATGCACGAGGAAACAAACAAAATAATTGCAGTAGGCAGCTAATGACATGATACTTAGAAAGCATCTAATTTTCTCCCCCAATAAAAAAAATATATATTATCCTTTTCCTTTTACACTTGATTGTCATTAGCTGCCTAATTATAGTAGGTGGCTAATGACATGATATATGTCTTGATGGGTGATGTGGTAAATTATTATATAGCGTGGAAAAAACAACTTCTCAAAAGTTGGGAATGAAATTTCGAGGAAGCCAACAAAGTAGTTTTTATTAGTGAGCCTATGACTTAGATGATGAGAATCCACCATCCTAAAGTTGTTTCGTCGGTTTGTACAATAATTTTGTTAGCCTCATAGAAGCTTATGTCAATAAGATAATCCGAATAATGCAATGGTATGCAAATTTTAGTTAAAATAGGTCCTTGCGTTGTTCGCATCTTTAGTTGTCTTGGTCCATCCTTAAACGCCACAATTTTCCAAAGTGCTTAAAAAGGCATGCATCACCATTCTTTAGATTAAAAATAAATCAACAAGAAGATCAAGTGATGAACGAACTACTTGAAAATGTTGAATCAAATCTTAAGCTAATAGCCATTGCTGATTGTTGAACTCCTTCATTCAATGGCTTCTTCATTGTAACCTAACAAATTTATGACATCTTCTTGAATTTTAGAGGCACGGACATACGTAACAACATTGTTGGCAATCTTTACCAAGCTTTACATTGGATTGGAATGTACACTTTCCTCAATAGCTAGGAGTTGAAAAAAAAGGGAGACCAAATATCAATGCTTATGAAGGCCATCGAAGAATCGAACATTGCAATCATCGTTTTCACTAAAGACTATGCTTCCTCAAGGTGGTTTTTGGAAGAGGTGGTGAGGATTATGGAGTGCAAGGAGCAAAAGAACCTCATTGTTCTAATGGTGTTTTATAAAGTGGACCCAAAACAAGTGAGAGAGGGTCGAAAGAGTTAGTAGATAGCTATGGCTAAGCACAAGTCCAAGTTCGGGAATTATTCGGAGAAAGTGAAGAAATAGAAGGAAGCTCTTCTCAATACAGTCAACTCGTGCGAGTGGCATTTCAATGATGGGTTTATTTCCATTGAATTCTTGAATGGACAATTCATGCAAATTAAGAAATAATGGCACGGTTATTAATCTAGAAAATGATTGAGTGAACTTACTATATAAACTAAAATTGAATTTGAACCATAAAAAATAGTGGACTCCATACAAATTTCTTCAACTTTTCCGATTTAGGTATGATCTAACACATATATTTTCCTTTTAATAATTTCTTACTTATAAGATGCCAATAACTGCCTCCAAGTTGGACATTTGATCATGGAAAGCACCTCGGACTCGGAGTGAAGAAGATGGAAGATAGAATAATCACGGTAAGGAAATGCACGGGGAAACAGACAAAATAATTGCAGTAGGCAGCTGATGACATGATACTTAGAAAGCATCTAATTTTCTCCCCCCAATAAAAAAAATATATATATTATTCTTTTGTTTTTACACTTGATTGTCATTAGCCGCCTAATTGCAGTAGGCGGCTAATCACATGATATATGTCTTGATGGGTCATGTGGTAAATTATTACAAGTATGGAAAAAACAACTTCTCAAAAGTTGGGAATGAAATTTCGAGGAAGCCAACAAAGTAGATTTTATTAGTGAGCCTATGACTTAGATCACGAGAATCCCCCATACTAAAGTTGTTTTGTTGGTTTGTACAATAATTTTGTTAGCCTCGTAGAAGTTTATGTCAATAAGATAACCCGAATAATGCGGTGGTATGTGGATTTCAGTTAAAATAGGTCCTTGCGTTGTTCGCATCTTTAGTTGTCTTGGTCCATCCTTAAGCACCACAATTTTCCAAATTGCTTAAAAAGTCATGCATCTCCATCCTTTAGATTAAGAATAAATCAACAAGAAGATCAAGTGATGAACAAACTACTTGAAAACATTGAATCAAATCTTAAGCTAGTAGCCATTGCTGATTGTTGAACTCCTTCATTCAATGGCTTCTTCATTGTAACCTAAAAAATTTACGACATCTTCTTGAATTTTAGAGGCACAGACATAGGTAACAACTTTGTTGGCAATCTTTACGAAGCTTTACACTGGATTGGAATGAACACTTTCCTAGATAGCTAGGAACTGAAAAAAGAAAAAGAAAAAGAAAAAGAAAAGGGAGACCAAATATCAATGCTTATGAAGGCCATCGAAGAATTGAACATCGCAATCATCGTTTTTCGATAAGGACTATGCTTCCTCAAAGTGGTACGATTTAGGTTTGATCCCACACATATATTTTCCTTTTAATAATTTCTTACTTATAAGACGCCAATAACTGCGTCCAAGTTGGAAATTTGATCGTGGAAAGCACCTCGGACTCGAGTGAAGCAAATGGAAGACAAAATAATCACGGTAAGGAAATGCATGGGGAAACAAGCAAATAATTGCAGTAGGCGGCTAATGACATGATACCTAGAAAGCATCTAATTTTCTCCCCTAATAAAAAAAAAAACAAATATTATTCTTTTGCTTTTACACTTGATTGTCATTAGCCGCCTAATTGCAGTAGGCGGCTAATGACTTGATATATGTCTTGATGGGTCATGTGGTAAATTATTATATAGTATGGAAAAAACAACTTCTCAAAAGTTGGGAATGGAATTTCAAGGAAGCCAACAAAGTAGTTTTTATTAGTGAGCCTATGACTTAGATCACAAGAATCCCCCATACTAAAGTTGTTTCGTCGGTTTGTACAATAATTTTGTTAGCCTCGTAGAAGCTTATGTTAATAAGATAATCTAAATAATGCAGTGGTATGCAAATTTCAGTTAAAATAGGTCCTTGCGTTGTTCGCATCTTTAGTTGTCTTGGTCCATCCTTAAGCACAGCAATTTTCCAAAGTGCTTAAAAAGTCGTGCATCCCCATCCTTTAGATTAATAATAAATCAACAAGAAGATCAAGTGGTGAACGAACTACTTGAAAACGTTGAATCAAATCTGAAGCTAATAGCCATTGTTGATCGTTGAACTCCTTCATTCAATCGCTTTTTCACTGTAACCTAAAAAATGTACAACATCTTCTTGAATTTAGAGGCATGGACATACGTAACAACTTTGTTGGCAATCTTTATCAAGCTTTGCACTGGATTAGAATGTACACTTTCCTAGACAGCTAGGAACTGAAAAAGAAAAAAAAATGGGAGACCAAATATCATTGCTTATGAAGGCCATCGAAGAATCGAACATTGCAATTATCATTTTCGCTAAGGACTATGCTTCCTCAAAGTTGTGGTTGGAAGAGGTGTTGAAGATTGTGGTGTGCAAGGAGTAAAAGAACCTCATTGTTCTAATGGTGTTTTATAAAGTGGACCCAAAAGAAGTGAGAGAGGGTTGACAGAGTTATTAGATAGCTATGGCCAAGCACAAGTGCAAGTTCGGGAAGGATTCAGAGAAAGTGAAGAAATAGAAGGAAGCTCTACTCGATGCTGTCCACTTGTGCGGGAAGCATTTGAATGATGAGTTTATTTCCATTGAATTCTTGAATGGACTTATCATGCGAATTAAGAAATAGTGGCACGGTTATTAATGTAGAAAATTATTGAGTGAACTTACTATATAAACTAAATCAAATTTGAACCATAAAAAAATAGTGGACTCCATACAAATCTCTTCAATCCGATTTAGGTATGATCTAACACATATATTTTCCTTTTAATAATTTCTTACTGATAAGACGCCAATAACCACCTCCAAGTTGGACATTTGATCGTGGAAAGCACCTTGGACTCAGAGTGAAGAAGATGGAAGACATAATAATCACGGTAAGGAAATGCACGGGGAAACAGACAAAATAATTGCGGTAGGTGGCTAATGACATGATACTTAGAAAGCATCTAATTTTCTGCCCCTAATAAAAAAAAACAAATATTATTCTTTTGCTTTTACACTTGATTGTCATTAGCCGCCTAATTGCAGTAGGCGGCTAATCACATGATATATGTCTTGATGGGTCATGTGGTAAATTATTATATAGCATGGAAAAAACAACTTCTCAAAAGTTGGGAATGAAATTTCGAGGAAGCCAACAAAATAGTTTTTATTAGTGAGCCTATGACTTAGATTACAAGAATCCACCATCCTAAAGTTGTTTTGTTGGTTTGTACAATAATTTTGTTAGCCTCGTAGAAGCTTATGTCAATAAGATAATCTGAATAATGTGGTGGTATGCAGATTTCAGTTAAAATAGGTCCTTGCGTTGTTCACATCTTTAGATGTCTTGGTCCATCCTTAAGCACCACAATTTTCCGAAGTGCTAAAAAGCCATGCATCCCTATCCTCTAGATTAAGAATAAATTGACAAGAAGATCAAGTGGTGAACGAACTACTTGAAAACATTGAATCAAATCTTAAGCTAATAGCCATTGCTGATTGTTGAACTCCTTCATTCAATGGCTTCTTCATTGTAACCTAAATAATTTATGATATCTTCTTGAATTTTAGACGCACGGACATATGTAACAACTTTGTTGGCAATCTTTACCAAGCTTTACACTGGATTGGAATGTACACTTTCCTAGATAGCTAGGAACTGAAAAAAAAAGAAAAAAAAAGAAAAAGGGAGACCAAATATCAATGCTTATGAAAGGCCATCGAAGAATCAAACATTGCAATCATCGTTTTCACTATGGACTATGCTTCCTCAAGGTGGTGCTTGGAAGAGGCGGTGAAGATTATGGAGTGCAAGGAGCAAAAGAACCTCACCGTTCTAATGGTGTTTTTATAAAGGGGGCCCCAAAAGAAGTGAGAGAGGATAGAAAGAGTTATTAGATAGCTATGGCTAAGCACAAGTCCAGGTTCGGGAAGGATTTTGAGAAAGTGGAAATTGAAGGAAGTTATTCTCGATGCAATCAACTTGTGCGGGTGGCATTTGAATGATGGGTTTATTTCCATTGAATTCTTGAATGGACAATTCATGCAAATTAAGAAATAATGGCACGGTTATTAATCTAGAAAATTATTGAGTGAACTTACTATATAAACTAAATTGAATTTGAACCATGAAAAATAGTGGATTCCATACAAATCTCTTCAACTTTTATGATTTAGGTATGACCTAACACATATTTTCCTTTTAATTATTTCTTACTTATAAGACGCCAATAAACGCCTCCAAGTTGGACATTTTGATCATGGAAAGCACCTCGGACTCGGAGTGAAGAAGATGGAAGACAGAATAATCACAGTAAGGAAAGACAAAATAATTGTAGTAGGTGGCTGATGACATGATACTTAGAAAGCATCTAATTTTCTCTCCCCTCCCCCCCCACAAAAAAAAAAAAAAAAAAAAAAACAAATGTGGATGAGCTGTTGCTGTTAATCAATTGGTCGAAATAACAATCCAATTATAAAATATCAATATGTGTCACTTTATGCAAGTCTAGTTTATCTTCTTACCCATTGCATTTCTATGACTAAGAATAGAGATTAAATATGAACAAGAGTGAAAACTATAGTGTTACTAACTGTTGTCGTTGTGACAATAGCGTTGGCCTACATAAAAATTGAATTGCACAAATAGTAATTAATAGAATTTTCAAAAATATGAATGCATTTGTATTCTAAATTATTACTCAAAAGGATCAAGACAATCCAATTAAGGCAAATTAGGGAAAAAAAATTATTCTCACCTAAAACCTTTCATAGACACCTCGTAGAAAAGCTAGAAGTGTCATCTCATGGTCGTACACAAATCTTTTTGACTATCTCAAAGCGTCACTCCACTAATTAGAAAAGCCGGAAGCTTGTTCCCGCCACTCAGGGAAAATTTCATTGGCTTGACTTAGAGTCGTCACTTTAATTGGGCTTGACTTAAAGTCGTTGCCGTTCTTACGGTGCCAAAGGAAAAAGAAGATGCGTGTCTCAAGAAAAAGCCTTGTTTTGTGCGCCGCGGGACCGACCACGCGTACTTTTTTTAAACCTTGGTGTTCCCTATCACCAGCAGACCCTCTCTAAAAGAAAGATACAGACACTCAAAACATTTGAACTTGGCTTAGATTTTTTGACAAGAAATTTGAGATGGAGAATTTCTAATGAGAATTTATGATCTTCTAAGGATTAACTTCAATTTTTGCAGTTCTCAGCTGAATAACTTCCTCTTACGCCTATGAATAAGATCATGGGAATCGCAATTCATCCTTAGCTTGCAAGATCATCTATTATGACCGAGGGATTAGGAACATGGCTAAACATCATATCCACTTACACCATTATGATCTTCCCCTAATTTAGAAAATTTGTTAATGAATTTCGTTTACCAAGGATGATCGGCTCATACACAATACATAAGGTGGGACTTATGCAAGATCTATTCTCTCGACGCATGAGATTTAACATATTCAGATTATACAAAGCTTTATTATTATCGTCAAATTCTTGAAATGATTTATCTTAGGCATTAAGAAGTAGTAACACGGTTATCTATCTAGAAAAATTATGAAGTGAACATAGTACATAAACTAAATTGAATTTGAACATTAAAATTAGTAGACTCCATATGAATCTCTTCAACTTTTACTATGCAGATTTAGTCTAATATATACATATATTGTTCATTTGTTTTTTTTTTTTTTTGGTGAAGTATATTGTTCATTTGTTAATTGCCTCAATGTTGAACTTTTGGTTGTGGCACATATCTCTAAAAATAAATCAAGTGGCACTCTTAATGAGAACATAAAATTAACTAAATTCCTAAGCCATAGTGAAGCGATAGAACTATTGCAGTGGGGAAATGCGTGCGTAAGCAGAGAAAGTGTCTGGTGCCATTCCCAAAACATGTTGTCCAACCCATTTTAAAGTGGAATTCACAAGTACTCTTAATTTGCTAAAGTTCATTTGGTAAATGACATTCACAAATACTCCCCACGTGCCCTCATTTACTCTTCTCTCTTCTTGTGACATAGAATGGCAATATCATGGCTTAACAAGTGACAATCATCATTATTTCTATGACATCACGTAAGGAATGATGCAATCTTATAAATATGTATCCACGATATGCATTATGCAAATCATACTGATGGATATTATCAAATAACATGAATATTCCATGCACTCTTTATAAATCAATGCATCGCATAGTATGCATCATAGCATAAACCATATTTTAGCAAATATCAACGTCAACCCTTCATATCAAGAAACCCCGTGGTCTCGTTTCGCCAATACTTCATTTTCCATATAAGAGAAAGAAAAGTGAAGACTAAACAAATGAAAGCCATTTCCGATTGCTAATCTCAATCATCCAATGGCTTCTTCATCAAAACCCAAAAGTAATTATGAGGTCTTCTTGAGTTTTAGAGGCACAGACTTGCGTAACACTTTCCTTGGTCATCTCTACAAAGCTTTATACCATAATGGAATATATGCTTTTGTTGATAGCAAGGAGCTAAGGAAGGGAGACCAAACATTGTTGACGCTCATGAAGGCGATTGAAGAATCGTGTGTCGCAATCATCATTTTCTCTAAGGATTACGCTTCCTCACAGTGGTGCTTGGAAGAGCTGATGAAGATCATGGAGTGCAAGAAGCAAAAGGACCTCACTGTGCTACCGGTGTTCTATAAAGTAGACCCAAGAGAAGTGAGACGGGGCAACAAGAGTTATGGGAAAGCTCTAGCCAAGCATGAGTCCAAGTTTGGGAAGGATTCAAAAAAGGTGAAGCTATGGAAGAAAGCTCTTTTTGATGCCGGTAGCTTGTCCGGGTGGCACTTTAATGATGGGTAAGTAGAGTGGAGTCCCTCTTTTGTGTAAGAAGCTAATCTTCACTTGTAAATATAAAGATTGTTTAAAAAAGAAAAAATCTACACGCATGATTGTTGGTACACATGAAGATGTTTCCTTTATGATGCTCGAGAATTCTTAGGTTCTGGCTCAATTACCAAGTGTTATCATTTCTATGGAATCGGTCTTGTCGAGTCAATTCATTTCTTTGGCTTGGACGATTCTCGGTCCGTTCGCAAAAAATGAATATATTTTTTGTATTGATAGATTTTTTAAAGAGTCGATACACGTCAAATATTTAATAGTTAAAAAATTACCACTAGTATAGATTTTGAATAAAATATTGATAATTTAACAACACTTTAATGAAATTACGAGCTTTCTGATAGTTCGTAAATTACCACCTTTTTTTTTTTTTTTTTATATCCTTTACTGAAATTTATTTGTCTATTTTTCTACGAATGGCTTAAATTTACCAACTCTTGGAATATTTTTGGGAAAAGTATCAAAAAATTCTTAAACCTATTACATTTGTATCAATTTAGCTATAAATTTTTTAATTACATCAATTTAGTTATAAATTTTTTCACATTGATATCAATTGAATTCATCTGGCCAATTTAGGTCGGAGATTGCTAATATGGACGTCAATCGTCCTATGTGGCACAATGGATGGTAACGTGGACATTTTAAAATACTTTTCTTAATTTTTTTTATTTCTTTCTTTCTTCTTCTTCCATGATTGTGTTGGCCATGGCCAACAATGGTTGGCCTTGCATGGGTGAGGGTGAGCGCTAGCGAGGCCAACCCTTGCCCCAGGACACTGACTCATCATAGAGATTACCAATTCGTTCGGTATCTTGTGCGAGGACAAAATGCCTAGTGATCTTTTAGTGTCGTGCAAGCTAGCATTGAGCAAGAATCAATTCTTGGTGGGCAAATCAGGCGACTGGGATAGAGAAAAACCATACCTTTGGAAGAGATTCACGAGGGAGACATGTTTCTTGTTCTGGAACTGCCAAAGAAATCGGGGGTTTGGGCTTGAAGGGTTGTCAATTCTTCTGAAGAAATAATGACGTCTCGTTTCAGAGAACGGCAGTAATTTCTAGTCAGAGAGGACGAGACTGTTTTCTTCTCGCCTAAGCTCGCTAGTGCGGTAATGGGGTCCCTTAAATTCAGCTGTACGTGGTCACCAGATCTGGCAGTAGCCTCGCCCATGGTGGCGAGGGCAACCCTCACTTGCCATGGCCTGTGCTAGTAGCCGACGTAGCCACGGAAGAAGAAGAAGAAAAAAAAAAAAAGAGAGAGAAAATATGGAAATTTCAAAAAATTATTTTAAAAAATCCACACTAGATCCTATGGTGCCATAGGATGGCCGGCATCCATGTTAGTAATTTCTGACATAAATTGATCAGATGAGTTAAATTGGAGCTAATGTAAAAATGTTTTGGACTAAATTGGTCTAATTGAAAGATTTAGAACTGAATTGGTATCAATGCAATAAGTTTAAACTTTTTTAGTACTTTTCTCTTATAGTTTACCAAGTTTGCATTTGAGTCATTTATCAACTCCTTTCCTATTAAAATATTTAACTAATTTTGGATTATCAACCCTTATTTGAGTTACTTAGCAATATTTATTTTTTTATTTTATTGATTTTTATCACCGTTTACTAGCTGATATTTATTTATTTACAAATAACATAGATTTATCAACTCTTTTATGAATTTATGAACCTTTATTCGTGTGACTTATTAACTTTTGTTTCATTAGGTTACCAACTAGTTTTGGTTTATGAATCCTCATCTTAGTTGCTTACCAACATTTGTTCTTCTTAATTTAATGACTTGTTTTTAGAGTTGTCAATTTTTATTTACCATACTTACAAACATATTAGGTTTATCAACTTTTTTTTAAAAGAAATTACTGACCTTAATTGTAGTGGTTATCATCTCTTGTCCCATTCAAGTTACCAAATAATTTTGCATTACCAACTCTTATTATACTCAGTTATCAGTATTTACTTTTCTTTCATAAACAACTTGTCTTAATTTTCACAAAATCTACCTCTCTTATCTTTGGCCAACTTTTGTTAACTTTCTTAACAACACCTTAATTTTACCAACTATAATAACTATCCTTGAGTAGCCAACTAGTTTTGGGTGACCAATTTTATTCGATCGCTCCATACCAACTTTATGTGTTTTACTAATTTACCAATATTTCTTATCATTTAATAACTTTTATTTGAATTGCTCAGCAACTTGTCAAACTTATTAACTGTTTTTAGAAAATACCAACCTCAATAAGACTGATTAGCAACTTTCACTAGTTAAATTACTAACTAGTTTTGCATAACCAGCTTTTAATAAAGATAGTTTACCAGTGTTAATTTGTCTTCCTTCAAATTAAGAACTTTTTTTGTTTACAAAATAATATGTTCTCTTATCTTTTATCGACTTTTATTTACCTTCTGACTTATTATACCCATTACCATATGAAATTAGGAACATTTAGTTGTGTAACTTATCAAATTTTCTTTGATTAAGTTATTAACTATTCTTTTGTTATCAATACTCATTTGAATCGCTTACCAAATTTAACAAGATTTGAACTTTTGCATCGAAATGCTACTTTTATTTGCCTTTCTTATCAACCTTTTAAATTTACCGACTCCCATTTAGAAAATACCAACCTCAATTAGAGTAATTATCAACTTTTCTTCGTTTAAGTTACCTATCAACTAGTTTCGGGTTAGTACCTCTTACTTGGGGAAAAGTACCAAAATAGTTTTAAATCTTTTGCATTGGTACCAATTCGATCATGAACTTTTTAATTGGACCATTTTAGTCCTAAACATTTTTACATTGGTACAAATTTAGTTAATCCGGCTAATTTAAGCTGAAAATTGCTGACGTGGCTGCCGACGGTCTTATGTGGCGCAACATGGACAAATTTTATAATTTTATCTATATATATAGATATATATATATATATATATATATATATATATATATTATATTATATATATATATATATATCTATATATATATTTTCAGATTTTTAAATTATTATTTTTTCTTATTTTCTCTTCTTATTTTCTTTTTCTTTTCTTCTTATGCCTTGGCTGGCGAGGTCGTCGGCTGGCCGACCATTGCCAGCCATAGGCTAGTTGGGGCGAGGGGCCCCGCACCCTCGCCGGCCACTGGCGAGGGCCGCCGCGCCCTCACCTATGGCCGACAAGGGTGCCCTCGCCCATTGGCCAGTGAGCGCCTCTGCACCCTCATCGGCCATAGGTGAGGGCATGGTGGCCCTCGCTCGTGGCGGGCGAGGGTGTAGTAGCCCTCGCCTAGATCTAGGCGAGAGCGAGGGCTGCCGTGCCCTCGCTTGTGGCCGACGAGGGTGCAGAGGCCCTTGCTGGCCAATGGGCAAGGGTTTCGGCCCTCGCATGTGGCCAGCGAGGGTGCGGTGGCCCTCCCCAGTGGCTGGCGAGGGCACAGGGCCCCTTGCCCCAACCAGCATGTGGCCGGCGATGGTTAGCCGGTTGGTGATCTCGTCGGCCAAGGCATAAGGAGAAAGAAAAAGAAAAATAAGAAAAAAATAAATAATTTAAAAAATCTGAAAAAATATAAGAAATTATAAATTTGTCACGTTGTCACATAAAACCATTAGTGGTCACGTTAGCAATTTCCGGCTTAAATTAGCTAGATGGACTAAATTGGTACCAATGTAAAAAGGTTTAGGACTAAATTTGTCCAATTGAAAAGTTTAGGACTGAATTGGTACAAATACAAAATGTTTAGGACTATTTTGGTACTTTTCCCTCTTACTTGAGTTAGTTCTCAACATGCATAACATGCATTTCTTTTTCTTTCTTTTTTTTAATTACCAAAGTCTCTTATTTCTGAAAGAAACATCTTTTCTCTTATTTTTTCACGAACATTCATATACTTTTCTTACCAACATCTTAAATATGCCAACTATTATACAAATTACGGATATTTATTTACGATTACCAACTTTTCTCTAATTAAGTTACCAACTAGCTTTTGATTATCAACTCTAATTTGAGTTGCTAACCAATTGTTATATGTTTTTCCTTTCATTTTACTAATCATCTTCTACAATTAAGTCAACAACTAGTTTTACATTATAAACTCTAGTTGAGTTGGTTACCAACATTTATTTATTTTCAAATTACTAACTTCTCTTATCTTTGACAAAAAAAAAAGTTTTCTTTTATCTTTTATGAACTATTATTTACCTTTCATACGCCTTAAATACATCAACTTTGATATGAAATTATAGATTATGTTTGAGTTACTTGCCAACTTTTTCCTCTATTAAGTAACCCAATAAAAAGGTTTCTAAATTTAAAAAAAAAATAAAAAGAATTTTGGCATCTAACTCCAATAAGAGTCGATAACCCAGAATTCGTTTGATTGTTTAATCAGAGAAGAATCGATAAGTTACTTGCATCAAAGTAGTTTTGTATAAGAGTTGGTAAATCCGAGATGTAGTTATAAAAGATAAATAAAATTGGGCAAATGATAAGAAAAATGGGCAATTAAAAGAAAAAAAAAAAAAAAAAAAAAAAAAAAAAAAAAAAAAAAGACTTGATCAGTAACTCAAATGAGAGTTGATAACAAAATACTAATTATCAACTTAATTAGAGAAAAGTTGGTAAGTCACTCTAATTATGGCCAGCATTCCTAAAAAGAGTTGGTAAATAACTCAAATGAGAATTTATGACCCAATAAAAAAGTTGGAAATTAAAAAATAAAAAGTTTTTATTGATAAGTAGCCCAAATGAAGTTGTTAACCCAAAACAAGTTGATGATTTTTTTATGTGACAAAAGTTAGTAAGTCACTATAATTGAGGTTGGTAATTTTATATAAATTAGTATATTTGAACCAGTAACTTATACAGATCAACTTTGGTAAGTCAGTATAACAATTGGTAACTCGCAAGCTATAAATAAATATGGTAATTTCATATAAATGTAGGTAAGTTGCTAACAACTTATACGAAATGAAATGTCCCATATCTTTTGTTCACCAATAGTTTTTTGACACTTACCTACGCTTATTGATTTATCACCGGCACTGAGAAGAAAAATCTATTTTTGGGCGTGGAACAATTGAATTCCTCCTATAGGTTTTGATGAGCCGTTTCATGTGAGCAAGTTCTATAGCTCTTTCTTTTGGATCCATGTCGCCCCCTTCAATGTATGACAAAAGTTCTGAACAATTTATGTATGGGCTATTAGAGTTCTTCAATTTTCATTTTTGTCAAGTGAGTTCTACAAATTTTTAATTTTGGTCAACTAAGTCCAAAACTTGCTACCAGTGGCCTTTTAATTTCGAAAAAACACATGTGCCTAACAATAGAATTAACAAGTTGCTTTTCCAGTTATAAATTGATACTAGGACGTCATCGGCTGAAAAGTTCACTGGCTAATTTAAATAAAATCAAATGTAAAAACTGGATCGACCAATGGACAAAATGTTAAGTAGTTTTAATGCACTTATCCCATTTCTTTGGAAGGAATAAAAAAGTTCGCAACAAATGATAAAAAATTATTAATGTGTATAAGCTATGGTGAGCAATGACATTGTGCTTCAAGGTATTTAAGAGTTTTGAATTGAAAATCTTAACCACCATTAGAAGTTCTTGATAGCTCTTTTCGATTAAGCATACTTATGGATCACATATATCCGTCAAAAAGAAAAATAAGTCCATCGTCATGTATATATCAAAAGAATATGAATTATTTGGATTACCAAACGTTGAAGCCTTGACTTGTTTCAATTGGTGTGTAGCTCTTGGAGTTCTAACTCAACTAGTTGGGAACACATTATTTTGGTTGTGATAATCAGATAATGTAATGCACTGCTCTGTCATTGTTGGGTGGTAATTGATCGTTATTTGCTTATTCAAATTGCTAACAATGATCCAACTTTTTTTTTTTTTCTGTTTTTATCAGAGATGAGTCAGAGCTTATAGAAAGAATCGTGAAGGAGATCTCCACTCTTCTAAACCGAACTCCTTTGCACGTTGCTAAACATCCAGTTGGGATCAATTCCCAAGTGGTTAAGCTGAAATCCATGTTAAACCTCGAGTTTGATGATGGTGTTCTTATGACAGGATTATGGGGAAAGGGAGGCATAGGAAAAACAAGTTTAGCTAAAGCCATTTATAATGATATTTTCAGACAATTTGAAGGTTCAACTTTTTTGGCAAATGTTCGGGAAACTTCAAAATATTGCAAGGATTTAGTTGGATTGCAAGAAAAATTACTATCTGAGATATTATTACTGAAACAAAGAGTAGTAGTGTCCAATATTGATGCTGGTACTCATCTAGTACGAGATAGACTTTGTCGCAAAAAAGTTCTCCTTATCCTTGATGATGTAAACGACTTGTGTCAATTAAATGCTTTAGCAGGAGAAGGCAAGTGGTTTGGTATTGGAAGTAGGATCATCATTACTACAAGAGATAAACATTTGCTAACTTGTCACGGGATAGATCAAGATCATGTGTACGAAGTTAAAGCATTGGAGGATAGTGAAGCTCATGAGCTGCTCGATAGGCATGCTTTTGGGACACACCAAAAACTGAAAATCGAGACAGATCTAGTGGATAGTGTTTTGAATCATGCCGAAGGCCTTCCTTTAGCAATTGAGGTGTTGGGTTCCTTCTTATGTGGTAGAAGAGAACATGAATGGAAAAGTACACTAAAGAAACTTTCTAGGAATCCTAACAAAACCATTAATAATGTGCTCAAAATAAGTTATGATGGACTAGAGCATAATGAAAAAGAGATTTTTCTCCACATTGCTTGCTTCTTTAAGGGGTCAGGTAGTGAGTACATAAAGAAAGTCATTGACAGTTGCGATTTCGAGGTGGATATAGGATTAGAAATTCTCATTGAGAGGTCCTTGATAAGTATTGAGCATAGAATTGTGGAAGTGCATGACTTGATTCAATTAATGGGTATGGATATTGTGAATCAAGAATGTCGTGATGATCCTCGAAGACGCAGTAGGCTATGGCTATATGATGATGTTCTCGATGTTCTGTCCCACGACATGGTAAGACTTGCAAATACAATCAAAATTGTGCTCCTTATCTTTGACTATAATTACTGAATATGCATTACTTAAATATTCTAGTCTCATATATACAGGGAGATTGTGTAGTAAAAGCCATAGTGTTGGAGCCACCGGAGCATAAAGAGATATATATCGGCCCTAATGCTTTTACAAAAGCGAGTAAGTTGAGATTGCTCATCATGCACAATGTGCATAATTCTTTCCAAGGTCCTATATGTCTTCCTAATGAGCTAAGATGGTTTGAATGGGCCAAATGTGCTTCTTGGTTTCCTGAATTTTCCCTTGGTCCAAAGAAATTAGTGGGACTTAATATGAGCAAAAGTAGTATCACGGGAGTGCCAAAACAATTTAAGGTGAGCATTTACCTGCATAGACCTTTTTATCATCTACTTCATTTTTATATGTGCATGTGTATTATATGTACTAATACACAAAAGAAAGTGGTGTTCCTGTGTTTTAGAAAGCGCTTCTCTTTTTTCTTTCTAAATGACCCTAACTACTTGCTTTAGAAATATTCTTTCGTGTAGCAAAATTGGCATTTGAAAAATTAAGTGTAAACAAATTTATTAGAAACAAATACGCAAAACTAGGAAATTATATAAAGATATGTGGGAGGGAAAGATATTTCAAGATTGGATTTTTGTTTTTATTTTATGAAGGTCATTAAATCATAAGATAAAAATATGTGGAAAGAGAATGATATTCAGAGAGTTAAACTTTCTTTTTTGAAGGTTATTGCATCATAAGAAAATTACAAAGTTATAAAGAGAAATATGTTTAGAGATTTAATTTTCTTTTTTGTATTGAAATATGTTGTAAGATAATGCGAAATGACCAGTGAAATAAGTAAGGAACAATAAATAACATAATATATACTTGGTTCGGTTTAGTATCAATACCGACTTCATTGGGATATCTAAAAGCCAATAGTTGAATAATTGATCGGGGAATTGTAGAGTTACAATTGCTCATGCACACAACCCACAGTGCTCACAAAGAAATAAATCATTTTAAATGTAAAACTCATTTTAAAAAAATTGTATGAGCCCGCTCCTCTGCATGGCTAAGCAAGAGCTTCTCGCTTGTTTCTCTTTCCGGCGGTTGCAGATGAAAGGGAGACAAAAAGATAAAACCCACATTCTATTTTCTTTCTCTAACCAACCTACGGCTTTCTTCGGTGTCCCTTTTTGTTTCCCCTGGTGCAGCTTTTTAAAGGAAAGTCCGCTGTGAGGCATTCATGGGAGTTCAACTCTTGGTCTCGGTCAAACCTGAAAAAATATGAAGAAATTATTGGGAGGCAATCTAGAGGGGTTGACTAGCTTAATTGAAAGCTTAAACATTTTATCTCATTAAAGATAACAGCGTGTACTTTGATAATAGCAAAAACAGATTTGAAAGTATCAACCGAGCTGGTGCTGCTATTAAACAATTATAGGCAATAATGAACATATAGAAAATAGCACACAATAATAAATAGTGATTGGGCTTTATACCCAAAGCTTATGTCCACTTTCCCTAATAATAGCCTCAATATGGGTTACAATTCACTAGTAATCTTTAAAAGAAGTTACAATCAGCATGTATTGTTTTATTATAAGATATATCACATTATCAAAACACAAATAATGCTATCACTCTTGTACACATTCTCTTATCACTAATTACAAAGCAGCAAGAACACTAAGAGAGAATTATAGATGAATAGTAGCACAATTTGATCAGAATAGAGGGATGATATAATAGAACAAGCTTTCTCTATGTCCAACCCTTTTTAGCTATTTTGATCCTCTTTATTAGACATCTCCAATCCATCCCTTGGAGATGCTTTTGAGGACATAAGACCCATTGGGAATTTAATGGAGCTCTCGCTGAGGTCTGGATCGCCCATACAATCCTTTCCTTTGGATGATAGTGAGGTGTCCCAAAATAGAGTCTGTTGGCGTTAAATTGTAACTTTGACTATTTGACTAAAACAATCAGTCATACTCTGACTCATTTCTGGTTCTTCGGCTAAGAACTGTCATCTGGAAATGCACTTATTGAGTAGCACCTTCCAAGAGTTGACAGCACAATACACTGCTTCCTATCACCTATTATAGAGTGTTGGACATCTTAAGTGTCAAAACTTAGCACTGGTAGGCATTTAACTGTCAAAACTTTTGAAATGTATACTTTAGTGCTAAAATTGGATAAGAAATGGACATTTAAGTGCCAACGGGGATAAATTCTGACCAAAATATTGACATGACACTTATCAAGGACATTTTTTGCTAAGGTGGCAATTCTAAAAAAATTACCCATTTGGCATTGACGTGGCTAGCTTGTTTCAAAATGATATCTTTTTGCTCTCAAAATTGATTTTTAATATAGATACTAAAATTAAATTAAATTAAATTTATTAAAAAAAAAAACACACAAAGGTTGCAGCAAAGTGATGAGGGCCTCGTTGTTGCTACCGCCCTACCATCACCAAAAATGGCCAGCAATAATGGGGTGAGGGTCGCTCAAGGTCAATGGGCCTTGGTTAGTGGCCAGAGAGCTGGGCCGACTGCTAGCGAGCCCTTACTTAGAGGAGCCAAGGGCCGCCACTAGCTATGGTAGGGCTAGCTCCCTCAGCCCAGATTCGAGGCGAGGTCTTCTAAGCCCTAGCTGGCAATCGGCTAGGATCGCTGGCCCTTTCTAACGATGGTGAGGTGGCGGCTAAAGCTCTCGTTGCTTTGCTACAACCTTTTTTTTTTTTTTTTTAATGTAATTTTGTTAATTTAATTTAATTAATATTTAACTTAAAAATCAATTTTGGGGCAAAATGATGTCATTTTGCACATTCATTGTTGAGTAGGCAACTTCGGCTAGCCACGCAAACTATATTTATTTTTAGGGAAAAAACCACCAAAAACCCTAAACTTTACCAAAAGTGACAAATTTACCCCAAACTTTTTTCTGTGACATGAAAAACTCGAAGTTTGCTAACCGTGACACATTTACCCCGAACTTTCATTTGTGACATAAAAATCCTGAACTTTCATTTTTGTGACATATTTACCCTAAATCATAGGGATATTTTTGTCTTTTTACTTTTTAAATTTTCTTTTCTTTTTTTTTTTCTTCTTTCTTCCCTCCGCCGGCTCCGGCGGAGGGAGGTTGGCGTCCGGCGAGGGAGGCCCTTGCCGGCGTCGGGCGAGGTCGGCCTCGTCGGCGTCAGGCGAGGGCCTCCCTCACCAGACCCTCGCCAGATCTGGCGAGGGCACCCTTGCCTGACGTCGGCGAGGGTCTGGCGAGGGAGGCCCTCGCCCGACGCCGACGGGGCAAGGGCGGTCCTCGCGGGATGCCGGCGAGGGGTGCCCTTGCTGGCTTCGGGTGAGGGCACCCCTCGCCGGCGTCGGCCCAGGCGAGGGCGGCCCTCGTCAACGCCAACGAGGGCTGCCCTCGCCTGTGTCGAGCGAGGTCACCCCTCATCGGCGTCGGCCCAGGCGAGGGCAACCCTTGCCAGGGAGGCCCTCGCCCGACGCCGATGAGGGCCTGCGTTGAGCGAGGGCACCCCTCGCCGGCGTCGGCCTAGGCGAGGGCGACCCTCGCCGGGGAGGCCCTCGCTCGATGCCGATGAGGGCCGCCCTCGCCTGTGTCGGGCGAGGGCACCCCTCGCCGGCGTCGGCCCAAGCGAGGGCGACCCTCGCCAGGGAGGCCCTCACCCGACGCCGACGAGGGCCGCCCTCGCCTGCGTCGGGCGAGGGCACCCCTCGCCGGCGTCGGCCCAGGCGAGGGCGACCCTTGCCAGCGTCCGACGAGGGTAGCCCTCGCCGGCACCGGCTTCCCTCCGCCGGGGCAGCGAGATAGAAGAAGAAAAAAATAAAATAAAATAAAATAAAAAACAGAATGAATAAGACGAAAATGCTCTTAATGGGGTAAATGTGTCACAGTTTGCAAAGTTTGGGGTTTTTCGTGTCACAAAAAAAAGTTTGGGGTAAGTCTGTCACTTAAGGCAAAGTTTGGGGTTTTTGGTGGTCTTTTCCCTTATTTTTATAATAATACCACGTCAGAAGTCCGACTACTCTCATTGGAGTTGGCACTTAAGTGTCCCAATTTTTATTTTTATTTTAAATTGGTACTTAAGTGCACATTATGAAAGTTTTTGCATTTAAATGTCCACCCATGCCAAAGTTTGACACTTGCCTCTTATCACAGCATGCAATCTTATCGCTAGTCCCTTGGGTGTTGCTCATTGTCAAATTGTGTGGAACAACTTACGATTAATTATCCGATGATTCTCTTGCGTATGTCATCTTCCAAAGACTTTACATTGATGATAGATCAATCACAATACCTCAAAGTCCTGATGAACACATCGTCATATTTGACTCATTCTCCTCCTATCATGATCCATATGCATGCAATCAGTCTTCACTAAACTCACAAAGACTAGCATTATTATCACAGTATTTCTGAAATCATCACCATGACAAATATCTTCATTTATCATAAAGATAGAAGACTAAGGATAGTTTTGAAATCATCAAAATACCATGAGGATGTTTTCCCAATAGGAACCACTGTCAATTGATCAAATATGGATTCATATGTAAAAATAGAAATTATAATCCAAGATTATTATATGAAAAAGGAAACACCAAATCAAGGTCCAACTAAGACTTTCTTTTTATGCCTCATCCTATCTAATCAATTTACATCCTCTAATAGGGCCGGCTCCAGTATACAGGCTCAAACGTTAGACATAATTTAACAACTCTCTACCTTGATATTTGTAGCCAAGTTATATTGCTCATCCACCATAGTAGCTCTCCTAACGCCCCCAATGGGTGCTTATTCTTTATGAAGGCTAATTGAGCTCGATCTTTGCCATCATGTCTATGGGGTTCTTGTTGTCACAATCTTCTTCAAATCAATCTTACCCTTTGCCACAACATCATGAATGAAATGGCACTTAATGTCGATATGTTTGGTTCGCTCATGATAAATCGAATTATAAGCTAGATATTTTGCACCTTGATTGCCATAATGTACATCAATGTTTTGTTGCTCCAACCCAAAGTCTAAGAGCATGTCCTTTAGTCATATCGTCTCATTTGCTATAAAAAAAATTCAATGCCATGTACTTTGCCTCAATCAAGACAAGGCAATGTGGTCCTACAAGGATTCCTTCTAACTCACTGCACCATTTGCTAGTCTAATCAATCTTTCACTAGCGGCCTACACTCATCCAAGTCACTAGCATGATTTGAACTTACATAACCTATGCTATCTCTGCCATTGTCATCCTTTTGATGCATTATACCAATATTTATTGTCCCCTTCAAGTAAATGAGTATCCATTTCATAGCTTTCGATTGTTTCTTACTAGGACATTTTATGTAACGGCTAACAATACTCACAACTCATGAAATGTTAGGCCTCATACATACCATGGTATCTATAATACTGTCCATTACATTAGAATTTGGAATACAGGATATATCTTCCCCTTAGTTTGTAGTGAGTTTAAAGTGCTTGGTAAAAGGTATACTCACAAATTTCACTGACTACATGTCATAATCATGTCAATATTTCTTTTGATATAGATGTAAAACTCCTATAGCCTCATCGCACAAAAATCTTCATATCCAATATCTTCTTTTTAGTACCTAAAGTCTTTCATCTCAAACTTAGCACTCAATTGGCGCTTCATCATGTGAACATCAAGCATACCCTTAGTTGCTATCAACATGTTATCAACATATAATAGTAGCTAAATCAAATGCATTAAAGTCAAAACAGCTATCAAGCTGACTTTTCAAATAGTCCCACTAGTCATGGAAACATCAAAACGTTTATACAAATACCTTGGAGGCTGTTTTAGCCAATACAAAAATTTCTTTAATAAGCTAACATAATCTTCATTACCTAAATAGCATATCCCTTTGGTTGCCTCATTTAAATCCACTCGTCCCATGCACCATGAAGAAACACTATTTTTCATATCTAGCTACTCCAGCTCAAGATCTTATGTAGCAATTGAGGCAAGTAATACATGTCTTATCATATAAAACAACACCTTACTATAGTAAATGTCCTTCCACTATAGATATTCATTCACAACAACTCTTACCCTATACCTCACTACCCCACACTAGGAGTCCCTCCTTCTATTTTTAGACCCATTTGCATCTATATCTTAAAGCTTTTGGATACTTTGACCGAATCCTATGTCAAATTCGGATGGAGTGACTCTATCTCTTCACTCATAGTTGCTAGCCACTATGATGACTCGACACTAGCCATCACCTCAGAATAAAACGAGTGTGCATCTGTTTCTGCCTTATCACCAACATTCAATGCATGAGCAATATATGTAACATACCGGTAGATTGATTTGCCTTCTCTATTTGTCTATGGCTATACTATGTTGTGACTTTACTAGCTGTCCAATATCATCAACTTTAGGAACTATAATATCAACCTCTATTACCTCTGAGTTGTTTGAAGTGTCCACCTAAAGATCCATTTCACAATTGACTCCATGATTCATTTGTTCAACCAATAGTGTCTAAGAAGTCCACTATTAAATTATAGTAGTCACATCTAGGGCAACTAGAAAACTAGGTGATTCGAGACCATTGCACTACAACTGGTAACCCCCGACCCATAGGCAAAATCCAGAAATATACACTTCTTTGCCCTCGCTAAAGCTTACCATCATTTGCATGAGTATATGCTAGACATCTGAATACTCATAGTTTGGAGTAGTAAATAGGATTCCTCGACCATAATTCCTCATAAGCCTTCCACCTGATAACACCTAATGGAGGTCAATTAACCAAGTAACAGTCTATGTTCACTACTAGCCTAAAATTCTTTGCCTAGTCTTGCATGCGAAAGAATGCACCAAGCTCACTCAATCAAAGTTCTATTTTTTCATCCTTCGATGCCATTCTGCTGTGGTGTCCAAGGCATTGTGTAGTGTCCCACAACCCCTTCTCCCTCGTAGAAATTGATAAAATCTTTACTACATATTCCATGTCGTTATTGATCCTGAGGCACTTAATTTGTGCACCAATTACTATTCAATAAGTGCCTTAAACTTCTTGACATGTTCAAACACCTCAAATTTGTGCTTTAGGAAGTATATCCACACATTTTTCAAACAAATCGTCAACGAATATTAGCATATACCAGACACCTCATTTTTGAAGAAATCGAAGATGAGCCTAGACTTCTAAGGGTGCGTTTGGTTCAGCATTCCCAATGGGCTTTCGGTTTCCAAAGCCCCTTGGAGAAATGCTAGATCATTTGGCAGCAATTTTAAAGTAGCTTTCAAGTGAAAGCTAGCATTGGGAAGGCTAAAAGCCCAATGCTAGTAGGGACTAGCTTTGAACTTTCAGCATTTGACCAAAGGCCAAAACTTCTTATTTTCCAAAACTATCCTCACTCATTCTTTAAATTTTTGATTTTGCCCTCATTATTATTTTTTTAAATGCCAAAAAATGCTAAAAAAATAAAATATATATAAATGTTAAAAATATAAATAAATTTTGGTCTTTTAAAGGGGAAGGACGCACCTCCGGTGTACCAATTATCGTGCCCACGGTAAACGCTGGGTAGCCAAGTGCGGAGCGGCTGTCGTCAGCTCGTGCCGTAAGGTGTTGGGTTAAGTCCCGCAACGAGCAAGGTCGGCCGGTGAGACGATGGGGGATAAGCTTCATCGTCGAGAGGGAAACAGCCCGGATCACCAGTTATTTATATATTTGATTTTTTTTAGCATTATTTTCAAAATTTATATTTAAAAAGTTGCATACATTATTTTTTTAAATTTTAAACAAATGAAAATTAAAAATTCCGAGAAAGGGTTTGGTCTCTCTTTTTTTAATTATATATATATATATATATATATATATGTATATATGTATTTGATTTTTTAGCGTTATTTTCAATTTTATACTTAAAAATTCTTATACATTATTTTTTCAATTTTAAGCAAATAAAAATTAAAAACATTTCAACGAAGGATTTGATCTTTTTTTTTTAAAAGTTATATATATATGTATGTATGTATTTGATTTTTTTACCATTATTATCAAAATTTATATTTAAAAATTTACATACATTATTTTATTCAAATTTAAACAAATAAAAATTAAAAAATTCCAATAAAGGGTTTGGTCTTTTAAAAAAAAAATTACATATATGTATTTGATTTTTTAGCATTATTTTCAATTTTATATTTAAAAAGTTGCATACATTATTTTTTCAATTTAAAAAAAAATTAAAAATTAAAATTTCGATAAAGGATTTGGTCTTTTTTTAAAATTATATATATGTATTTGATTTTTTTAGCTTTATTGTCAAAATTTATACTTAAAAAGTTACATACATAATTTTTTTTCAATATTAAGCAAATAAAAATTAAAAAATTCCAATGAAATGTTACATACATTAAAAAAATTATATATGTATTTGATTTTTTTAGTAGTATTCTCAAAATTAATATTTAAAATGTTACATACATTATTTTTTCGATTTTAAACAAATAAAATTATAAAAATGAATATTAATCACCCAAAGGACTTTTCAAATGTGTTTTATACAAAACGACATTTTTTTCAAAGTTGTTTCTCACAGTATAATTTACCAAACGACCTTTGCATTTGCCTAAATTCCTTTAGGCTAAACTGCTTTGCATTTTCACAATGTGGTTTCAAAATGCTGAACCAAACGCACCTTAAATAAATATAACAAATTGATTACTTGGTCAAATGCATAGCTATAATGAATTTAACTTGGCTTTGCTTCCTAAAGATGTATTGCTCACACAAGTCTAGCTTCGCTATTTTCTAACCCTTGAGCAACCCATACTCACTCAATATTGTCATACTTGTCTCATTCTTATGCCCAAATCTTAGTCAAGTTTGAGTCTGATTCACCTAATGAAACTACAAGAGCTCTAGTCTCTCTTAGTAGATGATATGGAGAATTCACCTTATTCCCTTCATCACTGTCATGGCACTTTAAGAGATCTTTAGCACTCCTCCTTTAGTAGTATATTTAAACTTGATGTTATGGAGTATTCCAAAAGAAATATTGTTATTCTTGAGCTCTGGTACATGCTTCACATTTGTCAATATATGCATTACTTCAACGTGCATTCAAATCCGAACTGTCGCCGTCTAGACAATCTTTTTGGTTGTTTTATTCCCCATCATAAATCTATCAACATGTGTAGTCTAGAAAGTTGTAAACCATTTCCTATGAAGAATCATATGATAAGAACACCCCAAATTCTACTATGCATCTCTTGATGGGTCAATAGTTACACTCAAGACAACCTTTGCACAATTAGTGCTTTCCTTGGCAACATTGGCCAAATTACACTACTTGTGGTATTTTGCTTATTATCTCTGTTTTCTAGTTACATTCAAAGCACATCACACAACCCTAAGACTTTCCATGGTGAGACTTCAATCTATTTTTACCTCTACTCCCGGACTCTAATGTTGATCTCTATCTCAAATCACACGTCCTCACGCCACCTCTTGTGCTAGATCCTCATCTTGCAACTTTCACTACCCCTCCTTAGAAACAAGGCAAATTGTACCTCTTTTGAGGTAATTGCAGAATGCCTTATAATGGTTACTTAGTAAAGTATATTCATGACTCTGGTAGAGAAGCCAACAATATCATGCCTTTTTTTCATCATCTAGAACTGTTCAACATTTTTCAAGCCCATCATGACTTTGTCAAAAACATCTAAATGGGATTTGATGGAAGTATCTTTAGTATAACAAACTTGAGACATCCTTTTCAACATGTATAAGTGATATTAAAACCCTTCTTTGCATATCATACTTGAAGTTTTGCCCACAATGGTCAAGCATCCTTCTCTTGGGCCACCGTTATTAATATCTCATTTGATAAATTTAATAGGACTATATTTCTTGCTCTCTCAATTAACTCATCTTTATTGGCATCTTTCATCATTTTCGGTAACTTAGCCTTGCCACCTAGCACCTTGGCCAAATCTTGGGTTGTTAATAGTGAATGCATGCTTCACAGCCCAAAGTTGTTCCTCCTATTAAATTTCTCAAAATTTCTACTTTTTCTTTACACATAATTGCAACAACAAATTTTCTAGATAATAATCAAACAAGCAAAAATCTCAAATCAAATCCAGAAAATTCTAGCGGTAGCTCTAATAACAATCGTGGTAAAATAATGTAGAAACTTACAAATCTTGAAATTAAATCAACGTAAATTTACTAGAAATAAAAGAGAAATAAAAAAAAGGAGATATTTATGTGGTTTGGTATCAGTATCTGTACCTATTCCATGGATATAGCCAACACAAAAAATCCAATAATTAATCAAACAATTTTAGAGTTATAATCATTCACACATGCAAGTGTTTCCTAGTCCTAGATACACCTACACCCACAGTGCTCACAAAGAAACAAATCAGTTTGGAAGTAAAATTACATTGCATATATATCATCGTGTGTTCTTGCTCATATGCCCAGCTAAAGAAGAGCTTCCCCCTTGTTTCTCTTTTGTGCAACTGTAGCTAAAGGAAGATCAAAAATAAAACCCACACTTTATTTTATATCTCCAAAACCCACCTAGGACTTTCTTCAAAGTATTCCTTTTTGTTTCCTCTTATGTGGTCTTTTGAAGGAAAGTCAACCGGGCGGCAATCAAAGGAATTCAACTCTTGGTCTCATTCCTTGGATAGATATGAAGTCGGTTGACTGAAAGTTGGATTCATATATCCTAACAAAGAAAAAACAAATTATAATCCAAGATTATCATCCGAAAGAATGCAACAACATGTCAAAGTCCAACTTAGACTTTTCTTTTACGCCTCATCCAATGCGATGGTCCACATCCTCCAACTAGGTTGGGTTCAATATCTACACTCAAACTCAAGACATAATTACAAAGTATGAGAGATAAAATAGAAGAACCAATTTCACATAGCTGTGCATGAGTATAATTGAAGGAAAGAATTTAAAAAAAAAAAAATTGAAATCCCTTAAAAGTAGGATGTCCTTTCTTTACTTTATATAAAAATATAGATGAAGTTCAAATACTTTTTAAATTCAATGTCTCTAACAATTGACATGGTAATATTCTAAATCAAATCATATCTACCTTGTGAAGAATGAGAATGTGCTACTGTAAGCTAAGTAACCTTATTCTAATTGTGTTGGTTGTTTACACATAGTCTTTTTATTTAATTGAAAATTTTGTATAATTAGTGAATATAAAGGAAATAGAAATATGAAGAACAAATATGTTCATACTGTGTTTATAAGTGAAAACTCCCAAGATGTAGTTGGCTAAGTGGCTAAGCGCTTGATTTGGATTTGGTAAATTAGATATACTAGTAAATTAGATATGCTAGTCGCAACATCTCCTACTAAAAGTAACCTTAAGAGGCTAGGTAGTTATCAAGTGATGAAACCTTAATGTACACACCTAAACAACATAATTGGTCATGCATCAATAGAAATAGCTCTGTTAACAGTTTGAATGTATTGTGCAGCAAAATAAGGCATTATTAATTACTTAAGTTAGTTGTTAGGGAGCAACATTTCTAAGCAAATATAATAAAATAAACATTATAAGCTTTGACAATAATGTTGTAATGCATTTAAAAATAATGTGATCTAGTGGTAGCTTACCACTAGTTTCTTAATGAAAAGTCGAGTTAGATTTTGAATTGTATATGTGAATTTTTTTCTTCATAATTTTTTTCAAAGTTGGTTTTGCTGTCTTTGCATGACTTCAAGAAAATTTATAATTTTATTTATTTTTGGAAAAATTTCATTGTGATGGAATATAGCCTTAAAATCAAGCTATTATATATAGTCTCAATAAGAATTGAAAGAATGCCCATTCTAGTGCTTGCCACATGACATTAACTTTGCTTCTCTAAATGGCACATGGCATGAGACGTGACTTAGTTTTGTCATGTGGCCTGCACTAGCATGATTGCCGTGTGGCACTTCACTCTACTTTTTTGATTGCCACATGGCATGACATGCCACCTTGTGGCCCACATCCAACCAATATTCCTTACCTTATTAATTTATCATCTCTAAATTTCAATCTCTTACAGTATATACATATAGATTTGTAATTACTAGTAAAGTTTCTAATTGTTTACTAATTTCTCAATACAATATTTAATTCTTAGAAAATCATTTTATAGTAACTTTTAATGAAATATTGGTTTCGTTGTTTTCGCAGGGTTTCCAAAATTTGAAGTACATTAATTTTAGTAACTGTGAATCACTGGTTCATATGCCTAACCTTTCTTGTACTCCAAATCTTGAAGAATTGGTTCTTAGTGATTGCAAAAACTTGGTAGAAGCCCATGAGTCGATTGCACGTCACAACAAGTTACAACAGTTGAATTTAAGGGGGTGTAGAAAATTTGATAGTTTCCCTGATATTCCACATAAACTTGAAGGCTTGAAAAAGCTTTCTTTACAAGGGACCGCTATTAGAGAACTTCCTACATCAATAGAAAACCTCGTTTCTTTGGAAAAGATGAATTTATGTAATTGCAAGAACTTGGTAGGTCTTCCATCTAGCATTTACAAGTTACAAAGCGTTGAATTCTTGGAACTTGCGAATTGCACAAATTTAATAGGATTTCCAAAGTATGAGGATTCAACTGATCCGCGCATGAAGAATGGACTTTCAAATTTGCTTTATTTAGGTCTTGGGGGATGTAATTTTTCTAAAATAGAATTTCTTGAGAATCCTTCCTGTTGTCCCTTGTTGCGACAATTAATTCTGGCAGAGAACAATGTTACAAGCCTTCCCACATCCATCCGTAAGCGTGATCATTTGTCCATATTGGTAGTTTCATATTGCCATCAATTACAAGAGTTACCCGAGCTTCCACCATTTTTGAAGCATATTTTTGCTGATAATTGCAAATCTCAACAAAAAAATGGAGATTCAACATCACTTTCTGCTTTTGTCCGTGAAGTGTTGACCATGGCGGACATCCCCTCGCCGGACCTGGTTAGACTCTCTTTCTCTCTCTTGCAGAGTATTGCTTGTTCATTGTGTTCTTCTGTATTGCAATAGTAGTAAATGCAAAGGCTAAAGAAAAGCAAACAAATATAAAGTGATTTTGCACGTATATACATGTAATAAAGTTGGTTACCATACTTTCATGTGAATGATTTCTATAACATGATAGTTGTATGTTAATGCAAGCGAGGACCAATGATCTCTTCTCATTTAGAGAGCTCTAGTTTGAAGTGGAATTCACTAGGATTAATCACTAAACTCAAGTCTTCTATTTGAGTACTACCAATAACAAACTTTGGTCTTTCCTAATAGCCTATGTTCATAACAGACGCCTCCTAGTTATGCAATTTGGCTCCCTATAGGAGAGATGCCAGAATGGGTCTTCCCTATTGACGAGAGCTCCATATCATTCATGGCTTCAAAAGACTTGTATGACAAGTTTCTTGGGTTGATTCTTTGTGCTGCTTTCACTGGTGATGAACAAGCAAAGTATCCAGTAGTTGAGATTTTACCACATGTGAATGGCGAAATGAGGGATTGCAAAGGAGGAATGAACTTCTTAGCAATGGATTTGGATCAAATCTTGCTTTGGTGTTTCACACCATATGATCTATGGGGAGAAGTCGATTTTGGTCAAATTAATGGAAGTTATGTACACTTTGGCCTTACAATATTAGCTACGAAGGTGAAAAAGTGGGGATTCCGAATAATATGCAAGCCACTTGAGGATGATTTAAAGGTTGGTATTCAAGACAATCAGCTGATCGATCTAGCTTTACTCTCTGAGGTTGTTCTTGAACCAACAAATTTAAAAGTTGAGAGTCCACTTATGCACAGAGATAGTTTGATCGAGACAGATCTACAGAAAGACATGTGGGATTACCAAAGGAGAAATGAGGAACATAGTCAAATAGTATCAAAGGAAAATCCTAGGCTTATTCTCCCTCTTGGCATGCGAACCAAGACTATGCTGACTTTCAATTTGACCGGCAGAGATGAGGATGGTAGTGTTGGCTTGCAACTTTTATTGTAAGAATGATCGAAACTTGATAAGGAAGCAATTCATAGGTAAATGAAATCCCTAACCTTCATTACAATGCATTCTTTCTTCCTGTTCTTCTCGTTTTCTTTTCTCAAAAAAACTTATAACCCGTTGTTAGTACCCGCTTTACCCATATATTAGCATTGAAGTACTTGATGTGCCCATTTTAATTGGCGTTAACTTTGCCAGCTGCAACGATGGAAATAATCAGCCCCATTGAGAGGAGGTCGCCCTACTTCTTGACTTAATATCGAGAAAATGAGTTCGACCAGGAAAGCACGCAAAGGTTGTGGCTGGAGATTTACATGGGGCGGAGGCTCGGGCGAATAATTTCATGCGTGTAGAGCACTTTTCTTGCGAAGAAAAGTCGAACAAGAACAAGATCACAAGCTCTTACCTGTGGCAAAGCATGCAAACGTGGAAAGTGGCCAGGATGGAGGGATGATTTGATCAGAACGTGAAGGAATTCCAGCACGTGTAAAAGAAGTGGGAAGCGATAGAGCGTTTTATAAACGTGGGATGGGCATTTGATGCTGGTGGAGGTGAAATTGGAAGAGAAGGCAGGAACAACTTCCATTACATGGAGTATAAAGGACTAAGGCATCAGAGGAGAGAGACGAGCGCACGCATGAATACTCTCTCCGTGAGTTTTATCTTTGTACTTCCATTTTTATTTTTATTTTTGCCATTACTTGCACGTTCGGTTCTTGCTACTTTCATTTCCTTGTTTTCATCTCAAAATTTATTTCCTACCAATGTCTCAATTCCAGTGCATCTACTTTTATTTGCATGGAGTGAATTTCATGTAGATTCGTCCCTTCATCTAAGCCTGATACGTGCATTTTATACTTGAGTTGAAACCACAAAGCCATTTCGGTCGTTCTCTCTTCACTCAACTATCACTCTGGAAATGGATTTGATCACACGACTCATAAAAATTATTAGAAGCCTTGACTATGTGGCTGCCCCGTTATGTCATTTTTCCGAAAATGACTTCTTGAAAATTATCAATATCAAATTTCTTGTGAAACGAAAGTGGCATCTCAAAAATGATTTTGGTTTTTGTCGAAGTACTCTTCCATCATTATAGAAATATAATATAGATTAGACGGTCACTTGCATATAATAAATAATTGAAAAGATCCTCTCTTAAGACTCTCAGCGTTGTGGGTATTTGAAGAAAGATCTGAAATTTCTAGATAAGGTGTATCAAGATTCTGTTTTGAAGACAGCGATTCTCCCAGTACGATTCATCATCTAATGCAGTTGGCTTTGACAAAAATCCTTTCCCTAGAATACAATTTATGCACTGTAATGTTCCTCACTTACTCTGCATACCTAGCAAAGGATGAACATGATCAAGCCTTAAAAGTATAGTCAACATGGAGCACGTACGAAAGAGGTGATTTGAAGAGGAAGAAGACAAGTTATAATGTGTTGTCATTATTTGCTTGTGTTAACTCATTTTTATTTGCACTACAAATGCTCTCAGCACCAAGAGGGAAAAGGAAACGGCACTAAGGGATGCACCATTTCAAAGATAAACTACTGGACTCGATTATTCATGAAATGAGTTTCCTAAATTAACGTTGAAACTACACTAAGAGCAGCTTTCTCTCTGAGAATGCTCCCAAGTTTGATATATATATATATATTTGTCTCCTTGCACTTTTTCCTAGGCAACAAGATGTGCAGAGATGGAAACTCTTGATGTTCTTCTTGGACAGAGGACTGGATTTTTGTCTGCAGAAGTTGCAGAGAAGTTTTCGGAATGCTCTTCTCATGTGACATGTGAACTATGCATAATGTGTGCAGCAGCATCATCTATCATTGGTCCATCCGTTGCTCATACTCAATTATGATGAACAGGAAGAGATAGCCGCTCTCAGTATTGATAAAGAGTATGAGATAGGCACATTTTTATAGCACGGCATGTTGATGGCAAAGAGCTGTTTGGCGTGGAACAATGTTGCAGATTGTTGGATTCGGATCATATGGTTGTCGAATATTTATTACCATGTGAGTTGTGGAGAAAAGTCGATTTTGCTCAATTGATGGGCATTATATATAATTTGGTGCTGGAATAGCAGGTGGAGTCATGAAAAAGTGGAGATTCTGAATAATATGCAAGCAACTAGGGGATGATCCGAAGGTTAAGGTTCGAAATAATCAGCTGATAGATTCAGCTTTACTTTATAAGGTTGGTCATGGATCAACATATTGAGTAGTTGAGAGTTCACATGTGCACGAAAAAAATTCGAGCGAAGCAAATCCATAGGAGAACTCGCAAGATTGTCAAATGTGCATTGGAAAACATAGTCAGATAGGATCAAAGAGAAAATGTGAGCCTAATCTCCCTTTGGGCAAGCGAATCAAGACGACGTTAACTTCTATAATTGACCAATGGAGACGAGCATGGTAGTGCTGGCTGGCTGCATTTGTAGTTGGAATGATCGGGAAACTTGCTAAGGAACCAATTCCTAGGTGAGTGAACTTAGCTGATCTTTATTACAATGCTTTCCTCTTCCTTGTTCGTCTCGTTTTCTTTTTGTCAGAAAAACTCGTAACTAGTACCCGCTTTCACCCATATATCGACACTCTGGTATTTTTACGTGTCCACTTGAACTAGCTTTCTTAATTATGCCAGCTACAATGAGGGAAACGATCAATGCTGGGGGAGAGCTCGACAAGGAGAGAGAGGCTCGACGTGGCTGGGTGAGTCACGTGATGAGGCTTCGGGCAAAGAAGAAGACGAAGAAGAAGATCGCGGCATGCTCATTTACATGGGCTTGATCATGCAAACATGGAAAGGGCGTGATGATGGATGAAGATTTGGTCCTAACATGTGAAGAACGTGGGAAATGAACCGTTCGGTTTATCAACGTAACGACTTCGATGGAGTACAAAGGACCAAGGCATCAGAGACGAGCGCACGCCACAACTCTCTCCGTGAGTTCATCTTTGTTTTTTTTTTTTTTTTTTCTTCACTTACACTTGCACCTTCGGTTCTTGCCACTTCCATTTCCGAGTATTTTCGTTTCAAAATTTATTTCTTTCAATTTAATCTCAATTCCAATACATTTACTTTTAGTTACCCTCAGTAAATTTCACGTAAATTCATCCCTCCATCTAAACTCCATTGGTACATTTTATACTTGAGTACAAAACCATACAGCTATTTCAATCGTTCTCCCTTCACTCAATTTTCACTTTGGAAATGGATTTGATCAATAACTCATAAAAATAATCAGAAGTCTTGATTATGTAGCTGTCTCGTAATGTGAGTATTCGAGAAATGATTTTTTGAAAATTAGCAATGTCAAATTTCTGGCGAGACAAAAATGGGCATATCAAAATTGATTTTGGTCATTGTCGAAGTACCCTTCCATCATAATAGGAAATATAATAGATAAACAATACCTCTTCTTTTTTGCTCAAATCCCCTTTAATTAAGCCTAGTTAGTTAACTTTAATTCCCAAATAGAATTCTGTATTTCTTTCTTCTCTTCGTTTATGTTCTCTTGATTTTCCCGCTGTAAGCTCCTTCCTTTCTTTTCTCCGCCACAGCCAACTTTCCAACTCCTTCGACGCCACTTTCGGCATCACGACTCCTCCTCATCTTCCATACCACACCACCAAGCTCTGACGAAATGCAAGAGATCGCCACCTGCCAACGGAGGTGACGAATGGACGGAAGGAATTCGACGGCGATGGAGGCCGGCCAGCAAAGGTGACGGGCCACCACCGCCGACCGAAGCCATGGAAACTGGTGACGTGGCTTCGGGTGAATGATTCTCTCCTGAGGTTTGTTCCCGCCTTCATGCAGCTTGCTATAGATCAGGTGACGCCCGACGCATCCGAATTTTATTTAATTGACGTAATACTTGAGCTGGACTTTGAATTCAACTCAGTTGGTGGTACAATTGTGCGGGAGCTTGAAGTATGTGTCGTTGAATTTGTTTGAGAGACGCTAAAGCAGCGTTTCTTCGTTGGTTCTGTCTGTGGATGCTTAATAGTGAATTCATAGGTTATCGACATTACACGCTGCAAAATCAGCGACGATCTCTGGAAGGTATAGCTTTTCTTTATCTTGTTTTCATAGGTGGCAAATTATTGAAAGAAGTAGGTGAAGTCTAGGCTCAAGGGAAAAACAGGCGAGGGAGACTGAAATAATGGGAAGTAGTGTAAACATGGGTTGGTTCAATCCCCTTTTCAGGCGAAAAACTGAGCCAATCCGAGTGCTGTGGGTTGGGAGGGAGGGAGGGTTTGGGTGCTTTTGTGGCGTCTAGGAAATGTGGATGTGTAGTATGTGCTTATCATCATACAGAGGTGCAATGGGTGATCGATTTGCCGGGAGAATTAATTTTGAGAAACTTCGATCACTGGGATAGGGCTCTGTCTTTTTGTTTTATGAGGCGCTTGAAGATGCAAAACCATGGAGTAATGAAGAAGATGCAGTGAGATGGCAAGCCACCAGGAAAGATTGCTTGATAGTCAAGTCCTTTAACCACTTCTTGACTTTGGCAACTAGGGAGAATTGAAAGCCAAATTTACTCGGAGTGTGAGAGTAATATGAACATCGGTTTTGCCCATGGATAACTGGTTAGCTGGTTATTTTCTTTGGCCCTATGGACTATGGATACAAAAAAGAAATAATCACCAGAAACACGGAGTTTACATAAGTTATTTGCTAGAATAGAGACAAAAGCACAAGAAGCTGATTGTCGATTCTGAATTCCGAGGCCTTTGCAACTGTTTAGGATTCTCTTTTATCCTTATGCGCTATAGCTTTTATGAAGGAAAATGACCAAGAAGCTAAAACTCCTAGACGCTTCTTGAATGTTTAAGTGAAACCTGATCATTGAAGGCTAAACTTCTGACATACCAATAATAAGACACAACTGGAATGAGCAACATGTAGTTTCTCAAATTAGTTGCGGTTTTTGCTTTGGTGTTGTTTGGGCCACATCAGTTAAAGTGTCAAGTAGGATTCGCATTTGAATTCCAGGATGAGTATGTATTACTTATCATTACTTGGAAATTTGTGACCTGTATATTATACAGGACCTGCAGGATCTTGATCTTATAATTAGGTGATATGATCCGAATGTTTGTTTATCATTGCTTCTCATCCCTCTTTATAAGTTTTGGATAGCACTTTGCTATTGTTCTGAATTGATACCCTCACATTATCCACTCCCAGTTATTGTTAATCTTTGTTGTGACATTTCTTTAATGGATGCTAAGAATTATGATATTTTTACTATGAAGAATTCATGCTTTCTGATATGCCATAGGCAATGTACTCAATAAAGAGATCTCTTTTCTTGTGCATTAGTTGCAATCATCTCTTCTTGCATACATAAGGGCATGTGCTTGCTAAATTGTGGTGTATGGCATATGTTTCCAGTATTTAGCAAGTATAGCTTCTTCAAAGAAATGTGATATTTTAACTGAGGAATTTCTGATATGCCATGGGCAATGTACTCGATAAAGAAATCTCATTTCTTGTTTTTTAGTTGCAATTGTCTCTTCTTGCATACATGAAGGCATGTGCTTGCTAAATTGTGGTGTATGGCATGTGTTTCCAGTATTTAGCAAGCATAGCTTCTTCAAGGAAATGTGATATTTTAACTGAGGAATTTCTGATATGCCATGGGCAATGTACTTGATAAAGAAACCTCTTTTCTTGTTTATTAGTTGCAATTCTCTCTTCTTGCATACATGAGGGCATGTGCCTCCTAAATTGTGGTGTATGGCATGTGTTTCTAGTATGATTTTTCATTTGTCTAATGCTGCCATGATCTGACATTTCATGTTTCCTAAGCTTGCTCAGAAGTCATCAATTTTTACTCAGACTTTGCTGACATAAAAGTTAAAAACTGAGTGAAATAGGATCTGTTTCATAGTGATTGGGGCAGGGCATAGAGTAGCTAATCTAGATTACGGACATTGTCTTTCTGTTGAATTATTAGTTTTAAAAGAAGAAGGTCAAGTATTGCTTTTAATAATCTGATTACAAGTGAAAAGTACTGTGGGAAACATGAAGTAGCTCATCGCCTTTCTGAATACAACATCAAGCAAGAGGATGCTCCTTGCAGATAAAGGACCACCTTGTGAAGCTCAAAAACTAGCCCTAAATATTGCATATTTTCACGATAGAGAGAATGAGACTGTTGTTAACGGGGAGCATGGTTCATATGTGACATTTGGAAGATGGAGCTTATTGAAACCCATCTTAGCCAGTATAAGCATACAAGTAGTCCATTAATCTTCTCTCAATCAGATCACCAATGCCAATAACTCTATGAGAGAACTTGTCCATTTGTATTAGAAGCCTTGAAGTATACCCTGTTTATAGCGTGTTGTTTGATCTTGAAGGACATTAGGTTTAAGCTATAGCTGACCCAAACATACCTCTTTTAATCTGATGCAAGAAGTTTGCCAAGGCGTATAGCCTAGTTACTGCCAATTGATTTAAATGGAACACGTCAGAGTTAAATTGCTTGCCCGAATATTTGTTTTCTGCAGTTCAGACATGTCTTAAAGTTGATATGCTTAGGACCTAAATGTAAACTTCCTATGTTAAGCATATTTCTTTATCTGCGAACTTGTTTTTGCTTGGATGATACCTTCTTTTGTAAAGTGCTTTGTCAATTAGTCCACTAAATTATCTCTTGCGTGGTATTTGGACATGTTTTTCAAATAGAATTTCTTTTGGGTTTCAAGTTGATGAGCTAGGTTGAAATGCAGAATCATCAGAAATTGTTGGTTGCTTCCACAGAAATTTAATCATTTTTCCCTTTTTTAAATGTCTACGTGATTTATGAATGTTTCCAACTTTTTTCTTGTTTCTCTTGCAGTAATGGAAA
Source organism: Eucalyptus dawsonii (assembly GCA_016097615.1). NCBI lineage: Eukaryota > Viridiplantae > Streptophyta > Magnoliopsida > Myrtales > Myrtaceae > Eucalyptus > Eucalyptus dawsonii. Next base: position 43,490,031 of record CM027875.1, read on the forward strand.
TTCTAGATCCTATGCACCCAAGTATAGTTGATTTAGTGGAACGATGTTCAGCCATATAATGGTTGCAAAGAATGGGTGTAGAATTTGCTCATTAACAAAAGGTAGGAGTAATAGATGCCCAGTCTTTTTTTTTTAGCCAATTTTCAGATGCCTTATTTATCAAATGTAGCCTTTTCCTCTAGACTGGGTATTCTTAGCCAGATTGTCATTTGAGAAATGGGACGCCATGTCCTTGGTTAAGGAAAAACACATAGTGCAGTATCTTAATAGCTAATCCGTTTGTTAGACTTGTCGAGAGAAGTATATTCTCGATCCTTATTGTTTACTAACATATATGGTTCTTGGTCAAGCAATTCTCCAATTTGAGCTCTTTAGTTGCATATATTTAAAGAGACTGATATGACCTTAACCTTTTCAGGCTTCTAAGATAATTAGTATGCTTTGGCAACTCATTACATACAGAAAATACGGCCTTGAAATATTTTGTCTAGGCAATTATAAAATGAATTTGTTTTCCTTCTCTGTTATATAGAACCTTGTAACTTGAATGTAATTTCTTTCGCCATTTTCCCATCCTTTTCCATTCATTTGCTCTTTATGACATTGTGCAGTCTATGATTTGTTTGAATATTGTAGATAAATACCGAATACTAATATTTGGATTTCAGCTCCAAAGCCTCACAGGTCATGGGTTACCTAGGCTTATTATTAGATCTGTGTTCTTCTTCCGACCTTCCAGTAGGAGTCAGACTATACATCGTGTTACCACTTAGCAGAGTCCTATGATCACTTCTTATGGACTCGTTGAGAATGATTCTGATCTAGTCCATGCTAATGTGCCTTGGATGATCCACATCTCAGGGTCAGGCGCTAATGATTGACCATTGAAGCCGGCCATTAGGAGAAGTGATTTCCCTTAAATTCGCCGAAATTATAACCGACAATCTGTGTGTTATATCAGCTCTCACCCAAATCCTCAATCGATCAAGCAGCAAGTCCCTAGACACAAATCACAAATTCAAATTCTGTGAATCGGAAGAGAAAGTTGACCCCAAGCAAGTGATTGTTTATGCTCGTTGTATGATATGTAAGAAGGATAAGAGGTTCCATGAGAATGACACACTGCACTTTCTTCACGGAAACGAGATTCTTCGATGAATGCAAAAACTAGGTCAAGGTGAGCAACGTGGGTGCAGGCGAGGCCAGCCTCACTAGCCAATAATGAAGGTGGCCTCGGCCTTGCTAGCCATGAACAAGGCGATGGCCAACTTCACCCATGCCTACCTCCACCTTGCCTGCATATGGGCAAGGCCAGGCAAGGGCTGCGACCTTAAATGACGACTGGCAAGGGCTTTGCAGCCCTTGCCTAGTGGTTAGTGAGGGTGCCAGCAACCTCGCCAACCACATAGAACAAAAAAAAAATATAATAATAATAATGAAGGAAAAATAAAATAAAAATTAATAAAAAATTAAAAATTTCAAAAAAATATAATAAAAAAATTATGTGAAAATGTCTACGCTAGCATCAGCCATCCTATGCCGGCCATGCTATGTGGGATGGCCGACATCTATGTTAGTGATTTACGATCGGAATTGATCGAATGGACTCAATTGGCACAAATGCAAAATGTGTGGAACTAAATTAATCCAATTAGAAATTTTAGGATTGAATTAATTATGACTTTTTTGGTATTTTTCTTAATCATTGAGTGAAAATTGAGATATCTTTTCAATATTTCCCTTACTTTCTTCTCTTTTTGTCTATGTACCTTTTACTTTATTTTAGTAATTACCTTGATCAACTTTATATTCTTATAGAAGTTGTGAATCCTCAAAGTACATGACACAACATGAGGTATATTACTTAGACACAATAACATGACATAATTCCGACATATTATTGGCAAATTTTTTATATAAGTTGCAAATCCTTGAAGTACATGACACAACATGAGGTATATTATTTAGACACAATAACATGACATAATTCCGACATATTATTGGCAAAATTCTTTGTTTAATATTAAGCATGTTCAAGTAATTTAGTTTTGCACTCAAATTTAACTTATATATTATGCGCACGAGATGTAAATCTAACATGTGACAATACATTTCTAGGCATAGAAAACCCTACTTATTTTTTCTCTTTCTGATTCTTCGTTGAAAAGATATCTTGATAAAAATGAACTTCCAAGTTGCAATGCGTCGAAGATGCTGGTCCATAACTTTTTTACTTGATTTCATGAGCTGTGATTATATTGTGCCAATGCCTCGAGGTGTGCCTAGAATGGGGATATTCCAAATTGGGGAATTCAATTTAGGCCAGTGTTCGGAGTAATACACACAGGGCAAAAGGGGTAAGGGTCGTGACAATAATATGCAGCCACCACTGCAAGCCCGCAACCTGGCTAAGGGTGGACACTTTGCATCATCTCTTTTTAGAAATGCAAATATGCAACTCAATTTCATCTTTGCAGGGCATAAATGACTAAAATATTTTCGCTTGTACAAAAAGTCCGCCCAAAAACTCTGATTTCAAACCACCTACTGAGCCAAACTCAAATTAAGTTTTGCTATCACCCTCCACTGTTGCTGCCGTCTTGTTAGAGAGGGAGAGGTTGGGCCTTCTTTGAATGTTGATTAATCTATCAAAACATTTCAAGCCGCTCTGTCATTGTCATGATAAATCTCATAAGATGTACTGTGCAATTAGTAAAAACCAAAATCCCAGCTACAAGGAAAATTGTCGACTTTAAAATCCACCAAAAACACTAGCAGCAACTAACCATGAACACTTCCTGCCAGCAACAAAAGTTGAATTCTCCATCTGTGGCAGGGATCAAGCTTAATAATTGCCAAGGCTCAGCTGGTGTAGGGAGCAAAATCAACATTGACCACCTGATTCCTCTCCTCCCATAGAAAATACATCGCAGCATTCTGGATCCACTTTAACAGTACCTCTTTCAAACTTCCTTTCTTTAAGATGCTTCAGAGCCCAAGGCAGTTCGCTGCTGTCCACTCTCCTATTCCGTGATACATGCTGCCAAACTTTGGACTATGAAGGTCAAAATCATAATTCTGCTCTATATACCGTTGGAGGTGTTTCGACTAAAATTGCGAGAAAAGAACATAAAAGAAAAAAAAAAATCCAACGATAAAGTACATCGGCCGAAGTGAAATTTTCAAAATGGAATGAAAACTTTCTTTTTTCTTCGTGTGAAAGTACTTATAAAATTAAAAATAGTATTTGTAAAAAATCACACATACTTTGGTCTTAATGCTTTTGGATTTCAAACCACTTAATCATCGCTCGCTATTTTTTACGGACATATTATTAATCGACTTATTTTCCCTTACAAAATTATAGATTAACACCAACATCCATATCATGTTATATTGGTAAGTATGTGTGTGTGTATATTCAGTCAAAGGGACGAAAGAAAAATATGTGAGCCCTCCTCAATTCAGGACTCTCATTACAAAACAAATAACCACAAATTGCATTACACATTTGCTCATCCTATAGAAGGTTTATAACCTATTGAACATAGCCTCCAGTTGACAAAAGAAAATTTGCCGTGGAGACCTAAACCTGAATCATATATCACTCGAACTGGATTTTTGCCCCCAAGAACACCATGGGATTGTCAATTATCGAACCGTAAAGGTTGTATTTTGCCCAATAACGTTTCACATATTTAACGCGTGGCAACAAGAAGCTTCTCGCATTAGGTATTTTCCTCCAAACAAATGCTTTGTCAGCTTTGACTGCCCATGTATAGACGTTCAAGATGGGGTTGGTTTCGAACCCAAGCAATCCACGAAAAGATCGACTTCATCAACGCATTACACACCGGGCTGAGCACCGGGCTGTGCCCGCCCTAAGCACAAATGGTTTACCTTTTTTTTTTTCTTTCTTTTTTAAATTTAAAAAATAATTTCTTTCAAATATTAGAAAAAGTCTTCGTTTGAGAGCTCGTGAGTGCTTTTTTAAAAGTTACAATACTCAAGTAATTAAATGAATAGTCATGACATTCTTGTGAAAGTAGTATAGAAATTATGACACTCAAGTAGTTGATTGCAAGTTATCATACTAAAGTGAGCATCATATAAAAGTTACGACCCTTATAATACATTATTTCCTTGCAAATAGTCTTTTTGTTACGATTGACATTGATTTCGAGCCGGAAATTCCTCTAAATATGTTCTTGTTTGTAAAGCTTGCCCATAGTTGCGTAGGGCTTTCCAAGGGTAGGGGAATCATTTTGGGAAGTGTCTTTGTGGGTACTAGCTTCTAACGTTCATTCCTACAATTCCTCATAATTGATGAGTAGCTGTGTCTTGTCGAAGTCAAATTTGATTGATTACAAAGGTTGAGCTGACATGTAAATGTTGTTATCACAATATTCATTGAGTGAGTTCCACAGCTATCGTAAGGTGAAATCAAGATTTTATGGGAATTATTCGACACAGTTATTATTATTGTTGTTTTTGTTCTCCATTGTAATACTTAGAACGTGACTAAATCCTTGTAAGGAGAAGGAAATAAACGGAATTAACAAACAGTTGTAGAGACAAAAAGCATTTGAAATTAATATATGAGTAAAGATTGAAAAATGAGAGAAATGGGGTCAACTGATTACTGATTGGTGATCATTAGTGACCGAACGATCACTTACAAATACATATAATTTTAAATTATGGCCCAACGGTCGGTTGTTGGGCCGAATTGGTCACTAAAGTGATTTTTGGGTTCGAGGCCTCAAAAGTTCCCCATAGTTGGGCCCCATTATTGGATTCGGCCTCCAAGGCTGGATCGGAAAATGAGAATTGGGCCAAGGCCAGCCCATTAGAGTCCATGGGCCTAAATCGGCCCAAGCCCAAAACGTTGCACGATCTACTACCAAGCAGGCCGAGCCTAGGCACGATCCTGTTTCTGGCCCAAGTGGGCTGAGTTGCGCCTTGCTAACACCACATCCTCTTGAGCGTTCATGCTATATTCCAAGAGAAAAGACTCTACTGGGGATAAAAGGAAGAACCCTTAACCCTTGACAAACAACGTCCAACATTTAAAACCACTCAATTGAAGAAACTCAGCACTGTATCCATCCTGATATTCAACAAAAGATCAACTCTCTTTTATCAGGATTCAATTTCAATATTGAGAATTGCTTTAAGGCAAAATAATATAAAGATTCATTATAAAAAAATGACATCATCTCATTATCTAGAAAAAGATTACATGTTTAAATGTATACCCAAATAAGATATGTAAATTTCTAATGGATTTATTGCAATCTCCAAGGATTCACCATTCAGTATATTTTTTTATAAAAATATCTAATTGAAGTCCTTGAAGAAGCTCCCAGGCCACTAATGGAACTGAGAGAGAGAGAGTGAGTAGTAGTGAGACAAGCTTTACTCCACATGACAAATTGCAACCGTCAAATTTGTGCTCCTCAAAACAGCAAGCAAAAAAATCTCAATTTATTGAATTAAATGCCTTCGTTACATCGGCCTTGATCGTGCGACAGTTTTAAAAGTTCACGAGATGCTGTCCCGCGTCCTGCCCACCGGGACAACAGGAGTAGATAAGCTCGTCGTTGTTATGATCATATTTCGCGCCATCTTTCCGAATTCTCGGATGCTCCTGCACACATTCATTCCCTTCTTCGTGCCTTGGCTCATCCGAAACCTCCGCCCAACTCTCCAAGCGCTTCTTTAAACGCGCGAGTCATGCAACTCGTGACAATCCCGCAGTTTCTGCACACCTTAAGAACGTAAAGCCAGATGAAACTGGGGAGATTCTGGACATCTTTCAACGCCCAGATGTGCGTTCGTTCACGAAGATGATCATGGGTCGCGTACAAACTGGCCGCCTTGACGACGCCCTGAAACTGTTCTGCGAAATGCCCGTGAGAGACGCAATTTGTTGGAACACAATGATCGAAAGCTGCTTGGACTGCGGGGACTTGATCACAGCAGTAGAGCTTTTCGGTGAAATGCCCGAACCAAGTGTTGTTTTGTGGACAGCGATGATAGATGGGCTCTTTCGATTTGGACAGGTTGAGCTGGTAGAGAGATTTTTCAATCAGATGCCCATAAGAGATCTCGCTGTGTCGAATTGTGAGAATGCAAGGGTGGACGATGCCATGAAATTGTTTGAGCAAATGCCATCTCGAAATGTGATTTCATGGACTTCAATGATTGGCGGGCTTGACCAAAATGGTAAGAGTGAAAGGGCTTTAATTGTTTTTGAGAGAATGTTCAAGTCTGGTGTTGTACCCGATCTGAGTACTTTGACGTGTGCATTAAGTGCCCGTGCAAATGCATTGTCTTTTCCTCTTGGTGTGCAGATTCATGCTCACGTTTTCAAGTCCGGATTCTGCCTTAGTGTATTTGTTTGTGCTTCTCTTACCACGTTCTACGCTAACTGCAAGAGAATTGAGAAAGCAACCCGAGTCTTCAATGAAGCAATGTATAGGAATGTGGTCATGTGTACGGCTCTTCTAACTGGTTGTAACTTGAATGGTAGGCATGAAGATGGCCTGAAGGTGTTCAGTGACATTATGAGAACAAGTGTTCTTCCTAATCAATCTTCTTTTGTAAGCGCCTTTAAATTCTTGCTGTAGCTTAGAGTCTCTAGATCGAGATAAGGAAATGTGTCAGCTGTAAAGCTGCAATTGGGAAGTGATGTATTTGTTGCCAATTCTCTTGTAGTCATGTATAATAAGTGTGGAGCCATTAATGATGTTGTTGTAGTGTTCAAAAGACTCAGGGAGAAGAACATCGTCACCTAGAATGCCACTATTTGCAGGTGTGCACAACATGCCACTATTTAAGGAGTGCCCACTCGATCAAAATGGATTAGACATATATTTTTTAATTTTCAAATATTTTTATTTTTTTCCCTTTCGTCTCCATCATCTTCTTCCGTGCTTAGCCATCATCTGAATTGGTAAAGTGCCACTGATGCCGCTTGTTAACGCTACGAGGTCATGACATGCTGTTGTCATCTGCCGTGCTAGAGCTTGTGATTATCTTTCTCACTATCCCCAACCTTCACAGGGAGATGGCAATGGAGGTGCTGGTCGGCTGGGCGGTTGATGGTGGTGGAGATGCAATACGTTCTTGGCTGGGGGCGGTAGTCCCGTTGGCACATGGATGTCAAAGGTGGAGTGTGATAGTGCTTGTGGTTGCAGTTGGGGTGGACAGTGTTGGCAATAGAGGTGGGCAGAGAGGGAGAGGCCCCATTCCACATTGGTTAAATTACTACTCGATAATAATTTTCCATGTAAGCCCCACATCAACATAATTTATGGTTGTTTAACGGTTGTAAGTGGTGCATCAACAATTTCTGTCAAGTACTGAACGGAAGCTGACATTGAGCATAACTAGGACAGTTAAGATATTCAATTGGAAAAAAAAAAGAAGAAGGAAAAATGAATTATATACTTAATCGGAAAACTGACAAAGTTCAGTCATACTACGTTGGGAAAGGTCCTTCCACAAGGGCCTCTATTCCCTCATCCGCAGGTGGCAAGGACTTAATATTAGATTGTTAACACTTACATACACATGTAAACCCAATTAATCTCACATGTTGAATTTCATGGACTCATGTGATTGAACGGGTGATATGCTCTTGGTTCATGTGCATCAAGAGCAAGCAAATATTGCTCTTACTAAATTGATATACAAAGTGATGAGGCAAAGTTTTATTTGGCATTGAATGTGACCTGCTTTTTCGACAACCTAATCACAATATGCTTCATTACTTGATGCTGATGCTAGTTGTCCTATATGGCACGGTTGGCGGATAGCCGATGTTGAGGTGAATGATATTTAATAATTAATATTTTTCGAATTTTTATTAATTTTTTCCTTTTTTCTTATCTTATCTTTTTTTTCTTTCCTTTTTTTCTTCTTTTCTTTTTTTTTCTTTTTTTCTTCCACCGGCCATTGAGGTTGTAGCCAACCTCAGAGGGAGCCACCCTTGCCTATGTGAGGGCTGCCCTCACTAGCCCAGGTTTGGGCATCCCTCACTTGAGGCTAGCAAAGGGAAAAAGGAGAAAAGAAAAAAGGAAAGAAAAGAAAAGGAAAAAAAGAGAAAAAAGAAAATAATTAATAAAAGAATTTGAAAAAAATATTATAATTATTAACTAATTGTCTACATCGGCGCCAACCATGCTACGTAGGACAATTGAGTCAATGTCGGTGATTTCGATCAAAATTAGTTAAATGGATTCAATTGGCAACATGTGAAAAGATTTATGATATTTTGGATAATTTTTACTCAAAATAAGTATAGGGAAAATTAGGGATAATATTTTATGTACAAGTATAAAATTTTACATAAAATTTTGACATTTTCTAGGCATCTAGAACGTAATTTAACAAGCATATTAACAACCATTATCAAATAATAGTTTATCACATTAGTTACCATACATGATTAATTGACTCTACCTGCAAATAGTTGTATGAAGAAATAAATCCATTCTCTTAGTCAAGAATGAGGCTAACGTATTGGGTTATCTTCTCCCTTGCAGCAAAATTTTACCAGTAATAGGTGAATGGGGTGCTGATACAATGGCTGAATAAGCCATTTTTTCCCACAAGTCCAAAACGCCTTAGGAATAAGCTCTATTCTAATATAAAAAGTATCTTAATCCCTTTCTTTATCTATCTTTTAAATCGTTCCTGTAAACTAACTGAATACAAAACTAAGATAGCTATGCACTTATGAAATAGCGCCTTATTAATTTTCTCTCCATTCCCACGTTCATAATATTTCTGCCCTTCTCTCTCTCTCTCTCTCTCTCTCACTACACTTTGGAATCATTCAAGGTGTTGAAGCAATGCCAGTTGATTCGATTTGAAATCCTAGCTATTCAGCTTCGTGCGCAATGCACAGCCGATTAGATCATTTGGAAAGGAGCTCAAAATGGAGTATACACAATTAAAAATTCATACAACTCCCTCAGAGCTACAACAAACGGAACTGAACTAAACAGCGCATCATCCTCCTACCAAACTCTGCAACACCTTTGGCGTAAGATCTGGAAGATGAAGACATCCCCAAAGCTTCGTATATTTATGTGGTCTTTATGCCACAATGCTATCTCTACACGTGAAAACCTCCATCACAGACATATAATTCCAGACTCAATGTGTCATCTTTGTCGAGCACAAAAACCAAAATCAATAGAGCATATATTCTTACTATGTCCATGGACGCGGAAAGTATGGTCTCACCCACAGGTTCATATCACACCAGAGGCATATAACATACAACGCATTGAAGCGTGGTTAACAGATCTATTGGAAAATAGAGCTCTCTTACTTGATCTGGCGACCCTCGCGGATATTCTGTGGCAGATCTGGAAAGCAAGGAATAACTTTATCTTTCGCAGGCTTCCCCAGATCAAGCACAGGTAGTTCAAGTGGCTCTAGCGAATGCCCTAGTAGATCATCGCTTATATGGAGTTAGCCTAGGATCTTGGCCTCGCCCCTCATCCTCAAATCGGGCATGGCGTCCACCGGATCCTGGATCTCTGAAGATCAACATTGATGGAGCCTTCACCCCTGCGTCTTTTGAAGGCTCGGTGGCTTCCATTACCCGAGATCATTCCAGTTGAATCGTCGATGGATTTACCAGCCGAGTCAATGCCTTTTCAACTCTGCAGACGAAGACTCAAGCCCTTAATCTCACCCTCCGAAACGTGTTGCAGAAAGGGCAAGCATATCAACCACTTACCTTGGAATCGAACTGCTAGATCCTTGTAGATGCTATGAACAACCCTCGCTCAACGCCATGGGAGATCCGAGCGCTGATCGTCGAGGCTGCAGCGTTGCTCCCCGGTTTCCCTAATATGCATATTGCGCATTGCAGGAGAGAAGCAAATGAGGCCACCAACTGGATTGCCAAAGCCCATGACTCTCGAAGCCTTCCTCCAAACTGGCCCACTTCTGTTCCCCCCCCCCCCCCCCCCCCCCCTTTGGATATTTTATGTACTGACTTTATGGCCAACAGTTAAGTTATGAATCTGCGCTTTTTCGACCAAAAAAAAAAAAAAGGTGTTGAAGCAGATGGAGCAAGAAATCTTTGATCACTTCATGAAGCTAAAATTGTCATGTCAGCCAAATCGATAGATTCGACAACTCTCTAGAGCATCAAAGCTCCAAAAAAATAGATCCCAAAGTCGGCACTCTCGAATAAGCAATTGAAGCAATGAAGAAGCATCGAAAGGAGAGAGAAATTGATGACGATGCAAAGAAAAAAAAACTTAAATTTTAGGATGGAGAGTGATTTGGAGGAAAGAAAAGGATATGTATTCAGTGCAATGTCAAAAGTGTTGAGGGAGAAAGAGGCCAAAGTTGAAGCCGATTTGTATTCGAAGATCTCTATGCTCTTCCATTTCATGTCCGATATTGAGTTAAAAGAAATATGAAGAGGTCAATAATTCTCTAAAATCTCTATTCAACTAGGTGAATACCGACTCGAATTCTACCGCGGTGGATTGACGAATGTCACAACCCACCTGATGTTGTGTGGAAGATGGGATTAGAGGTAATGCTCAAAAGGTGGACCGACAATCCTTAATTAAAAACAGAATCTCCCAAGCCCTGACTTTGTGAAACGGGAGTTGTCACTAGCCTATTTTTGATTGGTTAGAAACCAAGTGAGACATGGGAGATTACCTCATTTCCAACGTAATTGGAAATTTTTTAAGATTGGGAACTTGATTACACTAATAGTTTTTATTAGTGCCTTTTTGGTACTTCGAACTTGATCAAGCGGTCTTTGTTGCCAGTTATGAGTTCTAAAGGCCATTCTACTCATTAAGTGCTTATGCAACAGTGTATAAGGATTTATTATGGTCCTAAAGCTTATCCTAACCGTCCTAAAAGATAAAATAATATTCCATGAAAGTGCGAGAATTAAACGCAAAAGTATTAAATTGCTAAAAGTAAAGTACAATAAAGAAAGCATGATAACTGTCAATCAAATAATATACAAGGTTTTGTTCTAAGTCCCAAGGCATGATCCTCCATGAGCTTGACTCAATACTAAGTCAAGCAAATAATGTACAAGGCTTTGTTCTTAAGCCTCGGAACATGATTCCCCATGAGCTTGAGGCAAAGAAATTGAGTTCAGTTTGGGATTTAGATAATGGCATATGATTCAATTACCCATCTACCTCGTAATTAACTAAGGATTAAAAATTGATGCAAAGTGATTATTGATCCCCAGTTGCAAATTCCTCAAGCGGTGGGCTTAGTCACTAAGCACCTAATTAAAGTTTGATCCCTATCCTTAAACTATCCACCAAAGGTGTCATGTATCGATAATCAAAATTAAAGGCAATTAGTTACCAATTGAATAAAAAACAAAATCAAATAGACATGTATTGAGGCTAATTAGCCTTAGAAATCACAAGATGAATTAGTTGAAACTTTTCTATTTTTATTTGATTATGACCATCTAAGTTTTGATCCAAATGAAGGCCTTGACAAATTCCAAATCAAGTGATTCCAACTCTTAATTACAGCTCAAATGTCCTCTTTAACTTTTATTCATGTCACTTGTCCTAATTATGGCCCAGATAATACAGAAAATTTGATTAAGCTCCATTACTCTAGATTTTACCCTGTTCTCATCGGTTTCTATTAAAATCCCAAAAGAAAATACTAGAAGACAATCAAATGGCGCCCAAGTTGACAAGTAGCTAACTTAATATGCGTTGTACTATTTTTATGTTTTGAACTTTTGTATATTAGTCCTCCAACTGTTTGTGGTTATGCAATTTATCCTGATGACTTAATCTGTATTAGTTTTGTAAGCCAAATCTGACTTTGGTCTTCTTTAATTAAATTGACCAACTTATCCTGGTGAAATTTTTAAAAATTTTGGGTATTTGCAGTTTAACATCACTCAGACAACTTTCGTGTTTTTGAGCTTTTGTAAAGTAGTCCTCCATATTTATTATTTGCAAAGCAAAATTAGTCGATGTGGAGATAAAATTTTCAAATCTAGCTCCAAATTACTTTAAATCTTAACAATCTTCAAATTTTATGAACGTTATACCAAATTAAATTTATGAATCTCAGCTACAATTCGTTAGAAGACAAATATTCCTGATTCAAATTTGATTTTTACTTTTTCTTTTTTGTAAAAATCATTGAACATTGAAAGGTCAGAACAACTTCGAATTTTCCAGAAAACATTCATAATTTTAGCACATTCAACGCATGATTGTGTGTATACATCTAAGCCTAGAACACCTTCAACCAAGTTCATGCAACACATTCAAACATTCAAATATCATCAAACATCATCATGAACCAATTGGAGCATAACTCCTACAAAATCATCATGGAATCCATTTAACATGTTCTCAAATCATGATTCACGCAACATCATCTTAGAACTAATCGGCCTTCAAATGAACATCAAATCAACCCACTAAGTGTTTGGCCACCTCATTACAGCAAAGAATTCAATATATAAATCATGCCATTAAGCTAGGTTTAAAGCTAATTCTCAAGGATTATTATCTAAACATGCAAAATCTAGTTTAATTGGCATGAAATTAACTAAAGTTAACTTTGACAGTCATCTAGGATACTCCTGCCGGCAAGGAATTTGATTACTAAGGTCACCTAAACTTGCAATTGATTATGATTTTATCAAACAATCAAAAATCTATAGGCATCCTATTCTAATGATACCAAATTCCATTGTCTCGTAACTTAAGATTAATCATAGATTGAATATATCACTCTAATTTTAGACTATGATCAACCTAAGTATCCTAGGATAGTCATTCCAAATTATACGAGAACTATAGCTCCTACCTTTGTTAGGATCGTCGAATGATGGCAAAGTAAATAAGGCGAATTGAGGTGTTCCCTAACTAAAATGGAAGATGCCTACCACAACTTGGCTACGGACAGACCAAGGAACACGGTCTCATGAAGAGGCCGGCGTGTCAATGTCAGAATTGATCAGGTGACGGTGAAGAACCGGCAAGAGAGAGGAACAATTACACAAAGAGAGAGGGAGGGAGGGAGGGAGAGAGCTTTTCTTTTCAAATTTTTCTGAGGATGAAATTATGAGAGGTGGTAGGCCAATGCTAAGGAAGTGGGAAAAAATTCAAATAAGCCTTGATGTGAATTTCAATCTTATGGTCACTTCAATTCTTAATGAGGTAGAAATGAAATGATTAGCTATTTAGGTCACATGGATCAAGGATAGGTGACATGGCACATCTTAAGGTCTTGATTATAAGGGAAATGAATGGCTAAGATTAGCCTTTCTTAAGGATTGATGATGTGGAATTTAATTTTGGTTATGGAGATAATGGCATTTTGTAAACAAAGGGAGAGAGGGCTGGTCATGGGGTCTTGTGAGCAAACTGGGATGACTTTTTGGTTGACTTGGGTCAAAATTAGCTAAACCAAGTTGACTTGGTTGACCTGAGACCTCTCAATTGTTCTATTTCTCTTCAAATCATGACATGAGCTGAGCTATCTTGCTTTGTTTGGCCCATTAGGCCGAAATGGGCTTTTAGCCCATTAGTCCAAACCACGTTGGCCCTAGCCTGACTTATTGTTCTTGATTCGTCATTTTATGATTGACCTCTTCAAATTTTTCAAATGTTGCATAAATTGATATGAAATTTAATTAATTTGGCCCTAATGGAGTTTATAATATACTCCTTGACTTTATTGTGAAAGGTCAACTATAGCCCTAAAACTCATGTTTGAATGTTGACCATCCTCTCCATGTCAAGAATCATCAAAATTGGGGGTGAAATCTTGAATTATCACAGTCCCCTAATTCAAATGTCTAAAAAATTCAAATTAATGAATTTTGGAACTTTTAATTGAGGGTCCAAGTCTTTGGTTTGACTCAAAAGTTAACCTAAAATTCAACAATTGATTCATTGAAAAAATGGTACGTAAATACAAATAGCATGGAATGCTCTTAATTTCTTACTCTAATGACACATAAATGATTCTTTTTTGTCAAGAAACGAACCTACTGCCATTAGAAATCTCAAGTCTCAAGTTTTAATTCTATTGGACTTGTAGGCAAAAATTTAGGTGTCGACATTGAATATCCAAAATGAAAGAGGAGTTGCCAATCTCATATATGATGGGTGAGCTGTTTGATTGATTTCTCAAGGGGATTCGAAGAATAATATTTTTCATGAATCATATAATGTTGCAGATCGACCGGTGGTGTTGAGGAGGTGTTCTTGAGGTCTTTGGATGATAGTGTAAAGCAATGGGTGATGCTATAAATTGAGATGAAAATAAATTTGGAGGAATTGAATGCTAGCTTGAAATGAGAGACAACATGTTTGTATGCATTTTTAGGTTTTTCCCCATAATTATAGCATATATTGTCTATGTAAAAAGCATTTACACAGATTACCTTATAGTTACACCACTAATTTAAGAAGGAGGTATTATGATCCTAACAACAATTGTGGTAGGTTGATTATGTAAAAAATTTCTACAAATTCTTGGTCTCTCTTCTTCTTCTTCTTCTTCTTCTTCTTCTTCTTTTCCTCGTTTCTTTTCATGATAATCAAGATTCAAGATAACTTGATTTATACAATGCCTTTCAAATATGGTTTTGGGGGGGGTGGAATTGTGATTGTAGAGGACCTTGCTCCAAGGTTCACACACGATTCTTTCAGCAAGAATATTGAAGAGAATCTGTACGATGGCTTCCATATATGGTTTGAGGGGGCAGGGACCAATGATCATTGAGGAACTTGTCCTAAGGTTCTCACACAATTCTTTTAGCAAGAGAGGATAATAAGGATTGCATGGTAATACCAATCATCTGGGATTGGTGATGGAGAGGACACCATGTCCAGTGGTACACACGTAATTCTTTAAGCTAGAGAGGGCAAGCATTACCCATGAGTACTGCCGATTATCTGGATGAATGAGGTAAAGAAGCCACAAGAGTCGAGCCACGTTCAAGGGGACTTGAGTGCAAGGTGGCAGGTGAGAGTTTGATACATCGCTATCAAAGAGATTAAATCTATAGTTCTTCTTCGACCAAAAAAAAAAAAGCTATAGTTCTTCGGTTGTGAAATTAACTAGCAAATAAATGGTTTAGGGTATTTATAGGGAATTTTTTTTAAAAAAAATTCCTAAACCTATTGCATTTGTACCAATTCAGTTCTAAAATTTTTAATTTAGTCAATTTAGTCATAAACAATTTGACAATTTTTCAATGTAGTCCATCTAGTTTATTTTGGTTGGAAATCATCGACGTAGAGCTAGTGGTCTTACATGGTATCACCAACGCTAACATAGATAATTTTTGTAATTTTTTAAATTTAAAATTATTTGTTTATTTTTCTTTTCTTTTCTTTGTTGCGGCTGGCCACTAAGTGAGGACCTACAATTGCTAGTCTCTGGCAAGGATCACCTCACCTAGACCCTTGTTGGCTACAAGTGAGGCGACCCTCTCCCAAATTTGGTGAGGGCCAACCTCAACTATGGCCAGTGAGGGTAGCTCTCTATTGTGGCCATAGAGGGTGGCCTCACGTGGGTGAGGTTGTCCTTTGCCTATGGCTGACGAGGGTGGCCCTCGCTAGATAGGCCGAGGGCAAGCCCTCTTTAGGTATTGCTGGTGACTAGCCATCGCTTGAGACTGGCTACCAACAAAAAGGAAAGAAAAATACAAAAAAAGTAAAAAATAATGAAAATAAGAAAAAGGAAAATGAAACAAAATTAGAGAATAAAATTGTTCACACAATGCCAATGCGCCTCATAGGACAGTTGGTGTTAACTTAATGCTACGTTAGTGTTTTCCGATCATAATGACTAATTTGACAAATAGTCAAAAGGTTTATGATTGAATTCGTACAATTGAAAGGTTTATAATTCAATTGGTATAAATATAATAGATATATGACTTTTTTGGTAATTTTCCCATATTTGTAGTGAAATATGAGAAATTTTGTATTCAACAAAATGGTTTATTAAAATCGATAGATGGTGTGTTGTCATGTGTTAGGAGAAAACAAGTTAGAGGTAAGTGGCCTATATCATAATGGCATAAGCCGAGGTCAAGCACAACAATAAGAAACTGTTAGGGGTTGACTAGGTCCAGCCGTGCTTAATGTGCCCCGCTCAAGGTGTGTACTTAGTCAAAATTCATTACATCATCTAAAAGAAATTATGTTACCTCTGCCCCAAATTTAGGGTTGAGACACTGCCGTCTGCTTAAAGTTTAAACCATCACTTTATTTATTTAATTTTTTTGTTGCCACTTTGCTCTTCTTTTCAAACTTACCTTTGAAATTGGGACCGACTACAATTTTCTTTAAGATATTTTTATCTGTTTTCAAATTGGTTTATGTTTGGTCATTACACTAAAAATAACTATCGTATTACTAACTATTGTTGCTGTGACAATAGCGTGGGCCTAAATAAAAATTAAATTGCACAAATAGTAAGTAATGTAATTTTTTAAAATCTGAATGCATTTGTTTTCTAAATTATTACTCAAAAAATCACGACAATCTAGTGAAGGCAAACTAGGAAAAAAAATTATTCTCGCATAAAACCTTTCACAACGGCTTTGTAACGAACCCAGAAACTCATCTTATGGTTGTTCACATTTTTCATCACTTTCTCGAAACGTCCTTTCACTAACAAGAAAAAGCTGGAAGCTTTTTTCCCTCCACTTTAGGAAAATTTCATAGGCTTAAAGTCGTCACCGTTGAAAAAGTTGGAAGGAAATTTTCATAGGCTTGACTTAAAGTCGTTGCCGTTCTTTCGGTGCTAAAGAGAAAAGAAGATGCGTGTCTGATGGTGAAGAAAAAGAATTGCTCAGTGTGCAATGGGACCCACCGTGCATACATTTTTCTAACCTTAGTGTTCTTTGTCACCAACGCACTCTTTTTGTAAGAAAAATACAAAGACTCAAAATGTTTGAACATGACTTGAATTTGTTGACAAGAAACTCGAAATTGATAATTTCTAATGAGAATTTATGATCTTCCACGGATTAACTTCAATTTTTGCGGTACCCAGCTGAACAAATTCCTCTTCCACCTATGAAATGAGATCATGGGAATCACAATTGATTCTTAGCCTAGAAGATCATCTATTACAATCGAGGGATTAGGAACACAGCTAAACATCCGATCTGCTTGCACCACTATGATCATCCTCCTAATTTAAAAATAAACATAAATTGTTAATGAATCTGGTTTACCAAGGATAATTGGCTCATGCACGATACAGGTGGGACTCATGCTAGATCCATCCTCTCAACGCATGAGATTTAGCATACTGAGAGTAGACAAAGTTTTATTATTACCGTCCAATTCTTGAAATGATTTATCTTAGGCATTAGGAAGTAGTGATATGATTATCTATCTAGAAAGATTATGAAGTGAACATATTGCATAAACTAAATTGAATTTGGACGTTAAAATTAGTAGACTCCATATGAATCTCTTCAACTTTTACTATTCAGATTTAGTTTAATATATATTGTTCATTTACTAATTTCTTACCTATTAGACCCAAATAACTGTCTCAATGTTGAACTTTTGTTTGTGGCATATATCTCTAAATTGTAAATCAACTAGCACTCTTAATGAGAGCATCAAATTAACCAAATTCCTAAGCCATATTGAAGCGATAGAATTATTGCAGTGGGGAAATGCATGCGCAAGTGGAGATTGTTAGGTGCCACGCCTAAAACATCTTGTCCAACCATTTTTAAAGTGGAATTCACAAGTACTCTCACTTTACTAAAGTTCATTTGGTACATGTCATTCACAAGTACTCTCCACGTGCCCCCAAATACTATTCTATGTTCTTGTGACATAGAATGGCAATATAATGGGAGAAAAATATCATGGCTTAGCAAGTGACAATCATCATTATTTCTTATGACATCAAGTAAAGAATAATGCAGTCTTATAAATATGTATCAAAAATATGCATTTTGCAATATCATACCAGTGGATATATCAAATAACATGAATATTCCATGTACTGTTTATAAATCATTGCATCATAGCAAATGTCAACGTCAACCACTCATATCAAGGAACCTCATGGTCATGTTTCGCCTATGCTTCATTTTCCATATAAGAGAAAGAAAAGTGAAGACTAAACAGATAAAAGCCATTTCTGATTGTTAATCTCAATCATCCAAAATGGCTTCTTCATCAAAACCCAAAAGTAATTATGAGGTTTTCTTGAGTTTCAGAGGCACAGACCTACGTAACACCTTCCTTGGTCATCTCTACAAAGCTTTACATCATAATGGAATATACACTTTCATTGATAGCAAGGAACTAAGGAAGGAGACCAAACATTGCGGCGCTCATGAAGGCCATCGAAGAGTCATTCGTCGCAATCATTGTTTTCTCTAAGGACTATGCTTCCTCGCGATGATGCCTAGAAGAGTTGATGAAGATTATGGAGTGCAAGGAGCAAAAGAACCTCACCGTTCTACCGGTGTTTTATAAAGTGGACCCAAGAGAAGTGAGACAGGGCAGCAAGAGTTATGGGAAAGCTCTAGCAAAGCATGAGTCCAAGTTTGGGAAGGATTCGGAAAAAGTGGAACAATGGAAGAAAGCTCTTTTCGATGCCAGTAGCTTGTCCGGGTGGCATTTTAATGACGGGTAAGTAGAGTAGAGTCCATCTTTTGTGCAAGAAGCTAATCTTTACAAGTATAAAGACTATTTAAAAAAAAAAAAAAAATCTACACACACAATTGATAGTAAACATGTAGATGCTTCCTTTTATGATTCCCGAAAATTCTCAAGTTCTTGCTCAATTACCAAGTGATATCATTTCTATGGAATCAGCCGCATCGAATCGTTTCATTTCTTTGGCTTGGGTGATTCTAGCTCCATTCCCAAAAAATGAATATCTCATTTGTATTGATAGATTTTTTATAGAGTTGATATAAGTCAAATATCTAATAGTTAAAAAATTACCGATCATATAAATTTTGAATAAACTACTGATAATTTAACAATAGTTTGTGAAACTACTAGCTTTTGGATACTTCATAAATTACCACTTTTTTTTCCTTTACTGAATTTATTTGTCTTTATTTACCGACCGCTTAAATTTACCAACTATTACAATAGTTTTGGAAAAAGTACCAAAACAGTCATCAACCTATTGCATTTGTATAAATTTAGTTATAAACCTTTTAATTGGATCAATTTAGTCATAATCATTTTCACATTGATACCAATTCAATCCATCAAGCCAATTAAATTAGAAAATTGCTAACATGGAGAGTGGAGGAGGGGTTGTCTCGTCTTTCATAGTGGCAAGTGTAGTGAGATCCATCACAAGGATCCATGGCTCATATGGGAGCGAAGAAGGGAAGTGAGGAGGGTGCGAACTGGGGAGGAGAGAGAGAGAGAGAGAGAGAGAGAGAGAGAGAGAGAGAGAGAGAGAGGGATTTGGAATTCAATGATTTGGGCTATCTTTAATTGTTTGCTGTGAGTGTTAGAAAGTTGCTTGAGAGAGAGAGAGAGAGAGAAGCAAAGGGTGATTGATCATGGAGGGGAGAGACCGAGTAAAGTGATGGAGTCTCTCTCTCTCTCTCTGGCCATGGGAATGCCAGTACGAAACACAAAGCCCAAAAAAAAAAAAAAAAAAAGCTGAAAATCAAAAGGCTGAGTTGATCCAAACTAGGGTTTTGATTTAGTTCGTATTCAGTTTGGGTCACATTTGGTTCGTTCAGCCATTTATCCTAATGGTTTAGTTTGGTTCGATTTTTCTCAATTCGGTTTTCAAGAAAACCAAACCAAACCGAACCGAAGCATTGACACCCCTAATTGACAAGATGTTTTTTCCAATTATCAGAAATTGATACTAGGACGTCATCAGCCGAAACGTTCACTGACTCATTTGAATAAAATCAAATGTCAAAACTTGATCAACCAATGGAAAAAATCTTAAGTAGATTTAATGCACTTATCCCATTTCTTTGCAAGAAATAAGAAAGTTCTGAACACCTGAGGCAGAGTTTTTGGTGTGTACAGGCCATGGTGGGCGATGACATCGTGTTTCAAGGAATTTAAGAGTTTTTAAATCGAAATCTCAACCACCGTTAAAAGTTATAAATAGCTCTTTTTGAGTAAGCGTACATATAAATCACATATATCCATAAATAATAATAATAATAATAATAATAATAATAATAATAATAATAATAATAATAATAATAATAATAATAATAATAATAATAATAATAATAATAATAATAATAATAATAATAATAATAATAATAATAATAATAATAATAATAATAATAATAATAATAATAATAATAATAATAATAATAATAATAATAATAATAATAATAATAATAATAATAATAATAATAATAATAATAATAATAATAATAATAATAATAATAATAATAATAATAATAATAATAATAATAATAATAATAATAATAATAATAATAATAATAATAAGTACATCGTCATGTATAAATCTGAAGAACATGAATTCTTTGGATGACTAAATTTTGAAGCCTTAACTTGTTTCCATTGGTGTGGAGCTCTTGGAGTTCTAATTCAACTAGGTGAGAATACATGTTGGTTTTGGTTGTGATCATCATAAAATGTGACACACCACTTTATCATTATTGGCTTGTAATTGCTTGTTATTTGCTTATTCAAATTGCTAAAAATGATCCCACAACTTTTTTCTGTCTTTGTCAGAGATGAATCAGAGCTTATAGAAAGAATTGTGAAGGAGATATCCACTCTTCTAGACCGAACACCTTTGCATGTTGCTAAGCATCCGGTTGGGATTAATTCTCGAGTGGTTAAGCTAAAATCCACGTTAAACGTTGAGTCTGATGATGGTGTTTTTATGATGGGATTATGGGGAAAGGGAGGCATAGGAAAGACAAGTTTAGCTAAAGCCATTTATAATGATATTTTCAGACAATTTGAAGGTTCAGCTTTTTTGGCAAATGTTAGAGAAACTTCCAAAGGTTGCAAGGATTTAGTTGCTTTGCAAGAAAAATTACTATTGGAGATATTAATATTGAAACAAAGATTAGTAGTGTCCAATGTCGATGCAGGTACTAATCTAGTACAGGATAGACTTTGTTGCAAAAAAGTTCTCCTTATCCTTGATGATGTGGACAACTTGCGTCAATTAAATGCTTTAGCAGGAGAAGGCAAGTGGTTTGGTAATGGAAGTAGGATCATCATTACTACAAGAGATAAACATTTGCTAACTTGTCATGGGATAGATCAAGATCATGTGTACGAAGTTAAAGCATTGGAGGACAATGAAGCTCGCGAGCTGCTTAGTAAGCATGTTTTTCAGACACATCAAAAACTAAAAATCAGGACAGATCTAGTGGATAGTGTTTTGAATTATGCCGAAGGCCTTCCATTAGCAATTGAGGTACTGGGTTCCTTCTTATGTGGTAGAAGAGAACATGAATGGAAAAGTACACTAAAGAAGTTTTCTAAGATTCCTCACAAAACCATTAATAATGTGCTCAAAATAAGTTATGATGGACTAGAGGATAATGAGAAAGAGATTTTTCTCCACATTGCTTGTTTCTTTAAGGGGCAGGATAGTCAGTACATAAAAAAAGTTATTGATAGTTGTGATTTTGAGATAACTATAGGATTAGAAATTCTCCTTGAGAGGTCCTTGATAAGTATGGAGAATGGAATCGTAGAAATGCATGACTTGATTCAATTGATGGGTATGGATATTGTGAACCAAGAATGTCGCGATGATCCCTGGAGACGTAGCAGGCTTTGGCTATATGATGACGTTCTTGATGTTTTGTCCCGCGACATGGTAATACTTGCAAATATAGTTAAAATTGTGCTCCTTGTCTTTGACTCTAATTACCAAATATGCATTACTTAAATAGTCTCGTATATACAGGGAGATTCTGTAGTAAAAGCCATAGTGTTGGAGCCACCAGAGCAGAAAGAGATATACGTCGAGCCTAATGCTTTTACAAAAGCGAGTAGGTTGAGATTGCTCATCATGCACAATCTGCATAATTCTTTCCAAGGTCCTATATATCTTCCTAATGAGCTAAGATGGTTTGAATGGGCTGGCTGTGCTTCTTGGTTTCCTCAATTTTCCTCTGGTCCAAAGAAATTAGTGGGAATTTATATGAGTAAATGCAGCATTATAGGAGTGCCAAAACAATTTAAGGTGATCAATTACCTACATAGACCTTTGTATTATATACTTCATTAGTACATGTACATGTTTATTATATGTTCTAGTACACAGAAGAAAGTGGTGTTCTTGCATTATAGAAAGCACTTCTCTCTTTTCTTTCAAAATGACCCCAACTAGTTGCTTTAGAAATATTCTTTCATGCAACAGATTTGGCATTTGAAAAATTAAGCATAAACAGAAAAATACACAACACTGGGAAATTTTATAAATGTTTGTGGGAAAGAAAGATATTTCAACATTTGACTTTTTTTTTTTTTTTTAAGAAGGTCAATAAGTCATAAGAGAATGATACGTGGAAAGGGAAAGATATTTAGAGATTTGGTTTTTTTTTTTTTTTAAGGTCCTTGCATCATAAGAAAATTGAAATTTTAGCATTTAAATACATTGTAAAATAATGCAGAAGCTATCACCTTGAAACCAAATAAATGTGAAATCATCAATGAAATAAGCAAGGAACAATAAAGATCATAAGAGATTTTACTTGGTTTAGTCTAGTATCAATACCCACTCCACTAGGATATCTAATAGCAAATAATCTAATAATCAATCAAAGAATTACATAATTACAATCACTAATACACACAACCCACTCCTGTGCATGGCTAAAGAAGAGTTTTCCGCTTGTTCTTTTTTTCTTTTCTTTTTTGGTGATTGCAGATGAAAGGAGACAAAATAAACGGAAGTTACACCTTGACAGCATTGAAAGGAGTTCAACCATTGGCCTTGGTCAAACCTTGGATAAATATGAAGAAATCATTAGGGCTAACAAAACAATTTACATATGGCTGACTAGATTAATTGAAAACTTAAAACAATTTATCTTGCGGAAGATAACATGATGTACTTTGATAGTAGCAAAAATAGATTGGAGGTATCAACCAAGCTAGTGTTGCTGTTAACCAATTATAGGCAATAATGTATACATAGAAAATAGCACACAACAATAAATAGTGGTTTGACTTTATCCCAAAGCCTACGTTCGCTTTTTCGGGGAACAACCTCAACATTGGCTGCAATTCACTAGTAATCTTTAAGAGTACAACCAACAAAAATTGCTTTATTATCAAATGTATCAAATTATTAGAATGAAAATAATGCCCTCATTCTTGTACACGTCCTCTTGTCATTGAATACAAAGTAGCAAGCAGAGTATTTTATAGATGGATAGTAGCACAGTCTTTCTCAATTTTACATCCAACCCTTTTTAGCTACTTTGATCCTATTTATTAGACATCTTCAATCCATCCCTTGGAGATGCTTTTGAAGACGTAAGAGCTGTTGGGACTTGGTTGCATTTGTCATTGAGGTATGGATTGCCCATACAATCCTTTCCTCTAAATGATACCAAGGTTTCCAAAAATAGAGTATGTAGGTGTTGTTACATTAATTGGACCTCTAACTATTTGATCAAAACAATCAATGGTGCTCTGACTCATTTCCTGTTCTCCGGCCGGGAGTTCTCAAACTATTAACGGCTATATTCTACTCATATAACTATTATAAAAAAAAAAAATGCACTTGTTGAGCAATGCCTTTTAAGACTTGACAATACAATACATTGCTTTATATCGCGTTATTAAACCACGAACACTTATCACTAGTTTGCGATGTTGCCCATGGTCAAACTGTGTGAAATGACTTGCAATCAATTATCCAATGATCCTCCTCAGTATTTCATCTTCCAAAGACTTTACATTGATGACACATCAACCATCGTATCTCAAAGTCCTCATGAACACATCGTCATATTTGACTTATTTTCCTATCATGATCCTCATCCTTGAACTCAATCTTCATTGAACTCACAAAGACCAACACTATTGTCACAATTTTTTTTTTTTTAAATCATCACTGCATCATTAAGACAAATATTTGCACTTATCATAAGGATAGTAGACCAAGGATAGTTTTGGAATCTTCAAAATACCATAAGGATGTTTTTGCAACATAAATTACTGTCAATTGATTGAATCTTGGATTCATATATCCAAAAAAATTATAACCCAAGATTATCATCTGAAGTATGAAACACCAAATCAAAGGCCAACTAGGATTTTCTTTTTACACCTCATCCAATTTGAGTTGATCTACATCCTCTTATGGGGTCGGCTTTAGTATATAGGCTCAAACATGAGACATAATTTAATAACTCTCCACCTTGGCTTGATGTTTGTGGCCATTATCCACCATAGTAGCTTTCCCAATGCTCTAATGAGCACTTATACACTACAAAGGCTATTTGAGATCAAGCTTCGCCATCATGTCAAAAGGGTTCTTTGTTGTTGCGATCTTCATCATAGCAACCTTGCCCTTTGCCACAACATCTCAAATTAAATAGTACTTGATTTCAATATGCTTCCTCATGATAAATTGGATTATAGGCCAAATATTTTGTACTTTGGTTGTCATAGTGTATTGCAATGTTTTGCTACTCCAACCCTAAGTTCGAGAGCATACTCTTTAGTCATGTAGTCTCATTCACTATAAAATTCAATGTCATGTACTTTGCCTCAATCAAAGACAAGACAATGTGGTCTTGCAAGAATGCCTTCCAACTTATTGTACAACTAGTTAGTCTAAGCAAGACCTACACTCATTTAAGTCACTAGCATGATTTGAATTTACATAACTTGTGGTCTCTTTACTACTGCCATCCTTCGATACACTGTACCAATATTTATTGTCCCCTTTAAGTATATGAGGATTTATTTCATAGCTTATGATTGTTTCTTACTAGGATGCTTTATGTAACGACTAACAATGCTCACAACTTATGAAATGTCAAGCCTCGTGCATACATAATACTACCCCACTACACTAGAATAAAAGACAAGAAACATATGTTCCTCCTCCTTAGTTTGCAATGAGTTTAAAGTGCTTGGCTAAAGGTATACTCATAGATTTCATTGATTGCATGCCATAAGTTTCTCTCTCTATATATATATATATTATATAAACTCGAAACTACTACAGCCTTATCATGTAATATCTTCATACCTAGTATCTTCTTTGCATTACCTAAAGTTTTTCATCTCAAACTCAATACTCAACTAGCACTTCACCACATGAATATTAAACATATTATTAGATGTGATCAACATGTTATCAATATGTGATAACAAATCAATCGAATACACATCTTCCAATTTCTTAGAGTTAGCACAACTATCCAATTGAATTTTTGAATAGTCCAACTAGTCACAGAAGCATCAAAATGTTTGTAAGGTTACCTAAGAGACTATCTCAACCCATGCAAAAATTTCTCTTATAAGCAAACATGATCTTCCTCATTGAAATAGCATATCCTTTAAATTGCCTTATGTAAATCCATTCCTTCCATGCACCATGAAGAAACATTGCTATCATGTTTAGCCGCACTAGCTCAAGATCTTGTGTAGCAACTAAGACAAGTAATACTTAAAAAGAAGTATGTCTTACTAGATGAGAATGCCTTACTATGATAATTGTCATTCCATTGATTATGTTACTTCACAACAAGTCTCACCTTATACCTCGCTACCTAAAAATGGGAATGCCCTCCTTTTGTTTTTAAACCCATTTACATCTTACTATCTTCTAGCTTTTAGGTACTTTAACCAAATCCTATGTCGCGACGCATACTCTAATCAAAAGACTAAAGGCACCTCCTGAAGATTCAAAAGGCAAGCACTAAAATGAGAAAGGCTTGTAGACTCGTGAGGCCAAATGACACATTCTCAAACGTTAGCACACACTAGAAAGTGCTTTGAAAGGTGTCAATAGGTGTGCGGAGCTGGAGCCCGGCATGTTTGCCCACTGGGCCAAGTGTTCGCTCGCTTCAGAGTCTTCGCCTTTAGATAACAATCAGTGTCCACCCCAGCTATGGATTTGTCGGTTGCTTGATTCTTGAAATCACCTCTTGACAAAAAAAAAGGGGGGGGGGCATTAGGGACCCGACCCATAAATGAACTTTTTCCTACTTTGCTAAGAGAAGAGAGGGAAAGACAAATGGCCTAAAGCAATCCTTCCGACCAGCCAACCCGTGGAGTTGAACACAACACTGACTTTGGCCAAGTTCATTATGATATTGCTAGTATGAGTACCTAGAGGGGGGTGAATAGGTATACAAAGATTTTTCTTGATAAATTCTGTATACTTGCACAATATTTAGACAGTTGAAGGATTTGCAAAGAATAATAATCAATGTAAGACTGAGCAAGGAAAGAGAGAATTAAACACGCGGTTTATAGTGGTTCGGCTTGATCCAAGCCTACGTCCACTCTTCTGCATTGACAGCCGATTGGCTGGATTCCACTATAATCAAAGAGCTGTTACAGTGTTGATCTTCCTTGAATTCTAGGTGTAGATGATCTACCACACTCGCTCAAGGTGTCACCAAATATAAACACTCTCTGTGTATACAATTTCGCTCGAACAATCTCAAATAACAATCAAGGTTCTTCAGACTCTGGAATTTTTCTATCGATCACACACTTAAAATAACTAGAACGTCTTCCTTTTATACTCCTTTATGCCATCATAACCGTTGGCACTTACCAAAGGAATTCCTCCAATCTACCCGTTGGACGGAATCAATCAAGAAGATCATCCGAGCTATTTAAGGAATCTGATGATAGCCCATCAATCATGTTCGCCCATACAATCAGGATCTTGGTTTCCAAGAATAGAACATTCCAAGATTATTTTGTCGACCATCGGATCTTCAATCGATCTTAGATAAGAATTAAAGAATCTGAAATGATTATCCAACCAAAGAATCTATTCCGAGAGGATAGGATCGAATCCTCAACCATATACCTTGGCTTTGGATTTCCTTCGTCATTTGGATTAGAAAGGCGTCGGTGAGAATAGACTTAAGTCTTGAGTCTTGAGTCTTAAGTCTTGAGTCTTGAGTCTTGAGTCTTGAGTCTTGAGTCTTGAGTCTCGAGTCTCGAGAGTACAAAGTCTTCAGACTTTAAACTGACGGTCTCCGAACATCCAGACTTAGACTGAAAGAAACGTTTTGTCAGCTTCAAAATATTCTGGAAAGATTTCTCCAACACATTATTCATACCCGCTAGCCACCATGACAACTCAGCACTAGCCATCACCTCAAAATAAAAATGAATGTGCATCTATCTCCATCTCAACACCAATAGTCAATGCATGAGCAATACTTGTACGACCACATATACCAGTAGTTTAATTCGCCTTCTCTGTCTACTCGTGGCTATACTTTGTTGCAAATTTATTAGTTTTCCAATATTATCAACTTTAGGAATTGTAATCTCAATCTCTATTCCCTGTGATTTATTTGGAGTCTACACCTAAAGATCCATATCACAATTGACACTGTGATTCATTTTTCAACTAGTTGTGTCTTAGGACTTCACTGTTGAAGTATACCAATCATGTTTGATGTCACGTCTCTACCGACTAGAAAACTGGGTGAGTTAGCACCATCGCACCATAACTGGTAACCTTTCAGCCTATGTGCATAATCCAGAATTATGCACTTCTTCGACCTCAATTCAAGCTTACCATCATTTGCTTGAGTTGCAAGACATCCGTCTACCTATAGTCCAGAGTAGTCAATAGGATTCCCACGACCATGCTTCTTCATGAGCCTTCCACTTAATAATAGATGATGAAGATTGATCAATCAAGTAATAGTATATGTTCACAACTTTAGCCTAAAATTCCTTGCTTAGTCTTGCATGCAAAAGAATGCATTGAGCTCACTCAATCAAAGTCTTATTCTTTCATTTTGTGACACCATTCTGCTATGGTATCGAGGGCACTATGTTGTGTCCCACAACCCCTTTTCCTTCGCAAAAATTGGTAAAATATTTACTACAGAACTCCATGTCGTTATTGATCTTAAGGCACTTAATTTGGTCATTGAATGCTTCTCAAAGTGCCTTACACTTCTTGACCTGATGGAACACCTCAGATTTGTGCTTTAGGAAGCATATCCATACTTTTTTTCAAAAATTTGTCAATGAATATTCGTATATATCAAGCACCCCCTTTCAAAGAAACTAGAGATGTGTTGTAGACTTCTAAATGAATGTAACCAATCGATTGCTTGGCTGAATGCGTAGTTGTAGTGAATTTAACTTGGCTTTGTTTCCTAAAGATGCATTGCTCACACAAGTCTAGCTTCCCTATCTTCTTATCCTTGAGCAACCCACTCTCACTCAGTACTTTATACTTGTCTCATTCTTATGCCCCAACAGCACATGCCTAAACTTAGTCAAGTTTGAGTTTGACTCACCTAGTGAAACTGTAGGAGCTTTAATCATGGTCTCTCCTAGTAAATAATACAGAGAATTCACCTTCTTCCCTTTTATCATGTCACAGCATTTCAAGAGATTTTTAACATTCCTCCTTCAGTGATGTACTTACACCTAATGTTATCGAGTATTCCAAGAGATGCAATTATTATTGAGCTTTGTTACATGACTCAAGTCTTCTAGTATACGCAATACTCCATCTTGCATCCAAATCTAGATTGTCCCTATTTAGACAATCTTTTGAGGCTGCATCATTCCCTAATGAACTCTATCACCATGTGTAATCTAGTAAGTAGTAAACCAATTCCTATGAAAAATCATATGATAAGAATGCATCAAATTCTAGCACTATGCATCTCTTGAAAAGTCACAATCAAGACAACCTTTGCATCATTGGTGCTTTCTTTGGCAACCTTCGCCACATTACATTATTTGTGGAATTTTTCCTACTAACTCTATTTCTTAGTTTAGGGTAACCTCTCCTCATGTGCCCCTTCTTGAGATATTCAAAGCACATCACGCAACCCTTAGACTTCCCATGGTGAGACTTCCATCTATTTTTACCTTTTCTCCTAGACTCCAATGTTGATCTCTACCTTGAATCACAAGTCCTCATGCCCCCTCTTATGCTAGATCCTCATCTTGCAACTTTCTCTACCTCTCCTTAGAGAACAAGGCAAATTATACCTCTTATGAGGTAATTGCAATGTGCCCTATACTAGTAAATTAGTAAAGTATATCCATGACTTTGGTAGAGAAGCCAACAATATCATGCCTTATTTTTCATCATATAGGGTCTCTTCGACATTTTTCATGCCCAGCGTGAATTTGTCAAACACACCTAAATGAGATTTGATGGATGTACCTTTAGAATAACAAACTTCCAACATAATCTTCAACATGCATAAGTGATATTCAAACCCTTCTTTACACATCATGCTTGAAGTTTTGCCCACAATGTTGGAGAATCCTTCTCATTGGCCACCATTCTTAGTACCTCATTTGATAAATTCAATAGGATTGTACTTGTTGTCCCTCTCTCAATTAACTCATCTTTATTGGCATATTTCATCGTTTCTATCAACTTAACCTTGTCATTCAATGCCCTAGCCAAATCTTGAGTTGTTAATAGTGCATGCATCGTAAAGCTCCACAACCCAAAATTGTTCCTCCCATTAAACTTCTCAAGATTCTACTTTCACTTTACACATAATTGCAACAACATAATTTCTAGACAACAATCCGACAAGCAAAAATCTCAAATTACAACCAAAAGAGAACTTTAAAAAAGAGACAGAGAGATAGTTATGTGGTTTGGTCTCAATAATGGTACCTAATCCATGGAGAGAGTTAACACACAAAAAAAAAAAAAAAATCCACTAATTGGAGAATTTCAAAGTAATTATTGCTCACACGCTCAAGTGATTTCCAATTCTAGAAACACCAAAACCTACAATGCACACAAAGAAACAAATCAGTTTGGATGTAAAACTATGCTACACACACATACATATATATATATATATATATATCACTGTGTGTTCCTCGCTCCTGAGCATAGCTAAAGAAGAGCTTCCCCCTTGTTCCTCTTTTGTGCGATTGCAGCTGAAGGAAGATAGAAAATAAAACCCACACTTTATTTTCTATCTCTGAAACCTACCTAGGACTTTCTTCAAAGTATTCCTCTTTGTTTCCTCATGTGCAGCCTTTTCAAGGAAACTCAATTGGGTGACAATTAGAGGAGTTCAACTCTTGGTCTCATTGCTTGGACAGATATGAAGAAACCCTTGTTGGTTGTCCGAGCGTTGGATTCATAAATTCCAACACATAAAAACAAATTATAATCCAAGATTATCATCTGAAGATTGCAAGACCATGTCAGAAACCAACTTGGACTTTTCTCTTACACCTCATCTAATATGAAGGTCCA
The DNA here is from genome assembly GCA_016097615.1 of Eucalyptus dawsonii. Taxonomy (NCBI): domain Eukaryota; kingdom Viridiplantae; phylum Streptophyta; class Magnoliopsida; order Myrtales; family Myrtaceae; genus Eucalyptus; species Eucalyptus dawsonii. The sequence goes on from CM027875.1 coordinate 43,520,496, forward strand.
CATCCTCCAATCGGGTCAGGTTCAATATACTAACTCAAACTCAAGACATAATTATAAAGTATGTGAGATAAAATAGAATAACCAATTTGACATGTCCATCCATGAGTATAATATTTGTAAAATAAGTAATTGAGTATAATTGAAGGAAAGAATTAAAAAAAAAAATTGAAATCCTTTAAAAGTAGCTTTATGTACTATATAATAATATAGATGAAGTTCAAACACTTTTTTAATCCAATGTCTCTAACAATCGACATAGTTATATTTCAAAATCAAATCAAATCTACCTAATGAAGAATGCAAATGTGCTAGTGTAAGCTACGTAACCCCATTCTAATTGTGTCGGTTGTTTACACATAACCTTTTTTTGTTTTACTATAAAATTTGTGTAATGAGCAAATATAAAGGAAACAAAAATATAGAGAATGAATCCATTGATATTGTACATAAAAGTGAAAACACCCAAGCAGTAGGGAGCTGAGTGGCCAAGCTGCTTGATTTGGATGTTTGGATGTGGTAAATTAGATATCCTAGTGACAGCATCTCTTACTGAAAGTAAACTTAAGGGGCTAGTTAGTTGCAAGTGATGGAGCTTTACCCAATATAACATACCTGATAAACAGGATTTGTCCTACATCGATAGAATTAGCTTTGTCAAAGGTTTGAATGCACTATCCTGTAAAACTAGACATTATTAATTACTTAAGTTAGTTCTTAAGGAGCAACATTTCTAAGCAAACATAATAAAATATTTATTAGAAGCTTTGCCAATAATGTTGCAATGCGTTTACAAATAATGGGATCTAGTGGTGGCATACCAATAGTTTCTTGATCAAAAGTCAAAGCTAGATATCTAGTGGTGGCATACCATTTTTTTCTAAGTTGGTTTCATTTTCTTTGCATAATTTCAAAGAAATTTAAATTTATTTATTTTTGAAAAATTTCATTGTGATAGAATATAGTATTGACATTAATCTATTATATATAGTCTAAATAAGAATTTAAAAAAAAAAATGTTCACTTCGGTGCTTGCCACATGACATTAACTTTGCTTCTCTAATTGGAACATGACATGGCATAGGGCTTAATTTTGTCACATGACCCACATTCGCATGGTTGCCGCATGGCACTTCACTTTACTATTTTGATTGCCACATGGTGTGACATATGTCATAGTTTTACCACATGGCCTGCATCTGACCATTATCCATTAGCTTTTTGATTTATCATCTCTAATTTTCAATCTCTCACAATATATACGTACAAATTTGTAATTACTAGTAAAGTTTCTAATTGTTTACTAATTCCTCAATACAATATGTAATTCTCAAAAAATCAAATTATAGCACCTTTTAATGAAATGTTGGTTTCATTGTTCTTGCAGGATTTCCAACAATTGAAGTACATTAATTTCGATGCTTGTGAATCATTGGTTCATATGCACGACCTTTCTTGTACACCAAATCTTGAGGGATTGGTTCTCTGTGATTGCAAAAACTTAGTAGAAGCCCATGAGTCTATTGCATATCACAACAAGTTGCAGTCGTTGAATTTAAGGGGGCGTAGAAAAATTGACAATTTCCCTGATATTCCACGTAAACTTGAAGGCTTGAAAAAGCTTTGTTTACAAGGGACCACTATTAAAGAACTTCCTGTATCAATAGAAAATCTTGTCTCTTTGAAAATAATGGATTTAAGTAATTGCAAGAACTTGGCAAGTCTTCCGTCTAGCATTTACAAGTTACAGGATATTGAACTCTTGGAACTTGCGTATTGTACAAATTTAATAGGATTTCCAAAATATGAGAATTCAGTTGATGACATGGATAGTGGACTTTCAAATTTACTCTATTTATCTCTTGGGGAATGTAATTTATGTGGAATAGAATTTCTCGAGAATCCTTCATGTTTTCCCTTCTTGAAAAAATTAGTTCTAGCGGAGAGCAATGTTGCTAGCCTTCCCACATCTATTCGTGAACGCGATCATTTGATCATATATGCAATTTCATATTGCCAAGAATTACAAGAAATACACGAGCTTCCACCATTTTTGAAGATTCTTTCAGCTAATAATTGCGAATCTCTTAAAAAAACTGGAGATGTATTTTCATCTATTTTCGTCCGTAGAGTGTTGACCACGACTGACCTTCCCTCTCTCGACCAGGCTAGACTCTCTCTCTCTCTCTCTCTCTCTCTCTCTCTCTCTCTCTCTCTCATGGAGTATATGCTGGATGTGTTGTGTTCTTGTATATTGCAATGGCAACTCCTCAAGAATGTTGGATGTGTTATCTTCTTGTATATTGCAATAGTAGTAAATGCAAAGGCTCAAGAAAAGCAAACAAATACATAGTGTTTGCATGTAATAAAGCTGGCCACATACTCTTATAGGAATGATTTATATCACATGAGAGTTGTATGTTAATGCAAGCAAGGGTCAATGAATCTTTTTTCTTTTAGAGAGCTATGGAAGTGGAATTCACTAGGATTAATCACTAAACTCAAAATGAATTCTTTTATTTGAGTACTATTGATAACAAACTTTGGTACTTTCTAATGGTCTATCCTTATAGCAGACGTCTTCTAATTACATAATTTGGTTCCTTGGAGAAGAGATGCCAGAGTGGGTCCTTCCTATTGAAGAGAGATTCGTATCATTTATGGTTTTAGAGGACTTGTATGATAAGTTTCTTATAGTCGCTCTCTGTGCCGTTTTCAGTAATGATGATCAGGCAAAGTATCCAATATTTGAGATTTTACCACATGTGAATGGTGAAATGAGAGAGCGCAAAGGAGGAAGAACCTTCTTGACACTGGATTCAGATCAAATCTTCCTTTGGTTTTTCACACCATATGATCTGTGGGGAGAAGTCAATTTTGGTCAAATTGATAGGAGTTATGTACACTTTAGCCTTACAATATCAATTGCAAAGGTGAAAAAGTGGGGATTCCGAATAATATGCAAGCCAATTGAGGATGATTTAAAGATTGGGATTCAAGACAATCGACTGATCGATCTAGCTTTACTCCATGAGGTTGTTCTTGAACTAACAGATTTAGAAGTTGAGAGTTCACTTATGCACAGAGATAATTTGACCAAAACAAATCTACAGAAAGACTTGCAAGATTGTCAAAGGAGGAGTGAGGAACATAGTCAAATAGTATCAAAAGGAAATCCTAAGCTTATTCTCCCTCATGGCATGCAAACCAAGAATATGATGACTTCTAATTCGACCAGCAGAGATGAGCATGCTAGTGTTGGCTTGCAACTTTTATTGTTAGAATAATTGAAACTTGCCAAGGAAGCAATTCGTAGGTAAATGAACTCCCTAACCTTGATTACAATGCGTTCATTTTTATTTTGTTCTTCTCATTTTCTTTTCTCAAAAAAACTTATAACCCGTTGTTAGTACCCACTTTTACCCATATATTAACATTGAGGTACTTGATGTGTCCATTTTAATTGGCATTAGCTTTGCCAGCTGCAACGATGGAAATAATCAGCCCCATGGAGAGGAGGTCGCCCTACTTCTCGACTTAATATTGAGAAAATGAGTTCGACCAAGAAAGTATGCAAAGGTTGTGGCTAGAGATTTACATGAGGAGGAGGCTCGGGCGAATAATTTCATGCGTGAATAGCACATTTCTTGCGAAGAAAAGTCAAACAAGAGCAAGATCACAAGCTCTTACCTGTGGCAAAGCATGCAAACGTCGAATGTGGTCGGGATGGAGGATGATCTGGTCAGAACGTGAAGGGATTCTAGCACGTGTAAAAGAAGTGGGAAGCGAGCGTGCGGTTTATCAACGTGGGATGGGCATTTGATGCTGGCGGAGGTAAAATTGGAAGAAAAGGCACGAACAACTTCCATTCCATGGAGTATAAAGGACCAAAGCATCAAAGGAGAGAGACGAGCGCGCAAACAAGAATACCCTCTCCGCGAGTTTTATCTATCTTTGTTTTCCTTTTTATTTTTTACTTTTTTCTTTACTAACACCTTCGGTTCTTGCCACTTTCACTTTCTCATATTTTCGTCCAAACTTTTTTACTTTTCTATGTAATCTTAATTCACGTGCATCTGTTTTTAGTTGCACTTAGTTTCGCATAAATTCTCCCCTCCATCCAAGCCTAACTCATGCATTTTATACGGAGTAATCTCAACCGTTCTCCCTTCACTCAATTATCATTGGAAATGGATTTGAGCACATGACTCATAAAAACTGCCCTGTTATGTCATTCTTCTAAAAAAGAATTTTTTAAAACTATCAATGTCAATTTTCATGAAATAAAATAAATTTATCAAAACGGATTTTCGTCTTTGTAACCTTCCATCATTATAGAAACATATTATGTCTTTGATTATCGCTTGCTTAAAATGAACAATTACCTTTTTCGTTTTGCTCAAATCCCCTTTAATTAACCCTAATTAGTTAACTTTAGTTCACAAATAGAATTCCGTAGTTCTTTCTTCTCTTCGTTGATTTTCTTTGATTTTCCCGTTGTTGGAAGCTCTCCCTCCTTTTTCTCCACCACAGCCAAACTTCCGACTCCATCATACGACACCAGTGAGCTCTAATGTATTGAAGATTGCCGCCTCCCAACGGAGGCAACGAATAGAAGAAGAAGCTCGTCTTCCAAAAACAGAGTCCCCAGCGAACCGACGGTTGCTGGAGACCGGCCAGCGGAGGCGACGGACTGCCACCGCCGATGGAAGCCATGGAGACTGGGTACGTAGCTTCAGGTGAACGATTCTCTCCTGAGGTTCTGGGCTTCATGAAGCTTGCTATATAGATCAGGTAACGCTTGGCACATCCGAATTTTATTAAGTTGATTTAATACTTGAGGTGGATTTTGAATTTGATTCGGTTGGTGCTGCAATTGCGCGGGAACTTAAAGGATGTGTTGTTGAATTTGTTCGAGAGATGCCGAATTGGTGTTTCTCTGTAAGTTTTGTCTATGGATGCTTGATAGTGAATTCATAGGTCATCGACGTTACACGCTGCAAAATTAGCGACAATCTCTGGAAGGTGTAGCTTTTCTTTCGTTGTTTTCATAGGTGGCAATTTATTGAAAGAAGTATGTGAAGTCTAGGTTCGAAGGAAAAAACAAGTGAGGAAGAGTGATATAATGGTTTTTCTCAGTCCCCTTTTGAGGCAAAAAACTGAGCCAGTCAGGTGCTGTAGGTTGAGAGGGAGGGAGGGAGGGAGGGAGGCATTTGGGTGTTTTCGAGGTGTCTAGGAAATGTGGATGTGTAGTATGTACTTATCATACAGATGCGCAGCAGTGATAGGTTTGAATTATGAGAAACTCTGGGATAGGGCTTTGTCTCTATTTTTCTTTTTTAGGCACTTGGAGAGGCAAAACAATAGAGGAATGAAGAAGATGCAGTGAGATGGCAACCCACCAAGAAAGGTAGCTTGACTGTCGAGTCCTTTAAGCACTTCCTGACTCTGGCAACTAGAGAGAATTGAAAAGCAAATTTACTTGGAATCTATGAGAGGATCTCATGCGTGAAGCATGGACCACTCTCTTTGCAACGGTTTAAAATTCTCTTTTTATCCATATGTGCTACAGCTTTTATGAAGGAAAATGACCGAGAAGCTAAAACTACTAGATGTTTCTTGAATGTTTTAGTGAAACCTGATTAATGAAGGATAAACTTCTGACATACCAATATAAGACACACTGGAATGAGCAAAATGTAGTTTCTCAAATTAGTTGCAGTTTTTGCTTTAGTGTTGTTAGGGCCATATCAGTTAAAGTGTCAGGCAGGATTTGCATCTGAATTGCAGGATGAGTATGTATTAATTATCATTACTTGGAGGTTTGTGACCAATATATTATACAGGACCTACAAGATCTTGATCTTACAGCTAGGAGATATGATCCAAATGTTTGTTTATCATTGCTTCTCCACCCCTTTTTTTACAAATTTTGGATAGCGCTTTGCTATTGTTATGAATTGATACCCTCACATTATCCACTCACAGTTACTGTTAATCTTTTTTGTGTTTCTACTTTAAACATTTCTTTAATAAATGCTAATATAGTATATCTGAACAAATCTGTTAAAGAGTGGAATTTTCTATGCATTATTGGGCTGTAAATGGTTTTGTTCCCATTACTCTTTCATAAAATATGACTATGGCTAACAATAGCAAGAATCTTGCTTTACTATGTACAATGTTTCACTATTCTCCTGTGCCATCGTGCTCTGTCTGAATTTCAGACCGAGAATAATCAAAGAAAAAGCTTTAATCAGGAGAGAGAGAATAGACAAATTACATTTATTTTTTTGGATTGAAATAAAGCTATTGCAAGCTTCTGGACCAGAATGTTGAGTCCTCATAGATTGTGCTGTATTGCATGCTTGAAAATGTTAACATGTTCTTGATGGCCTCAGTGGATTATAAATTTATAGATTATTCTGGGTACTATTTCTTGCTTTGCATTACATGAGAGCGAGTTGTTATGGTGGCTTCACCTCTCCTGATTAATAAGGTGTTGTGAGAGATGTAAAATTCTAAAGTTGAGGGAAGCGAGTCAAGAGACTTTGCAAAATCTCAAGTATGGGGAGTTTAACTACAATTTCACATAAAATTTCAAAGAATATAACGCTTGAGTACTAGAAATTAGATCGAATACCTAATAGTGAGGAGCAAAGAGAGTTGTCCATGCTTCATGCATGAGATCCTCTCTTAGATTCTCAGTGTTGTGGATCTAGATAAGGTGTATCGATGATTCTGTCTTACAGAAAGTGATTTTCCCAATAGGATTCATGATCTAACGCAGTTGGCTTTGACGAAAATCCTGTCCCTAGGATACATTATATGCACTCTAAGCTCCCTCACTTAGTCTGCATACCGAGCAAAGGATGAGCACCATCAAGCCTTAAAAGTATAGTCAACATGGAGCAAATATGAAAGAGGCGATTTGAAGAGGAAGAAGGCAAGTTATATTGTGTTGTCATTATTTTCTTTTGTTAACTATTTTTTATCGGCTCTACAAATGCTCCCAATTATAAGAGGAAGAAGAAAATGGCACTGAGAGATGCACCTACTCAAACATTAGGCAGGAGTAAAAATAAATAAATAAATGTGAAGGAGAAAACATGTTTCATGAAATGCATTTCCTAAATTTATGTTGAACCTACACTAAAAGCAACTATCTCTCTAACAAATTTCCAAAGTTTGATATGCTTTCTTTATTTTTCTCCTTGTTTTTTCCTAGGCAACAAGACATGCAGAGATGGAAGCTCTTGATATTCTTCTTGAGCAGTGGCGGCGGACTGGATTTTTATCTGCAGAAGTTGCAGAGAAATTTTCAACATGCGCCCTTTATATGAGGTGAACCATGCATAATGTGTGCAGCAGCATCATTATCAATTGTTGGAACATCTGTTGGTCATACTGAAATAATACTAAACTTTCATCAAATTTGTTAATTCAAATGAGTAGACGACTCTTAGCCATTTTTAGGTGTAGAGGAAGCATATTATGACTGTGCAAATGATAAATTTGGAGGCTGTGGCTCAATAGTCATCAATAGTCATTGGATTTAAGTACCTTTGAGGCATCCATTAGGTCAGTTTCAGAACTTGCTTTTGTTGCTGATTTCATATCTACTTAGCCCTGCTTTGAAATTGTGACGTCTGTCTATTGACAAGTAGAGGTTTATATGACTCCTTATGTTGATTAATGATGGATATGGTTTCATAGTAATTTTGTTTGTTGCCACACTTCGAATATTGTGACACATAACCATGAAATGAAATGGAGGTTTATAGAACTAATTTTCCACCTTTTCTGTTCTTTTCCGAGTCTAAATCTAAGAAACTCGAGTTTCCAGAAGTGTCAAGAAGTTAAGTTAATATTATATCTTTCTTTTCCCTTCTTTGTTTCCTTTTATTTTTTAAACCAATGTGACTTGTTAGACATTTCCTTTTTTTTTTTATTTGCCCTACAAAATTTACATTTGGGAAGTACTACAAGTTAAGGTAACCTTAGCTTTTTCTCTCCTTTTCCCATTCCCCTCTGTTTCTTCATTTCTTCTTCCTTACGTTTTCTCACTCTAGTGAGATTCTTTGATGTTTTTAATATTTTTAAAATGGTAAATATATCATCTTTAAAGAATTATGATTTTTTAACTATGAGGAATTTATGCTTTCTGATATGCCATGGGCAATGTACTCAATAAAGAAATCTCTTTTCTTGTTTATTAGTTGCAATCCTCTCTTCTTGCATACAAGAGGGCATGTGCTTGTTAAATTGTGGTGTATGGCATGTGTTTCCAGTATTTAGCAAGCTTAGCTTCTTCAAAGAAATGTGATATTTTAACTGAGGAATTTCTGATATGCCATGGGCAATGTACTCGATAAAGAAATCTCTTTTCTTGTTTATTAGCTACAATTGGCTCTTCTTGCATACATGAGGGCATGTGCTTCCTAAATTGTGGTGTATGGCTTTGTTTCCAGTATGATTTTTCATCTGTCTAATGCTGCCATGATCTGACATTTCATGTTTCCTAACCTCATTCAGAAGTCATTAATTTTTTACTCAGACTTTATTGACATAAAAGTTAAAAACTTAGTGAAATAGGATCTATTTCATTGTGATTGGAGCAGTGCATAGAGTAGCTAATCTAGATTGCAGACAATATCTTTTTGTTGAATTATTAGTTTTAGAAGAAGCTCGAGTATGCTACTCTTAATAATCCTGCAAGTGAAAGGTATTGTGGGAAACATGAAGTAACTCATTGCCTTTCTGAATACGACATCAAGCAAGAGGATGCTCCCTGCAGATAAATGACCACCTTGTGAATCTCAAAAACTAGCCCTAATTACTGCATATTTTCATGATAGAGAGAATGAGACTGTTGTTAATAGGGAGAATGGTTCATTTGCGACGTTTGGAAGATGGAGCTGATGGAAACCCATCCTAGCCAGTATTAGTATACAAGTAATCCATAAACCTTCTCTCAATCAGATCACCAATGCCAATAACTCCATGAGATAACTTGTCCATCTATATTAAAAGCCTCAAAGTATGCCCTGTTTACAGCATGTTGTTTGATCTTGAAGGACATTAGGTTTAAGCCCTAACCCAAACACACCTCTTTTAATCTGATGCAAGAAGTTTGCCAAGTTGTATAGCCTAGTTATTGTCAAATGATTTAAATAGTACACTTCAGAGTTAATATGCTTGCCTGAATATCTGTTTTTTGTAGTACAGACCCGAATGTAAACTTCCTTAGTTAAGCCTCCTTTATCCCCGAACTTGTTTTTGCTTTAATGATACCTTCTTTTGCATAGTGCTTTGTCAATTAGTCTGCTAAATTATCTCTTAACAGTATTCGGACATGTTTTCCAAATAGAATTTGTTTTGGGTTTCAAGTTGACAAGGCTCTGTCAATTATTTTGCCAAAATATCTCTTGCATGGTATTTGGACATGTTTTTCAAATAGAATCTGTTTTGGTTTTCAAGCTGACGAGCTAGGTGAAAATGCAGAATCATCAGAAATAGTTGGTTGCTTCCACAGAAATTTAATCTTTTTTCCCCTTTTCAAGTGTCTATGTGATCTATGAATGTTTCCAACTTTTTTCTTGTTTCTCTTGCGGTAATGGAAATCTGATCAAATGCAACCTAAGTATAGTTGATTCAGTGGAACGGCATTCAGCCATATAATTGTTGCAAAGAATGGGTGTAGAATTTGCTTAGTAACAAAAGGTAAGAGTACTTGCTCAAAAAAAAAAAAACAAAACAAAACAAAAGGTAAGAGTAATAGATGCAGAGTCTTTTCTTTTGGCCAATTTTTAGATGCCTTGTTTATCAATTGTAGCTTTTTCCTCTAGACTGGTTATTCGTAGCCAGATTGTCTTTTGAGAAATGGGACATCGTGTCCTTGGTTAAGGAAAAAGACGAAATGCAGTATCTTAATAGCTAATCCATTCATTAGACTCACTGAGGGAAGTATCTTCTTGATCCTTATTGTGAATTACTAATATATACGGTTCTTGGTTGAGCAATTCTCCAATTTGAGCTCTTTAGTTGCATATATTTCAAGAGACTGATCTGACCTTAACCTTTTCATGCTTCTAAGATAATTAGTACGCTTTGGCAACTCATTACATATAGATAATATGGCCTTGAAATAATCTGTCTAGGCAATTATATAATTAATTCAATTTCCTTGTCTGTTTTATAGAACTCTGTAACTTGAATGTCATTTCTCATCGCCATCTTCCCATCCTTTTTCATTTATTTGATGTGTGACATCCAGATTTTCGGGTTTTAATTTGACTGGATAAATAGGATCATGTCTCATCGCTCGTCAATTTATTGACGGGTCCGAAATTGATAAAGAAATTATCGGAAGAAAAATTTGAAGCCCGAAAAGAAATAGAAAGGAAAAAGAAAAAAAGGAAAATTAAGGCTATTATTTTATTTCTTTTCTCTCTCTCCCTCTCTTTTCCTTTCTTTTCTTTCTTTTTCTTTCTTTTTTCTCTCTCTTCTCTCTCCTCTCCCCTCCCCAACGTGCGGACAGCTTTCTTTTCCCCCCCCCCACCGTTCACTTTTCTCTCTCTTATCTCTTCTCTCCCTTATCTCTTCCCTCTCTCTCCTCTCTCTCTCTCCCACTTTTTCCCCACGTGACCGAAGGCTTCCTCTTCCCTTCGTTCCTTGCTCGTGAAAACCAGAAACGAGGAAGAAGAAGCCACACGGCTGCAACTCGACGGAGCAGCTCGTCCCGCCGCCGCACCGCCGCCCGCGCCCGCGTCCGCGCCGCGCTCGAGCGCCCGCCGCTCGCCGTCGTCCCGCCGTCCCGCGCGATCCAGCCGCGAATCAGCCCTGTTTCGCCCCTGTCCGCACCGACCAGCCACCGTCCGGCCACCTCTGGCCACCGCCCAGCTCCACCCGACCTCCCCGACGTTCCCCTCGCCCTCCGCCGGCCTTGCTCCGCCATCTCAGCCACCGGATCAGCTTCGTTTGGCCATGAACAGCAGCTGGAAAAATGGGTTTCCAGCACTGTTCAAGGCCGTTTTGGGCCATTTCCCGGCCCCGAACCCGAGCCGCGCTTTGAGAAGAATTGTTCCTCGCGTCGCCGCCGTCGGATTGATCCGATTTGCGCGCGATTTGGTGAGTAATCTCACTAATCCCGGATTAGTTGGCTAATTATCTTTAGGTTGGTTTAGTTTTAATTAATTATGTTTAGGTTGTTAGATTAGAAGTAATTAGCAATTATTAGTCAATTGTGATGTGATTTAAATAAATTGATTGCGTAATTAGCAAGTAGACGTGGTCTACTATTTATTGGAAGCATCTCGGGAATTTTCCGACCCCTAATCGAGCTTCAATTGGGCGATTCGGGCCTAAATGGGATTTTTGGCATTTAAATATTAATTTTCGGAATTAAATTAAATAATTATTTATTTTCCGAAAATTCAAAGGAGATGGTCCGGAACCGGAATATTATGCGGATGACTGTGGTGAAAAGTCCGTTTATTGAATCGGAACTTTATTTTGAGCTAAATTGAATTTTTAATATTAATTATTTAATTTTCGAAATTAATTAATTAATTATTTATTTCCCGAAAATTCAACTGGGATGGCCCGTGACTGGAAAATTATCTGATGACCGTGGTGAAGTCCGTTTATTTAATTGGGCCTTATTTTGAGCTAAATGAAATTTTTAATAATTAATAATTAATTTTCGGAATTAATTAATTATTTATTTATTTTTCGGAAATTAGGATTTTGATGGCCGACGACCGAAATCTCGTGCTGATCGTAGTGGTGATCCGTTTATTTATTTGAGCTCCACGTTGCATGTAATTAAATAAATTGTGATATTTTGGGGATTTACCCTAAATTAATTGGAATTGATTGAGATTGAATTATTGATTGGTAAATGGCCAAGTATGTTTATTCAGCATTTATAATGCTTTGTTGAGTTGTAAAGTGAGTAAAATTGTGAGAGTGATTTGAATATACTTTTGGCTGAAATCGATCGGATACGTTAAATATCGTGTGAAGAATTGAGTGAGTTGATGAGTATGTGGGGATTTATCCCAAAATTGATCAGTGTCGGTATTCAATTAGAATTTGACTGTGAGAGGTTGTGAGTTAAACCTCGGAAGCCGCCGAAGTATGGCTATGCCAGTTGGGCCGAGATTTGCCACCGAATTTGGAGTCGGTTGCGCCTGTTAAGGCCGTAATTTGCCACCCGATATGGGTCGCACCTGAGAAGGCCGTAATTTGCCACCAGATATGGGTCGCGCCTTAGAAGGCCGTAATTTGCCACCCGATATGGGTCGCGCCTGAGAAGGCCGTAATTTGCCACCCGATACGGGTCGCGCCTGATAAGGCCGTAATCCGCCACCTGATAAAGGTTGCGCCCATTGGGCCGTAATTTGCTACCTAAAGATAGGTCGATTAACCAATGATTCGATATGTTGTCGTGAATTGACTGATTGAGTGGAAATGATCTTGAATGATCCGACTGACATGTAATCGACTAGGTCGATTGATCTTTGCTTTAATCTGGTATTGTGAAATGATTGATTGAATGGAATTGATCGTGAGTGGTTTTGTTGGCGTATGATCGACTGGGTCGATAGATCGAAATGTCGATCTGTGATATGATTGCTTGAGTACCTATTGTAAATTGTACTAACTTGCAGGTGGGATCTGATGCTAAGGTATGTCTTCTGACCTATGTGTGTTTAGGCAGCCTTTAGTATAATAGTTTACTAATCGGGCTTAGTAGGGTAGAACTCGCTGAGACGTAGTCTCATCCCAGTTTGGGGAAAACATTTCAGGATCCCGACGAGGAGTTGAGGAGGAGGAATTTGTGAATGAGAACTCTGAGGTGATTTTGAGGAAGAGAATGATCTGAGTAAAGAGGAATCAGAAGAGGATCATGATGATCTCGAGTATGACTTAGACGAGGATTGAAATCCCATCTCTTTGTGAACCCTTTTGTATATGTGTAGATAGAGTGAGACTCTGAAGTTGCGAATAGTTGTGAAGTGCTCTGTCTAATGCTATATATAAAGGGTTGGTTGTAAATTTCAATATGAAATATATAGCCTGCTTTTCTATCCCATTGTTTTATTGTCTGGGGATTTTTAACTGCTTCCACATGTGCTTAAAAATGAAAGGGTCGGCGATACATTGTCCTAGGATATCGCATTATAAAATCGACCAAGAGAAGGATGTGTGCGTGCCTGAGGATCGGGGCGTGACATGATGTATATGACATTGTGCGGTATATGATTAGTTTAAATATTATAGATAAATACTGAATGCTAATGTTTGTATTTCAGCTCCAAAGCCTCACAGGCCATGGGTTACTCAGGCTTCTTATTAGATCTACGTGCATTGGTTCTTCCTGTTGAACCTCTCATGGCTTTGCATGACTAGGTAAGACCTTTGGATTATGATTGTCACTTTTCTGAACATCATGGACAAGATGTATGGTATTATGATGCAACTCTGTTGCATGATTGTCAGTTACTTGTGCATATAGAAAGTGGGCTGTATGGTGTAACCTTCTATAGTCCTGTTAAAAGGGAATGGCATGAATTATGGCGCTGTGGCAATGTTTCTTGCTGTGGCAGTATGATACGATGCTCATGCTGAGATGGAGTGTACCTATAGCTATAGATTTCCTTGTATGATAGTAGCCAGTCACAACGAGGACATTATAAAGGTCTTCAATATGAAGTTAGACAACTTCCTTGCTCTTCATTCCTAATTCTTTGTTTATTCTGATTATATTGTTCATTTTCGTTGTTCCTGTTAGTTAATCTCTTCATTTGACTATAAACTAAGTCAAACTTGCAGTTCAAGGTAGTTCCCGTTTTTTAGGTGATCTCGTCGTGAAATTACTTCTGAACTATAGTTTTGTGACTCATTGTATTCGACATGTAAAGCACAAATCTGGATGTGATATCATTGGTGCCGATTCTAGCACAATAAGATATTCTCCTGTTTGTGTGTAATATCAGAAACAGTTAATTATTTTATCACAAATGTACGTTCAAACGGCCTTTTGAGTATAGAGACTTGTTTGAATATTAGTGGCGATGTTTAAAATTGTATTTTTTGATAAGATGATGTAGTTAAACATCTAACATTGCATAAAGTAGTTTTAAATGATTCTATGCACTCTGCCTTACAATGCATGTGCCATTTACTACTTTCCCAATCGCAGAATTTCCTCTAGAAGCCCGAGAAGAGAAGCTTGATTCTTGTCCAGATCAGTTTTTGCCTGGTGGTCATGTGTTCACTAATAATTAAAGTTACAGTCACATGTTAATTTCATACTTTAACTTAATTATTAGACCATTAAGATAATTAATGGCATGACCCTATGTAGGCACCACTTTTCTGATGCTAATTTTTGTCATCAACATATTCTGTAATCCACTTGATTTTTTTTTTTTTTTTAGTTTTTAGAACTTTGAGTTAATTCTAGGCATGCCATTGATATGTTTGAGCACCAGAGTTCGGACTATATCTTGTGTGATCCCTAATGATGATAAAAGTGGTATATAATTTGAATTTCATTTGCACGGATTTCCTGGCAAAGAATGCATTGATGAATTTAAGCTTTATGATTGTAGCAATTATATCGTGAACAATTTGAATATATAATATTGTTGAGTCAGTTAATGTGGTGATCATTGTTGACTTTGCCTAGCATTGTAAAAAATTGTGGGAAAATCTCAATGATTTGATATGGTCACATAATGACCATGATTGATTTAGATAGTCAAGTGGTGGCTCCAAGATTAAATGAAAGTCATGATGTTTTGCTTGGTCAAGAGGCAATTTCTTCCCCGAGTGTGCTTTCAATATTGTTCAATCCTCCATGAGAGACCTTTTTTCTTCCGGTTATAAAATGTTGAATTTTGAGTTCTTTTTAGCTAGTAATGATGATCATTACTAGCTTGAAACATTTGAAAATACCAAAACATTTGCTTGAAAGACCAATAGTGTAACACTAATAGAAAGATTGTAATTTTTTACCATAATGTGTTCAAAATTTCTATACAATGTGGGCTAACATTAATTACATAATATTTTGGTCCTTGAAAATGCTCTGTTATAATATTTATAAGATATATTAAGAATATTTTATTGCTCAATATATAGGATTAGCACGTCTTAGTTGCAATAATAAAGTGATTGGCCGAACAGTGAAGATCAATATTGTAATAATGACCTGTAATGGATAAGTCTATTAAAATATGCTACATAAATAGGTCATGGTCTTCATTCACCTCCTAATTGCATGCACCAATGGTTTATTTGGAGTAAGGGGAAAAAGCCTAGTCCTAAATTTGTATGGCTTTATTCATATTACATTGGTAATTAAAGAGAATTCTTAGCTGTCTGTTGTTGCATTCTCTACCTAAAGACAAGTTAGAGAATTCCTAGCTGTTTGTTGTTGCATTCTCTACCTAAAGATAAGTTTCTAAGAAAAGTACATCAAAACTTTCAAAGTTTGTTCGACCGTCTCTTTTGAAATGCTAAATTAAATATGAAGGTCCTGGTTATTTCCAATCATGGGAGACAAAAGTTCTATGAAGAGATTGCTTCTTAGTTTTGTGGCATTTATATTGCCTTACACATATGCTGAGTTTGTCATAGGGTACTGTACAACATCTTGTCACAAAGCGCACCAACGTAGTAATACGTACGTAATATCTCCTTTGTGAGATGCTTAGCGCTTGACGAATCACAAATGCATTTTAATAGAAAAATAAATAAGTACAAAAACGAAAAGTTCAAAAAAAGACAAAGAAAAGGAAGAGAGAGAGAAAGGACAATAATAAAGCTCCAGCCCATCTCTTAAGTTCGGCCCTATGCAGCCCGGTCCAACCACGAGCGCAGCCCAGCCCATTGCTTCAGCCCATAACTCGAGCCGATAGGACCCTTAGCTCAACTCGCCGTGGCTGCGCCTCCGCCTCCGGTGCAGCTCCTCTCCCACTGCGGGGATGTCTCTGCTACTGCCAATGGCTCCTCTGTTTGGGTTTTCCCCTCTCCGGCAGCCATCACTATCACCGCCTCGCCTGTGATAGTCTCGATCTCAATCTGACTACGCTCGCTCCACGATCCTTCAAGCACCATGCTCCAGCCTCCACTTCTCCCGTCATCCGTCCCTCTCCATCATTGCTCTGGGCTTTGGCCTCGGGATTGCACATACCGAGCGTCGAGTTTCTGAGGGCGATGGCTTGAAGCCGTTTGTGGCCTCGCTGACTCATTGATGACGCCCACAGCTAAATCAGGTCGTTTTGTATCTGACTAAATTCTAGATATGATTTCAGTTCATTCCTGCTTTGCCCTCGCTGTTGTCCGAGTTCTATTGCGGTTGCTTATGCTGTGGAGGAGGAACCCAGTTTGCAAGGAAGGTTTTCGTTGAAATGACTAAGCTGGACTCTGTTTCGAGTACCTGTCCACGATAGAGATAATCGACAACTCCGGCGGTGCGGTGGTGACCTCAAGCTTCGGACTGGTGATCGAGCGAGAACTAGTCTCTCCAAGATCGAAGTCCAAAGAAGCTTGCGAAATGCGCTCGACGAAGCCACGTTCATGTCCATGGACTCTCTCTGTCTCTCTCAAGTCTCAACTCAACCAGACCAAAAGAAAGAATTAACCTCGAAAAAGTTTGTACGAAAGGATCGAAACTGGAGATGGTGAAGCAAACATGGTGGGCTCAGGGAAGGTACTTGGGATCGACCGGCAGGTGAGCTCACGCTGTACCGGCCGTATCACCTGGAACTCGAACTTGGGGCTCTCCACCTCCTCCAACGCCAGAATCCGCAATCAGCGCAAGAGCAATTCAGGACCCGAAAGAGAGTGACAAACCCGATCGGTGCGGGGAAAGAGAAGAGAGGGACACCCCTTTGTAGAACTCGGCCAAGCGCCGGAAGCTGGAGGATTCGCGTGAGACATGGCAGAGACACGCCGCCTTTCTTGCCATTTTTTGATTCTGGTTTGGCGAGGAGTGAAGGACTGGCTGAATTAGAGAGAAGCTTTGAGGTCGAGAGGGAAATTATGGCTTCTTTCTTCTTTTGATTCTAGCCGTTGATTTTTAATGTCAAAAAATTGACGAAAAATTGAAACGTCGTTTGGTGTTTATGACTCTTTTAAACGACAACGTGTCCCGACGGCTTCTTCAGTTCATTCTCTCTTTCGACTTCCCAGCCTCAGGGTTGGGCTTTGATTTATTGTCCATATCCTGCCCATCTTAAAATGAGTGATGCAATATCATGCTTTGGATTAAAATTTCCTTCTTGGCAACTGACAACTAATAAAGGTGGCTGATAGAGTTGTGCTTTTGATAGTTTCATGATTATAAGTGGTTAACACTCGGATGAAATGTTTCAACTGAATCAAATTTTAGGCATACTTGCTCAGAACATGTTTGTATCTTTTTAATGTGAGATTATGCTCGTTATTGTGAATAAATTTGTGACCGATGAACTAGTCATCCGGCTTCGGAGAATGGACTTCTGTGGTTCACAAGCGTCCGTTGGTCTCCGGACGGTCCTGCAAGCATTTTCGTTAAAGAAGATGGGCAAACATCAAGGAGAGATGAAGCTGCCATCTCTTTCACAGATATTGATGGAGGGGCCGACCCTGAGACCTTCGTTTTCGAACTTCCTTTCCGTTTTTTCTCATTTTTCTTTCTTTTTTTTGGGGCCTCATCTCCTAAATTTCTTTGCTTTTCAATAAATATTTATGGGACCACCATTTCGAAGCTCGAGTTGTGCTGCTGCTCCCGTTGCGAATAGTAATTAATTCAGACGGTCTTTCTTTCTTTTTTAAAATAATTTTTTGCCTAAAACTGAAAATTTGAATGTTGACTTGTCTCTCTTGCTATAGAGGTTGTTGGACTATTCTCGTTTCTTCTATGTGGTCAAACCACTCGCAGAGTTTCTTTTGGCACCAACGGGAAGCCCTTCATAACGAATATTTGCTTTGTACTTTCTGCAACAAAATTTGTCTCCCCTTTTTTGATTCAGGCAAAGCTTAAAACTTCGAACTTGAGCCCTTTTTTGATTTGAGACACCTTTTAAATATTGGATTATAAAACCAAAGGATTAAAACAGATACTGGTGATACCTTGATCACAAAAGAATGGATTTTCCTTATTTATCGTAAGTCTTTGAAGTGTTCATTTCTATAAAATTTTGTGTAGAAAGTACTAGAAAATGCACAAAAGCGAGACCTTTTTTATGCTGTTGGAATGATCTCCCAAGGAATCATAGAAAATCTCTTTAGTCACTACTCAATCCATGACTACACATCTTCGGAAGTGTGATCATATAAATTCATGTTTCAAACGAAACAACTATATTCTAACCATTTTTAGGGGAATGTTTTTGCCAGGATGTAATGTAGTGAAAGCTGTTGCACGTGAAATCTGTGGCAAAAGAGAATCTGACGGTCGCAAGTTGGCTTTCTGTCTTTTTTGTTTCCTTTTGCTTTGACTGAGGTAAGAACGGGGTAAATCATTGGAACAAATCGTGGAAGGATCATCGAATGGTTGAAAGGCATTTTTGACGACGAATGGTAATTGATGGTCTCCGTCAGACGCTAGTTGTGCGAGTGGGGAGGGAAGCAATGGGAAGGAGATCGCCGTTTTCATGATATATTCCTACAAACAAAGGAAGGATAGGCATCATCGTGTCTTATATTTTCGTTTCTTTTATTTCTTGGGTCACGATGATATTGGTATATTCGACGCAATGGACTGATAAGAATTCTTCTTTCCGGGAATCTTGACATGAATCAAATATCTTGTTTTCCCTAGGTTCATATATATTCTTCGACCCTGGACATGACATCTGTGGAAATTGAAGTTATTGTCCTAAGCTTATAAAATTCATTGAAATCCCTCATAAAGGGAGATATGGTTTAATGAGAAAATATTTATAACAGTTTCTTATGTGATTTATATTTCCTTAAGTTTCCTTAAAAGGATTTTTACCATTTCGATGCCTAATCTACATGGATAGTTATGGTGTGATTGACCTGCAGCGGTGTTGGAAATTGGAGGAATTGTTGACTTGTTCTTCTTCTTGCCTTCTCTCCTTTTTATGTTGAGGTTTGTATGTCTAAGACAGAAAAAATTGACTCCTATTTATCTATAGTTCCTCGGATTTCTCTAACATCGGTTGTAAATTTTGCTTTTAGGTTAAATTCCAAGAAGTCTCTGCAATGTGGGTTCACTTTGCTGCCAAATTTGCTCGAAAGCTAACAAACGTGAGGATGAGGATTGCATGGCTGAAAGTTTGTATGAACCTTTAGGATATAGACTTCCCTCTGAATTTGAAGATGTTCAATAGTCTCGGGACATCGCTTCCATGCAGAGAACGCAGGGGAGGGCACATTCTTTCTACGAATTGAGTGTTCAGTTAAATGTGTTTTACTTCCGAAATTCGACTCAACGTAAGAATTTTGTCCACGTCACCTCACTTTTACTGACTTGGATTGTCTGACTAGACCAAGATATTATGTGACCGGTTACATTATTCTTTCATTTAACAGCTCATCATGTTAAATATTATATGGATAGCCGCAGATTTGGTAAGCTCATGTTCCCAAAAAAAAAAAAGAGGAAAAAAATAAAGGAAAAAGAAAAGAACAATTCTGTGTCATTCTAATGCGTTGATAGCCATTTTTTTTTTTTTCGTCCAAAGAAATTTTCATTCATTTGTCAAGATCAAACATGAGAGGAACATAATTGGAAAACAAAACAAAAGAAATTAAAAGAGTACAGCCTGACCTATAAACACGGTGCCATTCCAAAAGGCCAGATTTGTCATAATATTTTAAAAAACAATCAGCAGTTATTTATATGAATCATTAGTGATCTTCCCATTTAGAGATTACGTCTTGTAGCATGCACCTAGGTTTGACGCCCTCAACAATGGTGCCATACAGAGAAGATGACAAAGATGACAATGATGACAATAACATATTGAACCACTATGGATTGAATACATCTAAGGAATTCCCAAATCTACATTTAGAAGAGAAAAACTGTAGATTTAGATTTAAACCTAAATCGAAAGAAAAGGTTCCGTGAAATCTCAAAGAAGTCATAAATCATGTCCATAGCATCCTTCTGGCAAGACATTCTCACAAAGTTTTCAGCTATAAGCAGATTTATTTACCACGACGAGTGAAGGAAAGTAACAATGACGAGAGAAAGAAGATGCCAAATGAGGCAAAAAAAGACTCCTAGACTAGATCGGGAGAGAAAAAACTGGAAATCAAAGCCTTGAAAAGAATAGCAGTGTAAAGCAGGCTCCTGCAGGTGAAGTTTCTTTGATGGATGGTTTTTTGGCAGAGAAAAGGCCGCTGACAGAGAAATCAGTTGATAGCAAGTTGACAAAGCCTTTTTTCAATTGCGAAGGGGCGTTCGCAAGTTTAATTGGATGTTTTATGTGTAATTGTGCTATAACCAGGATGTAGTATTCTCTCGTCTTAGAGTCGTCCCTAATGGCCAGAGATGGCGGTGGCTGAGTAGGGTGGTCGTAGTTTTGGACTTTGGTGTTTAAGTGCAACTTCAATAACTGTCGAGCAATAGAGCTATCGGACACACGTCGTCTGCATTATTATTTTCTCTTGGTTAGACACTCCGCGTCAACAAAAAACAGAATAAAGAAGAAATAGGAAAGAACATTTATAAGTCGAGTTCACAAAAATACACAGTTGTCTGCATTATCATTTTCTCTTGGTTTAGACACTCCACGTCAACCAAAACAGGTGGTATGACACATTTGTCTCACATTTTATCAGATTTGAACATTTGCGATACCTAAACGAATAGAAAAGTGGAGATTCTCAACTGCACAGCGAATAAAAATTAATACCCTTGGGCCGTGTTTATTTACTAGGACAAGGAGAGCAGAATGGAAAGCAGACCTCATTCTTGTTCGTTATGGCGTTTGATAAGTTTGGAATAAGAAGAAATGGAATTGGATATTGTGATGAAAAAGGATTTGTTACCATGTTTTCCTTACTTTGGGGAGAGGTGGCAATATATAAGAGGGAATGAGTATGAGTTCATATAATCTATAATTTCATAAATAAAAGAATATTTATATCAAGAAAGAAACTAAATCAAAAAAATATGACATACTATTTCTCTCATTTTATTGTTTACTTTCCTTTCTTTGACAACTTATGAAATAAACTTTTATTAATAGATCGTTTGTTCAGGTAATTTTAATAGTATTTAAAAAAAAAAACTTACATCGAACTCCAAGGTGTTTATCAAACATCATAACTCAAATTTCGTTTCACCAATTCCAATTACACTATGTTGGTTCCAATTCCTTTTAACTTATTCCAATTGCTTCATTCTGACCAACCAAGGAGACCTCAAGGTCTTGCCATATCAGGACGATAATATCTTTCCTACTAGTCAATCTAAGATGAACCCATGGAGTTTCCTCTCTACCGATTGTGTAGTCCCCCTCTACCAGCTGGGTAGTTCCTGTAACATCTCTCGGATCCCACCTCGGAGCCTCTGCTTGCTTCGATTCTTCGCCTCTTTCCCTTGTTGCTCCTCTGGTGTTTTGACGTCTAACCCTAACCCCCCCTTGTGAAAGTTTCGAAACCCTAATTCCTGCCCTCTCCTCCACAGTAAGATACCGCTCCAATCTTCACTCATCTGAGCTCCCTTCAACCCTTAAATCCACGATTTATCAAAAAACCCATTCCCCTACAAACAAATATGGCAGATCAGAACAATGAAGATAGAAGACTTGCGACTCTTTGTAAAAGCATGGGAAAACTCTAGAATGCAGTAGAAGTCGTCGATATCCTAGGTGCTATCTCTTCCGAAAAATTACTTGAGTGTCGCAAAACCCTATTCGGCTGATTCCACACAAACCCAGCTTTGAACTATAATGCATTCTTAACCCTGATGAGGAAAGCTTGGAAGACGGAGAACTTTACCTGTGCAACGCTGGAACCAAGCTTCTTCTCTTTCTCCTTCCATTCGGAAGCTGACGCATAGAGAGTACTCCAATCGGGACCTTGGTCATTCTCCAGTCATCTTCTCATTCTTAGGCAGTGCAAACCTGATACACCAGAGTTCTGTTATGATTTTAATCACTGTGATTTCTAGGTAAAGTTCTTTGGCCTACCCTATGGGAGAGTTACCCATGATGTGATCAAAGAAATTGCCTCCAAACTAGGAGCAGTTGTTGAAGTAAAACTGGAGGAAAAAGGAAATAGCACCTATAAAGTGGGTAAAGCCAGAGTGACATTGCCATTAGTAAACCCTCTGAAGACTGGTGTGATTGTGAATCTAGATAATAAGAAGCTTTGGGTCGAATTTAAATACGAACGACTGCCCTATTACTGTTATTCTTGTGACAGAATTGGCCATTACGCAACGGAGTGTGCTGAAATACCTTACAAGGAGTTAGGGTTGGAATAGAACTTATCGGCTAGATGTGGGGATTGGCTGCGAGCTGAGGTGAGGGAACTAAGTCCCTATGGCAAGATTTTGTATGGAAAGAAGGAACTTCCTCCTAAAGAAGTGGATATAGTGCTTGAAACCCCATTATCTCCTGCACCTGTAACAGAGCAGAACAATTCACCATCATCCCAGCAAACCCAGGTATGTGTTACTCACCTAAAAGGAAAGGAAACTTACAAGCCTTCCTCAGCTCGGGAACTAATTCTGGTGGAAGCAAAAAGCCCTCAGAATAGGGGAAATTGCTGCATTGATGAGGAATCAATCTTGATACTCCACGAGGAACAGATGAAGGAAGCTGAAGTTGGGCTGGAGATAACCCCCTGCAAAGTCGAAAGGGAAGTGTGTGAAGTCGACTAATTCAAAAAAAGTTAAACGATTCTGTCCATATGGAGCACAACCATCATCTCAACATTCAGAGGATAGTACCCAGCTAGTGGAAACACCTATTAAGGTGGCAGAAAAGTCAGATCAATGGGCTATGGTGACTAGCCCTAATAAGCCACCGAATTACCCATGAAACTCTTAAGCTGGAATTGTCAGGGACTAGGCAATCCCCTAACAATGTAGGCATTGCGACTCACTGTGACTCAAGAACAGCCCAACCTTGTTTTCATTATGGAAACAAAAAAACCCAGAACAGAAAGTGCTCAGAATAAAAAGGAGACTCAAGTTCCAAAATAGTTATATAGTTAATCCGCAGGGTACAGCAGGGGGCTTAGCTTTATTCTGGGATGATCATCTGCAGCTATTTATTGACTCCTCTTCAGCCACAACCATCTTTACCCAATGTCATCTGAAAGATAGCAATCAGGACATGAAAATTATTTTTCTCCATGCTCCAAATATTTTCAGAGAAAGAATCCAGTTATGGGAACAGATTTCCTCAGTTAGTATGCATTACCGACTACCATGGCTTTGCTTGGGAGATTTCAATGAAATACTAAATCACTGGGAGAAAGTGGGTAAGTATAGAGCTGAAACTTACAAGTTAACAGCTTTCAGAGACTTTGTCAATCAGTGCTCCTTGATGGACCTGAAATGTAAGGGGTGCTCCTTCACCTGGTCAAACAAACGTGAGGGAGAAAATCTGGTGAAAAAAGACTTGACAGGGCTTTCTGCTCACTTCAGTGGAGAATTACTTACCCAGAGGCTGAATGCATTGCATTCCTGGCGATAGGCTCGGATCACACTCCTCTCCTGTTATCCTTGGCTCAACCAAAGAGTAGAAAAAGAAAGCAGTTTAAGTATGAAGTATACTGGACTGACGATGCAGAAAGTAAAAACATAGTCACAGATACCTGGAATGACCCTGCTTCACAGGATCTTAACCTGGTGGACAAATTGCAGCAAGTACAGCAGAAGTTGATACAATGGAGTAAGAGCAAATTCGGCCATGCAAAGAAGAGGATCACCTGGCTAAAAGGTGAACTCTAGAACCTGATGAACAGCACACAAATCAATGGAGAATCAGCTCAAGAGAAAGAGATTACTAAAGAAATTGACAAGCTATGGCGACAAGAGGAGATGTATTGGGGTATGTGGTCGAGGATTAGCTGGATAAAGTGGGGTGATAAAAACACTCGATTTTTTCATGCGACGACAATTCAGAGGAGATGTCGAAACCAGATAACAATGCTGAAAAATGAGAGTGGAGTATGGGTTCAAGGGGATAAGCAGCTACAGGGGATGACAGAACCGTTTTACAAAAATCTATACACATCAGTGGGCTTCCGCAACTGGCAACCTATCATACAACTCATTCCTACTTTAGTAGATGACCAGATGAATAATACCTTGATGGCTCCACTTACTGAGGAGGAAATTACCACAACTATGCAGCAGCTGGGAGCTTTTAAGGCACCTGGCCCCGATGGGTTTCATGGCATTTTCTGTAAAGAGCACTGGACAACAATCTCCAAGGATATCTTTCAAGAAATGCAAATCTTTTTCAACTCTGGTCATCTAGATCCTACATTAAACAGAACACTCATCACACTAATTCCCAAAATCCCACAGCCTGAAAAACTGGAGCAGTATCGCCCTATCAGTCTCTGCAATTTCCTATACAAAATAATCTCCAAAGTACTCACAAACAGGCTCAAACCAATTCTACCACACATCATTGTAGAGGAACATAGTGCTTTTGTGGGAGGTAGGCAGATTCAGGATAATATATTGATGGTTCAGGAGGTGTTACATAGACTACGAACCAGCAATAGGAAAAAGAAATTTCAAGCAATTTTAAAACTAGACATGCAAAAGGCGTACGATCGCATCGAGTGGGATTTTCTTAAGGCTTGTCTAACAAAATTAGGTTTCTATGACCTATGGGTACAGTGGATCATGCAATGTATGAGCACAGTATCTTTCAACATAAATTTCAATGGAGAGCCTTTACCTTTCTTCAAATCCAGCCGTGGCTTACGCCAAGGAGACCCTCTCTCACCTTACCTATTTATCATCGTGGCCAATGTGCTATCCATCCTGATGAAGAAAGCTATTCATGAGGGTTCACTTACTGGAATCAAGTTGAACAACCACTGCCCTACTCTGTCCCATCTACTCTTTGCTGATGGTTCCATCTTCTTCTTGCATGGAACAATTGTAGAATGTCAGAACTTGGCTGGTATATTAAATCAATACTGCTTTGCCTTTGGTCAGGCAATCAATCTCAACAAATCGGGCATCTACTTTAGCAAAGGATGTCCTACAGCTCTAAAGAGAAATATGGCATCAACCCTTAGAGTTATAGAAATCACAAAGACAGGCAAGTACTTGGGCATACCTTCAGACTGGGGGCAATCCAAGAAGGACATGTTCGCATGGATCTTAGCTCGGGTCAACTCCAAACTGGACAGCTAGAAGGAAAATTTGTTATCAAAAGCAGGAAAGGAAATACTTCTGAAAGCAGTAATACAAACAATCCCTCAATATGCTATGTCAATATTCAAAATTCCTATATCGATTTGCAAAGCAATTGAGAGAAAGGTTGCATCGTTTTGGTGGAAAAACAATGAGAAAAAGGCTAGCATTCACTGGAAGAAGTGGGATTTGTTAAAAACCAGGAAGAGCGAAGGGGCTTTGGGTTTTAAAGATTTACAGACTTTCAACACAGCAATGCTAGCAAAGCAGATGTGGCGCATAATTAAAAATCCAGACTCTCTGTTAACTAAATTATTGAAAGGGCTGTATTACTCACATGGTGACTTCTAGAATGCTGGCAGAGGTTCACGGCCCTCATGGGGTTGGCAGAGTATCATCAAGGCAAGGGACTTGGTTGCTCCTCAGGTCATGCACAGGATAGGCAATGGAAAGAAAACATCAATTAGAACTGATAAATGGCTAAAAAGTGGCCCCATAGGAGGCCCAGCAACAAACCAAGAACTAGGTAATGTCTCAAATCTCATAAAGCCAGGTACAGGCACATGGAACGAACCTCTCCTACACTCTATGTTTGATGAAAGAAGGGTACAGGAAATTTTAGCCACACCCATTGGCTTACCTGATGAAGAAGATAAACTGGTATGGATGCACACAAAATCAGGAGATTATTCAGTAAAGAGCGGTTATTTTATATTCAGGAATGTCTCTGATATATCACAGAATATACAAGCAACCTCGTCTTACCAAGCCAATCCCAACCTCTGGAAATACATTTGGCAGTCCACATCCCCACCCAGAATTAAAATTTTCCTCTGGAACGCATGCAATAATGCCCTAGCAACAATGGAAAATTTGAACTACCGAAGGATTGTACCTTCTCCTTTATGCCCCCTCTGCAAGCAAGAAGCAGAAACGATTGAGCACACTTTTCTTCTCTGCCCATGGACAGCCAAGGTCTGGAATTCAGCCCCTCTGCATCTACGGATCTCCAGCTTCAGACTTACTCGGTTCGAAGACTGGATTTGCAGCACAAAACAAAATCCAGTTATATCGGGTAATTTTAACCACATAGCTGTGGTATTATGGAGCATCTGGAAGGAAAGAAATCGGTTTATTTTTAGTCATCAAAACCCAAGACCGCAAGCAACAATAGCCAGAGCAGAGGCGTTCGCCGAAAGCTACAGAGTTTTAAATGACAAACCGAACAACAAGAAGAACACAGAATACTTATCTAAATCTTGGCGTCCCCCTCCACCAGGTTCGATTCGAATCAATATCGACGCATCTTTTGCCCCCAATCTGGATAACAACACAGCACCCATCGATGCGAGAGAACCTCCTCGACACAGAGCTGCCATCGCTTGTGTTTGTCGAGATCACCGAGGCTTCCTTGTGGATGGTTTTGCGAACCAGTCGATGCTGCTTCGGCTTCTCAAGCGGAGGCGATTGCAATGGAAGAAACCCTAAATTTTATCGAGAGCCGCAGATTTCTCTCTCCTCAAGTACACTCTGACTGTTTATCTTTAGTGCACGCGTTGAAGACTTCGATTGAACTGAGTTGGGAACTGCAACCGATAGTGAGCCGGGCCTAAGCCAAACTCGGTCATCTCCCGGGCCTCTCACTGGCCCACTGCAACTGAAGCACGAATCGCCCTGCGGAGTGGATAGCAAAGGCATGCCGAAACAACGCCTTAACCCGAACTGGATTTCTAACCCCCCTGCTTTATTTGATCTTTTTTGCACTGATGTTGTAAGTGTTATTTTCCCTCATATGAAATAGTAAATCAAGTGATGATGTTTGCTGATCAAAAAAAAAAAAAAGGTCTTGCCACATCGTTCGAAAGAAGTAGAGACAACTCTACTAAATTGGTATGATTTTTACCTATAATGGCGCTAAAAGAATGTTAAATTACACCAAGGTCCATGGAGCTATAGATGTTTCTAATCACCACTCCAAAAGAATAAGATGAAATAGTACCAGAGTCTCCGGAGAAGAAACTGAAGTAATCAGATTCGTCTCTTTCATATTTGGAACTTTTCTCCTATTGAAAGATGTCTTTTTTTTTTTTCCTTTGGATTGTCCACTTAAGCGAGCCACACCAGGAATTTGTTCGTGCCAACAATACAACTTCTGCACATATGAAAACTTAGAGAACGAAACTGCAAAAACAAGATAAGATCGGGCACTGGCCTAAAGAAATTAGAAGAATGCAGACTTTGTTCAGATCTGGATTCGTATATACCTCCTTGAGCATCCATCACGGCGTGACGCCAAAAGTTTGATGTCCCAAAGGACCAACCTAATTTGATCATCGTTGGCAAACTCTC
Source organism: Eucalyptus dawsonii (assembly GCA_016097615.1). NCBI lineage: Eukaryota > Viridiplantae > Streptophyta > Magnoliopsida > Myrtales > Myrtaceae > Eucalyptus > Eucalyptus dawsonii. Next base: position 43,548,211 of record CM027875.1, read on the forward strand.
ATCGACAGGCCAAAGGTTGCCCCTTCGCTCAAGTCTCCGTTTTCCTCCTCCATGTTCATCTTCATCTCCACTGATCATTTCGTCTCCTCTGCAAATGAAGCCGAAGCTCGGCCAAGTGTGAGGCCGATAGGTTCAGAGAAAAGGATGCTTGTGCTTCTACATAGGGGTGTCAAAAACCGAACCGAAAATTGAGCGAACCGAACCGAAATTTTTTTTTTTTTTTGTTTAGTTCTCATTTGGTTCGGTTCCCATTTAAAACCAATTTTTTTTAACCGGTTCGGTTTTTATCGGTCCAATTAACCGAACCAAACCAATAAAATCTAAAAAAATTCTTTTAAAAAGAAATCATTTTTTCAATTTTTTTCTTTTCTTTTTCTTTCCTTTTCTTCTTCTTCTTCAACGGCCGATCCCGGCCACGATAGCAGTTGGCGACCAACCAAAGGCGAGCTTGAGCCCTCGCCTAATCTAGTGGGCTCGAGCTCATTGGCATCGGGCGAGCTCGGCCTCACTTGGGTCGAGTGAGGTGGAGCCTCGCCATAGGCCGGTGAGGCTCAACCTCACCAAAATTTGGTGAGCTCGAGCCTCGCTGGCCTACGGCAAGGCTCGAGCTCACCTCACCTTCTGGCGCCGCGAGTCAATGACTAGCCAATTTAGAAGAATAAGAAAAAGAAAGAAAAAGAAAAATAATGAAAAATAATTTAAAAAATCGATTTTTTTAAAAGAATATTGAAAGGGTGAATGTAGGAAAACAAAAACAAAAAAAAAGTAAAAACTTAAAAACCGAACCGAATCAAACCAAAAAGAACCGGAATTTCAATTCAGTTCAATTTCGGTTCAAATCATATTTTGGCTCGCTTCATTAAATTTCCTTATTGGTTTGATTCGGTTCGGTTTTCTAAAAAAATTGAACTGAACCGAACTGAACCATTTACACCTCTACTTTTATGATCCAAAGAGACGGTTCATGATGGCCAAAAATGATTGCAATCGTACCAATGCCACGAAACTGATGAAACTTTGCCATTACTTGCGACAAAAGATCCTCCGCGCCGCTTCGAGAAATTTTCAGAGATCAGCCAACATCGAAGATTCCCATTTCCTAGCTTTGTGCAACTTGGCCTTGATTGCCACCTTCTCCAAAGCACGGGAATTACGAAGAAGAAATTTAACTAAAGAAAGACATTGTCTTAGCTTCAAACACGTAGAGCACTGAAACCAACAATCCCGACACTCTCAAGATGCTTCACGTGATTCTCAGATTCTTTGTTTGGTGACACAATACGATTCCCCTCTATCATAGTACTGGTCATCCGAATCAAGCTCAAGCTGCACATCCGGCAGTACTAAGACTGAGTAAATTAAAAGTTAGATGGGCATCATAACTTCTCGATATTGATCACGGTGTTTGACCAAAAAAAAAAAAAAAGAATTGATCATGGTGATGAAGAATCTCTAGAATATGTCCTTTACCAAAAAAGAAAAAATCTCTAAGATATGTCAATTTAGTAATCTTTTTGCCCCAATTAAATTGATATGATTGCTTTTTCAATCGAATTTTCTTTTTAGGCATAATCAGATTGAATAAGACATCGATGTCTGTTGTGCTGCAACGCAATTTTAAATCTTGGTGGTCAATTTTTTTTTTCTTTTTCCACTAATTCTTAGATGATCAGAACGAGAGATGACCAACCTCAATTTCTCTAAGTGTGAATTGTTTGTCTTCCTGTTATAATTTTATAGGGAAGGTAACCTGATGATGACTAACCGACCAAAAAAAAGAAAACCTGATGATGACTAGGTACGTGTGTGAGTGTCATGTATATGCATAAAACATTTTTTAGTTTTCGTGTGGGTCCTTTTCTTTTTTTTTTTCCGAGTGTATACTTATTTTACATATGTATTGTGATGTAATTACTAATCTTATTTAGATTTATTGAGAATTTATTTCTTTAATTTTGTTCCACGTGTTAGGGCTTCGTGACTAGTAATGTAGAAAGCAACAACATCTTAAGGGCGGTAATTAGAAGAGAAAGAGGAATAAACGTATGCCTCGTTCCAAAAATGGGAGTGGCGGCTATCCATGTCATCAAGGACCATGCATTTCATTAAAGCGGCGGGCAAGAATGGGGGAACTAATGCAGGATTAAAAAAGCACGATAATTTAAGAAAGTTACAAATATTAGAATCTATCGCTACAAAATTGGCATATACGTATTTATAAGGATTTCAGGCACAAAGGTTATTATAAACAAAAGTCTGGAAAAATTGATTAAAAAGTCCCTACTATACGTCGGTCAATTCAATAATAAACATTTCAATTTTGCCACTTTAATCCTAAATCTTTTTACGATTTGCTAATATAATCTTTCTAGTCAATTTTGATTGAAAATCGTTGACATAATACAGCTAATGTTGACGTGGATAGCAATTTTTAAATTTTCTTTTCTTTTCTGAAAATAAAAGAAAGAAAAAGGAAAAATAAGAAAATTATAAAATCGTCCTTGTCAGCACGGGCTGCCAACTATGCCATGTAGGACATCTGACACTAAATAGACTATCATGTCAACAACATCCAATCACAATTAGCTGAAAGGGCTAGAAAAGATTATATTGGCAATTGTAAAAAAATTTAGAACAAAATTGGCAAACGATTAAATGTTTTGATATGGAATTGATAAAATTAAAAAATTTATGACTAAATTAGTCATGGTACAAAAAATTTAGGATTTTTTCAACAATTATCCTACAAAGGTTGTAATGGCACCATTATAACTTGAACTTTCACTAGTTTTCCAATCAAGTATGTGGACTTTTTCTCTATTTCATCAAATACATCAACTTATCAGATGCAGGTGAATGCGAACCTCCATTAAAATCATGGACGGAAATTGCTGGCTTTGAGGTGGAATCAACCGAACTTAGGGGTTAGGGCTCATCTCTCCCTCTCTCCATTTATCCATCCATTTAAAATAGCCATGGAAAAAGGTTACTAGCTTAGTAACAACCCTCGACGTTCCATTGACCGAGATACGTCCTCTGTGTTCCATCCTCAACGACCTCATCCATGAGCTCTCCTTCCTTGAGGACCTTGCCTCGTGACTTGCAAGTTGGGTTGCAACTGTATTCAGGGGCTAGGGTTTCAATTAAAAACCAAATTTAACCCCAATTTATCAATTTAGGGAAATTTGTCCTTAACCAAGCGCATACCTCCTCCAAGTCAAGTTGTTTTAACTTATTCTTAAAACAATGTCACTTTCAATTCTCAAGTGACCTAAATCGTCAATGTCCCTCAAATAACAACTTTGTTGTGCAAAGAGATTAGAGGTATAAAGCCATGTAGAAATCATTGGATTTGCTTTATTGTACAGAAAAACTAGAGACATCATATCAAGATGTAAAATCATGGGCTGGTCCCACTATAGAAAGCGTATAGTTTTTCTCACAAGCAAGGGGATGGGCCCATCCTTGATTCTGTTGTTTCTCTAGATGCGGAAAATTACGATGCAGATTTATTTATTTTTCCCTAGAAATATGAGAATCCCATTGCTTTGTAATAACAAGATGAACATAAGTCAAGCAGGAAATCTATTAACAAATTCAAAGATAAAGGGAATAGAAAAACAGGAACTATATTCCTGGCACTAGCCCCCGAACTTCTTGAACTTGCAATTAAGACCCAAGTAGGGAAAACAAAGTTTATCTATAGAGCTCGGCACCCCTAATTAATAATACTTATTTAAATTTTAAAATTAGCCGGAAGGAATAAATTGACAAATGGTCAAAAAGTTTAGAACTAAATTGAGAAATCGTCAAAAGATTTAGGACTAAGTGAGCAAATTGAAAAGTTTAAGACTAAACTGACAAAGATTTAAGACTCAATTGACACAATTAATGGATTTAAGATTAAATTGACACAAATATAATAGATTTAGGACTTTCGGCTTCTTCATGGGGTTTGATCATTATTGACGGTGGAATCAAATTTCTCCTTCATCAGCTTCTTTGTGGTGGTACTAAGACTGAGTCAATTAAAAGTTTGATGGGCATAATAACGTCATGATGTTGATCATGTTGCTGAGGAATCCCTGGAATTGGTCAATTAAGTAATATCTTCACACTAACTAAATTGATAAGATTGCTCTTTCGATCGAATTTTCCTTTTAGCCATAATTGGATTGAATAGGCAATAGTAGCGACTATTGTGCTGCAATATATTTTATATTGATGGTCAATTATTTTTCTTTTTCCACTAACTGTTAGATGCTTAGAACGAGAGATTTACAACCTCAATCTCTCAAAGTGTCAATTATCTGTCTTCCTATTATAATTTTACATGGAAAGTAACTCAATGACGACTAAGTATATGTGTGAGTGTAATGTACATGCATAAAACATTTATTTGGTTTCCGTGAGTGTTTTTTTTTTTTTTTAGAGCGGCTTATTTTACATCTGTATCGTGATGTGATTACTAATCTTATTTAGACTTATTGAGAATTTCATTCTTTAATTTTATTCTACACGTTGGCGCTTCATTACTAGTAATATAGGAAGCAACAACATCGTAAGTGCAGTAATTAGAAGAGAGAGAGAGGCATACCTCATTCCAAAAATGGGGAGTGGCAAATATTCATATCATCAAGGACCATGCTTTTCATGAAAAAGGCGGGCAAGAATAGGGGAACTAAAGCAGGATTAAAAAACGTACGGTAAAGTAAGAAAATTACTCATAATAGAATCTACAGTTATAAATCGGCATATATGTATATGTAAGGATTTCAGGCATAAAGGTTAATATAAATAAAAGGAGTAATGACACCACAATGATTTGAGCTTTTACTCGTTTTCCAATCAAGTGCGTGGACCATTTTTTTTTTTTTTTTTTGGTAAAATACGTGGACCATTTTTATGTTTCCTCAACATCAACTTTATAAATGCAGGTCAATAAGATTAACTCCATTTAAAGCATGGACGGAAACTTCTTGGCCTTTGATGTGGAATCAACTTAAATAACCATGGAATAAGTTACTAGCTAATTAACAATCCCCAATTGACCGATATGTCTTCCGTGTTCCTTCTTCGACCTTAACTCGTGACTTGCGAGTTGGGTCGCAACTGAATTTAAGGCTCCAGTCTCATTTAGGAACCAATTGAACCCATTCATCAATTTAGGGCAATTTGTAACCGTGACTACACATATTTTAAGCGCACCTGTCTCTGACGAGTCAAGTAGTCTAATTTATTCTTAAAATAATGTCTCCTTGAATTGTCAAGTCACCTAAATCGCCAATGTCCTTAAATGACAACTTTATTGCACAAAGTGATTAGATATATAACGCCACGTGGAAAATAATTGGGTTTGCTTTATTGTACAAAAGACTAGAGATATAATGTCAAGATGTAACTGCATGGGCTAGTACCACACTGTAGAAAGTGTCTAGTGTTTTTATAAGTTGGGCCATGGGCCCATCCTTGACTCTACTGTTCCTCTATATGCGGTAAATTAGGATGCAATTTTTTTTTTTCAAGAAATATGAAAATCCCATTGCTGTGTTAATAACAAGTTATAAATAAGTCAAAATAGGAACTTTACTCGCTAATGCAAAAATTAAATAGAGAAAAGAGAGAGAGAGAGAAATAGGAACTGTATTCCCGACATGGGTAGGGATAAAAAGTTTATGTACAGATCCGTAAACTCTGCCGCCACATATTGATAAATTGATAATATTTCTTCAAATGCCAATGTTTTGGAACTATTAGGAGCTTCTAGTAAAAAAAATTCTTAATCAAGATCTATTTTCCAAAATAACAATTAGGGGTGATCGGTTCCCGGTTTGGTCCGGTTCCACCTTGGAACCAGGAACCGGACCGAGAGCACTAGTTCCCAATTTTGGGAACCATGGACCGGACCATTTGGTCCTAGGACCGGGAACCGAACTGGACCATCGGTTCCAGTCTAGTCCAACAAAATCAGCTCTACGTTTTTGCACTAAAAATTAACCACGTTTTTGCACTAAAAATTAACCGTGCTCCGAATTGGCCCATGTTTCCATAGATTTAGAGCTAGGTCTTCGTTTTCAGGTGCTTGGATTATTGTCCACTCCATCCACAATGTAATCTTCCTTTAAACGCGAAGCATCAAAGCTTGGTGATTTCCCCTAATCTAAATCTATTCACCTTCTACACTTTGGTCCTTCCAAGTATATTGATGCATTGATATTATTGAAGTTGTTCTCCATTTATTTGCCCTGTCTAAACACCTCGGTGATCCCATGTCCCTTGCTTGTTCACCAAAATCTAAAGGTTCTTTCAAGTCTAACAAATTCCACTCAGGATCTTGTTCTCTACATGCGGAATAAGAAAATTCTTCAATAGCAAAAACATCATGGTCTTAACATTATATGCATATAAACTTATAGATGTAGAGGATAATTCGTCCACGTGCACAAACACACAATACATACATACATTTATGTGTGTGTGTGTATTTTCAAAATACATAAGGAGTCTTATTAACATAATTTACCTTGAAAAAATAAGCATTTGACCCCGTATTTAAACGGAAGAATTGGAAGTAAGCAAGAGAAATGATGCGTAAGGGACCTAGGGCCTTACTGAAGGCCATTGGGCCACTGCACACCGTCAAAGGGATATTGTACAGGGCCCTCAGTGGGGGCGTGGGCCTGGCGCTACAAACGCCATGCGCATTTGCTTGTTAGGGGTGCCACCACCTGGAACAAATTTTCCTTTTTTTTGAAAAATCACTTATTTTATTTTTATATTTGTCCGAACTTTGACCCTCATTTCTCTTCCGGCCAATTCACCCGTTATTCATGTTCACGGAAAGCTCATGACCTGAATTTATATCCGATATTTGAAAAAATGTCGGGATTATGAATTTCCACAAGCTTGGTTAAAAGAATGGTCATAGTGAAAAGTCACAACATCTTTCTTGTTAAAATTCTGACCAACCTAATTCTCAAGGCATTAGTTGTGACTAAATATACCTGAATTCATCACTTAATATGGGAAATCACAATTTTCTTGACACCCTCAAGATTGGACAGCTGTGGTTAAATGTCATGATAATTGTGATCCAGCCGTTTGATGTGGGCAAATTGGGCGTCGTTGTTCTTGCAAAGCACAACCCAAATACACCAACTGATCATAATTTCGACGATTTTTTTTTTCAGCACTCAAGGCTTTGATGCATTTGAAACCAAGAAATTTTCTATTGGAGCAAGTGCCATCCGAGAATAGATTGCGTGGTCAAAATTTGGTAAAAAAATGAGGTGCCTTCAACAATAATTGCAGAGAGAGGAGTACTTGTATCCATTGAGAAAAGTTTAACCCTCGTGCAAGGCAAACACTAAAGAATGCAAAAGTAATTGAAGGCCACCATGAGTCCATGACAATGAACTTTTGAGTGTATAACTTTATAGATCTGGCTTGGGGCTAATGCTTTTCCTCACTATTGTTAGCCTAACCTTTTCATCATGACAAAGCTAGAAGTGTTGTCTCCCAGTAGTTTCCTGGTTGTTCACAATCTTCATGACCATCTCAAAGCATCATTCCACTAACTAGTAAAGTTGGCAACTTTTTCCCTCCACTTTGGAAAAATTTTACAAGATTGACTTAAAAGTCGTTACTCTTCTTTCTTTATGGTACTAAGAGAAAAGGAAGATGCCATGTCTCATGGTGGAGGAAGCCGTGTTAAGTGGGCATTAGGACTGATGATATGCTCAAAACATTCGAACTCGACTTGGATTCAACGACAATATACATTTTTAGAATTTTCTTTTGATAATTATAGCATACAACGTCGGCGTCAAAAAAGATTTATACAAGTGGCCTTATAGTTACACCACTAACTTAAGAAAGAGGTATTATAATCCCAACATCAATTCTGGATAGGTGGATTTTGTAAAATATTTTATAAACCCACGGTCTCTTTTTCTTTGTTCTCATTTCTTCGTGATAATTAAGACACAAGATTACTTGATTTATACAATGATTTCCAAATATGGTTTTGGGAGGGGTAGAGACCTTGATTGTAGAGGACTTGTTCTGAGGCTCGCGCACAATTCTTTTGCCACGATTCTCTATAAGATGGCTTCCATATATGGTTTTGGGAGGGAGGAGAGACCGATGATTGTAGAGGAACTTGTCCCAAAGGTCTCACGTGATTCTTTTCGCAATAGAGGATAAGTTTTTCTCACGGTAATATCAATCAATTGGAACCGCTGATTGTAGACAACCTTATCTTGAAATTCGCACATAATTCTTTTAGCTAGAGAGGATAAGTGTTATGCCCAAGTAATACCATTATCCGGATGAATGAAATAGAGAACGTGTGGGAGGAAATTCGAGCAATGTTAAGGGACTTCAATGCAAGGTGAAGGGTGAGAGTTAAATACATCGATATTGGACAGACTAAAGCTATAGTTCTTCCTTTGTGATAGTAACTATCAAATAATTGGTTTAGGGTATTTTATAATGAAGAATGAGAAATTTCATGTTAAACATGATGGTGTATTAAAATTAGTGGATGGTGTATCGCCACGTATAAGGAAGAAACAAGTTAGAAGTAGCCCATGTCATAAGGTGACATCCCGATTGTCTTCTAGGCATTCACATTCGCATTCTTCATGACTATCCCGCAGCGTCGTTGTACCTCTAACTGGTAAAGCCAGTAACTTTTTCTCTCCACTTTGGAAAAATTTTATAGGCTTGACTTAAAAGTCGTCACTCTTGTTTTCTTTTGGTGCTAAGGGAAAAGGAAGATGCCTTGTCTCATGGTCCACTTTGCAAAAATTCCATAGGCTTGACTTAAAAGTCGTTGCTCTTGTTTTCTTTTGGTGCTAAGAGAAAAAAGAAGATGCCTTGTTGCCTTGTCTCATGGTCCACTTCGGAAAAAATTTCATAAACTTGACTTAAAAGTTGTCGCTCTTTTTTTTTTTTTTTTTTTTTTTTTGGTGCTAAGAGAAAAAGAAGATGCCGTCTCATGGTCCACTTTGAAAAAAAAAATCATAGACTTGAGTTAAAAGCCATCACTCTTGTTTTCTTTTGGTGCTAAGAGAAAAAGAAGATGTCTTGTCTCATGGTGAATAAACCTTTGGTTAGTGCACAGCGGGACCGATAATACACTCAAAATGTTTTAACTTGACTTGGATTTGACGACAAGAAATTTGAGGTTGAGAATTTATTCCATGGTTAAGTTTAATTTTTGTGGTGCTCTACTGAGCAAAGTCCTCTTACACCTAAAAATGGATCACAAGAATTAGAACTCATTCTTTGCCCACAAGATCATCTACTGTGATTGAGGGATTAGGAACAAGGCTAAAAATCTTATCCACTTGCAACATTATGATGATCCCACTCATTTCACAAATTCATTTAATGAATTCGGTTTACAAAGGATGATTGGATCGTACACATTAAATAAGGTGGCCTTATGCAATATCCATCTTTTCAACATCGGAGATATAGCATATCAAGATTAGACAAGTGGTATTATTTCCGTCGAATTGTCAAAAGGATAGTTAAGAAGTAGTTGCACGGTTATTTATCTAGAAAAATTATTGAGTGAATTTCGTGTATAAATTAAATTGAATTTGAACCATTAAAAATAGTGGACTTCATAAGAATCTCTTCAACTTTTCGGATTCAGATTTAGTTTACCATATATATGTTTTTCAATTATTAATTTCTTACTTATTAGACGCAAGTAACAGCCTCCAAGATTGGACTTTGGTCATGCAAAGCACCTAGGACTTGGAGCGAAAAGAAGATCGAAGACGGAATAATTGCAGTGGGGAAATGCATGCAAAAACAGGCCGAATAATTGCAGTGGGGAAAGGCATGCGAAAACAGGCCGAATAATTACAGTGGTTGGTGAAATGATGCTTTGAAAGCATCTAGCATTTTCTCACGAAAAAAACAAACGATTGTGGATGAGCCATTGCTGGCTCACTAAGTTCATAAATTGGTTGAAACAACACATCCATTTATAAAATATCAACACGTGTCACCTCATGCAAGTCTGATTTTTCTTCTTGCTCATTACATTTATATGATTGAGAATAGAGAATTTAAATATAAACTGGAGTAAAAACTACAAATTGTCAACAATATTTATCACATATTTCAACATAAGACATTATGTATGCTTAACAATTTAGCTATACCAATTTCTATATCAGTCCACAGTACTTTTATTATTTAAAATTTTAATCTCCAAAAGATTTGAGTTTTGTGATAAAGCAAATATAAACTATTTACACACCACATACAAAGACAACTTTATGAGATTTTGTTAATCAACATAAATTTTTTTATTATATCGTATACTTTTAATATGCCCAAAGCCTAAAATTTTCACAAAGCTTGAACCCCAGCTTACTTGATCACGTGCAATATGGGAATACATACTGCTTCCTTTTTAAAGATTGCAAATCCCTCACAGACACTAAGGCTGCGTTTGTTTTGATTTCTTTTTTCTGTTTCTAAACAATTTTTTTTTGTTTTTTTGTTCCTGGGAACAAAAAAGGAATGAAAACGCGTTTGTTTGCGTTTTAGTTCCAAAATTATTTTTTTGTTCCCAGAAACACATCTGGAACAGAAATAAGAAACAAAAAAAAAAGTTGTTTATTGTTCCTAGAACAAAATTTAGGAACACTTTTCATTTTCTTCTTTTTTTTCTTCTTCTTTTTTCTTTCTTTTTTCTTTGGCCGGTCGGCGGCCTCGACCATGGCCGGCGACCGGCCGTCGAGGGCTAGCGACCTCGCTGGAGCGTCGCCGGCCCCTCGCGAAGCTTGGCCTTTGCTTGGCTAGGCGAGCTCGAGTCGGGCCACCGGCCGCTGGGCGAGCTCAGCCTCGCCGGATCTAGGCGAGCTCGAGCTTGCCCAACCAAGGCGAGGCCGACCTCACGCCAGGTTGGGCGAGCTCGATCTCGCCTAGATCCGGCGAGACCGAGCTCACCCAACGGCCGGCGAGGCTCGGCCTGGCCGGGCCACCACCAAGTCGGCGATGCCGAGCCTCTCCGACAGCTGGGTGAGCTCGGCCTCGCTGGATCTGGGCGAGCTCGAGCTCGCCCAACCAAGGGGAGGCCAAGCCTCGTCGGGGGTCGGCGAGCCTTGCCGTGGCTGGGCGAGGCCACCGTCTCTTGTCGGCCGGTCGCCGGCCATGGCCGAGGCCGCGACCGGCCAAAAGAAGAAAAAAAAAAAGAAAGAAAAATAATAAGAAAAATAAGAAAGAAAATAGAAAAAGTAAAATAAAAATATTAAAAATTTAAAAGAAATAAAAAAATTATGCAAATTTACCAAACGTGTTTCTTTTCATTTTTTATTCTCGGAACAAGTTTACCAAACGCGTTTTTTTGTTCAAAAATTGTTTCCTGGAACAGAAACACTTTTTTCTATTTCTGTTTCCTAGAACAATTTTTAAACATAAATATTACCAAATGCGCCTAATATATCAAAGAAAAATTCTACAACAAACAGTACGAATACTATAATACATAAGGAGGATGTTGAAATGATTTTTGAGAAATTCGACATGATGGTAAATTCTCTGTACCATAATAAGAACTTGGTGTGATTTTAAGTTTTGATATGTAATTTCTATATTTTGATTTTTTGGTATATATCTAGCTATTTGTGAATGATGCAACGAAATGTTTGTCATTACAAGGTTTAACACATACCGAATTTCAGCTCAAGACAAAGTGAGGAACAAATCATGGAATTTAGAAATAGGCATGGAAATTCCAAACTTGTGCTATTTTACACGAACACCTTAGTATTCACACATGGATGGCTTTGGGACTCTGCAAATAAATCACCAGAGTAGGAAACATGGAATTTGGGTCTGATCAAATGAAAAACGAACAGAAAAGGGAAGAAATCAGCAGGCTTTACCATGATGAGGAGATGGCTAAGGGCGCGTTTGTCCTAGGAACAATTTCTGATAAGAAATTATTCTTTTTATTATGTTCTCGAAAAACAATTTTTAAGAATTTTAAGTCGTTTGGTAATTGTCCAAAATTTTATTCCCGGAATAGAATTGCATTTGATACCGTTCTAAAAATTCTTATCCAAATCATTTTTTATAATTTTTAAATAATTTTGTTACTTTTTTTCTTTTCTTTTCTTCTTCTTCTTCAAGGTTTGCCGGTCACCAACTTTGGGATGACTGACAACCGGTCAAACGAGGGCCAACGATCTTGCCAAAGCATCACGACGACTTGGCAAGGCCGAGCTCGCCCAGTCGTCAACGGGGCTCTCCCTCACTCGCTCGGCCAGGTGAGGCTCACCGGTGGCTGGGAGAGGCTTGAGCAAGGCCCGTCTAGCCACCAGCGAGCTTGCTGAACCTCACCCAACCGGTCATCGGTGATCGACGACAGCGGCAGTGGATGGCATTGATGGCGGTGGCATTAGTTTAAGAAGAATAGAGAGGGAAGAAGAACAAGAAAAAAGAAGAAAAAGAGAAAAAAATAAGTTGGTTTGATTCTAGAATTATTCCCAAGAATAAAGAATCAGTTTTTTTTTAATTCTCGATTTTATTTCAAATCTACTTCCAGAAATAAAAAAAATAGAAATTTATTCTCGAAAACAAAAATTTTACCAAATGAATTTTCGTTTTAAATTTACTCCCAAAAACAAAAGAATAAAAATTTTTACCATTTGATCGATTGCCAAACACGTCTTTTTAAGTGTGTGAATTGTGGTCCCCTTGTGTGCGTCGCCAGCTTCCTGTTCCTCCTCAAGATCACTGAATCCTACACCGTTTTGACTCTCCAGCTTTTTCTTCCACTCCCCGCTTTCGAATCTTGTCCAATTCTGATTTTCCATTACTTTCCAACTCATACTCTCTTTTTGGGAATCCCTAGCCGCCGAAAGCCATCCCGCGTTTGAAGCTCACGTTCAATTTTACTTTTTCAAAGGGTCCCCATCTCAAGTATATCTCTATTTTCTAAAAAGAATCACCGAATCCTTTTCTTGTTCTGTTTCCGCAGCTCACAGATAGATCTGCCTTAATCCATCATCACCAAATGAGTCGCTTTCTGCTTTTCCCCGGCCAGCTCACTTAACCGAATCAATCTTTTAATACTCCAGATCGTCTGGTTTGCTCTGTCTTTTGGCCATAAACCGAGGGTCCTCTATGAGTGTTTGACCATGTTGGATATTGTGTAATCCAACTCTCTTGACCGTATTTTGCTCCTTCAAAAATCCTCCTCAAAAACCGGTTGTTTTTTCGTGACAGTCCTATCTCTTGGCGAGCCTCGATTCATCTAATCCTCATCTTGAAGGTCTTTGATCCAAACTTCCATAATTCTTGGAGTCGGGATCCAACTTGTCTGAATCATATCTAACTCCACATCGAGAAGTTAGGACCAATTTCCTTATCTCAGAGTTGTGTCCAATCACACTATCATGAAACTGAAGCTAACTTCCACGATTTTGGAGTTTTGAATTCTAGTTAATCTCGAATGTTGAGCCATCCATCTGGCCAATTAAAATGAAGATGTTCATAGTCAAGTCCCTGTTTTATTCTATGCAAACAAGCTTTGTTTAATTTGAATGCATTGTGCTAAACAGAAATGTATGCATTGTCTAAATGCAGAGAAATGTGACAAAAGACGCAAGTGTAGGACTAAGCTAACTAAATGTTTTTGTTTAAGGATCCAATAGCACCGCTATTAACGAACTCAACTTTTAGTTTTCTCATGAAATGAATGAAAAGTCTTCAAACAAAAATTTATGTGTCAATACAAGATTAGAGGTACAAACTTTGACAAACCAATCTTTTGACATTTGGTGATGAATATTTTGATTATCTGGCTATTAGAAAGTATTGTTGTTATTATATGTCGTTTAAGTAGTCGTGTTATATTATTACTTAGTAAAGAAGAAATCATTCAGAGTTGGGGATGCCATTTTCAGGAAGCAAGCAATATTTTGCTGATTAGTGAGCCCATGACCAGGTGACAAGAATCGCCACCCCAAATTTGTTTCTCCACTAATTTTGTCAGCCACGAAGAAGCTTGTCTCAATAGGATGGGAATAACACGGTGGTAAAAATTAAGTCCATGTGTTCATACCTATTGCATATATTTTTCCATACTTTAGCACCATGTTTTCGAAAATTCTACTATTATTAATAGATCCATAATATTTTTTTCTAGGATACTTGATTGTGCTTGTAATTATATTTGCATGTGGTAAGTTATTATATAGCAAAACAACTTCTTAGAGTTTAGGGGATGAAATTTCGAGGAAGGCCAGCAAAGTTGCATTTATGAGTGAGCCTAGGACCTATAGATCACGGGAATCCACCAGCCTAAAGTTGTTTGTCGGTTTGTGCTCTATTATTAATCCCTACTTTTGTCGGCCACAAAGAAGCTTGTGTCACATGGTCGTAAGTGGTCTTCATTTTCTGAAGTTCTAATATATTTTTTATTTTCCTTACCCCAAAGAGAAGGAATGCATCTTGGTCCTGCACTATAAAATAAGATCAACAAGAAGATCAAGCGGCGAATGACCTGCTTGAAAACACAGTTTAAATTTTTAGCTAATAATCATTGCCGATTGTTAAACTCCCACGTCCAATGGCCTCTTCATCAAAATCCAAAAAAGTTTACGACGTCTTCTTGAGTTTTAGAGGCGCAGAATTGTGTAACAATTTCATCAGCCATCTCTACCAAGCTTTACACCAGATTGGAATATACACTTTCCTAGATAGCAAGGAATTGAAAAAGGGAGACAAAATATTAATGCTTATGAAAGCAATTGAAGAATCCCGCATTGCAATCATCATTTTCTCTAAGAATTACGCTTCCTCAAAGTGGTGCTTAAAAGAGGTGGCCAAGATTATGGAGTGCAAGGAGCAAAACAACCTCACCGTCCTACCAGTGTTTTACAAAGTGGAGCCAAGAGAAGTGAGAGGTGGGAAAGAGAGTTATGAGAGAGCTCTGACCGAGCAAGAGTCCAAGTTCGGGAAGGATTCGGAGGAAGTGAAGATATTAAAGAAAGTTTTTTCTGAAGCTGGGAGCTTGTCCGGGTGGCATCTGAATGATGAGTAAGTTGACTAGAGTTCATATTTTATATAAGAAATTAAGCTTTACAAGTAAGTATAAAGACTGTTTGTCAAAAAACAATAAAAATAAATACTGAATCGACATGCACCTAATGTAAGTTTAAAATGTTAAAACTTGGTCGACCATGGACAAAATGTTAAGTGGTGTTATTGTGCTTACGCCGTTACTTTGGAAGGAATAAGAAAGTTTGTGATGCTTGACTCACGACGATTAGTTTGCATAGGCCAAATAAGGCAATGACATTGTGCTTCGGCGTATTTAATAGTTTTGAAATTTTGACCATCATTCAAAGTCATAAAAAGCTTGATTAGGCATTTAAATAAATCACACATAACAATCGAAAAAAATAAGTAAATCGTTGTGCATAAATTATAATAACATGACCCACTTGGATGACTAAAAATTGAACCTTGAACTTGTTTTGATTCGTGTGGAGCTCCGAATTCTAATTCGATTGAGTGTGAATACATTTTTTTTATGTGATTATGTGAAAATTTGACGCATTTCTTTATCATTTGGCTGGTGATTGCTTATTCAAAAATAATGCTACAACTTCTTTTCATTTTTTTCAGAAATGAATCAGAGCTTATACAAAGAATTGTGAAGGAAATCTCTGCTCGCCTAAACCGAACACCTTTGCATGTTGCTAAGCATCCAACTGGGATAGATTCCCGAGTGGTTAAGCTGAAATCGATGTTACATCTTGAATCTAATGATGATGTTGTCATGGTGGGATTATGGGGACAAGGAGGCATAGGGAAATCAACTTTAGCAAGAGCTCTTTACAATGCTATTTTTAGACAATTTGAGGGTTCATGTCTCCTAGCAAATGTTCGAGAAGCACAAAATTCCAAGGATTTAATTTCGTTGCAAGAAAATATACTCTCACAGATTTTATCACTGCAACAAAAATTAGAAGTGTCTAGTGTTGAGAGAGGTATCAATCTAATACAGCACAGACTTTGTCACAAAAAAGTTCTCCTCATCCTTGATGATGTGGATGACTTGTGCCAACTAAATGCTTTGGCAGGAAAAGACAAGTGGTTTGGTAATGGGAGTAGGATCATCATTACCACAAGAAATATCCATTTGCTAACTTATCTTGGCATAGCTCCAGGCCAAGTGTATAATGTTAGAGAACTTAATACCAGGGAAGCTCATCAATTGCTTTGTAAGCATGCATTTCCGACACATCAAAAATTAGAAATCTGGAAAGATCTAGTGGACAGTGTTCTAAATTATGCTAAAGGCCTTCCTTTAGCACTTGAGGTGCTAGGTTCCTTCTTATATAATAGAAAAGAAGATGAATGGAAAAGTACACTAAAGAAACTCTCTAGAGTTCCTGATAAAAAAAATTTTGGTGTGCTCAAAATAAGTTATGATGGACTTGAGAAAGATCAACAAGAAATTTTTCTCCATATTGGTAGCTTCTTTAAGGGGTGGGATAATGAGTACATAAAGAAAATTCTTGAGAGTTGCGATTTTGAGGCAACAATAGAATTAAAAGTTCTCTTCGA
Organism: Eucalyptus dawsonii; assembly: GCA_016097615.1. Lineage (NCBI taxonomy): Eukaryota > Viridiplantae > Streptophyta > Magnoliopsida > Myrtales > Myrtaceae > Eucalyptus > Eucalyptus dawsonii. The sequence continues at coordinate 43,564,822 of CM027875.1, forward strand.
GAGGTCACTGATAAGCATTGATGGGGTAAAACTACAAATGCATGACTTGATTCAATCGATGGCTATGGATATTGTGAGACAAGAATGTGACGATTATCCTGGAAGACGTAGCAGACTATGGTTGTATGAAGATGTTGTTGACATTCTATCAAGTGATATGGTAAGACTTGCGAATATGATCAAAATTCCATTTCTTATCTTTTACTCTAATTATTGAAAATGCATAATCTGAAGTAGTCTTATATATACAGGGAGATTGTGCTGTAAAGGCTATAGTGTTGGAGTTGCCTAAGCCAACAGAGATGTGTATTAGTCCTTATGCTTTTACAAAAATGAGAAGGCTGAGATTGCTCATCTTGCGCAACGTGCATAATTCTTCCCAAGGTCCTATATTTCTTCCTAATGAGCTTAGATGGTTTGAATGGCATGGATGTGCTGACCAGATTCTAGAATTTTCCTTTGGACCAAAAAAATTAGTGGGACTTAATATGAGCAAAAGCAATATCACCGTAGAGCCAAAACAATTTAAGGTGAGCAACCTACATAGACCTTTTTATTATCTACTCCATTTGCATATGTTTGTGTATTATAATTTATATGTACACAAAAGGAAGCGGTGTTACTATTTTTCAGAAACCACTTCTCCATTTTCTTTCAAAATGACCTACTTGCATTAGAAATATTTTTATGTGCAGCAAAATTGTTATTTACAAAATTAGGCGAACAACTTTATTAGAAATACTCAATGGATCCGTTTTGTTAATAAAATACACAAATACAAAGAAGTTTTCTTACGTATATGTGGAAAGGGAAAGATATTTGAAGATTTAAATTTTTTTATGAAGGTCATCACGCCATTAGAAAATCCCAATTTTAATATCAAAATATGTGACAGATAAACAATTAAATAATCAATTTCACGTATTTGTCCATGTTATAATAGCGGTAGAATAAGCACTTGAGGATAATTGATGGAAGAAATATATATAAAAAAAAAAGATTGAAATTTTTTAAAGTAGGAGATCATCTTTACTTATATAATAGTACAGATAAAGTTTACATACTTTCAAAATCTAATATCTTTAACTATCGACATAGATATATTTCAAGGCAGATCAAGTCTACCTAGTGAAGAAATTCAACATGCAATTTGTTGTCGGTTGTTTACTTATGAACTTTTTATTTTACAAAAAAATTGTTTAGTGATTGAAGAAAAGAGAAATAAAAATATGACGAATCTACCCATTGACATGTATTTAGAATTAAAAACACCCAAGTAGTTGGTTTATTGGTAGGACCCATACCAAATACACATTCTTAAACGGCGAGGATTTGTCCAGCATCAAAAAAATTAGCTGAGTCGAAGGTTTGAATGTAAGGCATTGTTAGTTGCTTAAATCATTTTTTAAGGAGTAGCACTTCTTAGTGGACATAATAGAGTATTTATAGGGAACTTTGCCAGTAATGTGTGCACAACTAAATCGATGTAAGTTATCTAGTAGGGGCATTCCACTAGTTTCTTGATAGAAAGTCAGAACCAGATTTTGAATTGTGTATATGAAGAGTTTATTTTCTTTTGAATGTTTTTCAAAGTTGGCTTCATTGTCCTTGCATGACTTCAAAAAAAAAATATTAAAATTGTCACGCCCCGACTCTCCGTCACGTGACCATCCTTCGAGTTTGGTCGATTTTATTATGCGATATCCCCAGGACTACATATCGCCGACCCTGTCCTTTCTAATAGCACATGCGGAAGCAGTTATAAAAATCCCCAGACAATAAAGCAATGGGATATACAAGTAGGACTAGAAACCTCAACCTGAAAACCACATCCTTATGAACATATACAAGCCATACTAAAACGATTGGTTTCTACTCAAATTGATTCTATAGCAAACGTCATCAGGATCCTACTCTGGATCATTCTCGGGGTTCTCCTTCTGATACTTCTCTTCGGGTTCCTCATCAAGTTCCTCCTTAAGCTCCTCATCCGGGTCCTGAAATGGTTATTCAATAACCACTGAGACAACGTCTCAGCAAGTTCTAACCCCTAAGACCCGATTAGTAAACTAATACACCTTAGGGCTGCCTATGCACAACATGAGTCAGAGGACTTACCTTGGCCTCAGATTTCACCTGCATATTAGCACAAATCAAACAGGCACCCAATCAATAACATCACAGATCGAAGCATCGATCTAATCGACTTAATCGATTACACGCCAGCAAGACCACTCACGGTCATTTCCATTTAATAAATCAATTCGCAACATCAAATCAAGGCAGTGATCAATCACATTGAATCACACTCAGATCGAATCATCGATCAATCGACCTAGTCGATTACAAGTCAGTCGAATCAATTCTAGGTCATTCACTCCATCCCACATAACCTTCAATAGTACACTTAGTCACAGAGCTCCATCAATGCTCTCGGGCGTCGTTTTCGCCAAGGTGACATAAGTATCAGACGGTCTACGTGCGTTCTTTAAGGCGCCGTTTTCAAGACAGTGATATTCCTCATCACCGAACCACGCCCGTCATAGGTCACAAATCACGACAGTCTACGTGCGTTCTTTAAGGCGCGCCGTTTGCGCACATGATGATGTCTTTCATCACCGAACCACGCCTGTCATGATTCATAGGTAGTCTACGTGCGTTCTTTAAGGCGCCGTTTTCGCACAGTGATATCCTTAATCACCGAACCACGCCTACCATAAGTCATAGACAGTTTACGTGCGTTCTTTAAGGCGCCATTTTCGCACAGTGATGTACTTTATCACCGAACCACGCATGTCTATACTTCGCACTTGATCGGTCTCAGTCAATAGAATTCTCAGTTAGCTCTCATTACTCTTTCCACTTACAGCTCAACAAGGCATTACAATAGCTAACTAGCCATACTCGGCCATCTACCAATCAATAATTCAATTTCACTCAATTTCAATCAATTTAGGGTAAATCCCTAAAATATCACAATTTATTCAATTTCATACAACGTAGAGCTCAAATAAATAAACGGACTGCGCACGACAATCAGCACGAGATTTCGGTTGTCGGCCATCAAAATCTTAATTTCGAAAATAATTAATTAATTAATTAATTTTGAAAATTAATTAATAAATATTAACAATTCAATTTAACTCAAATTAAAGCCTGATTAAATAAACAGACTTCACCACGGTCGTCAACATAATATTCTGATCATTGGCCATCCAAGTTGAATTTTCGGAAAATAAATAAATAATTAATTTAATTCCGAAAAATAAATAAATAAATAAACACAACAGTTCCAATTTAGCACCATATGAAGCTCAATTAAATAAACGGTCTGCGCCACCATCATCAGCATAAAATCCCGGTCACTAGCAATCCCAGTTGAATTTCCGGGAAATAAATAATTAAATAATTAATTTCCAAAATTAATATTTAATTCCTAAAAATACCACTTAGGCCCGAATCGCTTAATTAACACCCGATAAGGGATGGAAAAAATCCCAAGAAGCATCCAATAAATACTACAGGCAATTCTCTGTCTAATTACACTAACCACACAACTAATATGCAAAGAAATTAACTAATAATTGCTAATCAATTCTAATCTAACAACCTAATTACATTTAATTAAAACTAATCAACCTTTAAGTGTAATTAGCACACTAAGGAGGCATTAGTGAGTAAAACTCACTCAAAACGACGGGCTCGACGCGAGGATCAACTTTCCCCAAAGCGGGCCGAGCATCCGAGCTCGGGAAAACGGCCAAAACGGGCCAAAACCCTCTGCGATACCCATTTTCTGGCTTCTCTGAGCGCTGCTGGTTGGGGCCGTTCCGGGGCCGATTGAGGCGGCCAAGGGTGGCTGAGGGCGAGGCGGAGCTCCGGCGGGGTCGACGGTGGCCGGAGGTGGCCGAACGGGGCCGAGCAGAGGCAAAACAGGGGCTGAACAGAGGCGGAACAGGGGTTGGACAGCAGCTCTGGAACAGCGAGCTGGGCGAGAGGGAGACCGAGCTGAGCGAAGCAACGGCGGAGAACACGGCGTCGCGCGGGCGGCGATGCGACAGCTCTGGTCCAGCAACGCCAGCTGCTGCCCCAACTCCGATGTCCTCCCAGATCTGGAACCCTGAGCAGCGAATGGAGAGGAAGACAGAGGGTGGACGGCGTTCAAGCGGGCGGGCAGGAGACAGACGGCAGCAGCGTTCCGGCACGACGGCGAAGACAGCTCCGGCGTGACGGTGATGGTGGCTCCTGCTTCGAACAACATGGCTACTGTCCCTGCTTCTGCTTCGTTCGAACCAGAGGAGGGAGAGAGAGACGGAAGAGAGGGCGTGCGGTGAGGTGCGGCCAACCGTGGAGCAACGGTGGCGGCTCCAGCTTCGGTGGGCGACGGCGGCGGCGATGGCAGCTCGATCTCCGCTGGTCTTCGACTCCCATGGAGGTTTGAAGAAAAGAAGAAGAAGATGGGGGATATCGTCGACGGAGGAGAGAGGAAAGGAAGAGAAAATCAATTTCTCCTTTCCCTCTCACACTCTCTCTTTCTTATGTCATCCGCAGGTGGCCCACCATGAGCTGCCCTCCACTCACAACTCCAAGACAAATTTGCCCCTTCTAGAAGCATTTAGGTAGGCCAAAGTTTGGGGTAGAGGTGGCATACGAATTTTGCCAAGTTCTCTTCCCAATTGGACCTTAATCCCTCTTGATTCAATTTAGATTGACTCCCATAATTTCATTTAACACCTCGTCATTCCAATTGGTATTTTTCCTTACCAATATAGCCCACTTGCATCCCAATTCCACAATCCTTAGCTTCAACTGAACCAAACCGGCCCTATTTATCCAGTCGAAATTAGGACCCTAAAATCTGGATGTCACAAAAATTTTTAAAAAATTTTACGCAAGCTCATTGTGAAAGTAGTTAAATCCCCCGTTCATCTACGATGAATAGTTAAAGCCAAATCTAACAAAGTCTTCATTTCTATGATCTACACATGGTACTTCACTTTATTTTTGTGATTACCATATGACATCACACGTGGAATAGTTTTGTCACTTGGCCCACATTCACGTCTGCACTCACCATGTGGCACTTTACTATGCTTCTATGGTTGTCACGTGGCATGACATGTGGCATAGTTTTGTCATGTGGCCTACATTTGCATGCTCGCAGGACACCTCACTTATATTTTGTGATTGTCACATGCGTGACACGCGACATAATTTTATCCCAAACTAATTTTCGCCTGTTAATGGAGGCTAGATTTGGGTGAGGAGTACAAATTTGGGATTTTTTGTTAGAAAAACTTAGTTTGGGATAAATGTTTCATTATCATACAAATTTTGGAATCTTTTAAAGAAGGAGATCATATTTACATTATATAATAGTAAAGATAAAATTTATGTACTTTCTAAACCTAAATAGAGATAGGTATATTTCAAAATCAAATCAAAACTACCTAGTGAAGATATTCAATATACATTTTCATGTTGTTTGTTTACATATAAACCTTTTATTTTATAGAAAGTTTTTATAGTGGTCGAACAAAAGGGAAACAAAAATATGGCAGAACCTTTCTGTTGACATGTATATAAAAGTGAAAACACCCAAGGAGTAGTTGGTTGAGCGACTGGCCACTTAGTCACCAAGTGATAGAGCCTTACCCAATACACGTACCTGAACGACAGTGATTTGTCCAGCATCAATAAAATTAGCTCAGTCGAAGGATTGGATGCACCGTTATGTAAAACAAGGCATTGTTGATTGCTTAAATCATTACTCAAGGAGCAGTGCTTCTACGGGGACATAATAGAGTACTTATTTGGAACTTTGCCAATAACGTGTGTAATGTTGGCACAACTAAATCAATGTAAGTGGTCCAATATGGCTGCACGAATTGTTTCTTAAAAGAGAGTTAGAGTCAGATTTTGAATTGAATATATGAAATTTTAGTTCTTCGGAATGTTTTTCAAAGTTGTCTTTGCATGACTTCAATAAAATTTTCAAGTGTATTAATTGTTACACGATTACATTTTTTTTTTGGTCAGTCCTACTCTATTCCTACTCTACACTCACGCGCAGACTTGTGCCCTGCCTCTTGCAGGGCGTGGGAGTCGCAACCCACTCTCGAAACTTACGCGTCCCCATCCCATCCCCCCTGAGGAGGTGGGGATTTGAACCCCTCACCTCCCCCTTCCATGTTGGAAGGATGGCCACTGGGGCGAACCCCCAGTGGTTCACGATTACATTATGATAGTATTTATATCCCCCGTTCATTTATGATATATAATTAACGCCGGAACTAGCAAAGTCTCCATTCCGACACTTGCCATGTGGTACTTCACTTTGCTATTATCATTGCAACAAGACATGACACATGAAATAGTTTTGTCACGTGGCCCCCCCGCATTCCTACTTGCCATGTGGCACTTCACTATACTTTTTGTGACTGTCATGTGGCATGACACGTGGCATGATTTTGTCATGTGGGCTTGTCATGTGACACTTGAATTTTGGGATTGCCACAAGTGAGATCTACGGCACAATTTTCCCCCAAACTAAGTTTGAGATTTTTTGGTAGATGAAAATTAGTGTACTAATTTAAGATTTTTGTGTGATGAAAAGTAATTTGAGGTAAATTGACATACTGTTTTGAGTTTTTTAGTAATATTAATCTTAATTTTTTTTTTTTACATATATGTATAATTACCAGTAAAGTCTATAAATGTTTAGTAATTTTTCAATACAATATTAAATTCTTACAAAATCAGTTTATAGCAGCTTTGGATGAAAAGTTAATTAATAGATTAAGAAAGTTCTCGATACATATACACCCGGTCAATATAGATTATATAAGAGGGAAGGACATGTAATTGTGACATACTCGTTTATGCAGTTCTGTTCCTTCCCTAAGAAACCCAATCCCCTATGTGTTCTGTAGCCAATTTCATAACCCTCGATTAAGCTGAGCCCCAACAAATAAATTATGAAATTATTAATGATCAATATTATAAAACCAAGGACAAAATATGAATGACATCCGATAATTAAATTACCCTCATTTCACGAGTTTGACTCCACCATCAATGTACAACAGCTTAAATAGGCCTATTTGTGGACTCCGTAGCAGATCATGTAAATTACCATCATTTCACGAGGTTGACTCCCCTGTTGATGTGCAACAGCTTAAACAAGCCTATTCATGGGGTCCGCAGCAGATCACGTCTATATTTAAAAAAAGAATTGCTCAATACTTACTATTGATGACCTAAAATATAATAATCTCTTGAAAGATCAATATCGGATATGTTCAGTAGCCACCTATTCTAAAACAGGAATTTTACGTCTTAAATGTAAGGAAGCAACGTTATCCTACAAATCCCTTTCTTTTTTCTTTTCAGAATGTTTATCAAAGTTGGTTTCGTTGTTTTTGCAGGGCTTCCAAAATTTGAAGTACATCAATTTTAGTGACTGCAAGTCGCTGGTTCTTATGCCTGGCCTCTTTTGTACTCCAAAGCTCGAGGAATTGTATCTTCGTAATTGCGAAAACATGGTAGAAGCCCACGAGTCACTTGCATATCATGACAAGTTACGGGTGTTGGATTTCAGGGGGCATTCTGAACTTAGTGTTTTTCCAAATGAGCTCAAGTCAAAAAAACCTTCAAATTCTCACTCTTGACAATTGCACAAAATTTGAAAAGTTCCCTGATATTCCACATGAACTCAAAGCCCTAGAATGTATTAGTTTAGACAACAACCCCATAAAAAGACTTCCTACATCAATCGAAAATCTTGTCTCTTTGGAGGAATTGTATATACATAATTGCAAGAACTTGGAACATCTTCCATCTAGCATTCATAAGTTACAAAACCTTGCAATTTTAGAATTTCGATCTTGCCCAAATTTAATCAGGTTTCCAAAGTATGAGGAATTAGCTGATTCGTATATGAAGACTGGACTTTCAAATTTATTGAGTTTATATCTTAGTGAATGTAATCTGTCCGAAGTAGAGTTTCTTGAGAATCTTTCATGTTGTCCCCGCTTGGGAGAAGTAATTCTAGACGGTAACAACATTACTACCATTCCTACATCCATTAACAAGCGCAATTGTCTGGGAGAATTGTGTGTTAGGGACTGCCATCAATTACAAGAGATTCCCGAGCTTTCCCCTTCTTTGACTCATCTTCGGGCACATAATTGCGAATCTCTACGAAAAGATGAAGATTTAACCTCTCCTCATCGTTTTTTTCGTGGAAATTGGGCTGATATGGTTTACTTCCTTCGTGAGGTTAGGCTCTCTCTCTCTCTCCTTCTCACGCATGCACCCATATATTGCAATAGCAGAAAATGCAAAATTGAAGGCTTAAGAAAAAGCAAACAAATATGAAGTGGTTCTGCACGTATATGCATGTTACATAGGTGGCTCCTGTACTTTTATGGGAATGATCTCTATTACATGAGACATGTATATTAGTGCAAGCAAGGATTAGTAGATTTACTCATTTAGGTACTAATACTAACTTGGGTACTTTCTACTGGTCCATTTTTGTGACAGCAGCGGTCTATTTTCACTATATTTTTCCCTGGAAGAGAGATGCCACAGTGGGTGGTTCCTATTAAAGAGAATTTCGTACGTTTCAGGATTTCAAAGGACTTGTATGACAAGATTCTTACCTTTGCATTTTGTTTCGTTCTCGATAATGTTGAACAGGGTAACACGCCCTCATTTAGTATCACACAATATGTTAATGGAGAAAGGCTGAAGGCCGATGGATTTAGTTTCTCACCTTTCTACTCGGAACATATCTACGTCGACTATTTATCACCATATTTTATGTGGGAAGGTGTCGGTTTTGCTCAAACGGATAGCCCTCTTGTACTATTTGGTGTTGAAGTAAAGGGTAGAATCGTGAAAAAGTGGGGATTACGAATAATATGCGAGCAACTAAGGGACGATTTAAAGGCTGAGCTTCAAGATAATCAGCTGATAGATCCAGCTTTACTCGACGAGGTTGATAATGGATCAATAGATTCAGAAGCTAAGAGTTCACATGTACACGAAGATAATTTGAGCGAAGCAAATCTACAAGAGGACTCGCAAGATTGTCAAACGAGTGCGGAGGAACATAGTCAAATAGGATTGAAGAGAAAACGTGAGTTTATTCTCCCCCAAGGCAAGCGAATGAAGATGATGCCGACTTCCAATTTGACCGATGGAGATGAGAATGAGATGGATATGATGATACATTTACTAAAAAGCTTGCATTTGTAGTTGGAATGATCGGGAGACATGCTAAGGAAGCAATTCGTAGGTGAGTGAATTTAGCCGATCTTGATTACCATACCTTCTTTCTTCTCGTTCTCTCTTCTCAGAAAAACTCGTAACTAGTTCTTGCTTTCACCCGTATATTGACACTGAGGTACTTTTTACGTGTCCACTTCATCTAGCGTTGATTTTGCCAGCTCCAACGAGGGAAATGATCAGCCCTGGGCGAGGGCTCAACAAATAGAGAGAAGCTTGACCTCCTTCTCGAACTTAATATCGAGAGTTTGAGTTCGACCGAGAAAAGCATGCAGAGGTCGTGGCTGGCGAGTCACGTGATGAGGCTTTGGGCAAACAGGAAGAAGAAGAAGAAGAAGAAGAAGATCGCAGCGTATTCTTTTACATGTGGCAAAGCATGCAAACATGGAAAGTGGTCCTGACGATGGATGAATATTTGGACAGAACATGGAAAAGAAGTGCGAAGTTACCGTGAGGTTTATCAACGCGGGATGAGGATTCGATGCTGGTGGAGGTTAAAAAAAAAAAACGGGAAGACAAAGGCACAAACAAACTTCCATGGAGTAAGAAGGACCAAGGCATCAGAGATGGAGAGAGACAAGCGCACGCGAGAATACTCTTTCCGTTAGTTTCATCTTTCTGTTTGTCGCGACCTGCCCTCGAGGGGAGGGAACAGGTTTAAGGGTATTGCCTAAAAGACGGGCCTAAGGCCCATGATCAGGCGCGAGCTCTCCCAAGCCCATACCCCGCGTGACGTTGGGATATTCTTAAGAAATTTTGCATAAAAGGAGTCGCCACTAGCCTATTGGGGTCGGCTAGAAACCAAGTGAGGCATGGGAGCGTGCCTCACTTCCTACGCAACCAGAGAATTTAGGTTCGGGGACTTGATTACACTAATTAACCAATTAGTGCCCTTTCGGTACCTAATCTTGTTCATTTTAACAAAATGATTTTTTGCAGGCAATTTGGATTGATTTCATATTTATCTACTAACATATGAGGTGATCATGCGGATGCGCAATCATTAAAGTAATAATCATAACTACCAAGATCCTAATTGCCATAAAATTAAACACATGCAATCAAACATAATTAGATATGCAAATTAAACATGCAACATAATTAATATACGAGCACATAAATGTCTAATTACCCTAAAATGGCAATACATGGCAAGTCCTAATCAAACCCCATCATTTTTGGATTTTTGAAATTTTAAATTTTTTTAAAGAAAAATAATTATTTTTTAATTTTTTAAATTTTAATATTTTTTGGATTTTCGAAATTGTTTTTTTTTAAATATTAAAATATATATATTTTTTGAACCGGCCCGGACCGAGTCGGGTCCGGTCGGAGACCGGACCCGGGTTCGGTTTAGCGAGCCCACAAGCCGAAGCTTGGGCCGGCCCAAGAAGTCTCCCTCCTCTTTTTTTTTTTTAAAAAAAAAAAGGCCAGGCCCACAAGCCCACATTACACCAGCCCCAAGTCCAAAAACCCATAAGCCCAAATTCGCCCAAAACCCTACCCGATTGGAGGCTCCGGTCCGACCCGGCGCGACCCGGTTCGTGGCTGAAACCCTAGGGTTTCTTCGCACGTCGGTGTCTCGGCGGCGGAGACGCGGTGGGCGGCGGACCGCGGCAGCAGCAGCAGGAAGGCGGCGGTTCGGCGACGGTCAGCATTGGTCGAACGGCAACGGCGGCGGCTTGGCTCGAACGGCGTCAGGTTGAAGCGGCGAGGAGGGCGAGCAGCGGCGTCGGGTCGCTGGTCCGAACGGCACGGGCGGAGCAGCAGGCAGGGAGGCGGTGGTTCGGCGAGGGGCGGTGACAACGTCGGGGTCGGCGAACAAGAGCTCGGCTGCTGCAGGGCGGTCGCGGCGTCGCAACCGGATAAGATCTGCTGGCGTCGGAGCGCTCGAGTGGGAAGCTTGGGCAGGAGGACGGCGGCTTGGCGCAGTGGGTCGCTCGGATTGCAGCAGTGACGACACGCAGATGCGTGGTGCCACGGGGTCGCGCTTCGGCACGGTAGATCTGGGCAGAGGCGTGGCCGGCAGATCTGGGCAGAGGCGGAGGCACGGCGTAGTGGTGGCCGGCAGAGGCAAGCTGTTGGGATGGCGTGCGGAGGGCAGCGGCTCGGACGGCGTCGGGTAGCGCCGTCGCTGCCCTCTTCCCTCAAATCTGGTTTGTTCGAGCAACAACGGCGCCGGCTTCGTGGGTTGCTGGCGTTGCGAAGGGCCGAGCAGCGGCGGCAGTGTCGCCGCTGGATAGATTTGCAAGTAGCTTTGGCGGCGAGTTGCTCGGTTTCTCCAGTGGTCGCTGCGGCGTCAGCGACGAAGCTGGTTGCAGGAGCGGTGGCGGCACGGCAAGAGGACTAGGAGCGGTGGCTCGGAAGAGCTCGGGTTGAGGTGACGAAGCCTCCCTTCTCCGATTCTTCCCCGACCTGATTTCTCTCTCGCCTTTCTCCCTCCGGTTCCTCTCGTTGTTTTCTCTCCTTTTTTGCTTTTCCTTCGTCTCTCTCCAGCTCCTGTTGAGCTCCATTCCTGTGCTTCCTTTCTCCTTTTTGCTATTGCTAGGGTTTCATGCGAAAGTGGAGGAAGGAGAAAGCGGAATGGGCCGGGCCAAGCGAAATCCGGCCCGGCCCCTTCCATGTCTTCTTTTTTCTATTTTTTGTTGTTTTTTTTCTTTTCCTTTTGTTTTCTTTTTTTTTGTTTGCTTTTTTTTTTTAGTGGCTAATTCCTAATTCTGTAGACAATTAAATCCTAATGGGAAAATTTAGGTGTCAACAGCTGCCCCTCTTTGAATGGGAGCTCGAAGAGGTTCATTTTAAAGACAAAAGACACCTAAATTATTTTGACGATAGACCCAGGTGCATAGGCACGTATTAGGTTGATGGAAAGAACTCATAACTATGAAAGAGCATATTGTCAATAAGAGGAAGAAAGACTCGGGCTACAAAGCTCTCCTGGCTACAAAAGCTCACCGGGCTATAAAGCACACCGTGTCATAAGAAGAAGGACTCCGGGCTACAAAAGCTCTCCGGGCTACAAAGCTCACCGTGTCATAGGAAGAAGGACTCCGGGCTACAAAGCTCTCCGGGCTACAAAGCTCACCGTGTCGTAAGAAGAAGGACTCCGGGCTACAAAGCTCTCCGGGCTACAAAAGCTCTCCAGGCTACAAAGCTCGCCGTGTCATAGGAAGAAGGACTCCGGGCTACGGAAAGCCCACCGGGTCATAAGAAGGGGGTTGAAGGACTCCGGGCTACGGAAAGCCCACCGGGTCATAAGAAGGGGTTGAAGGACTCCGGGCTACGGAAAGCCCACCGGGTCATAAGAAGGGGATTGAAGGACTCCGGGCTACGGAAAGCCCACCGGGTCATAAGAATGGGGATTGAAGGACTCCGGGCTACGGAAAGCCCACCGGGTCATAAGAGGGGATTGAAGGACTCCGGGCTACGGAAAGCCCACCGGGTCATAAGAAGGGGATTGAAGGACTCCGGGCTACGGAAAGCCCACCGGGTCATAAGAATGGGGTTGAAGGACTCCGGGCTACGGAAAGCCCACCGGGTCATAAGAAGGGGATTGAAGGACTCCACGAACCGTGTGGTTTAGGAAAAGCCACCAACCCCGTGGTTTAAGGATTAACCTACGAACCATGTGGTTTAAGGATAGACCCACAAACGGAAAGCCCACCGGGTCATAAGAAGATGACATGGTTTAAGGTTGACCATGAACCTTGTGGTTTAAGGATAGTCCCACGAACCGTGTGGTTTAAGGATAGACCCACGAACCGAGTGGTTTAGGAAAGCCACCAACCCCGTGGTTCAAGGATAAACCCACGAACCATGTGGTTTAAGGATAGACCCACGAACCGTGTGGTTTAAGGATAGACCCACCAACCGTGTGGTTTAAGGATAGACCCACCAACCATGTAAATGACATGGTTTAAGGCTAACCATGAACCTTGTGAAATGGCATGGTTTAAGGCTAACCATAAACCTTTGGAGATGGCATGGTTTAAGGTCGACCATGAACCTTTGATTTTTAGGGAAGCACCTGCTAATCCCTTGAAAACTGCATGGCTTCACTAAGGAATCCTGTGAAACTCAACTTGGGCAAATGTCATTAGGGACATCGTATTAGAAATATTGCAGCATTAATTGAACAAGCTAATCAAGCTAAGTCTGATTGCTTTGGAAAAACATTTTATTTCAATCAGCATCATGTGGTGCAAAATTGTCATCTTGTTCGAGAATGCATCGTTAATCATCAAATTCTCTATGAGTCAAGTTCTTACCAGAATGATTTCTATTCATGAAAAAGACTCATTAAGCATGCCAAATTGGAGCTTTTTAGTCATAAAGGGCTTCTCACATACTCTCAATAAAAATGGCTACTTGATCCCATCCATTCACGTGAGAAGTAATTGATTGCTGAAAGTATCTCACATAGCCTATGTCGAAGGCTTTCGGAAACATTCACAATGAGCACAATCTGATTGATCAAAAAGGTCTTTTGAAAGGACCGCAATATAGGCTTGGTTAGGGCTTACACGAAGGAATGATTGCTTTGATGCCAATAAAGGAACATTTGTCGCTATCTTCATTGGGTTTACGAGTTGAGGACTTGGAAGATAAGATAAGATAGAATTATTTCCACTCCTTCAAGCAGTAGCTTCTTTGTGGTATTCTCATTTTCACTCAAATCATCCCAATCAGAAGAGGCTTCGGAAAAGGGTTATAATGTTGGTTCGGGAAAGGCTCGAAAGGCTTAAAATTTTCAAGTGGGTCTTTAAGAGTCAGTAATCATCATGGCATCGTGATTGGGTCACTTGACATTTCGAAAGCATTTGGCTTTTGAAACACAGTGCATCTCGAGAATTCATTCACTAATCATTTCTGCATGGGAGCTTTGCTCCTTTTTCTAATTTTCTCTGCACTTGCAATGATTTTTTTTTTTGTAGGCACTTGGATTGTAATCATTTTTTTTTCACATAAAATGCAGCCTTTTGGCTCTTTTTCTTGGCGGGCATTGGCCTTGCTTTTACCAGGCACATTACTTTTTCATGCCCCCTAGTTTGTCGAACTTTTTACTCTTTGAACTGTTGGAGCTCTTATGACTTTCGAGATACTTCACATTTTCTTATGATTGTCAATTGTATTTGGTCAATTCTTATGCTTTACCCTAGTGAAGGAAGATGATCACCACTCGGGGTTCATAAATGAATAATCAGGCCCAAATTGGTTAAAGCAATGGATATTGATGTTTGGGTAGAGAAGGAAATGCTCTTCTTCACATTGGGATGAGTCAAGATCTAATGAGAATTCCTTTGAAGCTACCACAAGAAGATTGATGTAAGTGAAAGTAATAGAATCTTTCTCAATCTTTCGTTTTACAACACGACCATAACCTCCTATGTTGCCCCAATGTAGGGTCGTTCTCGATAGGGGTACTTTGAAGGATCATCTCTTCTTTTTTTCAGCCCAAAGGGGTAACAAGAGATCAGTGCAATGCTTGGGATTGATGAAGGAAACGCCTTTATCATTTCGATCTTTGTGCTCAATGCGAATGAATCATTCGTCCTAAGAGAAGGTCTCTTTTCACTCAACTCTCAAAAGTGTTTGAATAATGCTCAACTCTCAAAAGTGTTTAAAGGACGTGTTTGGAAATGAGCTTGCCTTTCTTCATCCTAAGCACTTCTTGTTTGGCATGGTTAACATTTCCATTTCACTTGCCAAGATCATTCGAGTATATCAATCTCCATAGGGAATTTTGATTCAAAATGAATAATCCATAAGACAAGAAAACAATTTTGAGATAGAAAGGATGCTCAAAAGGTTTGTAATTTTTTTCTCAATTATTATTCATTTTCTTTTGTCTCTAGGAAAGCCCAAAAGTTCTCTTTTGTAATGGAAATTCTCTTCTTCTTCTTTTTTCCCTTTTTTTTTTTTAAAAAAAAAACTGAGAAGAAGGGTGCTTACCTGCACCATGGCGACCCAATGATCCTGTAAAGAATGTAAAAGAATATGTTAGTGCAAAGCTCCTTAGGGATTGAAATGTTGGAAACGATACATTATTACCCTTCACTCGCTTTCATCCTTTTGGCGCTAACATCTCTTGGATTCACCTTCATGGATATTTGGTAACTCAACAATACCCTTCCCTTGCATTTGCCTTTAAGTGTTTGATGTTTTCCTGATTCCTTGGTAGAAGGCGCCAGTTCTACGGTTAGGTGCAACCCCTTTTTTTATATTTATCACCCTGTAAGAAAGGGAGATGAAATGAGTTATCTCTATTCTTAGTTAGGTTCAACTAAGGAACGATACATCCTTCTTGATGAATTTGACAATGTTGTTCCGGCACACTTTGTTTGTGGGGAGATGAGAGATTTTTTTTAAAATCAAATATTGCTCTGCCCCTCTTCATTTGACAATCCTTTGTTATGTTCGAACCCATCTTGTATCAAAGAAAAGGACATGTCATTTTTTATGCTGAAGAGAATCAAGTTTAGGAACGAGATACATCCTTTGCAAAGTCGGGCGATCAACATCCCAAGGTATCTCTTATGGAGGAATGGATAATATTGCCCCTCTGTTTCATCTGAATCTTTATTTGTTTAAAACGTTCCATTGTGTTTGTTAAGAACGTTACAAAACTTGACACTCGTAATGTTTCCTTGATAATGGAAAAGAAAACCATGTCAGAAACGGTATCAGAAATTGATGATTGAAATCGATACAGTTTACTCTTCCTTCGATTTCACCCTTTTGGATGCTTGGCAACTTCCTTCATTTGTCTCCTCATGCAGAGTGAACGAAATTGATGGGCTATTTTGGCACCTAAGGCATTTGTGAATAACAAAACTTCCTAGAATGAAATTCAACTTCGTTTTGCCTCTATGCAAAATTGGCACCGAGGATGCCTCGATGCATGCTTACTCCTCAAGTTCCATGAGCCTACACTTTTATCTTTTAGAACGAGCAAATGTCAATCTCAAATAGACTCATCGTCCTACCAGAGAAAGCAATTTCGTGATGAGAGGGCCTTAAGCAGAGTTTTCTTGAAATTCATTTTGGAAGGTAGACGTAACGATTCACTTGAAACACTTCTGAATTCGTTTATATATATATAAGATGATTTTCGAATTCCATCATTAAAAATGTGAGTCGCATGATTTACAAGAGCATCAATTGGATTTGTAATCAAAACCCAAAATGGAAAACATGTTTCTTAACAAGAATAAAGAAAATGATAAAATACAAGAAACTCTTGCATGGATGGAAGTAAAAATCAACTCTTGTCAAGGAGCATCATGCATAACCTGCAAAAAGACGACAATGTCAATACGTGATCAATGAGGTCGCTTCTCACAACAAAATCGAGGCGATGATACATGCCCCATAATCCTTATTACGGGATCTTTGTATTTCACTAAGATTTTATCATAAAAGAAGACATCATTTAACTAATCAATCCACAACTATCAATCAATTGTGCACTTTTATTCCAAAAGTTTCGTAATGCAAAAGTGTCTTTGATTTTTGAAAGATTGATTTGTGATTTTACTCATAGAAAAATGAAGTGATTTCTATTTTGAGGAATTTATACGCAAAATGATTTGCATTATAGTCCCAAAACACGAGAATGAGAAAATTTGATTAAAAAAAAAAAAAAGCAATTTCAATTTTTTTTTTCCCAATATAAAATCATGACTTGAATTTTTTTTTCTTTCCTTTTTTTTCAAAATGATTTTAACCTGTAACTAGAAATTTAAACAAAATGATGTGTTCAACGGGGCCAAATCAAAATATTTAAAACTTACATTCAAATGCTCACTTGTCAAAAGTGATTGTCAATTTTTCAATCATAAGATTGCATTACCGAGGGCATTCGATTGATTTCCACAAATTTCAAGATGAAAATGCAATACAAAATGAGCAAATAAAAAGGGAAATGATACTTACAATGAGTGCCGACTTTTGTCTCATGTTTTTTTTTTTTTCAATCACATAGACATGCACATGGAATGTGGTTCGATTTCTACTCTATATGGCTCAAAATAGAGCCATGGGATCACAGGACTGAACCAACAAGCTCGTGGCTAGGTCGTGTTACCCATGACTCCGGCTTCGTCAAAGAACCGACCCATGTCGCATGCTCGCAGACCGAGGTGGGTACCTTTGACGTGAAGAAAGAAATTTCGGGGTAGAGATGGGCGACTCGTACTACGCGATTGCAGTCGGAGTGGTATCCACCTCAACACCATCCTAAGTAATCCTATGCGGCCCGGGTCCGGCGGCAGGTTGTGTGTGTTAAAGTGTAGTGCAATGTAGGGGATGCAGGCATGACAATTTATAAGCAATCAACACTTCATATATCAAAATAAACCATACAATCCTACATCTCCCTGCAAGACAAAGGTGAGCAAACACTTCCCCTTATACCTCCCACTCTGCAAAAACATTTAACATCTACAATGTTAGGGGCGTACCTGGAATCCTCGCTGCCAAACAAAAATACTTTTGAACAAGATTAATTTTGGCTTAAGTCCTCTAAGGTTTAAAACCAAGTCCCCAGTGGAGTCGCCAAGCTGTCGCGACCTACCCTCGGGGGGAGGGAATAGGTTTAGGGGTATTGCCTAAGGACGGACCTAAAGCCCATGATTAGGTGCGAGCTCTCCCAAGCCCATACCCCGCGTGACATTGTGATATATTTTAGGAATTTTGCATAAAGGGAGTCGCCACTAGCCTATTGGGGTCGGCTAGAAACCAAGTGAGGCATGGGAGCGTGCCTCACTTCCTACGCAACCAGAGAGTCTAGGATCGGGGACTTGATTACACTAATTAACTAATTAGTGCCCTTTCGGTACCTAATCTTGTTCATTTTAAAAGAAATGATTTTTGTCAAACAGTTTGGATTGATTTTATACATATCCACTAACATGTGAGGTGATCATACGGGTGCGCCATCATTAAAGTAACAATCATAGCTACCAAGATTATAATTGCAGTAAAATTAAACACATGTAACTAAACAAGTGCAAATATGGTTAACATGTAAATTAAAAATGCAATATAATCAATATGTGGGCAAATAAAGGCCTAATTACACTATAAAGGCAATATATGGCCGTTCCTAATCAAAACCTACATTTTTTGGATTTTCGAAATTTTTTAATTTTTTTAATTTTTTTAATTTTTTTTTAAATGAAATTTTATTTTTTAAACAATTTCGAAAATCCAAAAAAATATTAAAAATTTTATTTTTTAAACAATTTCGAAAATCCAAAAAATTTTAAAAAATTAAAAAAATAATAAAAAATTAATTATTTTTCTTAATTAAAAAATTTTAAAAAAATTTCATTTAAAAAAAATTAAAAAAATTAAAAAATTAAAAAATTTCGAAAATCCAAAAAATGTAGGTTTTGATTAGGAACGGCCATATATTGCCTTTATAGTGTAATTAGGCCTTTATTTGCCCACATATTGATTATATTGCATTTTTAATTTACATGTTAACCATATTTGCACTTGTTTAGTTACATGTGTTTAATTTTACTGCAATTATAATCTTGGTAGCTATGATTGTTACTTTAATGATGGCGCACCCGTATGATCACCTCACATGTTAGTGGATATGTATAAAATCAATCCAAACTGTTTGACAAAAATCATTTCTTTTAAAATGAACAAGATTAGGTATTTCGAAAGGGCACTAATTAGTTAATTAGTGTAATCAAGTCCCGATCCTAGACTCTGGTTGCGTAGGAAGGGCACGCTCCCATGCCTCACTTGGTTTCTAGCCGACCCCAATAGGCTAGTGGCGACTCCCTTTATGCAAAATTCCTAAAATATATCACAATGTCACGCGGGGTATGGGCTTGGGAGAGCTCGCACCTAATCATGGGCTTTAGGTCCGTCCTTAGGCAATACCCCTAAACCTGTTCCCTCCCCCCGAGGGTAGGTCGCGACATAAACCAAAAGTCAGATCATTCACTTGTGATCTTTGCATTTTTCAAATGAGGAAATAATGCAGAAAATAAATTTCTATTTTCGCACTAATAGATGAAAACTTGTTGGCAAGTTCGCGGCTTCTCGTATGGTTCTCCAACCATGCCTATTTTGACCACCTATAACCAGTTCCTCCCTTGAGTCTTAATAAAACTTACTCCACCGTATAAAAAGGTACCAACATATACATAAACTCAAAATTACTTTAATATATATATAACTTACATATTACACATGAACATTACTTGTAGATGAAAAGTTACTAGTCACATAAAATTTGCTATTTCTTGTTGGGATATATAATACACGGAAACGACAGAATCTTACAATTTACATCAACACGAAATCACCAAAGAAATAAACGAGAAAAATAAGGACACCGGAAATTTATGTGGTTTGGTCCAAGTATCGGTATCTACGTCCATATGAAGAGCCAGCAGCAATAATCTACTATAATCGAAGAATCAGAATTTACAATTATTCACACGCTCAAGTGTTTCCCACACCTAAATTTAACCACAAACCTAAAGTGTTTATAAATAAACAACTCACTTGAATATAAATTCAAGCCACAAAATTACCGCGCCATTCAAGTTCAAAATGCTCTACGTACGCCTGGTTCGCGTACATACGAAATTGCATATCTCTTCAAAGCTTCTTACAAAGGACTTGCGGCTTCGTTGATGTTCGTTGTGCGTTTTCATAGGGTTTCCTCTTAAACCGCTTCGCTGGGAAGAAAACGTGTGCCCAAAGATCAAAACAATTGACCTGGGCCCACTAGCTCCCTTTTGTTTGGCTCCACGTGCATATCTTCAGCTTCATGCCAAAGGAAAATCCTATTTTATTATAATACGTGTGCCCAAAGTCAACAACTTTGACTCTAAGCCGCCCAAAGTCAACAACTTTGACTCTAAGCCCCACGGCCAGATTTCCTTTTTCAAAGGAATTCGAAACTACAAGGATTCCTTCTCTCTCTACCTTGCTCGATGTTTGAAGCCAAATTATAGTGCTCATAATCTATGCTACTCTCCTAACGCCCCAACAGGCGCTCAAATTATAGTGCTCATCATCCATGCTGCTCTCTCAACGCCCCAATGGATGCTCACTCTCCATAGACGCTAATAGAGCTCAAACAGAGCTTGAGCTTCACCAAAGGAACAGACTTAATTATCATGTCTGCCGGGTTATCTACTGTAGCAATCTTTTTAATAATAACAATACCCTTCATTAAGACATCTCGGATGAAATGGTACATGATGTTGATATGCTTTGTTCGCTCGTGATAAACTGGATTATACGCCAAATATATCGCACCTTGGTTATCACAGTGTATATCCACACTTTTATATTCTAACCTAAAGTCCGAGCAATTTTGTAACCATATCGCCTCATTCGCTACAAAGGTTAGTGCTATGTACTATGTCTCAGTCGAAAACAAGGTAATGTGATCCTGTAAGTACGCTTTCCAACTAACTGCACCACTCGCTAGTGTAAACACGTACCCTGCTAAAGATATGTAATCATCCAAATCACTAGCGTGATCCGAATCCACAAGCTAATGGTCTCACTACCATTGATGTCCCTTCGATATACTATACCCACGTCTGTTGTCCCTTCGAATATCTGAGGATCTACTTTATAGCTTTCCAATGAGCTTTATTAGGACGCTTCATATAGCGACTAATTACGCTCACAGCTTGTGAAATATCAAGCCTAGTGCACACCATAGCATACATAATACTACCCATGGCACTAGAATAAGGAACACGGGACATATGCTCCTCCTTCTCCTTAGTCAGTGGTGATAATATATTTGAAAGTTTAAAGTTCTTTGTTAAAGGTATACTTACAGATTTTACCGACTGCATATTAAAACATGCCACAATCTTCTCAATATATTTCTTTTGAGATTGACATAAAACTCCTGCAGTCCTGTCACGCAAAATCTCCATACCCAAAATTTTCTTTGCAGCATCTAAATCTTTCATCTCAAATTCAACATTTAATTACCTCTTCAGCACATCAATATCAGATATATTCATTAACATATAAAAGTAGATAAATCAAAGAACCATTTTCCAATCTCCTATAGTAAACACAGCTATCCATATGACTTTTTGTGTAGTCTTGACTAGCCATGAAAGTATCAAAACGTTTATACCACTACCTAGGAGGCTGTTTCAGCCTATACAAAGATTTCTTTAATAAGCAAACATGATATTCCTTACCCGGAATAGCAAATCCCTCTGGTTGCCTTATGTAAATTTGCTCCTCCAACACACTGTGAAGAAACGTAGTTTTCACATCCAGTTGTTCTAACTCGAGATCCTGCAAAGCAACTAAGGCATAAAACACGAATAAAAATATGTCTTACCACAGGAGAGAATACATCATTATAGTCAATTCTCTCACGCTATGTATATCCCTTCGCCACAAGTCTTGCCTTATACCTCACTGCCTCGATACTAGAAATGCCCTCTTTCCGTTTGAAGACCCATTTACTTCCAACAATCTTTTAGCTCTTGGACACTTTGACTAGTTCCCATGTCTGATTTCGATGGAGTAATTACATCTCTTCACTCATAGCCCCTAGCCACTGCGACGACTATGAACTAGCCATCTCCTCAGAGTAAAATGAAGGATTATCTATCTCCACCTCATCACCTATAATTAATGCATAATCAATATCTGTATAATCATAACGTACCGGTGATTTAATTTACGTTCTCCGTCTATTTGTGACTATAGTCTGCTGCGGCTTTGCTGGTTGTTCACTATCACTAACTTCAAGAACTGCAGCTTCATTTGCAATCTTAACTTCTATTACCTTCGAGGTCTCCAGAGTCTCTACCTGAAGCTCCACCTCACTAATGACACCATGATCTGTCTTCTCTACTGGTTGTGTCTCAGAACTCCTCTGTTGAAGCATTACAGTCTCGTCGAAGATCACTTCTCCGCTGATTAGAAAACCGGGTGATCTGAGATTAGTGCACCACAGCCGGTAGCCTTTCACCCCAGGTGCATAACCCATAAATATACACTTTTTTGCCATCGGCTCAAGCTTACCATCACTTGCATGAGCATACGTAGGACATCCGAATATACGTAATCCAAAGTAATCAATAGGTTTCCCCGACCATACTTCCTCAGGAGTCTTCCACTCGATAGTAAATGATGGAGATCGATTAACCAGGTAACGTGCCATGTTTACTACTTCGACCCAAATTTCCTTGCCAAGTCTTGCATGTGAAAGCATGCATTGGGCTCGCTCAAGCAAAATTCTGTTCTTCCATTTTGCCACGCCATTCTACTGTGGTGTCCCAAGTACTGTGTGGTGTCTTACAATACCTTCTTTCTCGCAGAACTCAGTAAAATCTTTACCACAAAACTCCATGCCATTATCGGTTCTTAGGCACTTGATTTGTTTATCTGATTGTTTCTCAATCAATGCCTTAAATTTTTTAAACCAATCAAACACATCATATTTGTGCTTTAGAAAGTAAACCCATACCTTCCTCGAATAGTCATAAATAAAAGTCAGCATATATCGGGCACCTCCTTTCGAAGGAACCGAAGACAGACCCCAAACGTCTTAATGAATATATTCAACTAGTCGTTTAGTCGAATGAATAGCTGTAGTAAACTTAACTCAGTGCTGCTTCCCATAGATGCAGTGCTCACATAAGTCCAACTTTCCTGTCTTTTGACCCTTCAACAATCCCTTTTTACTTAGCATCGTCATACCTGCCTCACTCATGTGCCCCAAATGCATATGCCATAATTGAGTCAAGTCAAAATCTAACTCACTTGATGAAACTGCAGCAATTTCAATCACGGTCTCTCCCAGTAGATGATAAAGAGTACTCACTTTCTTTCCTTCAGCGGTGTACCTACACCCAATGTCATTGAGTATCCATAGAGAAATAAGGTTCTTCATGAGCTCTGGTACATGCCTCACATCTGTCAATGTGAGCACCACTCCATCGTGCATTCGGATCCGAATTGTCCATACCCCTATAGCCTTACAGACTGCATTATTTCCCACAAAAACCCTACCACCATCTGTAGTCTGGTAAGTAATAACTAGTTCTTATGAGGCGTCATATGATAAGAACACCCTGAATCTAGCACCCATTCGTCTCTTGACGAAGTAGTAGTCACACATAAAACAGCTTCTGCATCACTAGTGCTCCCCTCAGCAACATTTGCCACACTACTTGTGGTATTCTGCCTATCAGCTTCATTCATCCGCTTTGGACAATCTCTCATAATGTGCCTCTCCTCGTGACACTCAAAGCACTTCACGCCTCCTTTGGACTTTCTATGGCGTGATTTCGATCTGCTTTTACCTCTACTGCCACTAGGCTCTCGATGTTGTTCTTTACCCCTGAATCGTCAATGCTTGCGCTACTCCTTGCGCTTGATCATCATCTCGCAACTTTCTCTGCCATTCCTTAGAAAATAAGACGGACTTTACCTCTTCCGAGATAATAGTAGTACGCTCCTACAATAGTGAATTAGTAAAGTACTCCCATGACTCTGGTAAAGAGGCTAACAACATCATGCCATGTTCTTCATCATCAAGTATCTTACCAACATTCTTCAGATCCAACATGAGTTATTAAATTCATATAGGTGGGTTCTAATAGACGTACCTTCAGTATATCTAAATTGAAACATCTTCTTCAACATATACAGGCGATTGTTCAAACATTTCTTCACCTAGAGTGCTTAAAGTTTTGCCCATAATGCTATGGCATCCTTCTCCTCAGCAACCTCTATTAAGACCTTATCTGTCAAATTTAACAGGATTATGCTCTTTGCTACCCTTTTAGAGGCTTTCATAATAATAAACAACTCATCTTCGCCATCCAATGCCTTAGCCAAACCCTATGTTGTCAATAATGTGCGCATCTTGATACTCCACAACACAAAATTGTTGCTCCCGTTAAACTTCTCAATTTCAGATTTTCTCTCAGACATAATTGCAGTAACGGAATTTCCAGATAATAATCAGACAAGCAAAAGCTCCAAATCACAATCAAGAAATTCAACCTTAAGCTCTTATACCAATTGTTGGGATATAATACGCAGAAACGACATGATCTTACAATTTACGTCAACGCGAAATCACCAAAGAAATAAACGAAAAAAATAAGGACACCAGAAATTTACGTGGTTCAATTTGAGTATCGGTATCTACGTCTACGGGAAGAGCCAGAATAAATAATCCACTATAATCGGAAAATCGAGTTTAGAATCACTCACACGCTCAAGTGTTTCCCACATATAGATTTAACCCCAAACCCAAAATGTTTATAAATAAACAACTCACTTGAATATAAATTTACGCCACAAAATTACCGTGCCTTTCAAGCTCAAAATACAACACTCTATGTATGCTTGGAACTGCATACATACGAAATCGCGTAACTCTTCAAAGCTTCTCACGGAGGACTTGCGGCTTCGTTGATGTTCGTTGTGCGGCTTGGTAGGGTTTCCTCTTAAACCGCTCCGCTGGGAAGAAAACGGGTACCCAAAGGTCAAAACAATTGACCTGGGCCCACCAGCTCCCTTTTGTTTGGCTCCACGTGCAGATCTTCAGCTTCACGCCAAAGGAAAATCCTATTTTATTATAATACGTGTGCCCCGAGTCAACAACTTTGACTCTGGGCCCCACGGCCAGATTTCCTTTTTCAAAGGAATTCGAAACTGGGATTCCTTCTTTCTTTCTTTTTTTTTATTCTTTTGTAAATTCGTCCCACAATAAAATAATAAAAAAATTTATCCAAGCAAATCGCGTTTTGCAAACACTCAAATTCGGCATAATTTGCGTTTCTGAAGCTCGAGAAATCGATATTATGACTATTTTCTTGTCACGTTTGCCCGACGTGCCCATCCATAAACGATTTGGCCAGGTCCTTCGGTCAGGCCGCTTTACGCACAGCATGTGCAGCTCCGCCATTTGAAACTTCCGCATACCAAGTCTCAAAAGCTCTTCATCAATACGCATTCCATTATAGA
This sequence comes from Eucalyptus dawsonii, assembly GCA_016097615.1. Classification (NCBI taxonomy): domain Eukaryota; kingdom Viridiplantae; phylum Streptophyta; class Magnoliopsida; order Myrtales; family Myrtaceae; genus Eucalyptus; species Eucalyptus dawsonii. Next base: position 43,590,121 of record CM027875.1, read on the forward strand.
GAAGACATGCTGGCTCAGTCGCTCTCCTTGACTTCTTCCTCCGGCGACTTGGACGGGGTAGCAGCATGCTTGGCCCCCTTCAGGGACGAGAACACTACCTCACCGCTGCCATCGTTCCTGCCGCGGAAGTCAGGACCTGTGAAAGCTCGAAGACTTTCTGATCGTGGGTGTTCTTCTCCAATCGCCTGCTCATAATCCCTTTCACGAACTTGCGCTTCATCTTCCCAATCTTATTTGGTGGTTGCGACTCGTTGCAGATGAAGTCAACCTTCATGGAATTATGAAATGAGATAATGCGTGCATGTGGATCAAAGGGTCCAGGCTCTTCCCAATGCGGAATTTGAGCAACCTTTCGAGGACCACGATTTCCGCACTATCACTCTAGATGAGCTTAAATTTGACCGGCTCGTCCCATAGGCAGAACCGAAGGCTCGGACCTGTTGCTATCACCGCCGCTCTTCCTCGCCCTCTAAGTGGTTGAGGATTGGCCGACATGGCGACTTGCTGGATAGTGCCCGTCACATCTTTGAGTTGGGATTTGGACTTAGGAGAATATTCCTATTCTTCGCCCTTCCTCGCCCCTTAATTAAACAAATTTCCTGATTATATTAATCGGATATTTTTGCACCTAGGGCATAATTTTCATGTCCAATGTTTCATTGACTTGATTTTTGCCTAGAGAAATACGTGACCCGATTTTTCCAATCCATCAAATTGGCAGAAAATTTTAAAAATTATATACATTTGATTTTTACACAAATTTAGCAAAACCTTTCTAGGGCTAACTTTTCCATCAAACATTCCATTAACTTGATTTTTGCAGCTACCAAAAAAAAAAAAAAAAACCTGAACCGATATTTTCAATTCATGAAATAGGAAAATTTTAAAAAAATTATTTTATGTGATTTTTACACAAATTTAGCCAAACTTTTAGGGGGCATAACTTTTTTGTCAAATGTCCTATTGTGTTAATTTTGACACCTCCAAAAAGCCTGTGAGCTGATGTTTTCAATTCATCAAATTAGGAAAAATTTTGAAAAATTATATTCATGTGATTTTTACTCAATTTTTTCATCTAAGGAAAGCCCAGCTACCCACTCGGAAACACCATGACTACAATAATGAGGGAAAGGACTTGAAATAATTGAAACGCCCAGAATGCTTCAACCAACTATCGTCGCTTGTATTCACATGCATAGAAGTTGAGAGAGCACCTAATGGTAGCACAAGGAAGAAGCAGTTAAACGTGAAATTTCACGACACCTAAAGAGGAAAGAGTGACCAAATCACAAACGTACACAGTGGTGGGGCGAGCGCTAGAGGGAGAGCGCTTTCACTATGTTGAAACTGAATCTTGCCAGTTTGTACACAATCGGTTTCTTCTGTTTTTTTTTTTTTTTTTTTTTTTTTTTATATTCCTTCAATTTTTTTCTTGTTTCCATGGTCTACGTCAAATTGGCGGGGCACGTTCTGTTCATTAGCACTCGTACATATGTGAACGGTCATGAAAATTAACGTCCGCGTTCTTTTGAATGTTGCGTCTCTTACGTTTGTTTCGTTGACTTCGTGTCCGACGAAAATATATGGCACACTTCCAATGGCAGGTGTTTTAGGGTGCGCATGGTAAAATTTCTGAAACAGAAATTGATTTGCCAGAAATCAATTTCTCAATTTTATTCGCGGACGAGTTTCGAAAAAAGAAACCCGTTTGATAACGACTCAAAATTTCTATTTCTGAAATAGAAATCCGTTTGATAACAGAAAAAAATTTCTATTTCTATGAATCATGTTGTCCCCATCCTTTTATCTCACTCTTCTTGTTGCTTGTGATGGTAATTTAATTTGATAAAAGTTGGTAAATCACTTTAATTTATATTGGTAATTCGATAGAGTAGTTAAGAACTTCAAAACATTAGCAACTTATGTAAATAAAATCTAGTAATTAGTATAAAAAATGCTAATATGCAAACTATAAAAGATTTGGTAGTTTCAAATGCTAATATGCAAATAGTTAATGTATTTATTCTCCTCATTCAAGATTCGGGTTTAAGTCACTACATTTTTTTGCATTCTTTTGAGACCACGAAGTGATTTTATGGTACGTACTAGTTGACATGGAGGTAGGCCCAATTTGCGAGAGATTCGAAATTGTGCTAGAAATAGAAATTGATTAGATAACAACATAGAAAATCCTCAAATACAAAATAATAGTCGAAATAACACTAACGCATTACAAAAGTTGAAAATACAATTTCATGGAATTTCTGGAATATTATTATCCCTTGCCATTTTATTGGCAATGGTTTTCCTAAGCGTATTTATTTGGTTTCCCTCCTCGATCAACTGAATGTTTGCAAGGTCATCTTGCGTAGGTTCAGCCAAGTACATCGGATCTCCATATAGGGAAAAGTTCCTATCCATCTTGTCTTGATCACGGATGTAATTATGGATGGCACAACATGCAATTATGATATGTGCTTGCTTTCGAAGTGCAAATGAGGGCATGTGCCTCAAAATGAAAAAGCGATTCTTCAATGCCCCAAATGATCTTTCAATGACATTCCTTAAAGAAGAATGCCTATAGTTGAACAATTCTCTTGCAGTTGTTGGTTGTCTCGCTCTACCCCTATACTCATTTAAATGATACCGGTCACCTCTAAAAGGAGTTAAAAATCCCGGAGTAGCTGCATAACCAGAATCCATGACATAGTATTTGCCTACAATAATGTATTTATACATTGGTCATAATTTGTAACTATAAATATGATCATAAAGAAAATTACTCCTTAAAGGACAAACAAATACCTGGTGGCGGCCGAGGAAATTCCAAGTGAGGAGTCTCAGTCTTTGCTGCAAGCACTCGACAATCGTTGGCGAGCCTTCCCAACCAGCATATACAAAAGTAAATTTCATATCAAACGAACAAACGCATAGCACATTCTGAGTGGTGGTGCTTTTCCTACCTCTAAATGGGATTTGCTTCGACACATGTACAGAAGCATGAATGTGGGTGCCATCAATAGCGCCTATACAACCCTATCATTTTATCAAAGACTAGTGTTATACAAAATTATCAACTAAATAAAATTAATGGTGTAAAGGAATATATGAGAATTCTACCTTGAAGTAACGTTTATGCTTAGGATCCATAAGAATCTCTTGTGGAACAACATCAAAGGAAGGTGGTATGTTAATCTCTTTTGCCAATTTGAGAACTGCTTGCAATACTTTAGTGAAGTATTTGCTTATAGTTTGTCCCGAATGCTGGAATCTCTCACATAAATCTCTATTTGAGTTCTTGTGACAAATCATAGATAAGAAAATCCCGATTTGTTCATCTACCCCAATATATCGAGTATCTTCCAACCAACCTTTTTCCTTCATTAGACCACAAAGGTTGAGAAAGACATGTCTCTCCATTCTAAAAGCTTCATATACTCTATCGGAATGCCTATGAAGAACCTCCCTTATCCATTGCGCTCCTGATAATGAGCTATCCCTAATAGGTTCTTTTGTGTGCATAGACATATCCACTGCAACAGTGGCCAACCATGCTATCAGTATATCAAGATCAAAATCATCAAAATCCTGTCCAATTGATTCAACTGATGCTACTTGACCATTAGACATGCTACTTTCACCATCATCCATATTACCTATATCATCACACAAAATTAGAATATAAATCCATTAGATAAGGATTCCAATATTAATCAATAATAGCAATAATGTGATCATAAGTGCAACATAAAAACATAAACAAACAAAATCTCAAATACATAAGTCATGGAATGAAATTAAACAAAATAGAACACGTTTCTTAACAACTACTCAAGAGATTCAATAAGTCCACGCCTCCTTTCAGGTAGAGCAACCATGAAAGCCTCTCTCCAAGTGGCATTAAGGCATGCCTGATTCACAGCCTTATTGTTAAGATTCTGCTCCAAATCAGACATGCCATTTAGAACGGCGACCACAACTGCTATGGAGTAGGGGTCTACAGGAGGTGGGGCTACAGGAGGTGGGGCCTCTGAGGTTATGGAGTCACTTGTTGATTTGGCAGTCCTTAATTTGATCATTTCTTGAATGGCTTTCATGGTGACACCGAGTTCATGGTTGTTACTCTTTCTTCTCCTCTTGGAATTTGGGGTCCTATTCAACTTGTGACGAACTGAGGTGGGAGTCGCGTCAGATGCAAGGACTCCCGTATCAACATCGTTTTCATTAGATTCCTCCGCATCACCTATGGTAGCACCACCACCATTGTCGCCAGTAACACCATTGTCTTCTTCATCCGACACCACATACTCTTGTGCATTTTCTTCTGCATTTCCTGCTGTATACGCCCTAGTAGCGTATGTATCACCAAACACAATACAAAGGTCTGGATACTGAGGAAACCCCTCATTCTTGAATTTAGCCCATTCACTATTATCCTGCAAATTTCATTGAAATGACATACATGAACAATATAATTGAAGCCTCAATAAGAAAAAATGGACCCAAGTAAAGTGATACCTTGATGTGAGAATCCCATACACTTGAATCCTCCACGGTAACTGTTTTGTTGACATTATCCCATCCAAATCTAGTTTGTGAAAGAAGCTTCTTAAAACTACTATATTGCTTCTTTAGTTTGTTTACCTTATTTTTCAATTGAATTACATTATAGTGGAGTTTCGTTTGTTTATTGAACTCGGCATGTATGTTATTCCACCCTACTTTGTTGTAGGTGTAGGTGGGGCGATTTCCCTTTTTCACCTCTTCCACCAACAAACTTATAAGCACATTGGTCAAAGACTCAGTCCACTTTGCTATAAATGCTTCTTTGTGGGGTGCCATTTAACCTTAACTGAATCAGTATTCAATGAAAGCGATCATATGATGCACCAATTCAAGAACAAAAGCTTGTGATTAACAAGCACATCATGTAGGATAAGCTGAAATTAGAAGTTAAAGAATAACAAATAACAAGAAAAACAGTTACATAAGATTAATAGAAGCTAAATGGTGAAATTTATGATACAACAGTGAATGCTTGATTGCACAAAATGCATGGAATCCAAAAGCAAGTCACTTCCGGCTTTAAAGTTTGCACAAAATGCATGGAATCGGTTGGCTGCGCTGCACATATATGTTAAAGAGAAGTAAAACTTGAGATCCAGAGAGTAACATTAACACCCGAGAGAAAATGGAATTAGAAAGGAAGATGTTCTGCAGACCCACTTTAGGGTGGGAACAAAAATTCTTCCTTCTCTTCTCAGAGGATGGTCTAGAGATTTTCATACACAAAACAGGGCAGTTCTTACTAATTACACATTTCTACTTGATTTAATCCTGCTTTGGGTCCCTAAATCAGAGTGCTTCTGTACTTGACGGGAGAGTTCTTGTAAGAGTATGAATTCAACTAAGTAGATGTCAAAAGGAAAGAAATATGCTCATCTGCAAAGGAGAGAGATCTGATTGTGGGTGGATTGACTATTTGTGTATCCTTTCCGTCCATTGCAGTAATGTTAAATGAACCAAAGCCAACGAGTTTTTTGTGAGTGAAAGAGGCATGAGACTTAGCTTGCAACACATATAGATTCCCCAAATCAAATGACGTGAGTTAGAAAGACACAAGAGAATCGTAAAGGTCAGAAAAGACAAAAAGAAAAGGGAGAAATGCAGTGTATGAAAGGCATACAGCACAATTCGATCTCTCACCCTGATATCAAGCAAAGTCAGAAACATGACACAGAGCAACGGACGCCGGGATCATCACTCTATCATTCGTAAAACTCAAGCAAAGTCAGAAACACGACCGGCCCAACTCCCCTCGCCAAAAAATGCCGTGGACAAACGCGGGCGAGCCCCGGAACTAAGCACTCCCCAGTAATCACAATAACTCCGCAAGCCAAAACTCAAGGAACAAGTTAAATTCGGAGACAAGGGTTGAAGCCAAGTACCCCCAAAACCGAACAAATGAACAAGAACAGAGACAACACATTGATTTTGCACAGAAACAGAGCAGCCCAGACTCGCAGCACAAATTGCAGAGCACAAGCACAGAACAACCAAGAAAGAGGCGAAAAGGGAAGGATCGATCGAACCTCGTGAGGAATCGAAAGCAGAAATGGGCAACGGCGACTGGATCCGCAGAATCGAGAGCGGAACGGGACACGGACGAAGATGGGCGACGACTGGAGATGGGCGCAGCGACTGGAGTTGGGCGACGGCGACGGCGACTGGAGTTGGGCGACGGCGACTGGAGATGAGCGACGGCGACGGAGATGGGTGACGGCGACAGCTACTGGAGTTGGGCGACTGGATCCGCGGAATCGAGAGCGGAAGGGGACGCGGACGAAGATGGGCGACGACTGGAGATGGGTGCGGCGAGGGCGAGGGTGAGGGCGAGGGCGAGGGCGAGATGAGCGACGAGGGCGAGGGCGAGGGCGAGATGAGCGGCGATGGCGAGGATGAACAGCTTCGGGGAGTCGCTAGGGTTTTTGGTTTGAGGTGAGGAGAAGGAATGGGAAAGCTGTGGTTGTGAGGAGAGAAAAGGAGTCGACGTTTGCTGAAGAAGAGGGGGGTGGATAGAAAAACAATTTCTATTTCTACTTCAGAAATAGAGAAGCTAAAATTTTTAGCTTCTGATTTCTCACCCAAAACAATTTCTGAAACAGATTTCTATTCCGGGGAACAGAGAAATCAATTTGCGTTACCAAACGGATTTCTGTTCCAAACCTGTTCCAGGGAACAGAGAAATTGAGAAACAGAAATTTTACCATGCGCAGCCTTAGCTTTCCGAAAGGCTTGAGCAATATTTTCTCCTATTCTGACTCATTTACTTTCATCTGCAACCAAACCAATGCTCAGACAACTTCATCCAATTGTAACCAGCTATAATAAGTTTCTCACTCGAGTCAAAAAGTTTTTGATATGTACATGCATACAAAATTATTTTGATATACATAAAAACTTGAAATACCTGTCACACATCAACATTGCTTGTTATGAAAAGCTTCTAGCCACATAATTTTTTTTTAATTTCTGATGCTAAAATTTGTTTGAGAAAGGTCAGTTTTTATTTTATTTAGAGCATGGGGTTCCTTATTTTATTGGTATGAAAAGTTAATATCAACCTAGAGAATTTGCGAACTAACGAAAGGCCTAAGATTAATTTTCCTAGTTTGGACTTACTCATCACATAAAAGAATACAAGTCATCAGTAGGCACATGCTTTTCTTTTTCCTAGTTTGGACTTTACTCATCACATCAAAGAATACAAGTCATCAGTAGGTACATGCTTTTCAATAAGAAAAAATACAAAGCAGATGAGAACATGTGAATTGAACATGCAAAGCAAAAGAGTAATGCTACACGAAAAACAATTTGCAGAGATTGGTACGTGGGATTGCAAGTATGATACTCTGGAGTGGCATCATGCACAAACATTGATAACCATTTGCCTTATTACATCTGATATGTGACGCACAATACAATTGGTCTTCTCTTTCTCCTGCTCCTTGAGTGACCTTCTTCGACTTGGTTTTACTTTCTTAACTGTTCTTCAATAAGATTCCCTGGAAGATCAATTCCCTTGCATTGACCTTCTCTTGACGCTCCACCAATGGCTGAAGACTCAAAATGTGCAGCAATTTCATGTCAAATTTGCTGTATTGGATTGCGGATGCCAGCAGCATTGTCTGTCTCTTGTTGATTTTTGGTTCATCCCGTGAAAGATTCCTCATATCAACGAACAAGAGTCCCATCAAGCATGCCCGAAAAGAATTCACTAGAATGGGCGAAGTACCTGTCGAATTGACAAACTAGTCCAATCCACAAAGGGTTGAAGGGTCTCCTTTATGCTATGTGCGAATAATATGAATAATTGTTGTCAACAATATATAACATATTATTGATGGGACTTATCTACAAACGGTTAAGAAATCTGAGATTATTAACTTCACTACTTGATAGTTACATGCCACACTACTCAACCGAGTCGGTGTACTTTGCTTGTCGACTCTTCACTCCCACAGTTAAGAAATCTAACCTTTTTGCAAGCTAACCAAAAGATATCAATTTAATCTCTGGCTCATTATCAATAATCGTCTTCCCACCCAAACATTGCTTATGTCGCATGACAGAATTGGGAATGAGGTTTGTGCTTTTTGCAAGCTAACGCCGGACTCCATCGACCATCTCTACTTTAGGTGTTGTATTACAGCTAGCATGGTCTTCTTTTGGGCGGCTAGATGCAATCTTCCCTGGCAAAATAGGACCTGGACTGAGAACCTTCAATGGGCTATGAAGTTTCTTTCTGGTAAGGATTTTTATCACTCCATTGCTCGTTTTTCGTTTGGTGCCCTTTGCCATATTATCTGGAAATACAGGAATGACATCCTGTTCAGAAACCCTCTTGTCGCGATTGCTACCGTTAAAAATCACCTCATCAAAGTGGTTAAGGATAAAACTCTTACTTTTAGAAACGTGGACAATAATCGTAGGAACAAAAGACTTCAGCGTAACTGGGGGCTTGACCCTTGCATTTTCTCTCCTACTTCAGTGTCGCCTTAGTCGCCCATGGTAGGGATTGAAGAATGCTTTTGGAAGGGTCGGGTGCTGAACAACAAGATGTCTACTAGTCGTCCTCGGCTTTGGACCTGTTGTGGTCTCTCTTTGTTCTTCTTTTCTCCCTTGCTGGTTAGTTGTTTTTCAGGAGTCTATTGGCCCTACGTGGCTCTCTCCTTACTCCTCTATTCCTTTGCTTTTTCTTAGGCTGTTTTGTGCTTTGTTCCCCGTTGTTGTGGTGCCTCTCTTGTTTCCGGCTCCCTTTCACTCACGCTGACTTATTGTCTTGCTGAGTGAAAGTTTTGTGTGGCTGGTTTTGTAATTATTGGTTCAAAACTTTTTATATATTATTATTTCTTGCAAAAAAAAAACATATATTATTTGATTTATTGAGTGATTTTTCACAAAGAATACAACTCTGGTATTTATATGAAAAGTTATAGATAAAAGGTCACTAAGAATTTAAACATCTTTTGCATGGCTCTATCATTTAATGGCACTTATCTACAAAAGGTTTAGAAATCTGAGATTATTAACTTCACTACTTGATAGTTACATGCCACATTCCTCAACCAAGTCGGTGTACTTTACTTGTCGACTCTTCACTCCAACACTTAACCGTTTTGCGTTGACATCTCTATTGATCAAAATTAGGCCTTTTTGTCGACCGACTGTACTATATGGATTAAATGCTTCCAACACTTAGTGTAATCTTCTGCTCCTGTTGTCAATTTCTGTAGCTTCCGTCGATGAAGTTGCTGGTCAAAACACTTGGCCATTTTCGGATGTTAATAATTACGTAATCTACATAAGTTCACATTGACGCCAAATTCGGTAAGCTGCTTTCCATATCAGCAAAATAAAATTGTTTTATGTTTGCAATTTTAATGCCCACATAGGTTCTGACTGTGCAATCTGCTCCATTCGCATGAAAAAAATTGCCTCCCTACATGATTCTACCTCGATTTTAAACTTCCACGGTTCTTTCCCCTTTTTCTTGTCTCAATCTTTTTCTTATTGTGATTGTTTCTCTTGTTTTTATAGTTTGAATGGAATTGTCCATATACGCCAGCAATGCATACAAACAATTGACCAATCAATTAATTGGATGATAAAAGAGTTCGATATTGATGAAGTTAAAATTGATTGCGAAAAAGTACATGAAGAAATTGCAAAAGCAGCACGAATGTGGACTTAGACAATGTCCAAGCATTGCTAAAAGAATGTGTCATAAGGTGTTCATCAAATATAACCCAAACATTTCCTTAACTACGGCTATTTTCATATAATCAGGTTTTTAAATTATTAAACGACTATATAATCAGTATGACAACGATATATTAGTGAGACGACGATGATCATTGACTGAGCAAGCGAGAGCAGAGCAAGTGAAGTCTGAGCTTTTGGAGGGTTGCACAGCTCTACCCAGAATGGCAGAGCATTTGCAAAGCATCACATCGCTTGATGTTATATGGTTTTCGGATTCCTTTTCCTTCCATTCACATACCAATCAAATAGCAGGGTTCCTCTGCGTCTAGAGTATATCAGCCTCTTGCCCACCTCAACCACCACATCTTCTCCTTCTTGCCCACTAGAGACGTCGTCATGACTTGCATATTGTCAAACAGATGGCGGATCCTCTGGAGCACCGTCCCGAATCTTTCCTTCTCCATGCTGCGGGACGATCACAACTTGACCCTTTATCGGCGTCCTCAGATCAAACGCTGCATGTGTTCTTCGTTTGTGGACAGAGTCTTACTTTCCTACGCCTTGCCTTAGGTAAAAAATATACCTAAAAATTGTCCATGTTGTTGATCACCCGTCGACCCACGGTGTCGAAGAGCTTTCCGTTGTAGTTAAAAGTATTAAGGGTAACGTGATGTCTCTGTTCCTTTACTATTGCTCTTCATTCGAGGATCTGTGCATGAAAAATTTGCCACTTCATGGACATCAAAGGCACCGGTTGGCATCATCTTAAGTCCTCGTCCCTTGACTCCTCGGGACTGTGTAACGAGGTGGTGAGTAGAATTTTGACGGGTAACCCTGTTCTTGAGTACCTTAAGTTGGAGGAATGTTGGGGTCTAACAAACACCAAAGTCCATTCGAGAAGTTTAAGGGAGTTGGCATGATTTTGCAGATTATTCGGAACTGGATTTCCCTTTTAAGGATCTCAGCGCCTCATTTGCTGCTATAGCACACAAAGGGGTACCTGTGTAAAGAAGATGAAGATAATTGAAGCGATGTCCCCGGTCGAAGCCAAGTTAGATTTCAAAATGGTTTTTGATCAAGGTCATTTGTGTGGGGTATGTTGCGAATTGTTTGTGGAAATGCTTGGAAAAATTTGGAATGCTACTAAAATAATCGTTGCTGGTCACTGCCTTCAGGTGACTAAAATAATTTTCTTTTGGGCATTCCTATTTATGGTCTCACTTATTAAACTGGAAATCTGCTCATACTCATGTAAATTTAGGTCTTATATTTGTATATTGCTGGGTGTATTTACCTACACCGAGACTTTGAGAAGTCATTGGCATGTTGCATATTGATTCATAATGATTAATGCATGGCTAAGTTTTTAGTGGGGAAAAGTGCCAAAAAAGTCCTAAACCTTTTGCCTTTGTGCCAATTTAGTCCTAAACCTTTTTAAATTGTGTCAATTCAGTCCTTTCTGGCAATTTTGACCGGATTTTGCTGACGGACGCCGCCGGCTGACGGGCCTGATGTGCGCGACGTGACAACTTTTTAATAATATTTTAATATATATATTTTTTTATTTTATAGTATTTTTAATATTTTTTAATATTTTTTTTTTTTGTCTTTTTCCTCCAGCCGGTCCCCGGGGTTCGGTGACCAGCCAGAGGCGATCGCCGGCGAGGGCGAGGCCGACCTCGCCGGATCTGGCGAGGTCGAGCCTCGCCGGCCCTCGCCAGACCTCGCCAGATCAGGCCATGGGCGAGGGCCGGCGAGGCTCGACTCGCCAGATCCGGTGAGGGCGAGCCTCGCCCATGGCCGCCTCGCTAGATCCGGCAATGGGAGATGGGCAAGGCTCGCCTCGCCGGATTTGGCGAGGTCGAGCCTCGCTGGCCCTCGCCCGACCTCGCCAGATCAGGCCATGGGCGAGGGCCGGCGAGGCTCGACCTTGCCAGATCGGGCATGGGCGAGCCTCGCCCATGGCCGCCTCGCCGGATCCGGCCATGGGCGATGGGCGAGGCTCGCCTCGCCGGATCTGGCGAGGTTGAGCCTCGCCGGCCCTCGCTCGATCTCGCCAGATTAGGCCATGGGCGAGGGCCGGCGAGGCTCGACCTCACCAGATCCGGCGAGGTTGGCCTCGCCCTCGCCGGCGGTCACTCGGCCGGTCGCCAGACCTCGGCGACCGGCTGGAGGAAAAATAAAAAAATTAAAAAATTAAAAGTATTTTAAAAATATTTAAAAATATATTAAAATATTATTAAAAATTGTCCACGTCAGCGCCGATCATGCCACGTCAGCTGGCCGGCATCCAGTCAGCAAAATCCGGCTAAAATTGGCCGGAAAGGACTGAATTAGCACAACTTAAAAAGGTTTAGGACTAAATCGGCACCAAAAAAAGGTTTAGGACTAAATTGGCACAAAGGCAAAGGTTTAGGCCTTTTTTGGCACTTTTCCCGTTTTTAGTGCGAGAGTTTCTTTCTTTCCTTTTTTTTTTTTTTATTTCTTTTGCTGGGACAAGTATTGGAAAATTCGTGGTTGGTTGGTATCAACTTTTTCCGGCATGAAAGCTTTATCACACTAAAATTGTCTGCTGGCAGAGAAGCAGTGTCCATTCTATAATATGCTCCTAAGGAAGATTTTACTTCCCAAGATCTTTACCTTTTTATGGTCTTAAGGAAACATGAGACGGTTGCTTTCTTCTTTGTGAATGTGGCTAGGTCCTTTCGTTTGTGGATCTACATACGGGCGCCAGTTTTATTGCAGAATTGCAAGTCTCTGATACTAGATATTTGTGTTACAAATTTAGAGGGGAGAAGAATAGCAAGAGTGTCACAACTTTCGTATAGCTTTTACATGAGTATCATAACTGTTTTTTTTGGCTCGCTTGAGTGCCACATTAGAGTAAAATCGATTACTTGAGTAATCATCCTACATGAATTTATTTTAAAATTTTTTAAAATTTCTAAAATTTTCTTATTATTCTTTTGCCTTTTTTTTTAAGGGCCAACTAGGGTCGTTGGCAACCCTTGTTGATTGGAAAACCCTCGCCCTTAGCTGTAAAGGCCCTAGGTGAGGCTGTGGTGGCCTTGTCGGATCTGGGCAATGCTGCCTTTGCCCGGGTCTAAGGAGGGCCTTCATGGCTAAGGATGAGGGTTTTGCGGCCGACAAGGGTTGTCGATGACCTCGCCAACCCTAAAAAGCAAAATAAAAATTTAAAAAATTTAAAAATGATTAAAAATATTAAAAGATATTTAAAAAGTTATTTACATTAGCGTCGTCGAAGCCACGTAGGACAACCAGCTATCACGTCCAATTTCCAACAAGACAAATTGTTGATAACACTCAAATGATTGATTTTTCAAATTTATGGCATTTAAGTAAGCGAAAAAAAAAAAGTTATAGCACTCAAACGAGCATTATACGAAATTTATAACACTCTTACTATTTTTACCCAACTTGGAGTGTCAATCCTACTATCTTACCCCAACTTGGATTGTCCTGCTTTAGCGTATAATGCTAGCAAGTTCGTATTTGGAGAAGCTGGTCATATTTTTTAAGACATTACGCTGTGGTTTCATCTTGGTTTTCCTTACTCTACTCCTTGATATATTGATTTGGGTATTGCATGTGAAAGAATCCAGAGCTTTATCAAAAGGAACTGGACGTGTTCCCTCTTTATCAAGTATAAAAGTTACGTTTCCCTCACTCCCTCCGTGCTTTCCCAATCTAAACTTGTGAAACTCGATATTATGTTTCTCTTTTACATGAGAAACAACAATATTCTGGAGCTATAGAGCAAGTTATTAAATCGCTGGCAATGCATGAAAAATTCCTCCAAGAGTAGACATTTAAAGGAAAAAGAGAAACTCTATGATAGCGAATTTTGTACATTCAATATGCTCTATGGAAGTTATTAAATCGCTAGCAATCACAAACAAGACTGATGCTCCCCAAGGTTATGCACTGGGACGTAAGAATCCCTTATCTAACAATTCCTGCATCAACACTTTCAGTTCTTTCAACTTCGATAAAGTCATCCAGTAAGGAACCTTAGAGATTGGCTCTATCCTGGGTGCTAACTCGATCACAAACTCGATCTCTCTCTCTCTCTCTCTCTGGCGGTAGACCTGGCAACTCTTCAGGAAACACCTCAGAAAACTTCTGTACCACGACTAAGTTCTCCTTACTTGGTCTTTCAACTGTCGCATCCACTATAGTTGCCATATAGATTAGGCAACCTACATCCATAAACCAAGTCGTCTTCAGTGATGAACAACAGGGATTGGAGGTCCTTTCTGACTTTCAGTAATTCAAAACTTTCGCACACTAACTGAACCAACTGAATCATATCATTGCCACGATTCATAATAGCAGAAAGCTCCTCGAGCCAAACCTTTTCATAAATGACTCCTAGGTCATATATAAGCAAACCCTTCAGGTACAACTATAATCAGAGATTCATCTTCACTTTACTTTATTACAACAACGGAAACTTCACAACTTTCACTCAAAATCCAGCTGCGCTACTCTGATAGAAACATCTCAAAAACATTATTCCCTTGATTGATGCATGGTCAATCCATTACTATTCCTTTCGCCATCCTAATGGCGTCCTGACAGCGGTAGCGGTGTTCGAGTCCTCTTGGACTTACACGGATAGTTCCTATCCCGATGGCCATGTTGGCCACATTCAAAGCATGCTCCCATTGCACTTGGTCACCGGGCTGACTCACGCTTCTTTTCTCAAACTTAACACACAATCAGTGAGTCTTCTATCTCCTGTCAGGTAACAGCATGCACTCTTTCTTGTACTGAAGGTCTATTCCAAAAACCCCACTATGCGTTCTATGGCGCATTCTTTTCGATCTGTCCCATCGGCTTTCTAAGACCATTTCTGGCTAGGTAACCTTGTTGGTTACTCACAGAACAAGCACCCGTCTTACCAAGACACGGGGCTGATCCATGTCGGCTTCCGTCAGCACGACACACTCCATTCTGATCCATTGCTGACCTGACCATCCCACATTTCTAGTTGGACGGAAATGGGATACTTTTCTCTGATCATAGGCTCCTTCCCAAACTGATTTCCATCTCTACTGAATCTGAACCTCGACTCGAATGTAACAGCTTGCTCCCAGATCACAACTCTAGCTTGGGCCTCAACAGGCGCAGCAACAACAACAGTTACAACACTGGCAGCGGTAAATATAACGGCGGCTCGGTCCTCAGCTTACTGACACAACGAGTTCCCAAGGAACACTAGCGCCAGAATGATCCCATCAAACCTAGGATCGCTCGGTGCTGCTACTCTAGTACCGACCTACAGCGGTACTCTCACACTTGCGTTGGTCTAAGCCGGCGCTTCGCCACGACCACCTCGGGTACCGATCCCTGTCGGCATACCACCCTGAGTAATTGGTCTAAAGGTTCTCTCTAGGAGTCCTCTGCTCCTGATCACTCATCTACAGGATCTTTACAGAAACCTGTTTCTCAATTCTAATCCCAGATTAGAATTTGAGTGATCTATACCAAACAATTTACCAAACAACTATCAGCCACATGCACCAGCATGAAATAAAAGCCATTCCTACTAACTATCCCATGACTCATCGCACCTTATCACTCCATTCACAGACCCGCTCTGATACCACTTAAACGGGGATGTCACGCCCCGATCCTCCGAGCGCGCGAACATCCCACTCTGGTCGATACAAATGCGACTTCCCAGGACACGTCGCCGACCCTTTCATTTTTATTATGCATGCGGAAGCGAAACAAATCCCCTGACAACATTTAACTTGGGATAGAAAAGCAGGCAATCAATTACAACCAAACAAGCTTTCTATAAACTCATAGGTTTATATACAACACTAGATTGTCTACAAAATAGACAGGCTCAACAACTAGGGAACTGTCCTATGACCAACTTGTCAGACACGTTCGCCGATTCTTCAGCCTCCACCTTCCAAACTCCAGGACTTTCGGTCCTCCACGACCGTCATCTAGGGACCTGAAATATTATCCCACAACCGGGATGAGACTACGTCTCAGCGAGTCCTACCCTCTAAAACTCAATTAGGAAGAAAATATGCCTCAGGGCGCTCTAGCCACACAAATAGGAGAGAGGACTTACCTCGCCTCAGTTCCTTCCTGCACATCAGTTTAATCAATAAATATTGACAACCACATCATCCAAACAATTCAATTACTCTGATCGATTCAGCGATCAATCGACTTAGTCGATTACATGTCATCGAAATCATCACACGGTCATTCTGACTATTCATTCTCGACTCTCAATCACGGCCTTACAGGCAAGTCTATATGTAGTGGCATCACGGCCCCACTCGGCAATGTTATATGTAGTGGCATCACGGCCCCACTCGGCAATGTTATATGTAGTGGTATCACGGCCCCACTCGGCAATGTTATATGTAGTGGCATCACGGCCCCACTCGGCAATATTATATGTAGTGGTATCACGGCCCCACTCGGCAATATTTTATGTAATGGTATCACGGCCCCACTCGGCAATATTTTATGTAGTGGCATCACGGCCCCACTCGGCATAATTTAGATTTAGTGGCTTTCTAGGTTCAACTCACAACCTCTCACGGTCATTTTCCCATCAAAACCAACACTAATCAACTTTGGGATAAATCCCCACATAAACATCCATTCAATCAATCGATACAAACTGGACCTACCAACCAATTACAGTGCCAAAAGCCGACATCGGGTATTTTCAAGTTAAATACCAAAACTTCATCAATATCACTCAATTCCACACTTTTGGAATAATTAACCATAACCATCAATCACTCAATTTCTCAATTTAAGCTTACAATTAATACAAACCGACCACATCTTTGCGATCAGTAGCGATATTCTAACGATTTTACCATCCCTAAGATAATTTTCGAAATTATTAAATAATTAAATTTAATTCCGAAAATTAATAATTAAATATTATATTATAATAATATAATTTAATAAAATAATATTTAAAAATTCGAAATAATAAATTAATTAAAAAATAATTAATTAGGGCTTAAACAAGATTATGCTAAATTAAACATACAATTAGCCCTAATTAAACATCCATTAAACTAAGCATACAACTAATCTAATTTACATTAAAATAATCTAATCTAACCACCTAAACCTAATTAGACTAATCTAAACACCCCTTAAGCGTCATTAACTCACTAAGCAAGAATTAGAGGATAAACTCACCGGTTTTGCGCGTCGGTGAGTTCACGGCGACCACGACACCAAGGCGGTCGATAAACCCCAAAGTGGAGACACCAATGGAGGTCGGGAAGACACTGAAAACGGGCCTCGAAGACCTCACGGCTTTCTGGTTTTCTGCTTCTGATCTGGGCTGAACTGCAGAGAAGAAACCAGCAACTTCAACGGCGAAAACGGGCCGATCAGAGCTCCGGCAAGCGGGTGGTTGGCAACTAGCGGCTCCCGGGGGTCTTGGGGATCTTGCTGGAGGTTGGGACGGGCAAAGGAATGGTCGGAATGGGGCGAAACAGCAAGAAAACCCGAAACAGGCGGAACCAGGCGAGTCCAGACGGTCCAGCGAGCGGCGGCTTCGGGCGGCCGTACGGGACGGCCGGAGAATCGTTCCGGCGAGCGGCGAGGTGCTCCGCAACGGTCTGGATGTCGTCTTCACGGCGATGGGTGGCTCGTTTTCTGATTCCACCGGGAAATTAACTTTTTACTAGGATCTTTGGCGAAAGGTCGGCTGGAGCAGAAACTGGAACGAGAGGAAAACAAGGGAGGAAAACAAGGGAGGAAAACGGCTGACGATGGCCTTCCGGGCGTGCGACGATGGAGGGACAGGTGAGCTCGGTTTCCTCTGGTTCTCTTGACCTTTTCCTAAGCCTCAACCATGGAGAAAGCCATAAATGAAGGAAGAAGATGGTCTGCTGAGCAAGGGGGGTCTCCTTGGGCTCTTTAGAGCTCAACACTTGCCATTCTCTCATTGGCTTTGCCCCCACCATGACATCACATCACCTCAGCCACTCTCTCTCCTCAAGCTTCCTCCACAACCTTGCCAATAGTTGCAAAATAGCTCTCCCCCCATGGTATACGAATTTCACACATTTGTACATCAAATTCAATCAATTCTCACTCAATTCCATCCAATTGAAGCTCAATTAAATTAACCCAAGTGTCCTCGGCCTTCTCATGACATTTCCCCGTCAAATGATCCAACTTGCATCCCGAAGATTCGATTAAAAACGGCCCTCTGACAATCCCGAACAAAAACGGCATTACTTTGCTTTTCCGCCAAAAATCTCGGTTTGTAGAAAAATCTTCTGGAGATGAGTCGACATTCCTAAAATGAATTGTGACTTGACAGAACTTCCAATTTCTGTAATCGGGTTCAATTTCTCGGTTGATTTCAATCTGGCGCGACTTTAGCGCGTCCTAATCTACCGGGTAGCTTTTAGGAATTTTCTGTGCAATTGACCTGTGGTTGATTATTCTCAAGCCACAAAGTGCATCTTCGACACATTGGCGACTCTCGATTGTCGTAGAAATCTCGAGGTTTCAAATACGGACACAGGGTACCAAAACGATAGAGAAATCGGTCTAGTGCCAATCAACAAGAATTGTGCAATTAGGTGGAATCACCCACACTGAATTACATGGTTCTGTTGAATCGACCTATCTCCGGTCTCTAATCGGTCTATGCCGTAATGACCCTTGCATATTAGTACGGTCGAGCAGTCGTTTCCTGGTCGAATTCTCAAGTCTATTGCGTTTAGATTCATTAACGGCTTCACCTGATAGACTAGTTATCTCGTGAGTGGCCAACTCAGAGATAAAAGCTATAGACGCGAAGATGAAATGCCCGACTTATTTAATGGAAACCAGAATTGGAAAATCGGGATGTCACACCGCTTATTTCTTATGATACATGTGTTAAAGCAATACAGCAAAGTTAGACATGAATAAATCTTATAGCGACGATGGGCCTACTCCAGTCGATTCCTCAAAATGTTCGCGTTCAGGAAGAGAAAAAGACAATTGATCATAAGAAAGTACTAAAATCAGGTTGGAACCATGCGGCTGCATAAATGTGACAGCTACTTGCATCGAAGTATGTCTCAACCTCACCGTTGTCCATGCTGTAACTCTTCTTCTTCTCATCTATGTTATCTATGAAATAGACGTGGTTTGGCTTGACCCCGAGAAGGCAAGACTCGGCATTGAACTCCACCGAGAACGAAGAGTTGCCATTCAAGAACAGAGATGCGTTCCCCAAGCTCTTGACCTCTTCCTCAGTTCCCTTCTCCAAATCAACTTTGAAAACTCTGATCTTTTTCACGGGTCCATACCCTTCGCCCCATATCGCCCATGCCGCCAATAATGAGCCTGAACACTCAACGAGATACGGATGACCCTCGAAAATGTTCTGCCCTAGAATTAGTCGCGATTCCATGCGATGATTTCTCTTGTTAAAAGTCATTATTTGCTTGTTCGCATCCAAGGCCACAAATAGCCCATCGTAATAAATCAGTTGAAGGATGGTGGACCGACGCAGATACATTGCTGGACTCACTGCCGTCCATGCATCATCTTCTGATCTGTGGAAGGCAAACCCTAGTGGTCCAAGACTGTGATGAATATGGATCATGACTACGTAGCTCCTGGTTGAAGAAGGGTCTGAGGACAACGCGATCCTGTTGATTCTGGGATGGCGGCATTGAAGCCTCTTCGGCCCATCGAGTTGCACCCTGAGACGTTATTTGCGGCGAAGCTTCTTCAAGGCAGGGAGTTCGATGCTGACGCGCGAAAGCGTATTGAAGATATGGTACTACCTGTCCCCCTGTGACGCGAGTATCCATCCTGGTGCAGACAAGGTCCGGACATGAGATCCTGGCACCCGCATCGGGTAAATTCTCCCCGTGGTGGGGCTGCGGAACTCAGCTCTTTGGTTGTCCGCATAAATCATGAGCCACGGCGTTTTCGACTTGGTGTCGTACGTCTCTTTGGCGGCAGTGGACCGCCATGATGTGCACACCCCTCGAAAAGCTAAAAAGTCTTCTATGGCTAGCCGTCGAGCAATGAGTTCTAGGATCTCTTGTGGGAGTTCTTCCCAATTCACCATTACTTGGTCATAGATTGAATGACCAAGTCGCGTGGTGTGCAACTTCTTTGATGAATTCATCCCTCAAATCATGAGGCGGGTCCATGCTTATCTGAGGCGGGTCGTTGCTTATGTAAGGAAAGACCACCATTGGGAATTCGGTTTCCTTTTTAGTGTAAGATTACCCCAATCCGACTTCCTCTTTCAACAAATTGCTTCACAAAACTTATGGCTCGATAATTTCTTTTTCTTGAATGGATATTCCTTTGTCCTGGTTGGCAAGATAAAGCTTCATCTTATTTGATGTTATAAGATTCAAATCTTTCTATAGAATATAGCATATCTATGAGATAGTTCATCTTCAAGTTTTTATGAATAAAACCCCATAAAGATCTCGTACATAATATGTTCAAGTAAATGATAATTGTTTCATAGTAAACTACGCATGAAATTGTAATTTAAAAGTAAACTGACTTGTAACACTCAAAACATAATGCCTAAAATATTTAAAACTTTGAAAAAAAAAAAAAAACCATATGTGCCATTTCAATAAGAAACTTGTTTTCCTCAAAAGCAAATATATGATAATTGTCACATAATAAATGACATGTCAAAAAAATAACGTGTGAAATTATAATTTAAAGATAAAGTGACTTTCAAAACGTAAATCATAATTACCACATAGTAGGGAATTCATGAGTGCACTCTGATTAAAAAAAAATTGGCACTTGTGACACGGGGGAAACAATCACTTTTTAAAATTATAAGAGCCTAATATATAGACCACTCATTTCTTTCATTTTTACACTCTTTGTACAATTATATCTATATCCCCACTATAGTAAACTATAACCTATTGTACCACTTAAATTGGAGCCATATGAATTTAATATAACTCATTTATAGTTTTGTCTCCTTATCCTCATTTTCATTATGCTTGGTGTAAATACTAAAGGAGACACGAATCATTAAGTACTGATTCAATTCCTAAAAATAATATTCTTGCTCTTGAGGACCATAAGATTCAAATCAAAGCCGAGTTGGATTTCAAAATGATTTTTTATTAGGGTGGCTTGTATGGAGTATGTTGCGAAATGTTCGTGCAAATGCTTCGCAAGAATCGGAATTCTACTAAAATAATTGTTGCTTGTCAGTGCCTTCAGGTGAGTAAAATCATTTTGTTTTGAGCTTCGTGTTTATGGTCTCACTGATGATACTGGAATTCCCATCATTTTGTCTTGTTAGCATTTGAGGCATTAAACCACGTCATTTAGTATCTTTTCTCCAAATAAGAACCTAAATCACCAAATTGAAAGAAAGGCCCAATTTCAATCCCTAACTGTCATTGAATGAATCCTCCCACCTCAATCTGCCATGTTTCGGCAAGTCACAAAGAAGCTGCTCCACCGGCTCGCCGTGAGGACCCGTCCCACCCCTTCTTGAGAAAAGAGAAGATCAAATCTCAGCTTCAACTTTGCTTTGAACAGAACAAAATGAGGAGTCGGAAACTATCTGGTATATGGATGATGATAGAGTTGCAATCTGTGATGAGACCAAGGACAGAAAGTTCGTCTATAACTGCCGGTGGGAATCAAAGCCAACAAATAGATTTTGGAAACAATTTCATCACTTCGTAACCAGCTGCAACGAAGAGTAAAACAGAGCACGCCTTGCACTCTTCCGAAATCAATTGTTGGTGGCGGCGAATGAAGGAAGATTCTCAGTGACAAAGAAGCCGAGAATCAAAGCTAGCAATGGTGTGTCAAGCCGGATCCGAGTTCTTTAAGTACTCAGATCGCAAAGCAGAGAGTAGAGCAGGACAATTCACGACACATTGATAATATTCCGAAGATTGAGAGGGGATGACGATCTGGGAGCTCCATATGTGACATCCCAGATTTTCAGTCTTGTTTCCTACTAAGTAAATCGGGCATTTCATTGACGCGCCTATAGGTCTGTTCTCAGAGCTGATCACTCTTGAGATAACTAGACCATTCAGGGAAGCTATTAAGGAATTTTAATGCAATAGACTTTAGAATTCGACCAAGAATCGACTTCTCGACCGTGTTCATCTTTAGAGGCCATTACGGCACAGTATAAAATTGATTTGAGATAAGAGATAGGTCGACTTGACTGAGATGTGCGGCTAATCATGGGTGACACCACTAAATTGGAAAATTCTCATCGACCAGCCCTAGACTGATTCTTCTGTCGTTTTGGTACCCTATGTCTGTATTTGAATCCTCAAGATTTTCACGATAATCGAGAGTCGCCATTGAGTTGAATGGGTTCATAGTGGCTTGAAGAAAATCAACTACAGGTCATTTACCCTAAAAATTTCTGAAAACTACTCGGTAACCTAGGTCACGCTAAAAATGCGCTAAATAGAAATTAATCACGAATTTAAGTCCGATTTCAAAAATTGAAGATCCTGTCATGTCACAATAAATTCTAAGAACGTCGACTCAGTCTCAGAAGATTTTTCTGGAACTTGAGACTTTTTGGGAAAAAATCGGCATATGACCGTTTTTGTTCAGAAAAAGAGCGAGATTGTTCTTTATAGCAAATTCGGGATGCAATATGGTTCATTGGATGATGAAAATTATCAATTGAAGCATTGAGGTACCAATTGAAATTGTAAAGGGTAAATGAGATTAATTTGAAGTGGATCAAGTGTCCAATTGATGAGAATTTATATCAAATTCGTATGCCCCCTCTTCCTATGGTCTTTGGACCATTTCAAGGTTGTGAAATGAAGGTCTTGGTGGCCAATTGACAGCCATAGAACCTTGGCTTGGAGGGCAAGCACAAGGGGGACAACTTTGTGGAAATTTAAGGCCAAGTGGTCCCCAAACCTCAGCCATCGTCCAAACCCTCTCCCCTCCATTGTACGACGCCAGCAACCAGTAGAGAAGAAGACCAACAACCGCCACATGCCTGGACGCCGTCGCACGCTATCACCGTCGCTGGAGCCACGCCGCCTTGCTCGTGCGTGCCACCACCCAATCCCGTCAACCTCCTTGCCTGGCCTCCATTCCAGCAGCTCTTTCAGAGCTTGTAGGGTTTAGCTGGAGGCTATCCACCATCGTTCAAGCCCCACCGAACCTCGTCATTGGCCGCTTGGCCTTGTTGCAGCATCCCCGACCCGAGCTTGCCTCAATTAGTCCCGTTTCGACCCTCAACCAGCAGCAACCAGCAAGCTAAGAAGTGGGTCTCACAGCCACTTCCAAGGTCGTTTTGAGGTATTTCCAGGCCCTAGACCTTAGGCCTGCTTTGGAGCAAAATGTCCCCTGCGATGTTCCCGATGTTTTAATTCGAACGGATTGTTAAACGGGTGAATTTTGCTCACTAATCCTTAATCAGTTTGCTAATGATGCTTAGGGGTTGATTATATTTAATTAAGTGCAATTAAGTGGATAGATTAGATTAGAATAATTAGATTAGGGATTTGCCTATGCATGTTATGCAAATGGTTAGTGTACTTAGCAAGTAGACAAGTCTTATTATTTAATGAACAAGTCTTGGTAATTTTCCGGGCTCGTCTCGGTTTCCAATTAGGCATTACGGGTCTAAATTGAATTTATTGCTATTTAATAATTAATTTTTATAATTATTTAATTATTTATTTATTTTCTAGAAATTAGGTTGGGATAGCCGATAACCGGAATTTTATACTAATTATCGTGGTACAGTCCGTTTATTTATTTGAACATTAGTTTATGCTGAATTAATTTATTAGTGATTTTAGAATTTATTCCTAAATTAAAATTAATTTTGAAAGTACTTTGGATGTTGGTCTACAACGTCAAGAATCTATTTTTGTACTACTGAAATGAGTGGGTGAATAAAAAGGAAATTATTGTATTTTGGCTAAGGTCGACTGTGTGCCCACACGTGTGTACTTTTATAAAATATGATGAAAATTGGTAAATTGATTGTGTCTTTGGAACAAAAATACTATAATGGCTCAATGATTCGCATGTCATCTAGAGAATGGACATTATACTATTATAACTCGATGACTCTCCTATCATCTTGAGAAAGAATTGCTTGTATACCGACTCGATGACCCTATAGGTTATTTTGGAGAATGGACGGTATGAAATAACATGTCATCTTGGAGAATGTACGTTATGATGAATGTACTCGGTGACTCCATATGTCATCTCGGAGAATTAATATTATGATATACTAGCTCGGTAACTCGATAGGTTATATTGGAGAATGGACATTATTGAACGAAATGATCAGGGAACGGTCTAACTGACATGTAATCGACTAAGTCGATTGATCGATGATTCGATTTGTGGTGAGTGATTGGGTGACTATTTGAATTGTATTGAATTGCAGATGGAATTTGAGGTCAAGGTAAGTCCTATGATCTATGTTGTGCTTGGACAGCCTCCAAAGTGTATTGGCCTACTAATCGAGTCTTAGGGGGTAGAACTTGCTAAGACGTTGTCTCACTAGTTATTGAATAACCATTTTCAGGTCTTTAGATGGCATTAGTGAAGGACTAGAAGCTCAAAATGTAGAAGGGAAACTTGAAGAATTGATGATCCTATTGGACTAGTTAGTTATAGGGCAATTCTCTTTTGTTGGGAGTCAATTCCATTTTGCAGACTCTATTTTAGGAATTGGTAGTTTAAACCTAACTTAACAATTCAACTTGTATATATTTGCACTGTGATTGGCAATGCATATAAGTGTGGTTGCTTTTAAAGTGGAAATTGGAATCCTACCTTCCTATCCCATTATTTTATTGTCTGGGGATTTCATATGCTTCCGCATGCGTATATTAAAAGGAATGGGTTGGCAATGCATCCTGGGATGTTGCTATTAATCGACCAAGGTAAGAGATGAGTGCATACTCGAGGATTGGGGCGTGACATCCGCATTTAAGTGGTATTAGAGCATGGTCGTAGGGATTAGAGTGATAAGGTGCGATAGACCTGGGATAGTGGTAGGAAAGACATTTAAATTAATGTCTGGCGCATGTCAATGGTAGTTGTTTGGAAAAATTGTTTGCCGTGTGAGTGTCACTCATCTTCTGATCCCATGTGGATTTGGAAGACAAGTATCAGTAGAGACTGAACCATGAGTGAACCAAAGTAGAGAACTCCTAGTAAGCGAGTTGTTAGATCTTCAACTCGGGTTAGAACGCTGACCAGAATCGGTACCCGAGGTAGAGGTAGGGCACAGGCACAAGCCAGTGCCAGTGGAATAACACCACCTCCTAATGGTGCTGGGGTAGTAGCCCCTGGTGATCCCAAGATTAACGGGATCATGTGAGTGTTAGAAGTTATGGGTAATAGGATGGATCAGCAGGCTCAGAACCAATCCGTCGCTGTTGAAGCCGCCACTCAAGCCGCTGCTGTTGCTACTGTTGCCGCTGCTGCTGAAGCCGCCCTCGCTGCAGCACCTGCCGCTGCACCCGCTGTCGCCTCTGCTGAAGTTCCGCCAGGAGTTGTGGTCGTTGGGAGACCGATCCAGAAGTTAGTGGAGCAATTTTTTAAGTTGAACCCGCCGAGATTCACTGGTATAGGGGATCTTGAAGCTGCATCGCTCTGGATACAAGATTTGGATAAGGCGTTTGTATTGCTGATGTGCAACAAGGAAGAAAAGGTGATATTGATCGTGTACCAACTTCAAGGTAACACCAACATTTGGTGGAGAGTCGCCAAGGATACAATGTTCCCGAAAGGTGTGGTCCAAGTGTGGGACACCTTCCTTAGAGCTTTTAATGAACAGTACTTCTCAGGTACTGCTTGGGAACAAAAGATAGAGGAGTTTCATCGTCTCCGCCAAGAGAGCATGACAGTTGACCAATATGGGGTCAAGTTTGCGGAATTGTCACAGTATGCTCCAAGATTGATAGAAGACCCTGAAGAGAAAGCCTGAAAATTCAGAAGTGGTCTTCGTTATGAATTGAAGCAACCTCTACTGCCATTGGATTTAACAAGTTACCGAGAAGTCTATGGTCGAGCTCATATGATAGAGAGAGGTTTTAATGAGCAAGCTACTTCATCTGGATCGAGATTTAGCTCTCACAGAGACAATATTCGTTAGGGAAAGAGACCTATGCCTGAAGGTAGGTTCCATGTTCCACCAAATAGGAGAGGTGGAGTTGGCAAGCCAGTGCTAATTAGGAATGAATTATGTCACGCTTGTGGAAGGCGACATGGACCGAACCAATGCCTTCGAAGTGCGGGCGCTTGTTATGAGTGTGGTCAGCAAAGCCACCTGGCTAGAGATTGTCCTAGAAGATCAAGAGGACAACCACAATTGCCACCGCCGCCGCCGTCACAGATGGGATAGATCAGAGGGTACGCCCCTCAGAACGTGCCACAAGGAGGATAGTTGAGACCTCCAGTTTAGGGCACAGCTTAATCACACAGGGTCAAGCAGAAGCTGTGCTTGATGTGATCATAGGTATGGTTTTGCTAAATAACCAACCTGTTTACGCTTTATTTGACTCTAGAGCAACTTATTCCTTTATTTCCGAGCAATATGTTAAGTTGTTAGGATTAAGTCCTATATTGTTGGAGTCGGCAATTTGCATATCTACACCACTGAAGGATAAGGTGATTGCTGCTTTGGGTTGTTCTGGTTGCAAGTTAGCAATTGGTGAGCGATTGGAGAATATAGACTTATTACTACAGAAGCACGTTGTGTCATAAGAAGAAAGTGAGACCCCGGGCTACAAAAGCATGCCGTGTCATAAGAAAAAAAAAGACCCCGAACTACAGAAGCATGCCGTGCCACCGCCGCCGCCGTCGCAGATGGGATAGATCAGAGGGTACGCCCCTCAAAACGTGCCACAAGGAGGACAGTTGAGACCTCCAGTTTAGGGCACAGCTTAGTCACAGAGGGTCAAGTAGAAGCTGTGCTTGATGTGATCATAGGTATGGTTTTGCTAAATAACCAACCTGTTTACGCTTTATTTGACTCTAGAGCAACTTATTCCTTTATTTCCAAGCAATATGTTAAGTTGTTAGGATTAAGTCCTATATTGTTGGAGTCGGCAATTTGCATATCTACACCACTGAAGGATAAGGTGATTGCTACTTTGGGTTGTTCTGGTTGCAAGTTAGCAATTGGTGAGCGATTGGAGAATATAGACTTATTACTACAGAAGCACGTCATGTCATACGAAGAAAGTGAGACCCCGGGCTACAAAAGCACGCCGTGTCATAAGAAAAAAAAAGACCCCGGGCTACAGAAGCATGCCGTGTCATAAGAAGAAAGAAGACCTTGGGCTATAGAAGCACGCCGTGTCATAAGAAGAAAGAAGACCTCGGGTTAGAGAAGCAGGCCGTGTCATAAGAAGAAAGAGAGACCCCGGGTTACAGAAGCACGCCGTGTCATAAGAAGAAAGAAGATCCCGGGTTACAGAAGCACGCCGTGTCATAAGAAGAAAGAAGACCCCGGGTACAAAAGCACGCCATGTTATAAGAAGAAAGAAGACCCCGGGCTATAGGAGTACGTTGTGTCATAAGAAGAAAGAGAGGAATGAGGTCTTACCATATAACAATGAGTTTCGACCGGGTTGAAAATGCATGATTTGAGGAAAACCAATTAACCTTTATAGATGACATGGTTTAAGTTGACCATGAACCTTTAGAGATCACATGGTTTGAGGCTGACCTTGAACCTTTGGAGATGACATGGTTTAAGGTTGACCATGAACCTTTGGTTTTTAGGGAAGCATCTGCTTACCCCTTGAAAACTGCATGGTTTCATTGAGGAATCCTGTCAAACTCAACTTGAGCGCCTGTCATTAGGGACGTCATCAAGAGACATATTGACAATATTGCAGCATTAATTGAACAAGCTAATCAAGCTAAGGTCGATTGCTTTAAAAAAAAAAAAATGATGTCAATCAACATAATGTGGCGCAAAATTGTCATCTTGCTCGGGGATGTATCATTAATCATCAAATACTTTGAGGAGTCAAGTTCTTATCAAAATGGCTACGACTCATGAAAAGGGCTCATTAAGCATGCCAAACTAGAACTTCTTAGTCAAAAAGGATTTCTCACACACTCTCGATAAAATGGCTCCTTCATCCTATCTATTTGCGTGGGAAGTAACTGATTGCTGAGGATATTGCTGAGGGTATCTCCCATAACCTATATCAAAGGCTTTCCAAAACATTCCCGATGAGTACAATCTAATCGATCAAAAATGTCTTTTGAAATGACCACAATATAGGCTTGGTTAGGGCTTATACAAAGGGATTGTTGTTTTGAGGCCAATAAATGAACATTTGTCGCCATCTTCATTGGGTTTACATGTCGAGAACTTGGAAGATGAGAAAAGATAGAATTACCTCCACTCCTTCAAGCAGTAGCTTCTTTGTGGCATTCTTATTTTCACTCAAACCATCCCAATCAGAAGAGACTTCGGAAGAGGGTTGTAATATTGGCTCGAGAGAGGCTCAAAAGGCTTAAAATTTTGAAGAGGGTTTTTAAGAGTCGGTGATCGTTATGGCATCGTGACCAAGTCACTCGATCTTTCGAAATCATTTGGCTTTTGAAATACAGTGCATCTCGAAAGTCCCTTGACTAATCATTTCTGCATGGGAGCTTTGCCCCTTTTCTAATTTCTTTTGCATTTGTGATGATTTTTTATGCAAGCACTTGGACTTTGATAACTTTTTTTTTTTTTTACATAAGATGCAGCATTTTGGTTCTTTTTCTTGACAGGCATTGGCCTTGCTTTTACCAAGCACACTACTTTTTCATGCCTCCTAGTTTGTCGAACTTTTTGCTCTTTAAACTTTTGTAGCTCTTATGACTTTTGAGACGCTTTTCATATTTTCTCGTAACTGTCAATTGTATTCGGTCAACTCTTATACATTGCCTCGGTGAAGGGAGATGATCACTGCTCGAGGTTCAGAAATGAATAATCAGGCCTAAATTGGTTAAAGCAATGGGTATCAATGTTTGGGTAGAGAAGGAAATGCTCCTCTTCACCTTGGGATGAGTCAAGCTCTAATGAGAATTCCTCTGAAGCTATCACCAGAAGATTGATGCAAGTGAAAGTAATTGAATCTTTCTCAATCTTTCACTCTATAACACAACCGTAACCTCCTATGCTGCCCCAATGTAAGGTCGTTCTCGATAGGAGTACTTTGAAGGATCATCTTTATTTGGCCCAAAAGGTTGGCAAGAGATCAGTGTAACGCCTGGATTGATGAATGAAATGCCTTTATCATTTCAATCTTTGTACTCAATGTGAATGAATCCTTCATCCTAAGAGAATATCGATTTTCACTCAACTCTAAAAAATGTTTGAATGTCGCTTTTCACTCAACTCTCAAAGTGTTTGAATGTTGTTTTTCACTCAACTCTCAAAGTGTTTGAATGTTATTTTTCACTCAACTCTCAAAAGTATTTGAAGG
The DNA here is from genome assembly GCA_016097615.1 of Eucalyptus dawsonii. Lineage (NCBI taxonomy): Eukaryota > Viridiplantae > Streptophyta > Magnoliopsida > Myrtales > Myrtaceae > Eucalyptus > Eucalyptus dawsonii. Next base: position 43,619,382 of record CM027875.1, read on the forward strand.
ATGTGTTTGGAAGTAGCTTACCTTTCTTCATCCTAAGCACTTCTTGTTTGGCATGGTTAACGTCTCACCTTTCACTTGAATAAAAATATTTTTACGAACCCCTTTTCTCAAGGGTCGCTGACTTGAAGCACGCATAGTGACACCAAAAATAGGTCATGCGAATGATGCCATGCATTTTTTTAAAAAATAATTTGAATTTTTTTTGAATTTTTTTTGAGTATTTTTGTAAAAAACTTCAAGAACTCATCCTCATATTGTGGCACCCCCCCTCGGCACGCTCCTCGATCCGTTATGGTCGCCACAGGTACTTATCACTTATCCTACTACATACCAGTCTAATAACTTTTTAATTAAAGTTGAACCATAATTCATAGGGGTTGATCAATAAAATTCTTCTCCCCTTTTTCTTTTGTAAAGGTCCCAGTGCATCTCATCAATGGAAGCATAAACGAGTCTCACCCTCCCTTACTCCAATAACAATAATGCAATTGCACACCAACTATTCACCATATAAAATGATAAAGTTGAGTCACTTTTATTTATATAAACGTGATGGACATCTCAGATTAGTACAGCAAAAAGGCCAAAGCTTTTAACTATGCTCGGCTAACTCAAAAGAACAGGACCCTACATTTGACATATACACCCATCCATCAATAAGCGCCGGCTAACCAAAAAGTATCGGCTCCCACCAGTCGTACATGCCATCACACCCAACCCGATGCATCGGGTGGCAGCGGTGGCAGCATCCTCAGAATCACTCCATCACGCCGGACATGAACAGACAAAAACTCCTGGATAACCAGGCCATTAGCAAGACCCACATCGTATATCACTAAGACACAGACTCGGACAAACACCAAACCAGGTACACTAACACAGGAATGCTTTGTGCACTCCACCTCAACATTCGATGGCAATCCATAATAAGTACCACGCGCGACTGGTAGCAAGAGCATCTTTCTAATCTGAAATGTTTATCCCCAAAGGGGTGAGTACAACCACTTAGCAGTAAAAATCCACCAAACTACACAATGCGTCAAACAGAATAATCAAGGTATCATGAATAAAACACATATCATTCATGTATTCAAGCATACCTCACCTTACAGCCATGCATATATCACCATGTGACGTGCATATACCACAATGCACTTATATATGTATCATCAAGCAGCCAAGCATATATCACCATGCAACGTGCATATACCACCATGCACTTCTACATGTATCATCAAACAGCCAGGCATATATCACCATGCAACGTGCATATACCACCATGAACTCCATGCTTGCATTCCCATGAGGTTCATCCCATGCCATATGCACACATCCATGCGCATGATTCAATTCTTGATTTTTATCTTTCAAATAGATCACATCATTTTTCTTCCCAGGGACCAATGTTTTTATCCCACAATTTATCGCTCGCATCCAACCTGGCATCGCAAGGAGCCTCCGGCACACATCTTCGGGCATCCGACACACATACTTTGGGCATCTCATACCCCAACTGGCATCACGAGGTATCCCCCCAGCACACACCTCCAGGGCTTCCGGCACACACACTCCGGACATCTCGAAACTCCTGAGGACATCCGGCACACGCACTTCGGGCATTCGGCACCCACACTCCGGGGCATCCCAACACTCCCGGGGCATCGTCAGCTCATACCTCCGACGGTATCATCATTATCATAATTTATATTCACACATGTATCTCAATTTCAACATGGCATTTGATGCAGCAATATCAAAGGTCTCAACCATCTTTTGATGTCATATAACATGCCATATGTCACCACATATGCAGCAAAATCAACCACTCAAGGCATTATATCACATGGAGCAATTTCATTTATTTTTGAAAATGCAGCAAATTTCCGGATAAAAATAGATTGCACTCCTTCGGTCATAATTCTTGAAAAATTAGTAAACAGCCTTAATAAATTCTAAAAAATTCGACATGTTATGTACAAGATCTAGAGGAAAATATTCCGTGAATAACACCATATCAAAAAAACATCATACAAATCAGTACAGTCCACGCATCACAGTCCTTATAATTTAGGAATATTGCCGTACACATTTTCATTCAAATTTCGGTAAAAATCCTAAATCAGCTCCAAAAATTCTGAAATTTTTATATGTTATAGAAAAGGTCCATAAGTAAATATTTCATGAATAACTTGAAATCATATTGGTGATAGATTAAAAACTATAATAACCATAGCTGTCTCTAACCCTCGGCAACAATTCTCAGATCTAACCATTTCGGATAAAATCATTTCACCAACCTAAACTCATCCATTTCCTATAAAATTTTAGTATGTTACTCCTTAACGTGTCATCTTCAACTTTCATACAGAACACGAGATAAAATTTCAACCGGAAAAGTTTATAAAATTCATAGAATCACACTAAGTCAGCATTACGATTTCCAGATCTAACTTCTTCAACGAAAAATAGTTTCACCGGTCTATACTTGTTCATTTCTTTTGAAATTTTGATATATTACTCTCCAAGAAGTCCTTTACAACTTTCATCAAGAAGTCAAAGCCAAATTCCCACTAGAACATTGCATGTAACTCAAGAAATCAACAAAGGTCGAACTGTTTTTTCAGAAATAGAACACTAGGCTAGAACACAACACTTATAGCTTCGAAATTTCACACTTCATTCACATCCGAAATTCACCATTCATCACACACGAACACAGCAAGCAAAGGTAGATTAACGAACTCTACTTGCCTCTAATCCGAGCACAACACAACAAGCAAAGACGGCGGGGCAAGGCGGGACTCGGTGGCTCAACAACGGCAACGAACAGCAGCGAACGGCCTCCCTCTTCCCCTTCTTCTCTCGCTCGCTTGCTCTCCCTCTCTTCCCCTTCTTCTCTCGCTCGCTTGCTCTCCCTCTCTCGATTTCACTCTCTCTCTCTCTCTCGGACGCTGTCTCTCCCTCTCTTTCTTTCCCCTTCATCATTTGCAATGATTTGATTTGCATGGCTAATGCCACTTGGCCCTAGGGGAAAGACACTTGGCATTTTTCCCATGCACATGATGGGCTAGAAGATGGGCTGGGCCTCCTCCCCTTGGTCGACGGCAGCTCTTTTCCTTTGGGCTTTGCGGGCTAGACCAAAAGGGCCGAATGGTGGGGCTAGTCTTGGGCCTAAAAATTCAACCCACTCTTCTCTAATTTTTTTCCTTTAATTATCACCTAATTACCAATCATATAATTACCTAATTACACTTATTCACTTGGCCATAAAACTTGCAACGTAAATTAATAAATTCCAACCTATAAATCACATAACCAAGAACAAAATTCTCATTATCAAATTATCGTATAGCACCAACTTTGATAACCCAAGAACATAAGATATCTTTCCATTAAAGTGTTCGGCCTTAATCTATTACAATTCTTCAGTCTAGTGGCCACAACATACTTCAACGACACAACCATTCACTTTTCCATTGGTCATAATGCCTCTAGAAATTGCCATGAAATTTTTGGGATGCCACACATATCCTCGGATCTCCTCGTTCTTGCAAAACAGTTAAACTTGGGAGCATGTGGAGGCCTAGGCCTTAGCGACCATCATTGGACTAGTTTGATATGCTTCCATATGTCCTTACTAAAACATGTGTCTACTTTATCGAATGAGGGAAGATAAGGCCATATTTTAAACACACATCACCCTCAACCAACGGCTCAAGATCGGGGCTGACCATTGTTCATGTTACAAACGACATAGACAAGAAAGAAATAACAAGAAGATCCCACGCAGGGGATTGGACATAAGGCAAAAGACTAAGCTGAATGAGAACCACTCTACTCTGGAGGGACAACTACGACTTCGGAGGACTCAGCTTCCTCGCACATCAGGATGGTGCATATGACGTCCTCCTTGAAAATTGAGTTCACCCCCTTTATATGGTTTGGTAAAGGGTTCTGTTGCACGTTAGGTTGAGCTTCCTTGAAAGTTAAGATGCCCTTATCTAGCAACTGTTGGACTTTGTATTTCAGTATATAGCAATTATCCATGTCATGCCCCCTTTCTCCCATGTGGTACTCGCAAGTCTTGGTTACATCGAACTCAGCGAACTTCATGGGGTTGTCCTTAGGTACCTGTTTCGCAACCATCCTCTTTTCGAGGAGCATGAGCAACAACTTCGACAACGGGCGTGGTAACGAGGAAAATTGCCTTTGAATGGGTCTTTTGCCCTTGTCATATACCCGGGATGAGCTCCCTTGGACCATTACGGGCTGATGCGAGGGTGTCAAAGGTGGCTTAGAGAGAAACGGCTCTTGCACCAGTGCTACTTCAATCGTAGTTTCCTTATCTTTCCTCGCCAGGAATTTATTAACGCTTCCGGTAGATATCCTTCTCTCGATGATTGCCCATTCAACTCCTTCACCCACATCTACCAATTGTAAAAATGTCTGGCATCCTGAGTACACTAATCTTTGAAAGTATTCAGGCGGTAATGTCCTGAGGAATAACTGCTTCATTTCCCTCTCATTTAAGGTCGGTTTCACCTGTGAGGCCATGGTTCTCCACCTTTGCGCGAAGGCTTTAAACGACTCATTCCTCTTCTTTTCTACGCGGGTCAACTCTTCCCTTGTGGGGGCTAGCTCAGTGTTGAACCTGTATTGCTGCAAGAATTCATTGGCCAAGTCCTCCTAGCTGGTGAACTCTTCGATGTCCAGCACGATGAACCATGTCAAGGCGATACCTTCTAAGCTATCTTGGAATGTGTGAATGAGGAAGGGCACATTGTTAGCGTAACGAGCCATTTTCCTCATGTAGTACCTAAGGTGGGCCTTGGGACATCCTGTTCCGTCATACTTCCTCGTGAACTCAGGCTCTTGGAAAGTCTCGGGGAAGTTTGTCTTAGTATATGGGGATAGCTTGTTGGCTCCTTTCAGCTCGTATCCTTGCAAGTTGCACAATCGCTCCTCCATCTTAGCAAGGCACTTTTCACTCTCTCTATCTAGGTGGGGCGTTGGCTCTTCCTTTTGAGGAGGATCTAAGTCAACGATGATTGGCGTGATAGAAGGGACTTCTCCAGCAGTTTCCTTTCTCGGAAGATCGGCGATATGTGGGTCTCTCGTTAATGGGGGAACATGTCCTAACGATGTAGGAGTGGATGTTCCAGTGATAGCTACAGCAGGGGGCTCCTTAAGCTTCTGGCTTATTTCAAGCATCATTGCGGTAAGTTGGGCCAACTAGTCCTCCATCTTGGCCATGCGCACGTTAGTGTCCTCGTTCTCCATTTTGACTTTCCGCGCGTGCAAATCGGGGATCTCTGCTTGGCCGTGTCAACGATTGACAGAAGACAATTGATCAGCTAGTACCTAGAGCAAGGGTAGATAAACATATATAAGTACGAGTAATCATCAGGCGGTCAACCCACGACAAAGATCTAATCGCCCTAATTTGTTCATTTCATTAAAAGCCAGGTTGCCACATAATGCAAGAAAAAACATGAGAGAAGACCCCTAAACAACGAAGTTACTTTGAAGACAGAAAGACGCTCTCCTAACTCCCAATTTTCATATTGAGACTCAAGACAAATTCCTTAATATTGCAACACATGCAGGTATGGTCCCGCTACATATCGCACTTGACTCAATCTAACTAATGAGGATAGCTTATGCTCATGGCATCTCCACTAACTCGGGTTAACTTCAACGCACGCTCCTCGGCTTCCTCGAGTTCTCTTTTGAGGCGCTTGATTTCAGCTCGGTGGATGATCTTCAATGGCACTTCAGGAATCTTTGGGCGGAGGCTCTCAGGGATATTGTGCCTACAGATGTACTCCTTCAAGGCATAGTAGGTTTTCTCTTACCCCTCCAACTCTTCTCTAGGCCATGTTAGCTTCTGGGGGTGGCACATATGCCACATTGACTTGACCAGTGCGACGTGGTCTTCGTGATCTTGGCATCCGTCAGGGAAGTCTACCCTGAGCGGGTCCTCTTGAATTGCCGGTGGAAGCTGCTAAACCTCTTGAAACTGACGGGTGACTCGGGTCAGGTAATACTCGATGACTCCACCGATTCCCAACAAAGGAATAGGTCCAGTAAGCCTACACACGAACCACGCTTCTTGAGCTCGGAACCATTTGGCATGCCATTGGAAATCCTCAGGTCCAGGGTTGGTCATGAAAACTAACCACTCAAAATAATGATAATCTGGGGCAAACATTTTCCTATCTCTAAACTTCAGGATATGGTGGCTAGAGTCAGAAATGTTGTTTATGGTCATCAAGCCACCAAACCCCTTAATGTGAGAGAAGAACCAAATTTGCAAGAGTGCAGGAGGATCATGGAAAGCCTTATCTTTATTTTCTTTAAAACGAGTAAGGGAAAGAAAATTTTTGGTCAAAATAGCATTAACAAAGCCCTTTCCCATGCATACTTCACGAACTACCCACACTATGGAAGGGCTAATAGCATTCCTACAATGTGGAAATATCACAAACCCGAAAAAAGCTAGTGGGAAGATCCTATTTTTTTTTTTAAAGATAGGGCACTTTGAAAAAGCTCATTTAGAAATGAAAACGGGGTAGGTTTTGCGATTGGCTTTCAAAACTTTTCTCATGTCCTCTCCCTTAACTTTAAGGAATTCAGATAAGGTCGATGCATGTTCAGTTCCTACAGGTGGACTAACTAATTCCGACACTAAGGGCTTTTCAATAGCAATACTGTATTTCTCCAAGTTTTGAGTGAGTTCGTGATTACCAAATATGAAAGTGCAAGTTGCAGGGCACCAAACATGTGCTAATGCTTGCATGACACCATAATGAGCCTCTATCTCCAAAAGGGGGAGTAATTGTCCGACGTAAGATCGCATCCAGTCACGGCCAGTCAGATCCAGTCTATCCCACCATGTGCGGAGCTTGACTTTTGGGATGGAAATGATGTGAAGCTCGAGTACCCCCATTGTATGTCAACCAAAGTTACGACAAACCTAATTTGTTATGGACCGACCAAAAAGAAAGCGAATAAATAAATTGTGTAGAAAAGAATTCGAAAAACTTACCCTATTCATTGAGTAGCAATACCAATGACATAGACATGCGCATGAGCGGTGGTTCGATTTCTCCTCTAGACGGCTCAAAATGGAGTCATAGGATCATAGGACTAAACCAACAAGATTGTGGTTAGGTCATGTTACCCATGACTCCGGCTTTGTCAAATAACCGACCCGTGTCGCGCAGTTGCAAACTGGGGTGGGTATGCACGGTTGCAGACCAAGTTGGGTACCTTCGACATGAAGAAAGAAATTTCAGGGTAGAGATGTGCGACTCATACTACACGGTTGTAGTCGGAGTGGTATCCACTTCAACACCATCCTAAGTGATTCTATGCAGCCCAAGTCCGGCGGCAAGTAGTGTGTGTTATGGTGTAATGCAATGCAGGGAATGCATGCATGATAATTTATAAGCAATCAACACTTCATACATAAAAAATAAACCATACGGTCCTACACTTTCCTGCAAGACAAAGGTGAGCAAACACTTCCCCTTATACCTCATATTCTGTAAAAACATTTAACACATTTAATATTAGGGACGTACTTGGAATCCTCGCCGTCAAACAATTTTTTTTTGAATAAGATTAATTTTGGCCTAAGTCCTCTAAGATTTAAAACCAACTCCCCAATGGAGTTGCCAAGCTGTCGCGACCTACCCCTCAGGGGGGAGGGAATAAGTTTAGGTGTATTGCTTAAAGGACGAGCCTAAGGCCCATGATTAGGCACGGGCTCTCCCAAGCCCATACCCCATTTCACATTAAGATATTTTTAAGAATTTTGCATAAAAGGAGTCGCCACTAGTCTATTGGGGTCGACTAGAAACCAAGTGAGGCATGGGAGTGTATCTCACTTCCTACACAACTAGAGAATCTAGGGTCGGGGACTTGATTACACTAATTGACCAATTAGTGCCCTTTCAGTATCTAATCTTGTTCATTTTATGAAAATGATTTTTTGGCAGGCAATTTGGATTGATTTTATAACTATCCACTAACATGTAAGGTGATCATGCGGGTACACAATCATTGAAGTAACAATCATAGCTACCAAAATTTTAATTGTAGTAAAATTAAACGCATACAATTAACATAATTAGATATGCAAATTAAACATACAATATAATCAAAATATGAGCAAATAGAAGTCGATTACCCTAATAATGCAAAATATAACTATTCCTAACCAAACCCTACACTTTCGGGATTTTTGAAATTTTTGAAATTTTTGAAATTTTAAATATATATTAATTAACTAATTTCTTTAAATTTTTTTAATTTTTTAAATGATTTTTTAAATATTTTTTTTTTTGCCCGGACGTGGTTGGGTTGGGTTGAGTTTGACCCAATTCAACCCAGTCAAGTTCGGTTTGACTGGGTCCGACTCGACCGGGTTCGGCTTAACTGGTTTAGGCTCGATCGTCCTTGGTCAAGCCTGAACTTGGCCCAACTTGGGCTTAAGAGCCAGGCCCAAGTGAGAATAGGAGTAGAGTGGGCACAATTTGTGATCTGGCCCACTCGGCTGGCATCCCCTTGGTTGTGACTACCTAGTCACGACCAGGGGTGCCGCAAATGCGCACGCCGGTGACAACACCACAGTGGCCAAGCGAGGGGGACGGCGTGGCTTCCCTAGCTGCAACGGCATCCTTCCAGTAGCCAAGGGGTCCTAGGGCTCCATGCGGGGGAGCTTCGAGGGAAGAGGACCCATTCGGGCAATATAGCGAACAGGTGATGGGCATGGACGAAATCGAGAGCCTCCGGCTCGGCCGAAGCACGAACGCGAACCTAGAGACCTAAGGAAACCTACCGGTATGCAAGGAAAGTAACAGGATCGAACAACAGGGTTGGAGCTCGCTTGAATTGGTGAAACAAGCTCCGGCCAGTGGTTTCAAAAATCGTACGCCAAGTGTTTGATAAAAGGCCAACCTAGATTCCGGGGAAGACGGCGACAAACGACGACAAACGGGTGGCTCTTCAACGATGGTGAGGCATCCTGGGGGCTCCCTACACGGCTATCTCAATCTCTCCTTCCTCTCCCTCCGTCGCACTCTCTTCTCCCTTTTTCTTATTTTTTTTTCTGGATTTCGTTCCCCCTTTTCTTTCTCATTTTCCCACTATTTGGCTCACGCGCGTGACTTTGTCCGAATAATCAGCCGCGTTTGCCAACCGACTCTCACTCGAGGATTCCAACACTCGCCTACACCCCCGAGATGATACTATCCCCTGCTGCCCTAGTGGCCCCACTTTCGACTTTGCTTGTTCCCCATGCAAACGGTTGCTGAGGGAGAAGACAGAGCTGTGGGCTGAGCCGAAAGGGAGAAGGGGGTTAGGCCATGCAGGGGAAAAGAAAAAAGGAAAAGAGAGGGAACGGACCGAAGGCCCACACGGAGGAAAAGAAGAGGAAGAGGGCCGGGCCGGGCCAAGGTCAGATCTAGCCCAACCTGACCCCTGCGGCCCTTTTTTTTTGTTTTTTTTTATATACTTTTTGAAAGATAAAAATTAGGTGTCAACAATACTTCAAGACACTGAGAAAAGAAAGGCTGACTTTCAAGTTTCTGATGATGGAATACTGAGGTTCTAAGGATGTTTAGTGGTACTTGACGATGTAGAGCTTAGAGAGGATATTTTATCTGAAGCACATTGTAGCAGTTACAGCATTCATCTTGAAAGTACCAAGATGTATCAGAATCTGCGTCAACACTATTGGTGGTCAGGTATGAAGGCGGACATCACCAAGCATGTCGCCAAGTGTTTGACATGTTAGCAAGTGAAAGCTCAGCATTGCAAATCAGGACTGCTGCAACCTCTCGAGATCCCAGAATGGAAATGGGAACATATCACGATGGATTTCATGATTGGACTACCAAGGAGTCAAAGATGAAATGATTCGATTTGGGTAGTAGTTGACAAACTGACAAAGTCGGCTCATTTCATTGCAATTTGAAAGGACCTTAGTTTGGATAGACATGCAGATTTGTATGTGCGTTATGTGGTTTGAATGCATGGAGTGCCGGTTACGATAACTTCAGATAGAGACCCGAGATTTATGACTACTTTTTGGAAGAGCTTACAAAGTGCCTTAGGTACCAAGCTTCATTACCAATACGACATATCATCCTCAGACGGATGGCCAGTCTGAGAGGACAATTCAAATCCTCGAAGACATGCTGAGAGCTTGTGTACTAGACTTCAAAGGAAGTTGGGAAGATCAGCTACACCTGGTAGAGTTCGCCTACAACAACAATTATCAGCAGAGCATCAAGATGACTCCATTTAAGGTATTGTATGACAGAGTGTGCAGAACACCAGTGTGTTGGGATGAGGTTGGGGAAATAAAGATTACAGGTCTAGAGTTGGTCCATCAGTCAGTGGAAGCCATGGCAATAATCAAAAACAGATTAAAGACTGCTTAGAGCAGGCAGAAAAGCTACGCAAATAAGCATCGAAGGTCTTTGGAATTCCGAGTTGGTGATCACGTTTTTCTAAAGGTGTCACCAATGAGGGGAACTTCGCGCTTTGGAAAGAAAGAAAAACTGAGTCTGAGGTATGTAGGTTCGTTTGAGATTCTTGAGAGAATAAGGAACCTAGCGTATCATCTTGTGTTATCGCCAATACTGGCGCAAGTGCATGACGTCTTTCAAGTGTCGATATTAATGAAGTATGAGCTTGACCTAACCCACGTGCTCAATTTTGAGGAATTGGACGTGGATGACTGTGTGTCATACGTTGAAAGCCTGATTCAGATAGTGGACCGTAAAGAGCAAGTTCTGCATTCAAAGACCATCCCATTGGTCAAAGTGGTCTGGCAACATCATGGTACTGAAGGAGCAACATGAGAGACTGAAGAGTCGATGAGACAGTTGTACCCCCACCTTTTTTAGAGAGTTCTGTAATGGTTTAAATTTCGAGGATGAAATTTTTATAAGAGGTGAAGAGTTGTGACATCTTAGATTTTCAATTTTGTTTCCTACTGAATAAATCGAGTCCTAAAGCTGATCACTCTCGAGATAACTAGACTATTCATGGAAGTTATTAAAGAATTTTAATGCAGTAGACTTAAGAATTCGACCAGGAATCGACTTCTCGATCGTGCTCATCTTTAGAGGCCATTACAGCACAGTATAAATCGATTTGAGATTAGAGATAGGTCGACTCGACTGAGATGTGCGGTTAATCATGGGTGACACCACTAAATTGGAAAATTCTCGTCGACCGGCCCTACACTGATTCTTCTGTCGTTTTGGTACCATGTCCGTATTTGAATCTTTGAGATTTTCACGATAATCGAGAGTCACCGTTGAGTTGAGTGGATTCATAGTGGCTCGAAGAAAATCGACCACGGGTAATTTGCCCTAAAAATTTCATCAAATACTTGTCGGTTAAAGAAGAAGTTCAAAAACGAAAAGTGTCAATTGAGCGCATTAGCACAGATTTTATGATAATAGATCCCTTAACAAAAGGATTGGATGCCCAAAACATTTAATGAACATGTTGAAAAGATGGGCATTATTGGACGTCATTAATGTTTCTATTATGATTGTATTAAGTTTATGTATTTGACACTTTGAGCTCATTTACATGTTTCGATATTTCCTGTTTTCTATTTAGTATACATTATGAAAATAAATGAAAGTTAAACAGGATAGTTTCTATAGAGACATTATAGTTGGACTATTACTGTACTTCTCATTTATGGATCATGTTAAGTAAAGTGCTATAATTGTAGTGCATAGAAGGGACTATGTCGATTAATGACATACAACCGCTGTAACTCATATTAGTTTTCTTTATATAGTTGTGATTATTATGTGATTGCCAATTTAATGCAAATTTTATAGCATAATGTTAGTGTGCACATTACAATCTTTATTAAACCATGAAAGGAAAATCATATGGGTCAAGTGGGAGAATGTAAGAATTATTGCGGCCCATATGATATGATTTATTATATGGTTTAATAATTGTTGAAATGCTATAAATAAATAAATATTGGTTATGAGAATTTGCGACTCTAATAAAACAAAATGGTATAATCCTCAAGAGAAATTACTACTTTTCCGAAGAGGTGCGACTTTTATGGAAGTTAAAAAGCGCTTTGATGGAAGGCACCTATTGATAGAACGTATACATAGAGTTCGGTCCCCTCTCCACCCATATAAACAACAATAACTGAAAAGAACTTGGTATTCTCTCCTCCATCAATAGAATACATTAAAGAATAGTGAGTTAAGGGAGAGAAATCAGATTTCTTCATTTGGTTTGAGTTCTTTAGTTTTCCACAACGATTATCATCAAGGGTAACGCCATGGATAAATGTACTTCTTTATCTATTTGTGAAAATCATGAAGATCAAGTATCACTGTATTCTTTTGGATTTCCACATCAAAGAATTATATGTATAATCTAACAGTTGGATCAAAGTGACAACTGCTAGTTGCATTGAGGTGTGTCACGAATTTTCTGTCGTCCATGATGTAACACTTCATCTTACCTTCTTCGTAATCTGTGCAGTAGATGCGGTTTGGCTCGAGCCCAAGAAGGCAAGACTCGGCATTGAACTCCTCTGAGAACGAAGAGTTGCCATTCAAGAAGGGAGACCCATTCCCCAGGGTTTTGACCTCTTCCTAAGTTCCCTTCTTTATATCAAATTTGAAAACTCGAATCTTTTCCACGTGTCCATCATACTTTTCGCCGCGTATCGCCCAAGCCACCAGCAATGAGCCAGAACATTCAATGAGAAGAGGATCCCCATCATCATAAAAAATTCAGTCCTTAGAACTAGTCTCAATTCCATGCGATTCCTTTTCAAGTTGAGTCATTATTTGACTCTACGAATCCAAGGCCACAAATAGCCCGTGGTAACAAATCAGTTGAATGACGGTATGCCAATGCATAGGTGTCGCACGATTCACTAATGTCCACGCATCTTCTCCTAATCTGAGAAGGGCAAACCCAAGCCCTAGTGATGTGGCATAAGAAGTCAAGACTAAGTACCTGGACAAAGAAAGGCTCTAGGACAAATCGATCATGTGGATATGGTGTAACCCATGGCGAAGCTTCTCCAAAGCGAGGAGTTCAATGCTGGTGCACGAAAGTGGATTGGCAATACGGTGTTCACTGTACCCATTTGCCACGAGTATCCATCCCGGTGTAGATAATGTCTGGCAATACGATCCTGGCAACTGCACTGGGTAAATTCTCCCTGTAGAGGGTTGGAGAACTTAGCTATTCGGCTGTACGCATAAATCATGAGCCATGGGGCTTTAGATTTCGCATTGTACGTCTTCTTGGCGGCAGTGGTCTGCCATGAGGTGCACACCTGTCGAATAGCCAAAAATTCTTCTGTGGCTAGCCGACGAACAATGAGTTGTAGGATCACTTGTGGGAGTTCTTCCCAATTCGCCATTTCTTCGTCGTAGATTTTTTTTTTTTTGGTCGAAACAAGAAATCTCATTCAAGTAAAAGTAGAAATACACCCCGCTTCTAAGGCATCAGAGAGAATGAGGTCTAACAAAATAGGGGGGGGATCTGCAGACCTACCGATCCGCAAAAGATGACGCATAGCTGTGTTCAGAGCTTGGATCTCGACTTGCAAGGTCGAGGATGCATCGACTTCATTGGTAAATCCTTCTGTCAATCTGCCCGTATGGTCTCGACAAATATACGCTATTGATCCTGATTTACTATTAATCTGAAAAGCCCCGTCGATGTTGATCTTCAACACACCAAGGTTAGGGGGACACCACAAAGAACCTGGATCTGAAAGAGTCTGAGGTGATCCAGTCTTGTTGGTAGGTATTTGTTGTGCTAGTCGAGACTGGGCAAAGGTCGCTTCAACTTCAAAGGAGGGATCGGGTCTTTGGCGATTGAAGATGAACTTGTTTCTTGCTTTCCATATTTGCCAAAGAATTGCAGCAGCAACCGCCATTCCTGGTGAGTTCTATTTTTGTACGAATCTGTCTGCGATCCAGGCTTCTATGCGATTTACTTGAGTAGGGAGTATATGAGTGTTAACCTATGGGTGAGACTAGATGGTCGAAGTCCACGGACAAAGGAGAAAAAGGTGCTCCATCGTTTCCGGGGCTTGAGTTGCGCATAAGCTACATACCGACTCTGCACTAATGTGTTCGTGAAAGAGATTAGCCTTTGTGGGCAGAGCGTTCTGACATATAGACCAAAGAAAAAACCTAATTTTGGGTACGACTTTTAGATTCCAAATGCTCTTCCAGAGGATTTGAGGTAATTGAAAGGAAGAGGATGCTCTGTTTTCATTTATCTGGATGGCTACAAGTCTGATAGTATGATATCCACTCTTCATTGTGTAATGACCATTGGCAGTGTCTGTCCATATTATTTGATCTTCTATATAATTAGGTCTCACTGGGAAGCCGATAATCTCAATTGTGATGTCTGCATCGAATAAACGATGTAGTAGATTTTCATTCCATTTGTTATTTTCCAGTAAAATCAGATCAGCCAGCATTTGTGGCTCATCTCTGTCTACTGGTCCTCCAATAATTCCACTGGGCAGCCAGCGGTCTTCATGGATTCTGATCTTTGTCCTGTCCCCAACCAACCATTGTAGCTTAGTTGAAATTGAGTCCCGCCCTATTAATAAGCTCTGCCATCCCCAGGAGGGGCGGGCACCTTTATTAGCACTGTTGAAGTCCTAAGAGTGGAAGTAGTGGCCTTTAAACAGCTTGCTCCACAGAGACGAAGGATGTTGTATAAGTCTCCAAGCTTGTTTTCTGAGCATTGCTCTATTGAAAGCAATAAGATCTCTAAACCCCATACTACCTTTTTCCTTCCCGTCCTTCAGTAAATCCCAATGTTTCCAATGAATACCCAGCTTTCTACTATCATTTTGCCACCAAAATCTCGCTATCTTTTGTTCAATGGACCGGCATAGAGACACAGGAACTTTAAAAATGGATATTGCGTACTGGGGGATGGCTTGAACAACACTTCTAATTAGAATCTCTTTCCCACCTTTCGACATAAGCTTTTCTTTCCAACCATCTAACTTCGAGTGCACTCTCCCCATAATCCAAGCAAACATATCTCGCTTAGATCAACCCCAATCAAACGGTATTCCTAGGTACTTTCTAGTCTTTTGAAGCACAGGGATCCGGAATTGTTGCACCAGGTTTCCCTTTAGTCTACTAGGACAATCTTTACTAAGAAAAATGCATGATTTATTCCTATTGATTGCTTGACCAGTTGCTAAGCAATATTGATTCAGAATGTTTGCTAGATTCTGACATTTTAGGACTTTCCCATCTAAGAAAAAAATAGCATCGTCTACGAAAAATAAGTGGGAAAGAGTAGGACACCACCTGTTCAACTGGATTCCCTTGAGTTGCCCCATATCAAGTGCTTGATGTATGAGTGTTGATAATAAATTCGCCATCAAAATGAATATATAGGGAGAAAGGGGGTCACCCTGTCGAAGGTCGTGAGTGGGATGGAAGTAGTTTAGTCGGTCACCATTGAACTTGACACTTATAGTGATTATCGTAATACACTGCATCATCCACTGCACCCAAGTGGAATGAAAACCAAGCTTGAGAAGGTAGTCTTTAAGGAAGCTCGACTCTACTTTATCATATGCCTTTTGCATGTCCACTTTTAAAAGTGCTTGAAATTTCCTCTTTCTGATACAGGTTTTTAGTTGGTGTAGCACCTCCTAAACGATTAAAATGTTGTCTTGTAACTGGTGGCCGCCTACAAAGGCACTCTGTTCTGTAGATATTAGGGTAGGAAGGAAGGGTTTGAGTCTATTGGCAATGACCTTGGATATTATTTTGTATGCATAGTTGCATAGGCTAATGGGTCAAAACTGATCCAATCATTCTGGGTTAGGGAGTTTTGGGATAAGAGATATATGGTCCGATTAAGGTCTGGGGGCATCACTCCCGTCTGGAAAAAGTTCTGGACCGAAAGGAAAAGATCTTCCTGAAGAATATCCCAGTGAGATTGGTAGAAAAGACTATTTAAACCATCGGGGCTGAGGGCTTGAGTTTTACCCAACTGGAAAGTGGCTCGACGAACCTCCTCTGGTGTGACTACAGTAGTTAAGAGAGCATTCATCTCAGCTGTGACCACGCTCGAGCATTGGTCCAGGATTGGACCATAATCTCGGTAACCTGCTGACCTATAAAGGTTAGAGAAGAAATCCGTAGTCATCTCTTTGAGAGTCCGATCATCGCTTACCCATTGCTGATTATTGTCCTGTAATATGCTGATTTTGTTTCTTTGTTTGTGTTGAATAATTGTAGCGTGATAGAATTTGGTGTTTTTATCTCCCCACTTTAACCAATTTAGTCTAGACCGCATTGCCCAGTACTACTCCTCTTGTTGCCATGCTTTTTGTAACTCTTCCTTCAACTTTGTAGCTAGTTGGTTGTCATAGAAGCCTTGGTTTTGATTCTTCAGAGCTTGTAGTTGCTGTTGCAAATCTGGAATATGTGAAGAGGCATTGGAAAACTGGATTCGACTACACTTTTGTAGCGCTAAGCTGACGATTCTTAATTTGTGTGGCAGGTTATGACCAACACCCATTGCTGAGGCCCATGCTGTTGCCACGATGCTGTGACAATCCTGGTGTTGTAACCAATAGGCTTCAAATACAAAAGGTATGTGTCTTCAAGTCAGTTTAGCCTCTGTATTTAGCAACAAAGGACTATGGTCAGATCCTACAACAGGTAATGCAAATACCTCAGCTTCAGCGAAAGTGAGCCGCCAATTCAGAGTGCAAAGAACCCTGTCCAACCGTTCTTTTACCAAGTCTTCACCTTGACAATTGTTCATCTAGGTAAAAGCGCAACCTTTACTGTCTAGATCCATTAGTGAGCAGTGGTGCATCATTTCTCTGAAAGAATGTGTTCGATGAGAGTTTGTAGACCGTTTCCCCACTTTCTCCCAATGGTGGAGGATGTCATTAAAATCTCCGGCACAAACCCAAGGTAAGGAGTTGGTAAAGGAAATCTGATGCAGAGCTATCCAAATGAGTTGATGAGAGTGGAAATTCACTGGAGCGTGCAAACAGGTTAGCTTCATCATTATGCCTGTCCTAGACTCCGAAGATACGGTATCAATAATATTCTGATTATAGTACTCCACGTGTAATGTGAGGTGAGAATGCCAAAGCATGGCCAGACCCCTAGCCATTCCTGAAGAATTTATAATGTGAGAATTTGTGAAGTTAAGACGACACTGAATTTTGGTAAGCACATACTCTCTGTTCTTCGTTTCCATCAAAAACACCAGGTTGGGCTTCTCTTTGACCACGAGGGCCTTTAGAGCTTGAACTGTCAGGGGAGAGCCCAATCCCTGACAGTTTCAGCAAAGGAGCCCCATTTTTCAAGCGGTGGCTTTTTGGGGTAAGCCACCTCAACCCACTTTCCAGCATCTTCAGCCAACATGACAAGAGTATCCAAAAGTAAGTTTTCATCTAAACCTTCATGTAAAGAAGTGCGTGCATCGTACAGGTTGTACCTTTTAAGTTTCTTTGCAGTCCCAGCCTTAGTTGAGAGTCTGGAATGCTTCTGTTTCTTCAGGGAAGCAGCCTCTTGAGTCTGTTATGGATTGTCTTGCTTTTTGACTAGTGAAGCAATCGAGCTGCAGTTAACAGATTTTTAGTCGACATGTCTCCTTGGAGATGTTGTTGGAGCGGAACAACCTCAGGTGCGATAATTATCGAGGAGTCTTGTTTCAGCTTGGTTGCATCCCTGTTGTTAATAGTTGGTAATTCTACTTGTATACCCTTCATCTTGTTCGAAGCCTTTGGGACGCCTCTGATTGAGGTGCGTCCAGATTTTGAACTTTCAAGATAAAGGTGGTGGAGTTGTTGTTGCTGTTCATTGGAGTGTAATTGTAGCATGGCTGGTCTAGGTGGAGGTCCTGCTGCTATGACTTCTACAAGAGCTAAAACGGGTGCCTTTGCCTGTTGTTGTTCAGTGTAATGAGATTGCTGCAAGTCTGATCTAGGGTGAGGTCCCTTTGATGTCATCTCTGCTGGTGGTAAGGCAGGTAACTTAGTCGTCATGGGGGGAGGAGTTTCGGGGATGACTTCTTCAGTATCAATAGGATATGCCTTTGCGTTATAAAAGGTTAGCCAATACGAACTATACTCCTTGACTTCTGCTCTTAGTCATTGGCCAAAGGCCATCTTTTCCTTTCCTTCCATTTTTGCTTCAGTGAATGGGATATCTGGATAGTACATGGCATAATGGCCCAGACGACCACAAGAGTAGCAAAAATGAGAGAGCCTTTCATACCTAAAATCAAGCCATATTGCCTTGCCATCTATACGAATTAATTGGCCCGCCTTTAATGGTTCTCTTAAGATAATTTCAACTCGGAGTCGGCTGGCGTGCCCTCCCTAGTATTAGTCTTGACCTCCAACACTTTTCTGGCACGTTTAACTACTTTGCAGAGCATATGATCTGTACACCATTCTAGGGGAAGTCCAAAAACTTGTATCCAGAATGCACACGTTGTGAAGTCATAACAATGTAATGGTGTATTCGGTGTCCAAGGTTTAAAAATTACCAGATGACCGGAAAACAGCCATGGACCACCCTCTAACACACGATGTTGATCACTCTCTAAATTGAATTTCGCCACATAAATTCTAGGTTCGCGTTGGGTAATTTCAACTTGCACAGTGTGCCAAGCGCGCTTTAAAGTACTTTAGAAAGCTGGAAAGTTGATTGAGGGATTAGAAAGTATTGTACCGACTAACATTTTCTTGCATTCCTCGATTTGTTCCAGTGGAGGCGATTCGTCCCAGACATCGATGTCTTGCTCAGACCGGAGACGACCCATCCTATTACAAAGGGCAGCAAGGCGCAATTCCTCTTCATGATCGTGGGTTTCCATGAAAGTAACCCTAAAGGAAATTCGAGGAGGTTTAGGGCAAGGGAGCAAGGGTCATGCAAGGGATATATCAGAGAGGTGAGGCTGCGACATCGGGATGTCTTAACAATCCGAGTAGAATTGGTTTATGAAAGAGGACAGGGGATGATTGACTAAGATGGTGGAGGAGCTGTAAAAGGGTTACCGACTGAGGGGGTGGGTAATTCCGGTAGTGCTGCCATCGATAGGGCGATTGGTTTAGGAAAAGGAGACGGGCATCACTGGAAGAGAGTGGGAATAGGAAAACGAAAGAGATGTTGAAACAAAACATATGGGTGAAACGAAGAGAAGGGCCAAATCGGACAACTACAAGGAAAAAGGAAGCGGAAGTATACAGGTGGGGTAGTGAGCTATTGTATTACCAGAGTAATAGAGGGGTGAATGGTGAGCTGGGAGATTATCAGTAGGGTTTGAGGTTGAAACTACCATTGATGGTAGATGAAAGCTCTGCATGTCGAGAGACCGATATAGAAGGATGTAATCCTAGTGGCGTGCAAGTTCGTATGAAAGCAGTCACTCATTTTTCGTCGTAGATTGAATGATCAATTTTCCTCAGAACACGAGGAGGGTCCTTTCTTATGTGAGGAAAGACAACTTTTGGGGATTCAATTTCCCCATCCGTGAGGATTACCACAATCTACTTCCGATTATGTTTTTTTCACAAATCTTACCCTACCTTTTTGCTTTTTTGAATAACTATTCCTTGGTTTGAGGTTTTAAAATTCAAATCATTCTATAAAATACAGTTGATCTAAATGATAGTTTAATCTCCGAGCATTTTCAAATAAAATCGATAAAGAGCACATATATATTATTTAAGTAAATAATAATTTTATTCAAATCTGTGTCATATGTTTTTAACCCTTCTTACTTTGTAAGAAAGTTTGGGTCTATTTTCCTAAATAAAAGAAAATTTTCAAATATTTTTTGCCTAGCACATTTTTTCTTATTTATGTTTTCATATATGTACGCTCTTTCCTTAGACAAAGTTTCAGTAAGCAAAAGCTACGCTTCAAATTAAGTAATTCTTTGCCAAAACAAGACGAAGAACAAAAAGAAAGGGTAAACAAGTAGCGACCCGCTATCGTTGGACCATAGCATCACTTGGGGTGAGACAATGATGTTATCCTCCAGCAACATAATTTTTTCCAAGGGGAAAATAATACTAATAGTCCATAAATTTTTGTTTCATGTGCAATATTATCATTGAATTTACAATTGATGTGACTAGGTTCCTCGACCTCTCTTCAATGCACAATGTTGCATCTTGAATTACTTTAAAATGTTTTCTTCTTCATTCCAACGGCTAGTGAACCACATGTTTTGTTTGACTTTCTAATGTCACCCCCTCTCTCTTCTCTCGGAAGAGCTTTCCTCTCTACCCAGGGTAGAGCTTTCCCCTTTTCCCTCAAATGCCAAATTGCACTGATGGAACCCTAAAACCCCCATGATGCTGGCTTTGATGCTCCTCCCCGATGGATAAGCGGGCACTCCAGATCTGGTACACAAACCCTAATCTCAAACCTTCCTTTCTCCCATCAACGACACCATGAACCCATTCATGAACAACCACCACATCACATTCTCCCATATCCACAGTACCGTAAACCCTAAGCCCCTCCCCAGTTGATCGCACAGTAACCCCAAGCCAACCTACAACACACTCACAGAGCCCCCTTCAATCTAACCCCAAATCTCCACCCATTTACCCCCCCAAAACATACACGGAATCAGTAAAACCGACCACAATAGGAAGCAAAGTGCAATGACCCAGTCTTCAGCTTACTCAATCGAGTGAAGGACAGCGACCCAATCTCATCTCAGCGCAGGCAAAGAGAATCGGCGACATCCTGAAAATCGGAGCAATGGAAGGTGAGAACGAAAATGACCTAAGACTATTAGCTTTATGTAAGAGCTTATGACACCTCTGGGCAGAAAGTGATGTGGTCGAAGTTTCAACTGAAATACCTCCAACTAAAATACAAGAATGTAATCTTACCCTATTTGGGAAGTTGTTCTCCAAGCCACATGTAAACTTCCAAGATTTTACTACTGTCATGAAGAAGGCATGGAAATCTGACTCTGTTGTTTGCCTGCAAAAAGAGCTAGGATTATTTTCCTTCGTGTTTCAATCTGAAGAAGAAAAAGAGAGAGTTAAGAAAACAGGCCCATGGTCCTTTGGAAGCAATCTATTAGTGCTGAAACAATGTGACCCAGAGGTACCAGAACACTGTTATGACTATACTCGTTGTGCCTTCTGGATTCAAATGGGAGGGATCCCACCAGGATGGTTTAGAGAGGACGTGGTGGCTGGATTGGCTGAAAGAGTGGGTCGAGTTGTCGAGATAAAGATGGAGACTAGTGGAAGTGGCCCACAAAAGGCAGGAAAGGTGAGAGTAGAAATAGATTTGTATTCACATTTGAAATCGGGAGCAATATTGGATATAGGGAAGAAGAAGCTATGGGTGGAGTTTAAGTACGAACGACTGCCACATTACTGTTACACATGCGGGAGAATCGGGCATTACGCCACTGACTGTGAGGAGATTCCCTATGAGCAGACCAAATGGGCAGAAAACAAGATAGGGAAGTACGGACCTTGGTTAAAGGCA
The DNA here is from genome assembly GCA_016097615.1 of Eucalyptus dawsonii. Classification (NCBI taxonomy): domain Eukaryota; kingdom Viridiplantae; phylum Streptophyta; class Magnoliopsida; order Myrtales; family Myrtaceae; genus Eucalyptus; species Eucalyptus dawsonii. The sequence continues at coordinate 43,640,951 of CM027875.1, forward strand.
GAAGTTCGTGATCACAGCCCCCATTGGAAAGCTTTTTATGGCCAGCTTGAAACAAATTCAGACCTGGAAGAGATAATTCCTGAAACGCCTGTAGCAGAAAATGATATGGGAGAAGAGGTTAGAAAAGAAGAGGAGAAGCGAGTTTCTATAGCATGAGGAAAGAAAAGGGCAGAATGTTATCCGGATAACAACAAAAACGAAGGCTTGGCAACAGACCTCAGTAAGAAAAACAAAGGGAAGCAAATTATGTACATTTATTTCCCTAAAGAGAACTTTCAGGGGGAGGTCAGAAATAGTAGGAAAGGCTTGAAGACTCACAAAGCTAAAAAACAAAAAAAAAAGAAGCAGAGAACACCATCCTGCTCGTGGATGAAACAGAGCTTCTGGATACCCCTGTTCAGATAGTCAAGGAGGGTAACGATTGGGCTTTGGTGGCTAGCCCTAATAAGCTACCGAAGACGTTATGAAAATCATCAGCTGGAACTGTCAGGGGCTAGGCAACCCCCTGACGTTCCAAGAGCTGAGAGCTCTAGTTGCTCTCGAAAGGCCTACCATAGTCTTCTTAATGGAGACCAAGAACAAGGAGTCGAAGGTTGAGGGCGTTATCAAACATCTAAAATTCCCAAATAAATTCCTAGAGAACCTGGAAGGAATTGCAGGAGGACTAACACTTATGTGGAGAGCAGAGGTGGACGTAAGAGTAATTAACAACACTAAAGCCTTCATCGACGTGGAATGCCAGGATCCGATATGCGGTAGCCACATGCGAATCACCTTCATCTATGCACCAACCAATTATAGGGAGAAACTACTTTTATGGCAGAAATTAAGAGAGATATGGTCACAGAACCTACTTCCATGGATATGTATGGGGGATTTTAATGAAATATTATACGCTTGGGAGAAGGTGGGAAAGAAGGAGGCTGACAACTATAGAATAACAGCATTTCGTGAGGTTTTGAACGACTGTTCCCCAATGGATGTTGATAGTAAAGGGTGTGCCTACACTTGGGCAAATAACAGAGCAGGAGCGGACTTGGTAAAAAAAGATTAGATCGAGTAATATGTACCATGGAATGGCGGGTGACCTTCCCAAATGCTGAAGTACAAGCTTTACCAGCTGTTGGTTCAGACCATAGCCCTCTTCTTCTTGCGCTCCACCCTGAAAGCAAGAAAAGGAAAAAACAATTCAGATTTGAAGCTTTTTGGCTGGAAGAAACAGAATGCAGGGAGATAATCAAACGAACATGGACTGAAAGCTCCTCAACAGAAAACAGTTTTTTAGACAGAGTTCAAGAAGTGTCAAAGGAACTTGCTACATGGAGCCGAGACAAGTTTCCTAATGCTGCCCGTCGGATAAGGGAACTAAAGCAGACTTTAACAGAGTTAACAAACAGACCTCCAGAAAGATGTAGTAAGGAGGAATCTCAGGAAGTGAAGGGCCAACTAGAAAAGCTATGGAGACAGGAAGAAAAATACTGGGGGCTTAGGGCACGCATAAATTGGCTCAAGTGGGGAGATCAAAATTCAAAGTACTTCCACGCCACAACGGTACAAAGAAGGTAGCGAAACATAATTGTAATGCTGAAAATAAATGAAGAAACTTGGTGCAGGGAGCCGAGCGTACTTAAGCAACATATTCAGGGCTTTTATCAAACACTATATGAATCCGTGGGTCTGAGGAATATCCAGCCAGTCCTAAATCAGTGCCCTAGCCCAGTAAATGAGACAATTAATGCTCATCTCCTGGAAAACATGAGTATGGAAGAAGTTGAAGAAGCGGTCTTCCAATTAGGATCAACTAAAGCTCCGGGTCTAGATGGTCTAAACGGGCAATTTTATCAGCACTTTTGGGAGGAAGTAAAGCATGAAGTTGTTCAGCTAGCCCAAACTTTCTTTGAGACAGGTATCATTGATCCCACCCTCAATCAAACACATATCTCCCTAATACCGAAGGTCAAAAATCCAGAAAGCATAACCCAATTTAGACCTATAAGCCTATGCAATTTCAGCTACAAAATTATCAAAAAGTGATGGCAAACAGATTGAAGAGATGGCTCCCAGAAATTATCACATCCGAGCAGAGTGCATTTGTGCAAGGTAGGCAAATCCAAGACAATATATTAATAGTGCAGGAAGTTATACACCAACTCCAGATCAAGAAGAGAAAAAAGAAGTTCCAAGCCATTCTGAAACTTGATATGCAAAAAGCATATGATAGGGTAGAGTGGGATTTTTTGGAGGCATGCTTGCTGAAAATGGGCTTTAATACAAGATGGGTTGGGCTGATCATGCAATGTGTCACAACAACCACTCTTAGTGTGAAGGTTAACGGGGAGCCAATGCAATTTTTCAAACCATCAAGGGGACTAAGGCAAGGTGACCCTCTCTCACCTTATCTTTTTATCCTGGTCTCGAATGTCTTATCGTGGTTAATGCATAAGGCTATGGAAGATGGAAGCCTCACAGGAATAACCTTGAATAGACACTGCCCCACCCTATCACACCTTCTTTTTGCCGATGACGCTATCTTCTTCCTTAATGGGACTATCACAGAATGCCACAACTTAGCTGCTGTCCTAAACCAGTACTGTTTTGCCACGGGTCAAGCAATCAACCTCAACAAATCAGGGGTTTGCTTTAGCAGGGGCTGTCCTCCAACTCTAAAAAGAAACCTGGCGCAAGAACTCCGAGTGCCGATCATCGACAAAACAGGAAAGTATCTCGGAGTCCCGACGGACTGGGGAAAATCAAAAAAAGAAATGTTTGCTTGGATCCTAGCTCGGGTAAACATGAAGTTGGAAGGCTGGAAAGAGAAAATTCTGTCCAAAGCAGGAAAAGAAACGCTGATAAAAAGTGTTGTGCAAGCCCTGCCTCAATACGCAATGTCGATCTTTAAAATACCCATCTCAATATGCAAAGCAATCGAACGAAGAATTGCATCTTTCTGGTGGAAACAAAACGACAAAAGAAATGGTTTGCCTTTGGAAGAAATGGGAAGTCTTGAAGCGAGGAAAGATGAAGGAGGGCTCGGATTCGAGTTTTGACAATTTTTAACAAGGCAATGCTTGGCAAACAAGCCTGGAGGTTATCTCAATCCCCCTCAGCCTTATGGAGCAGAACACTAAAAGGAGTCTACTTCCCTAACGGAGATATATGGAATGCAGGGAGAGGGCAGCGCCCCTCATGGGGTTGGCAAAGCATTCTCGTGGGGAGGGAAGCGATTGAAAAGGAGGTGGAATGGAGGGTAGGAAACGGCAAGCAAATCAGAATTCGAGAGGATAAATGGCTAGCATATGGAGTTATAGGAGGGCCGGCAAACAAAAACAACCCTATAATGGTGGCAGAACTTATCAGCGAAGAAAGCAGAGCATGGAAAGAAACAGAAGTTCAAAACCTGTTTGAAGACCGAGTAGCAAATGAAATCCTATCCATCCCTCTAAGCCCAAATCAGCAGGAAGACAATTTAGTATGGAAAGGGAACAGGTCTGGAGTGTACACAGTAAAGAGCGGATACAACAAGGTGTGTGCGCAAACGTCAAAAACAGAAAAAAAACAGAGCATCAAGTTCATTCCGGCCCCCTTGAACACTATGGACACAGCTATGGAAGTTATCCATCCCCCCGAAGATGCGCATATTTGCATGGAGCATATGTCAAAATGCAATACCAACTAGAGAAAACCTCTACAAAAGACAGGTGGTATTTGACCCAATCTGCACGCTCTGCAACGCACACCCGGAAACCACTGAGCACCTGTTCCTCCTCTGCAAGTGGACAAAGAAAATATGGACAGACCCACGGATTAATCTCATGTGTAAACCCACGCACATATCCAGGTTTGATAAATGGTTGAAGGAAAGCTTCGAAAGCAACTACCACTCACCCGAGAAGGAACTAGTGGCGATGGTCCTCTGGTTTATATGGAAAGCCCGCAACGGTACCATCTTCAGAGCAAAACCGCCAGATCCGAACACAATCGTAGATCTCGCACAAGCAAACCTCCAAAATTTCAGAAGATGGCACAACACAAGCGAAGCTAAGAACGCCACAGACTTGTACTTACCGAAAAGATGGAGACCGTCGGACAGAGGAACCCTGAAACTAAACGTCGATGGCTCATGGGTACCAGGAGAACCGGTTGGATCAATCGCCGAAATACTGAGGAATCACGTCGGACAGGTGGTGGATGGCTTCGTCAGCGATACCCGAGTCTCTTCAGCCGTGCAGATCGAAACCCTAGCTATTTTGAAGGGACTGGAGTTTCTGCAACTGAGAAAGTGTTCGCACGTGGAAGAAGCCGGATCTGAACTAGTTGAAGCAGAGAAAGTGCTATGTGAGTCTGACTGTTTGATAGCAGTACAAAGTCTTATGGGCTGGGCTGAACACCCCTGGAATGTGCAGACCATCCTTAGCCAATGCAACAAAATCCTGGCCCAATCAAGTGTGATGTAGGTGGTGTATTGCCCTCGTGAAGCCAATTCCACGACCGACTGGTTAGCGAAGGGTAACAGAACAAAATCACTCCCTCAAAACTGGATGTCTAATCCTCCTCCAGCTCTTTCGGAAATTTTGTGTTCGGAATTTTACTTGTCGCCTTCTTGTATTTCTCGAAGTTATGAATGAAAGTATCTACATTTTCCGACCAAAAAAAAAAAATACTTTAAAATGTTCAATTGTCATCCTTCCATTAATTAGCTTATCGAAATTTGTCATCATTTACATCATCCAATCAATCTACCACTTTAGAAAATGCCGACATATTTACAATAAGAAGTTGTTTCCAACATTTTCTAATTGTTGAAAATAACTCTCTTTTGACCAATCAAATAGCTTTTTCACTATTATCTAAAGTATCTTGGTTGTTTATTTAATCAAATAGCTTTCTCCTAACTATTTATTCTCATCCATCGCGATTTCCTTCTCAACTCATTTCTTCTCCCTCTTTTTTCTCTTCAACAATACGAAAGACCATCTTCGGGAATTTGGTTTCTTTCAACAAATTGTTTCACAAATCTTGTTACTTATTTTCTCTATCTTGAATGAATATTCCTTTGTTGAGTCCGGCAAGATACACTGTTATCTTGATTTTGATGTTTTAATATTTAAATCTTTCTATAAAATACAGAAAATCAAAAAGCTAGTTTGATTTTCAAGCTTTTACGAATAAAATCCCATAGGAAGACCATACATATTATATGAGCAAATGATAATTGTACCACAAAAAAAAGATGCATGGATTTATACCTTAATTTTTTTTTTTTTTGGTAAAGGTAAGATAAATTGACTAAACACTTTAAAAATTTTCTTTAATATAAAAAACTATACATACCATTTTAATAAGAAACTTGTTTTCCTTAAGAGCAAATATATTGCAATTCCTATTTTGAATAATTCAACTTTTATTCAATGTTTCCAACCTCTTTCAGTATCCACATTAAGAATGTGAATGAATTATATTAAAATACACATGGCGTTAATAATATAATACTAAAGTATATATTGTGGTATTTGTATTGAATTGGTTAAAATTTAATTATTCAAATCATCTGTGCTTATAATAGTCAAGTTGAAATTAGTTTGTTAGACAACATAAATATCAAAAAGTGCAATTAAAATAGCATATGTCAATATAATCTCTTTATAAGCAAAATCTTCAAATCATTTTGATTATTTTAAATTTAAAATATTGTAATTTGCAGTTATAAAATATTGTCCACAAAAAGTTCCATATTAAAAATAATTCACATTAACAAATTGTAAACTATCGTAGCCATTTTCTATTTTTTTCACTTTCTCCACTATTAGCAACTAAATTTTGGCCTTTTTTTAAGATTTAATTGCGTAGTAACTTAGGGATTAATTTTCAATCCCTAAATAAAAAATATTTTTCATTATATTGCATCACATATAGAAATTAGGAATATTTGCATCGCTAGCTTTAATTATCAAAATTTTCGGAAAATTACTATTTTAAAAAATTATAAAATTTATTAATAAAATTTTAAAAAATTAATTAAAATTAGAACACATGCGAAGTGGGCTAGGGCCAGCCTTAGCCCGGCCCCTTCTTCTTTGCCCTTTCCTTTTTCCCCTCCTGGGCCGGCCCAGCCCATTTCTTCTTCCCTTTTCCCTTGGCCCGGCTCTCTTCTTCTTCTCGCCCCCTTCTCTCCCTTGGACGATACCTCGACGACAAACGCAGCGAAGGACGGCACGGAGAGGAGGAACATAGACAGGGAAGCAGAGCAGGGATCTCTCTCTCTTCTTCGGGAGGGAAGAAGAAAGAGAGATCCGAGCGAGGAGAGAGAGAGGGGGCTTTCAGAGAGGTTGAGAAAGAGGAAAAAGATTCGGAGAGAGAGCTCGAGGGAGAGAGAGAGAAATTGGAGGAGGGAAGAAAGGGGTCTGGTTCTTCTTCTTCTTTGGGGCTGCTCTGGCCCTTGAACCTGAGAGTTCTGGGCATCGTTCTAAGGAATATACAGAGGGAAGAGAGAGAGAGAGAGAGAGAGAAAGAGAGAGAGGGAGCTCGGAAAGTGAGCTGCTGGACGGAAGAGAGTTTCAGCGGGAATCCGAAAGAGAAACGGGGAAGCTAGAGAGTGAGAGAGCGCTCAAGAGAGAGAGAGAGATGGGGAAAGGAGAACAGAGAGAAGAAGCCAGAGAAGAAGCGGTATTCCTTCACCTTCTTCAGGACTGTTTCCGCCACTGTGCGGTCCTCGTGCTTGCACAACCGTGAGCTCCCCCCCTCGCGCACCGACGCTCCGCCAGCATATGCAGTGATCTCCGGCGATGCTCTCAACGATGGCGAGCTTCGGGTTTTCCGACGCTGGACAGGACCTTGACGCGCCTCAGATCTCCAAGGCGTCTCCACAAGGCTCGACGCCAGAGCCGCCGCAGCAACAAGCTGTCGTCAAGCTTATCCCAGCAACCTCGCCGTGACTCGCCCCTGCTCCAACTCGTTTTTCATCCACCACTCAACGCGGACGCCAGATTTGCAAGCAAGTATGCCTACGGTCATCACCTCAGTCAGGTCGACATCGCTCCCTCTCCGAGACCCTGACGTTGGCACCTCGCTGCCGCACCAAGTGAGCCAGCCGCGTGTATTCCACCACCACTATGGTCTGTTGGGAATGACTGATCCCCGAAACACCGGATTCGACACGAAATCGAACCCCTAAATCAATGCGGAAGACGAAGCCCAGGAATTAACACGTATCACCGATCGTAAAGCACACCACGGATTCGAGCGTACCTTGTTAGCCACAGATTAAACACCGTTGTTAATGGAGGAAGAGAATCCGTCGATGAAGCCTTGAAGGAAGAAATTGGAAGCCGTATGCCCATCGTTCTTCGGGAGAAAACGCGGGAGAGAAGCGTACGTTGATTGTGCCAAAGGGTGCGTTTCTCTCTCTCTCTCCTCCCTTTTATACCTTCCCCTTCCACGGGCCCTATTCCCGTGGGCCGGGCCCTTTTGGGCCCAACTTGAGCGGATGGGCCTTGAGCCCATCTTATAAATCCATCATCTCCCACTCGCACATGGTGGTGCAAAACCAACATGGGCGGACAGCCCTACTCAGCCCTATCGAGAAAAATCCATCATAGACTCTCACTTAACATGGTGGGCCGAACATAATTCTCTTTTCCTCTCTTCAACATTCATACCGGTGAATAATCAAATGCGAAAGCATACTTTGAGAGCTCGTTGCCATACATCTCATTAGGAATATATAGCAGCTCATAATGGGCATCACACTCCGAGTAGATTTAGTATGCGATTACCCTAGATCGATCGATCACATTTATATCTCTCTTGATCTCTTTTAAACAATGATATATTTATTGTATTCACAATTATGATTATCACAAAGACAGTCATAATTGGTTAACGTGAATACAAAACTACAATGTGATTCTCCAAAATCGATCTTCCTCTTTCCTTCAAACTCTCAATTTCAGTCCAGCTTGCTTTTCTAGAAATGCCCCATTAGATCGAATCACTCATGACCATTGGCAACATCCTAAGATAGCAAACACTAAATAGAAATCTTGAGAATAAGTAAGAGTCATGAGGGGACAAAAAAAATTGAGGAACTCTCTTGTCCTCAAGAGTCTCACACGACATAAAAGTTGAGATCAAACTTTTGTCACTCTTATTGGTCGTCTCATGCATACGTAGTATGAAATACGTATTACGGTATTAACTCCTTTCCCATGGAGCGTATGTCTACACTTTCAATACCGTACAGATGATAGTTCGGACATACCCAATGTCTAACTTGAGTTCACGTATCTACTCACTCACAAAATTCATCGAGAACTCACATCCGGCATCTTAGACGGATAAAGTAAAAATATGTGGGGTATTTTACTTTCGGACATCTTTAGTATTATGTCCTCATCTTAACACTTAGTTAAGGCGACATACGTGTTTTAAGCTTGAGCTCTCGATTATCACCCAGATAATAAGCTTAAAAACAGTCTCATCTCTATTTATCACACGAGTAAATAGAGGCGATTACCGTGTGAGTGGGCTAATCTTACATCTGTCCGACATACTTCTCAACTTAAAGTAATGCAGAGCATTAAGATGCATAAAGATCAAACAAAGATTCATAGGCATTAATGATGAAAACACAAATTCATCAAATTATGAACACTTAGGGAAATTACAATATTTAGTACATCAACCTTCTACAGTCCTAGAGATTTCACATGGCCACAAAGACACATCTCTAGGCACTGGCTTTGTCATAGGATCTGCTACCGTTCTATGCGTAGTATGTACTCTAAGTTCATATCTTTTCGTGCAATCATATCCATGACAAAATTATACTTGGTATCTATATGTTTGGTCTTGCCATGATATTTTGGATCTTTGGTGTACGCTTTTGCTGCTTGGCTATCACAGTTAACAAATAACAAATCTGCAGCACTTCCAATAACACCTAAATGATCCAAAAAATCTCTAAAGCCAAACATCTTCTTACACTCTGCTGATAATGCCACAAACTCAATTTATATCGTGGACAAGGCTATGCATGTTTGTTTCTTACAGCTCCAACATATGGTGCCATCATTCGGTAAGAAAACAAACCCAGTAGATTTCCTTTCATTTAAATCTCTTCCCCAATCGAATCGGGATAGCCTTAGAGTCGCGAGATCCTTTCCTTTATAACTCATCGTCTAATCAGCAATTCCCTTTAGATACCTTAGTATTTTCATAACGGCTTTCCATTGTGCTTGACCGGATTGGATTGGTAACTACTCACCATTCCAACTGCAAAACATATTTCAGGTCTTGTACACATCATAGCGTACATAAAGCTTCTAACAGCACTAGCATAAGGAACATGTTTCCTTTATTCCTTCTCTTGTGGAGTCCTTGGACACAGACTCTGGCTCAATGCTTCACCTTTTTGCAATAGGAGTGTCTATGGGTTTACAGTCCCATATCCTTCAACTCAAAGTTAGAAGACAACTATCTCTTGATAGTATTAACCAACTCCATATTGTTTTCCGGCAATTAGTATATCATCAACATATAATGATATGATCACAAATTGATCATTGGATATTTTGATATATACACAATGATCATCATCTATCATTGTAAAGTCATATGCCATTATGGCATTATGAAAACGTATATATCATTATCTTGATTGCTTAAGGCCATATATCGACCACCAAAGTCGACATACCTTTTCTTCTTGGCCTTTCACTATGAAACCAGCAGGTTGTTCCATATATGTTCCTTCCTCTAATTCTCCATTGAGGAAAGCAGTCTTTACATCCATTTGATGTAACTTAAGATCCATACTTGCCATTATTGCCAGAATAATGCGAATCGAGGTAAATCTCACTACGGAGAAAATATATCTTCATAATCAATTTCTTCCTGTTGATTATACCCCTTCGCTACAAGGCGAGCCTTATGCCTTTCTATCGAGCCATCAGCCTTTCGCTTTATTTTGAGAACCCTGTTGTTCCCAATAGCTCTGCGTCCTTTTGAAAAATCAACCAGTTCCTAAACTTGGTCTGACTTCATTGACTCATTTTCCTCTTCCATTGCATTAATCCATTTTTCCTTACTGGGCAATTCAGAGCCTCATTAATATTTCTTGGCTCATCCTCATCTTGTGGAGCAACCATAAAGTTTCCCTTTCAATGTCAAAACATTGACGGGGAATACTTTAGCGACTTGTTCACCATATGGGAAATTGTACACTTAGCACATCATTCCCCATCATGCTCCTACTTGGATTGGGTAATGATGATATTGTCACATCAGTGTGGTTGTAATTGAGAATGAGTTGAATTCAATTCATCACATCTCATATTACTCCCACTTGGACGAACTCTTCGACATCATTATCTTGATCCAAGATTTCAAATAGGAACAATCTTCCCTTATTTCGCCCCTTCTTAGGGAAATTCATCCACTAAGGATGTGACATCCGTGATTCAAATTCAGTTATACTCCCACTTTCCTGCTCACCTATGAACACATACCCTCTCGAAAGTGTTCGCGGTATCTCATGAAAATACTCTTATTTCCTTTGGGACCCAATTTCCCAAACTTGTGAGAGGACTCATGAATATAGGCAGCACAACCCCATGGCTTAAGAAAACTTAAGTCCGGTTTTCTAATTGTCCATAACTCATATGGAGTGGAAATAATTGATTTGGAAGGCACCTGGTTAAGTATATAGGCGGCACTTAACAACGCATCACTCCAAAAAGTGATAGGTAAGTTAGCATGCGCCATCATAGACCTAACCATTTCCAGGGTAGGGTTGTTTCTTTCTCTACAACACCATTTTGTTGAGGAGTATATAGAATAGACAACCTGTCTTTCTATTCCTTTTTCATCACATAATTTTCTGAACTTATCGATAAATATTCTCGACCTCGATCGGATCTAAATGCTTTTATTTTCTTGTCTAATTGATTTTCTATCAAGTTCACAAACCTTTTCGAAACAACTTATGCTTCAGATTTATGAGAAATCAAATAGACATATCAGAATCGAATATAATCATATATAAAAGTGATGAAATAAACAGCCCCATGCCTTCCTCTCACATTCATTGAAATGAGACGTCATAATGGATTAAATGCAGAGGAAATTCAGCTCTTTTACTTTTTCCAAATGGTTTCCTTGTCATATTCCCTACTAGCGCACGCTCACATATGGACAAATCGACTTTTTCAATATTGCCCAACAAGCCCTCTTTGGCTAGTCTATTCATATGTTGTTGGCCCATATGACCAAGTCTAGCATGCCACCATATTCACATCATTATCATATAAGGTAGAAGGCGTGAAACAAGGGAATAACATATTGACATCACCATAGTCAACATCTAGTACAATAAAACCATCCAGAAAATAATCACAACCATAGTAGTTTGTATCCAAATACAAATCTACACTTCTATTATGGAAGTTCACACTAAAACCAAGTTTAACCAACATCAAAACAGACACAAAATTTCGACGAATCTCCGGGCATATAGAACATTAAGGTCGTCCACCACTCATGTTCAATTGGCAGTGCCAATTCCTTTAACTTCAGCTCTAGAGTTGTTTCCCATATGGATCCACTTAGTTCCAGGTTGGTACTTGTCGGAATTCACGAAGGATCCTCTATCCTTCTCTTCATGTCTGTCGCTTTGAATCTACAGTCCACAAAGGATTGGATTCAGCTAATAATACAGAACTTGACACATAAGCAAAGTTCTCAAATGTACAAGAGGTGTTGACTTTTTGACTCACAACAGTTGCAAGCATAGTGACATTTCTTGTCACAATTGTAACACCTCATCCTTGACATTTTCTTCACTTGAGGACGTTTTCCTCTCTTGTGTTGGTTAACTCTTAATTTCTTGCAATAAGGACTTGTTCCTTTGCATTCCCACATATTGAGCGAATCAATGCGTTTGCGCTTAGAGCACAAAACCCTTTCTAAGCTAGAACCGGCATTGCAAATGTCCGTTTTCGGCTCAAATGCCATTGGGCGGTCCTCTTCTAGCTCAAGGTGGCGCATGGCATCCTTAAGATCTTCCATAACATGGTCAAGAGCTTCTAGTGCTTCTTGCTTTTCCAGCACATATTGAATCTTCTTATTCAATATTTCACAATTGTTGCCGTTCATATCAGCAATTACGTTCTTAGTTGCTTTGAAATCATCGCCATTCTCAAACATCGACATCCATGCACGAATAATTAATGCCTATCATTTATGCATCCCTATTTGCATAGACCCATCATATTAATAAATAATTTCAAGTAAGGCTTCAGAATCAAAAGGTCACTATGTTTCCAATCATCCTCCAAAAATCCTAACTCAAAACTATCATTAATATGATTGTCATATGCAAAATCAATTCTATGAAGCTACAAAAACTTCTAAAACTACACATGACTAATTACCCACAAGAATCAAAAGCAGCAATACAAAGAACAATATCTAACATCCAATAGAATAACAATGCTTTCACATAATACAACTATACATTACACTAAGCAATATGTATACAGGGAAAAAATATCAACATGGAAAGAGATATTCACATCAAAAACATCTCAAATTAATCCAAGGGATAAATAGGGAATGTCCTTCTAATCTTGTCATTCAAAACATCTGAGAAAAACTGAAGGCACATTTGCCAACCAAGGAAAAACTTTTGGAGAGCTTTCATGTCGCCACTAAGCGCATTCACTCGCGCCATGTGGCGCTCAATCTTAGGGTTGAAGTTTTGGCCAATTCAATCTATAGTCTTCATTCGCGAAAAGCTTCCACCAGTATCCTATAACCGGACCACGTTGATCTCATAGCCGATCCAACACTTGCCATTCAGGTGGAAGAGTGTTCATCAAAGCTTCAGCACCTTCTGAAAATCCGGCATAAGATAACCATTCAGGATGATTTCGCCAGATCATCCGATTGGCGTGATCACGTGTGATCTTAAATCACCGTCATCCACCGATAATTAGCTAAATCTGACATCAGCCTTTTAAGTCTTGCATTTCCTCGTCCCTTCTCGAGGCTTGCAGGTATCTGTGCATAAGCTCGTTATAGTTCGCAACAATGCGGGTAAAATTGGATCACTTATAATCATAATAAGCGTAAGGAAAATACGTAATTTTCCAAAATTCATGCAACAAATGCAGAATAAATAATGGATTACTTATAACCCACATAGGCGTGACTGAAAAAAGAAACAAATTCCTTTTTTTTTTTTTTTTTTTTTTTTTTTTTTTTTTCGGGTCAACGGTCAACGGTCAAAGTCAACGGTCAACGGTCGGTCAAAGGTCAACGGTCGTCGGTCAACGGGGTCAACGGGCGCGCGGGTCAGACCGGTCGGACCGGTCGCGAGGGTCGAACCGGTCGGACCGGACAGGCCGGTCGGCCCGGTCGGACCGCTCGGGCGGACCGACCGCACGTGCCTCGCGCGTGCGGGGCTGACGTCACGCAGACGTCAGCGGCACGTGCCACGCGCGTGAGCCGGCTGACGTCACGCAGACATCAGCCGGCACGTGCCGCGCGTGCCAGCGGGTCGGGTCGGGTCGGGCCACCGGTCGGGTCGCCGCCGGCCAACCGACGTCATCGCTGACGTCATCGATGACGTCATCTCCGACGGTTATCGACGGTTGGTGACGTCATGATGACGTCATCGGGTGACGTCATCACGCGTCGGTCCGCGGACCGGCGCGTGCCGGTTCGCCGACCGCCGGCGCGCACGTGCCGGTTCGCCACCGGCGCGTGTGGCGCACGCGCTGGCGAAGCCAGCGCTTCCAGGCGCGTCGCGCCCACGCGCAGCGCCTTCCGGCCGCGCGTGTGGGCGCGTGCGGCGGCTCCAGGCGGCGGTCGACACATCGTCGGACTCGTCTCGACGTCGCGCTTCACCCAGTGCCTTCAGAATTCGTTTTTGACTTACGAAATCTCAGAAAAATGGCCGAAGAAGTCTCGGTTGTCGGGATTTGTCGCCCGATCCGTACGGCCGAAGGGATTTCGCGAAAAACAATCAAAAACATCAAATTGATCGGGAAAACGTGGTAGCCTGAACGTCTATAATCGATGTTGGGAATGACTGATCCTCAAACACCGGATTCGCACAAAAATCGAACCTTTTCATCAATCTGGAAAGACAAAGCGGGAATTAACACCGATCCCGGCGTCGACATAGCGCGGATTGAAGCGTCACGGTTGGCGAGATTAAACACCGTTGTTAATGGAGGAAGAAATCCAGTCGATGAAGCCTTGAAGGAAGAAATTGGGCCGTATCTCATTAACCCGGGAGAAAGCGCGGGAGAAAGCGTACGTTGATTGTCTGCAAAAGGAGTGCGTTCTCTCTCTCTCTCCCTTATTTATACCTTCCTTCGCACTTAAAAATGGGGCCCTTTTGGGCCCAACTTGAGCGGATGGGCCTTGAGCCCATCTTATAAATCCATCATGGTCGCGTTTCATCGATAGTTACCCCGGCGTTGCACCTTGTCAAGCATCGCCTCGAGCAAACACCACCACCACCATGGCCGAGAGTCCAGCAGCAACACGATACACACACCGAGACGTGCCAACGCGAGGCGACGCTGCTGCACTAGCATCTCGAGCTTGCCCTGTTTTCCTTTGTGTTCTGCAGATCGTCCGCGTATTCCCAGTGATCCCGGTGGATATCTAACGTGCCCCAAGCCTCCACATCACGCCAAGATCCCCGACGTGCGAGGTCGTCCTTGCCTAGCCGCCACAACCGGATCTTTCTTTTTGCCGGATTCCAACCCCGTGACTTCCGAGGAGAAAGACACGAGAAAAAGAGAAGGGGAGGGCAAGAAGCATACTTGAGCCAAATCATTTCTGTGTTTTGCAGGTTCACGGTGGCGTTGCTCCTACGCACTACCACTTGGACCTCTCCAAGACTTGCTGTTGCCTCTGGTCGGGGATAGCTCCTGCCATGCCACGAATTCTCAAATTAGGTAACGATTTCGTCTGGTTTGGTTTGAATTTAATCGCTAATTTCAGATTGATTTCGTTATCTAATTACAATATTTGAGATTTTATGCATCATCCAGTTAAGGCATTGTTGATAATAGTCAATTTAATTTTAATTTGATTCATAAATATTTTGGATCATTTTTTTAATTACTTTGACTTAATATTGGATATTGTTGTGCCTAAAGATTGTGATAATCTTTAATTTAATCGGTGAGACAATGGGTTATTTTTTGGATTATTGCAATCTTTTAATTTGAAATTTCCATGAATTGCGCATCTGGATTAAGTGAGATCCCATCCTTAATTCGGACTCTGAAAATAACAACAAAAAAAAAAAAATCATCTTAGAATGGATTAGATTCATTTTCTTAGTTCAAATTGCATGTTCAAATTAAGGCATTTTTAAATTACGAATTTTAATATAAAAAAAAAAAAACACACCAATGTTATATAGTTTTAATTTCAACTTTACCTGCTATGTCATGTCATGGGCATGTCATATAGCTTTTAGCTGCATCATCATTATGCCACGCCATCATGCCATGACCTTATGCTGCGTCATCTTGTCTACCATCATGCGAGAAAATATTAGGTACCTTAAAAGTGCCACGCAATCCGTGCTCTGAACGAGTCAGGCGTCAACACCTGTCTATTGACAGGTCAACGTCTACTCTCTCCCTTCTCTCCATCTTCTGCACTTCTGTCTCTCTCCTCTCTCTCCTCAAGAGAAAATAGGGGACGGACTCGGCTTGGCTCAGCTCGGCTCGCTGCAGAAGAAGAGACAGGTTACAACTCCCGCCTAAAAGATTTCTCTCTCCTCAGTTAAATTTTCTGCAATTTTCTCCCTCTCTCTCACTTTCTCTCTCCTCGCAGGAGAACAAACAGAGAACGATCGAGGCCTGCGTTCTCCTCTCTCTCCCCTCCACCTCCGCTGGTTGCTTCCATCGCCCCCTGAGGCCAACGCCGCCGATGCTCCTCCTTCTCCCTCTCTCCCCCCTCCGCGAAGTCGTGCCTCTCTTCCAACGAAACACGACGCCGACGGCCCTCCACCTCCGCCTCCGCCGGTTGCCTCCGTCGGCGTCGGAGTTCGTCGCCCCCGTCTCCTCCGCCTCCGCCTATGCACCCGACGCCAACGCGTCGACCCACGACGGCGAAAATGGAGGAGAGAGAAACGACGAAGCAGAAGACGGAGACGAAGAAGTAGAAGCGCACGCTCGGGGTTTTGGACATGGGTCGTCGCGTCGGTCGCGTTCCGGCTCGCCCTAGTCTACCTCCTCAGGAACCTCCGCTTGTCCACCCTTCCCGAGGTCGCCACCCCTCTCACCAGCATTCGCCGCCGTAACGCCGCCTCTCTTCGCTCCGTCGATTGATTCCCGATCCCCGATCCCCCGCCCCCTCCTCCCTTGAAATCTTGGAGGTCCATTTTCTGATACGATTTCTGGTTTTTCTTGTTTGTGCCGCCTGCAGTTGGCGAAGGCTACTGGTTGAAGCAGTCGGTGATGTCTCCCTACGCAGGTTTGGCTCCGTTCGATCTCGAGGCTATGGCTTGTGCAATTATGATCCTTTAAGAATGGCCGCCACCACATCTGTTCTTGAATCCTCCATATTCGACCCGTCATTGACTGATGCCAAGATTATGTGGGGACTCCATCACCCATACCAGACCATCATAGGGAAATCTGCGGAGAGCGAAGTTCTGTGGAAGTCAGTAAAATGTGTCTTGTGGTTCCCTGATTTTGAAATTTATGTATATGGAAAAAATTTGGAGGGACAGAGAAGTTTTTTGAAGAACTTCTTCGAGTATTTGGCGATTCAGTTACTTGCCGACGCATTATATGAAGTGCCGGTTATTCAGTTACTTTGGCGCTTCGCCAAAATGATGGCGGCGACGGACGACTTTGTGGAGGCGGACAAAGCAGAGGCCATCATCTCCAAGATCGAGCACGAGTCCCGCAAGATCGAGAGCTTGCTCAAGCAGTAAACTTCCCCTCCTCGATCCCTCTCTTGCCGCCTTTATGTCCGTGATTTCGCCGGATCAATTTTGAGCTGACCCACCTCTGCATTTCCTCATGTTTTGTTTCGTCGCGTACAGGTCGAAGCTGGTGGAGGCTCTCAAGACCGCCCTCGAAGGATCACCTCCGAACACGCGAGACGAGCGATGCAAGGTTCGCCCTGTTCTTTTTGGTGGGTGTTTGCTGCTTGTATCGGTAGATCTTTCCGGGTGGTGAAGTCGCGGTCTTTGCAGTCAGCGAACTGGATAGTGGTGCACAGAGCGATAATGGCGATAAAGGATATGGACGCCTTATTCTCTTCCCTGGATCCCGAGTACTACGACATCCTCATGAAGTGAGTGTTGCGCTGTCTTTCCCCGGTTTTACGTACCCGTATGTTGTCGATGCTTGTTCGGATTTATTGCTTCATGTTTGCTTAGTAATCTTTACCGTGGAATTGAAATGTCTGGAGTGATGGTAGCAAGTAGCAATTTAAGGCACAGGGGATGGTTTTCTTGTTTCCATTAAGCTTGTAGCGCTTGAAGGCACAAGTGATGTCAATGCCGAAATGCCACTGTGTGTGGGGGGTTTGTGAAAGGCTTAATCTTTTCACTCAACTGTCTTGTTCTTTCAATGGGACATTTGAGTACTCCTGTAGTCCCTTGATACAGATTAACATAAGGATCATGGGCTCATTGGGTAGTGACGATTATGTGATTATCGGTTGTGAAGGGCTTAATTATTGAGCTGTTTGTTGTGGCTGCAGCTTTTGGTAGAGATATTTATTAAAGATCAAGAATTCATGGGTGATGTAATGACTAGAAACAGCAAACCGTCTCTTCAGTTCATTGGTTTATCTGTGTCATCAGGGTTGGCACGTTAGGATCTCTGAAGACTTAATGTTTTTTTTTCCCCAACGACTTAGTTTGATATTCATTTTCTTATTTCTGGTGTTCAAACCTACAAATAATTGGTGAGAATAACTCAAACTAATGAAGTGATCTTGGAAGAATTACCATTTATGAAATTTGACCATAACTTTGCTAAGGAATAGCCTACCACTTTGGTTTAGGTTATCAGTTTCTCAATTTTGCTTATGAAGAATAGGTTGCGCCAGTAACTACTATTAATTGTATGCTTTGGCTGATCATAGTCTATCTATTTAAGGCCTTGTTAAAATGTTTGTGTTGTTGTATTGTGAATTCCCTAAATTATGCTACTTGTGATTGCTCTACTTATTTGTTGACACCCCATTTTTTGAAGGAAAAAACCTTGTTAAACTATGCAAGGCAATCGAGTTAGAGTGTATAGGGATTCCTATTCCCAAAGAAAAGCCCTTTTAGAGGCTATGCTCAGACTAAGCTGGACTTTCTTTATTGCTACAATGTGATTTGTATTAGGCATTCTAGTTGCCTCTTCCCAAGGATCGGTACCAATGCTTTGTTTGGGAAGGAGGGGAGGGGAAGGAAAATTGGTGTAAAGTTTGAAACTTTGGCTCAAAGAGGACGGAAATTTATACTAGTTTGGTTTGGGTATACCTACAATCTCTTCCTGGAGGCTTCTTTTTCTATCGTGGAACTTCTTTGGCCATTTCTTTCTGGGGACTTCATGTATCCACTAATTCTTATTTTTCTAATTTCCATTGTATGAAGCTTCATAGATGATATGCTACTTTGAGAAAAGAGTTAATGAAACTGCAACACTATGCTGCTTAAGTTTAGGTCTTATTTTGTTTCAGGGATGTTACCATCAGGAGACATTGCAGCCCTGGTCTATCTGTGGAACCCTTTCACAATAGTTGCATGTGTGGGTCTATCGACATCCCCTATTGAAAATTTGGCAATCCTATTAGCCCTTTATGGTGCTGTAACACAGAACAAGCTTTGCTGGCTATGAAGATTTGGAAGTCCCACCGTAAGACTCTAATCTTCATTGGCCGTCGCTTTGTCATTTTCAAGGAGGTTAAAGTGTGATATTTGCCTTAAAAACTCGATTAAGTTTTGGAGGAGCGTTTTCCTCCTTGGTCTTAGATATCAAATCCTGATTTGTATTCAACTTTCAGAAACAAACTCCAAAACAAGGCCATTCTTCGGTGGAGTTGGCATCAACCGAGACAAACTGGTGGTGGATTTGGATGATGATAATCATGTCTCATCACCTAACAGCACCGTGTCGAGCATAAGTGGGAAGAGAAGTGAGAGAGACCCGCATGGAGAAAATGAAGTTGAGGCTGAGAGAACTTCGTGCTCTTGTGAGAGCATTGAAGAAGATGGCACTGGAGGAGATGGAGCGAGGAAGAAGCTCAGGCTGTCTAGAGAACAGTCATTGGTGCTAGAGGAGACATTCAAAGAGCATAACACTCTTAACCCTGTGAGTGGCAATTTTGGTCATTCTATTACTGATAAATATATGCTTTCTTTAATTGTGCGTGAACATGTAATCACTGCTTATAAACCTGACATGGATGTTTGGTAGGAAAAATTGAATTTAAAGTGCGTTTCTGTCATGAGATTGATGTTTATTTGTAGTTGTCATTTACTGGTAACAGTCGAATTGGGGATTTGAGACCTTTTTCCTGTTTTCTTTTTTGCAATGATTGGATCTGTCTGAATCACAAATTGGTTTTCATTTTTATTTATGAATAATGAGATCATCTTTAGGTTTCCCTAAATACATCCCTAACAATAAACTATTTCAACACGATCTTCATCTATAAGGAAAGCCTTCAGCCGCCATGGACACGATCTAGAAACGAAACCCTTTGGCCACCCTTGGGCATATCATTGGCGTTCTCGAGTGAAAGCCTTTGGCCACTAGAATGTGGTCTTGGAAGGAAAGCTAACGGCTGCCAAAACCTGTACCGTTAGTGCTTTTGAAACAAAAGCCTTTGGTCACCTGGACGCAGTCTTGGAGGGAAAGCTACCGACCGACCCGGTCCTTATTATTGTTGTTCTCAAGTGAAAGCCTTTGCTTGTCGGAGCACGGTCCCGGAGCGAAAGTTACCAGTCGCCTGAGCCCATATCATGAGTATTCTCAAGTGAAAGCCTTTGGCCGCTTAGTACATGGTGGAGTAGATGCTTCAACTGCCTCGACTCGCAGAAAATTATTGGTGGTTCTTGGTAAAAGCCCTTGGCTAGGTCAAATGTGTAAAATATATACAGATATATACACATGAAAAATGCGTTATAAGGACTAGGGCTTAATCAAACTAAGAAAGTGAAATCTTCTTAAAGTAAATAAATAAATAAAATTATCTTCATACTGTAAATAGTACTGCAAGCACTCTAGGCTCCAATGCAATTAACTCTCAGGCTCCTAGAGGACTCACCTAGTCTGAGGTGTTCTTTATTGACTTTTGGATAGGAACTAAAATGCAAGAAATTGAAAGGTACATGTAGGCGAAAGACTATTAGATCCAAAAGTATAAACAATTGATGTGGTTAAGTCATTCTTGTTTCGAGTGGACCTGTGTTCCTTAAACTGATCAAATGCCTCTTCGGTGGAGTTTTCTCCTCGAATGAGGGTGTAGGATCAATCAGCATCCAAGTCTCTATAGTTCATCAGCGACCCAATGCACAAATTGGGTTGGGTTCACTGAAAATCCTTCCTTTCATTACAAGAATAGTGGACATTTCCATCCTCTGTTTTGACAGAAACTTGTGAATGTCTGCAAGTATAATTGGGAATGGAAAATACAAACAATATTTATGAGTTTTCACCCACATATCCAAACCCTAATAAAGCGATCACACGCAACACTTGCTCTACCAGCAGGCGAATCGCCTAGTCTTCTCTGACATCTCCACAACCTCGGGAGGAATCGTTGTGCTCAGTCTCCTTGTCGATTCAATCTCTGTCTCGAACAAAGGCAAGCCGCCGTGACTTGCCTGGAAACCTCTGACGGCCGCAGTGACCTCAGGTCACGGTCGGCCATGGCATCGTAACCTCGATTCAGGGTCGCAACTGCCACCTCGGATCTCGCCGTGGCTGGCGATGACCTGCGAATTAGAGAGAGAAAGTTGCAAACCATATTTGAGAGGGGTAGAGAGAGAGGGTGGAAGGAGGTACAGAGGGAAAGGGGAAGAGAGAAATTTAGCTACGACCGCATACAGCGACGGCAGAGGTGTGAAGCTAGGGTCCAAAACTCGAGCCTGTTTTTGGTATTTTCCCTAATTGGAAATTGTCCAGTTTCATGTCAAAGCCAAGAAGAGTATGTCGGATCCTGCAGCGTAGTTTTCTGCGAAATAATCTGCAAGCAGGTGACACTTATTAGACGGAGGCGAATCTATGGTGCGGCAAGAAGTACTGGCAGGGCCCGAAACTGCATCATTTACTCTGCTGCAAGCAGCTTCTTGTGCATCACCGAAGCTCCTGCTCACCACAGGAGGCCGTTCCCAATCTGGCAATGCACAGCTTTATGGCGTCCTATTGGCTAGAGGGAATCATGTGCTATTGGGAATCTAGAGTTATCTGTATATGGTTTGAGAGAAAGGAAATGGGCATCAGCATTCAGCAAGACAGACAAGAAGGTAAAAAATAACTGATAATGCCACGTAACATGATGAAGGAAATGATATGCAACCATTGCGTAGAAACTCAAAATAGTACATTCTTTTGCAGGGTAAGATAAATAATATGTTGTCTTATACATGTTGCACAGAATAGGGGCTTTAAATTCAAATTGCCAAATGTGACATAAGTGGCCAACCCTTCCCCCAGTCACCTTGGAGTATATGTAACCTCTGGAAAAATGAACATCAATTAATTTACATAGACTATACTCTGGTCTTTTGGTATATAATGCCAAGTTGGACCATCACAAGGATGGACATAGTTTGGATGGTGGATTCTCCATGATCTATCATTTCGTCACATATGTATTGTGTGGTATATATTTTCAAATTCCAATTATTTTACAAGCGTGTTTGATTTTTGAAAAGTTAATGATTTCTTTATGTTTTAATATTAGAAAAGAAAAACAAAGTAATCGCTGGAGATTTTTCTACTCCACAGGTGCGCACCTGCTCCCGAAGATGTCATAACCGTACCCACTCGCGAAGATACCCAAGCGATACCGTGGATTTGTTATCGAAAGGGTACAACTTTCTTTTCTTTTAATAAAATATCGAGAACGAAACTTTTGGCTGTAAAGCATCCAGGAGACGACATAGAAAGTGATGACATGCTTTTACATGTTTTGGTTTGATCCTCGTGTAAAAAATGGAGTTAAAAGCACACATCGTAATCAAATCATCATAACCTTTTCTTTTCTTTTTTTCCCGTCTTCTGTCCTTTACAATGCAATCTGCTATGAGAACGAGGAGCAAGATTACAAAGAGGAAGGGAAAAAAAAAACAAAGGGCTTATAAAAAATCACGCGAAATTATTTTATGTTCACTTTTGTTAATCAAAGGATCCAGATTCAGGGAATTGGCCCAAACTGGGTCACGGTGGCGATGGCGGTGATGCGACATCCACGCTGCTGCTCCCTTGATCTTTGATTGCCTGGCAGCACCGGCTGCTGCCTCCAGTAGCTGGCTCACTGATGCCTCCCAGAGTAAAGCAGAGGAAAAGTAGCAAAAGGTGTTGGAATGGTGACTGCCTAAAACGACCTCTGCCAAGAAGATGATCGTGAGAATGAGGATGAGGATGAGGATGATGATTGAGTGGAGAAAGAGACTGAGAATGGCCTGGGAAGCGTCCAGCAACTGTTCCCCAATGCCTGCAAATTGTTGCTGAAGAAGTCTTGCAATTCACCATCAAACGGCGACGGCGACGGCGAGGGCAGCGACAGCCACAGCGGCTGCGGCTGTGGCAGTCACAGTGGTTGCAGCAGTGGCAGCCACAGCGACGGCCGCGGCAGCAGCGACGGCGACGACGGCAGCGCTGGCGACGGCGGCGGCGACGGCGACGGCGGCGGCGACGGCGACGGCGGCGGCGGTGGTGGCAGCCACAGCGACAGTGGCGGCGGCCTTGGAGGAGAAAATGGGGCTGCCGGCACTGTCATTTCAAAGTTATGCGAGCAATGAACAAAGAAAATACAAATAGAGAAATCATATTTTCTGATGCAAAGCAAAATGGGCCGTGTTTAATGCACTGA
The DNA here is from genome assembly GCA_016097615.1 of Eucalyptus dawsonii. Lineage (NCBI taxonomy): Eukaryota > Viridiplantae > Streptophyta > Magnoliopsida > Myrtales > Myrtaceae > Eucalyptus > Eucalyptus dawsonii. The sequence continues at coordinate 43,664,030 of CM027875.1, forward strand.
CATAGATTTCGGTGAGTTATCATTGTATTGATACAGCTGAGCACAATTTAAAGTTGAATACCACATTCTCTTATTCAAATAAAATCAAATCCGGACACATCATAACATATCTAACAAGCTAAAATGACAACTAAAGTTTACTAAAGTCAGCTTCCTCTAAACAATAGTCACCATCAATTCAATGGCCATGAATGCTGTCAAGGTGATTCCATTTTCAAAACTTATTGCTGACGCAACTGGTTCGGAAAGCACACTAGAAACACCAAATCTATTTTGTTTTTTATAGGTTTCATGAGCTCAACTTCACCGAATTAGAAAATAAAGATAGGCAAAGCACTGTCTGCTCATTTTTTGTTGTTTATTTTAAGCATACCCATTTTTAGATTTATGGATTCTGCAAACAGCCACCGAACCTGAAATTCAGACAACTGCAGAGCCTGATCTGCTCTAAATTTTTTTAAAAAAACTGGGCATACCAGACTTTGATTTAACAAGATAACGATGTTGCAAGTCTCTTAAGCCAGTCTTTGTATCTTATTATGGGTTCCAGATGTCCCATGTCAAGAAAAAAAAAACCAAAAAAAAGTGATTGTCTGTCAAGTTTCTAATCCCGAATCATGACTCAACATCTTCAACAGCGAAGTCTAAGAAAAAAGAACATAAAAGCATATAATATAACGTCATCAAGTGTCTAAACTTAAATGATTTACCATTTTCCACAGCGAAGGCATTGGACGTGCCCTCATAAACACGAATTCCTTCACAATAACCCTCCTTAGTTTTGACTCCAAGCCTGAATTTGCCACTTCCTATCCCGCTTGATACGTCATTAAAAGTGATAGCTCCCAATGTCCCCATACCTTCATCGAGAAGCACAGAGAGATCACCATTCAAGAGCGGCATATTCCCTCCTGCCCCATTATTTTATTTTCATGGCTCTCAAAGAACTCTCTGGTCCAATTTTTGCCAGCTTTCTCATCAAAGTCACCTCCAATCACCGTCACCATCAACTCTAGCTTTGATGGGTGTCCAGATTGACAACCCTACCTGTACTGGAATCTACCAAGATGACATGAATAGGAGCTCCTCTCTCCCCCTTAACCTGATCACCTTTGACTAGGCTCGATGGTAGTTTAGTTATAAAATGAAGACGTAATTGCTTTTTGCTCTCACCATCTTTTCTCGCTGATGCAGACCTGTAGATAGAAAGAAGAATTTAACAATTTACCCAATAAAAATTTGCACTGCAGAAGGTAGTGCTTAGTACATACAATATGAGGACAGCCTTCTTGCCAAAAGCAGAGTCATGCAAAGGAAGGGAATGCTGAGGGCCAAATCCAACATATGGTATCATTCTAGCAGGTGATTCACATTACCATAGGAATCGAATCAACTGACAATCAAAACCTATGGCCTTTTAGCAACCACTAGTTCAAACACATCGATCTCACTTAAGTCTTTCGAAGTATGGAAAAGAAGCAAAGATATCAGTACTTATGATCAAAGGAAATGATGCCCTCCCAGTCTCTATTATCGATACATACAAATATACTTGGTAGGGATTCACTAATTCGAACAGTGTTGCATATATACTTAAAATTAATTCTTGCGGAAGATCAGTATAAAAACCAAAAACATGTCTCAGTGACCTTTCGATTCGCTACTGTCATATTTTATTCTAGCACTGGTAGATCACCCCAAGTTGTTGGTGACAAATCATCTTGCCATGCATCTAAATCGCAATCATCTATAAAATGTCTCAACAAAGATTCTTACCAAATATTTAGCTTTCCATCTGATAAAGGGACTCCATTCTCGTTCACTAGATCATGAGTACAATCAGGAAGTTCACCGAGTTTCTCAAGATCAAGTGGCTTCCTAACTTTTTCTTTCATTGTGTTGAAATTCTCCATCAGTAACGCATTTGTCCTCAAATATAGATAGTCGTCAATCACTGCAGGCATGCAAGGGCTCATCTTCTCGGTATGAGCACTTTCTAATGCACTCAAAGTCAGCCTGCAGAAAGAAGTGCTGCAGGGTTGGCCTAGGATTTGAATTGCATACTTCCTCAATACAGGAAGGTCATCACCGCAAAAGTCCCACCAGTCACCTTTATAATCAACATCGTTAGTATACAATTTGCACATTGAAAACGAATAAATTATGAAATTTAATCAATGCAGTGAAATAATAAAACGGATGCTTACAAGGGTGAGATGTTTGTAACATCGTCATTGCTGTACAATTGAACAACTTTGGCTCTTTCCTACGATAGAGCAGCATATCTTGCACAAATTTTGCCTTTTCTTGACCACCTACCAATTTTTCCAATATGAAATCTATGCCCTGTTTCATTGCATTGTTCTCTTTAAACTTCTCGCTACAAAAGTAAGCAGGGTTAAGAAAAGCCGCAGCAGCATGTATTGGATGAATGATATTACTCTTCCGTAGCTTGAAAAATGACCATAACCTCTGATACTTATGTACATCGGTCTCATATATTTGTCTAATAGCCTCCTCCGCCATTTCCACAGCTGCATACAAGAACCCAGAAGTAGCATCGTAGCTATCAACTAGGCATAGTACTTGAAATATCGGTTTTAGAGCACGCAAGACTTCTCTCCCTTCACTCCAAAATTCAGAACTGTGAAGGATTTCGCCCACTTCTACAACTGATTCATCCTTCTCAAAGCCCAACGAAAGCCACTCAGGTGATGAAACAAGCAACTGCAGCTCTTTTTCAACCCCCATGATTGATTGGAGCATACAATAGTTTGAGTAAAATTTGGTTGTTGATGATTGTTTCAACCCCAGTTGTTTGTGAACAACTGCTTCATTGATAACAAGATGCCATCATCATGCTCTTGAACTTTAGCGACAACTGCTTTGCTTGATCAAATACCTTTCTAATCCATTTGATATTATTGTAAATATCCTTAAAGAGTGCATGTATTTCAAAGGCAACGCAATTAGTCTGGTACAAATTGGGATAATTGCTAATGAAGGTATCCTCATTACGTAATTTCTGAGCAGTGTTAGTTATGTACTGCACAATGCACCCCCTTTCTTGAAAGATAGAATATAAAGTATCACCCGGCTCATTGGCCTCCCACAGCAAAGCGCATGTTGTTAACTCATCTTTGGGGATTTCCAACGTCTTCAATAGTACCATCCCTTCAGCAGAATAGGCAAAGAAATAAATGAAGCATCTATCCTCATCACATGAAATAGCAGAAATGAGTGTACAGCCAGTTCTAACCCATGATTTCTTCACATTTGCCACTTGCTCTCCAATTTCCTCTTTCAAATCAGGCACTAACTTTGTTTTGACTTCCGAACAACATGGTAACCTATAACTAGAACCATGTTCAGCCACGGCATTCACATAGTTAATGAAGGATGGCCTCCGCATAATATTGATATCGAGATCATTCAACAGGATGAACTTAGCTAGCAATTTATCCAGTAAAACGCCATCCTTACTGATAAACATTTTTGGCAAAGTCTCCTCGGTCTTAACTGAACAGGCTTCAGCCTTGGCTCTCTTGTGAGGATTAGCAGAAATTGCTTCAGCAGCGGCAACTCGAACATCTTCAGAGACCTCGGTGCATATGTCTATACCACCGCCTCTAATCCCAGATAAATGCGACTTAAGTCTTGAAACACCGCCGGGAAATGTTTTGTGGCAGAAATTGCACGTAAATTTGCCATCTTCTTTCTTTGCACGATCCCAAAATTGATCTCTCTTTCTAACCATGTCTACTTCCTCAGCCTATATACACAAAAGAAGAGCAATTAATTGTTTCCCACGGACGTGGATGAAGTTATTGATAGTCACATTATTGACAACACTGATAACTATAACCCACGACTTCCAATCTATGCAAGTAGGTTTTAAGGTTTAGCGACCACATACTCCCTTAACATCTTCAATGAGCAATAATAAAGCCCTTGCTATGAAATATCATGCAATTGACTTTCACGCTAAAGTCCCTCCTTCAGCAAAGTAAGGGAGTTTCACCAGAATTGTCGGTGAGAGCTCCAAATCGTAACACTAATATCTAAGCCGACTTTCAATTGAACAGAAATAAAACATTATCTTGACTGAAAAATGAAATTCATTTGCTTTGAGATCAAAACTCAATAAGAATTGCTAACTATATATATATATATATATATATATAACATGTATACATATATATATATATATATATATATATATGTATATATATATATATATGTATATGTATATATATATATACATGTATACATGTATATATATGTATATGTATATATATATAAACATATATACATATATATATGTATTATGGGATATTCAGAAGAATGGAATAGACAAATTAGTCAAAGGCCACTTTACTCAACAATTGTTGAAATCGAGTGGTATTCATACCCAAGAGACCCAGCTACCTTGGAAATAATCAAACAAATAATGTCCTCAATATCAAATAATATCTCTAAGAAGAAATTGTCTACTATCCATGACTTTTCTTCAACGCTGCACACTAGCATGCTTCCTGAGAGCAATACAGAGTACCTAGAATAGCAACTATCCCTTCAGAAACAGGACTTGAAATAATTGAAATGCCCAGAACCCATTAATCGTCGCTCATAGTCACGTACACGGACGTTGAGAGAGAGAGAGAGAGAGAGGATGTGACCTGATTATAGCACGAAGAAGACGCAGAGAGGAGCGATATTTCTCCTGCGGCGTGAAGCCTGAAGAGGGAAGAGCGACCAAATCACGAACTTACGCTGAATCGGAAGCAGAGGGAAGCGAAATCTCTCACGCGGTGCGACGCCTGGAGAGTGAAGAACGACCAAATCACGAACTTATGCACTGTTGGGGAGAAGGTGAGAGAGCTTTCATAGATGCTTAAATTTTACCTGTTTCTATAGGCGCCTTTTTTTTTTTTTTTTTTTTTTTTTTTTTTTTTGGGGGGGGGGGGTGGGGTGTTGTTGTTCTGTGGGTCAATGTTTTTATTTCTTTGCCTTTTCCCGCGGTCTGCGTCTAATTTATTATTATTTTTTTTGGTCAGACGTCTCCGTCTAATTGGCAGGGCACGTTTCTTTGACTTGGAGGCGTGCGTACGCAAATTATTGGAAAAAACAAAAGTACGCGTTCTTATCAAAGACACGTCTTTACGTTTAGTTAATTGTCCCGAGTCCGAGTCCAAGAAAATGATATGGTGTGTTCCAGTACATAAATAGAACAATTGCAGTTCGAACAGTATGAGGGTAATAAGTTAAAGAGCACATTTAAATCCACAACTTGTGTAGTTGCTTCCTAAAAGATTAATCGCTAATTAGTTTTCCAAACTTTCATACATTTATTTTATTTGAAATGGTTAGTCAATAGAAAAATATTTTTGAGTAAAAAAATGCATACAAAAATTAGGAAAATATGATCTCGGTCATTAGATCTGAATAGGTTCTTAAAAGGTTTAAGGGGGGAAAATAGATAGGAGATCCATCTTGAATGAGAGATCTTATGTTCTTGTTATTTTCTGGTCTGTTTTGGAGTGTTGCTTTGCGGCCAATGTTCTTACTTTTTGGCTTTTTGGCTTTTTCCCACGGTCTGTGTCAAGTTGGCACGCATGCCTACGCGAACTATTGCAAAAACAAAAGTATGCGTTCTTTTCAAAAATTCATCGTCCCTTACATTTTATTTGATTGTTGCGTTCGAGGAAAACATATAGTATGTTTCAGTATATGAAAAGAATAGCCGTGATTCGAACAGTATTAGGGCAACAAGTTGAAGGGCATATTTAAATCCACAACTTGTATAATTGCTTCCTAAGAGATTAATTGTTAATTAGGTTTTCAAACTTTCGTGAATTTATTTGGTTCGAAATAGCTAGTAAATAAAAAGATATTTTTCGCCAAGGAAAACTCATACAAAAATTAGGAAAATATAATCTCGATTACTAGATTTATGTAAATCATTAAAAGGCTTAAGGAGAATAATAAGTGGGAGATTCATTCTACAGCAAGAGATCCTACGTTCTTTTTCTTTTCTGTTATTTTTGGGGGTGTTGTTCTATGAGTCAATGTTCTGTTTTTTGGTTTTTTTCCCACGATTGACAGCACCCGTTTCTTTGACTGGCACGCGGGCATATGCGAATTATTGTGAAAACAAAAGTACGCCTCCTTTTCAAAGGTACGTCCCTTTGGTTTTATTTAATTGTTATGAGTCTGGGAAAAGCATATGATGTGTTTCAATACATGAAAATAATAATTGCGGTTCGAACAGTATCAAGGCAATGAAGTTGAAGGGAACATTTAAATAATCCACAGCTTAAATAGCTGCTTCCCAAAAAATTAATTGCTAATTAACTTTTCCAAACTTTCGTGCATTTATTTCTTTCGAAAGGGTTAATCAATAGAAAAATATTTTTGTATAAGGAAAACACATACAAATATTTGGAAAATGTAGTAGTCTCGATTGTGAATTAAAGATACCAAACATAACAAGCATCTACTCACAAAAACTCATCAACTTCTTCACTTTCTATTTTACGATAGAGTTTTACATGCTTTTCAACATGCCACCAAATAAAACAAAAATAATAATTTTCCTTAAAAAAAAATCCACGAAAAGCATTTATTTTATCATGAAATTTACTGCAAAACAAATGCACCCTAATGACTTTTCATCTTTGCATTTTTTGAATGAGGAAAAATACAAAATCTACTTTCAATTTTTAGACTAATAGATGAAAACGTGTTGGCAAGTTTGTGACTTCTTGTACAAGCGTCCATCCCTTTCTAATTTTAACTGAGTACAAGTAGTTTGTCACTTGAGTTGGATAAAACTTACTCCCTCGAATATAAAGTTTGTAACATGTATACATATTCTTTAATACCCACCCACACACACTACTCATCATGCATGAACTTGTAGATGAAAAGTAACTAGCCAAAAATTTGTTATATCTCATGCTAGAATATATTGAAAAATTAATATTGACTTCAACGGTCAATTTTTTCTTTAGGACATAGGGTCAAACTTACTTTATCATATGAAAAGGTAATATCCATATAGAAAATTTGCTAACCATTGAAAGGTCAAATATTAATTTTTCTAGTTTTGGGTTACTTATCACATAAAAGAATGCTAGCTATCAATAGGCACAAGTTTTTCAGTTGAAAAGGTGCCATGCAAATGGGAATTCAAACATGTGAATTGAAAATGCGAAGCAAATGAATGATGTTATGCTAAAAAAAATTCAAATGTATATGTATCTGGATCGTCCAAATTGAAGGGGGCCGTTGATAACCGAATTTTTACCAACAAATCGAATATACATTTTTCATAAAAAAACATAATATAATAAAAAAAATTAAGTAAAGAACATACATAATAGATTATAAATGGACCAATAATTAACAAATAAAGATTAAGGGAAAAAAAGAGAATATAATTTTTTTTTTTTTAGAAAAAGGCCTTCGATTCGGTCAATACCAAAAGGGCCTGATCTGATCATTTGGGCCTGGTCCAATTCGCGCAGCCCACTAATTCAAATTTGCGGCCCGTTAGTCCAGCTCATGTCCGCTTCAGTGGGCTTGCCCTGTCATTCAGTTTATCCTCAGCTCTCTCTCTTTATCTCTCTCTCTCTCTCTCTCTCTCTCGTGCTACCCCAGGAGCGAAGCGAGCAATTTAGAATGATGGAGGTGACGAACGGAATCGTGATTCCTCTCTCTCATCTAACCAACCGGTTTCCCTTATAAGAAACGGAATTCATGCTCGAGTTCTGGACAATTCCTGGACGATTATCCTCTTCCATCGCCTTCTTCTGATGTCCTCGCCACTGCCGGTCAACACCAATGGCCGCTCCTCATCTTGCTCTGTCAAGCTCTGTATATTGGTCGAGACGCTCAAAGGCAGTTCATTCTCTTGTGAAGCTCCTTCGTGGGTATCGATTTTCAACGGAGAGACTTCCAGGACTTCCTCTTGTTAGTTGAGCAACCCATCGTGACCGGTAATCACTCCTCACTAAGGTAAATGATCGATGCTCTGTTTCGGTTATTCTTCACACCTAACAGAGGTCGAGACTTTAGGTGTGTTTCGTGGGAAAATAGACTTTAATTGAGGATCTATTTTTTAAGGGAATCTGATTTAATAATGTTTTGGTTTAACTGCTCTGAATCCTTTGATATTCTCGGGGATCTGGAACATTGGACTGAAAATGTATATCATGTGTTCGATGAAATTCTTGAACGATGTTAGTGTCTGTTCAGGTTCAAATCTGGCCAAGATTAAGTTCGGTGTTCTAATTTGTTTGTTTGTTTCCATCAAATAAGTTTTTTTTGAATTTGGTTTCCCTTCGTCCAGTAGTCGTCCGTGTTGCAGCTCATGGACTTCTAAGTTTCAGTTTAGTTCAATAGCCGAGAATCACTCATACGAAATAAGTTTGAATCCGATGTGTTCTGTCGATCCCAAATGAAACTGAGTTTGATTTCAATGTTTAAATTGTCATTTCTGAATTAGAGCATGTTCTGCTCATGATTTCCTGATTGATTTTTGCTGGATTAATGTTGAATTCTGAACGTAAGAGTTTATAGTGCTTTTTACTGTGGATGAATGCTGAATGTGTTTGCATACCATGAATGAACAAAAACGGGAGTTTGTGCGTAAAAGAAATGGAGGGAGCTTCACAGATGATAATATCATTAGCTTTGGAGGCATGGGCATGGCAATAGAATGAAGAAGATGATGTTTGATTCTTCTCAATGGAGAACATATGACTGTACACTAGATTCAAGGTGTTTGGGCATGTGGAATGAAAGAAAAAAAGGAAACAGGTAGAAGTTCAGTGCATTTTGAGATGAGGAACCGAATGAGAAAGGAAAATGGAAAGTAAATAATAAATAAATAAATAAAATAGATGATAAGAAATAAAGTTCCTTTGGAAAACTAGTCTGATCAACAAGGGTTGAAGTGTTCTTTATGATCTTTGGATAGGAAAAAAATGCAAGAAATTGAAAGGTACGACATAGGCAAAAGACTGTTAGATCCGAAGTGTAAGCAGTGGGTGTGGTTAAGTCATCCTTAAACTGATCAAATGCCTCTTCAGTTGAGTTTCTCCTCGAATGAGGGTGTAGGATCAATCAGCATTCAAATTTCTATAGTTCATCAGCGACCCAATGCACAAATTGGGTAGGGTTCATTGACAACGTCCTTCTCTACCCTTCAAGAACAGGGGACATTTCCATCCTCTGTTTTTGCACAAACTTGTGAATGTCTGCAAATATAATTGGGAATGGAAAATACAAACAATATTTATGAGTTTTCACCTACATATCCAAACCCTAGCTAATAAAGCACACACCCAACACTTGCTCTGCCACAACAGCCCCACCATCAAGATCTTAGGCGAGTCACCCAGCCTTCACTGACATTGCTGCAACCTCAGGAGAGTATGTCAAATCCTCCGGCATTGTTTTCTGTGAAATAATCTGCGAGCAGGTGTGGCAAGAACTACCGGCAGGGGCAGGGACCGAAACTGCATCATTTACTCTGCTGCAAGCAGTTTCTTGTGCTTCACCAAAGCTCCTGCCTCACCACGGGAGACACATTCCAAAATCAGCAATGTGGCCTTGACAACGATTATTGCTTTACGACTTCCATTGATGAGGGTTCAATTGCTGAGCCCGTTCTCCACTTCTTAGTATTGAAAAGCTAAAACAGAGGATATGGACATTATCTCCAAGGCTCGTTTGTGGAACCTGTACATAGTTCAAGAGAAAAGGGAATGGGCATCAGCAAGACAAACAAGAAGGTTAAACAGAACTGCTAGTGCCATGTAACATGGTAAAGGAAATGACATGCAACTATTGCCGGGAACTCAAAATAGTACATTCTTTTGCAGCCTAAGATAGGTTACATGCTGTCTTATACATGCTGCGCAGAATAAGTGCTTCAAATTCAGATTGCCAAATGGGACATAAGGGGCCAACCCTTCCGAAATGACCATCAACTAATTTACATTGACGGAACTCAGTCTTTCGCTATGTAATCATGATATTCCCTGTGTGGCTGCAAGTAGGGACAATCTCAGTGACGATGTCCTTGACCCCATGCTAAAACAAGATCAACCGATTTGTCTTCTGATTCTTAGGAGCCATACAGAATGTCATTAGCTAACAAGAAAACAATGCAACTGTGGACATGTTTGCAGTCCAAGTATGAAGGCAAAAATCCTTACTCTGCTGCCCGTTGCTCTATCTCATTCATCTGGATTCTGCCCAAACATATATTTGGATCAGCCCTCCTGCCCGTGATTACAAAGAAAAAAAGTGCCAAGAAAATTGCTTCCTAATCAATTCAAATGACCGGACTCTATCACTCATATATCTAGTTGTTTGTCTGCATCAATAAAGTATTTGGATAAGGTCACAATGTTTCAAAATTAACCACACGTTCATTGAACAACCTAAGCTTTTAAATCAATTGGTGTTGATCTCACAAAATTTCACATGATATTAGAGCTTTAGTCCTGTTTATGAATCACTTCAAGCCCCTTGTTTGCCTCACCTATGATTAAATTTCACACTTTAACCTTAGGTTACATTCCAACTTATGCATGAGAGGGAGGGCTACAATATCTAAACAAAAAATCATGACTTTATCTAATAACTCGAGTTTTGAATCAATTGACAGTGGTCTAACAAAATTCTACGGTGACAAAGTTTTGAAAATATTTCTCATTTAAAGTTATGTGAGTAATGAACAAAGAAAATAAAAATGGAGCAATCATATGTGATGTTGCAAAGTAACAAGGGCCATATTTAATCCATTGACATAGATTTCGGTGAGTCATTATCATACTGATACAGCTAAGCACGATGTAAAGTTGAACACCACATTCTCTTACTACAACAAAATAAAATCCGTCCACATCATAACATATCTAACAAGCTAAAATGACAATTCAAGTATACTATAAATCTCAGACGAGCTCAAAAGAGAGCTTCCTCTAAGCAAAAGTCACCATCAAAACAATGGCCATGAATGCTGTCAAAGTGATTTCATTTTCGACAGTTATTGCTAACACAACTGATTCGGAAAGCACACTACAAACACCAAATCTATTTTGTTTGATATGAGTAGGTTTCACGAGTTCAACTTCACTGAATTAGGAAATTCAGACAGGCAAGGCACTGTCTGCTCATTTTTTGTTGTTCCTTTCAAGCATACCCATTTCTAGGATTATGGATTCTGCAAACAGCAACCAAACCTGAAATTCAGACAACTACAGAGTCTGCTCTGCTCTAAAATTGTTTTAAAAAATCAAAGCATACTAGATTCTGATTAAACACGATACTGCTGTTGCAAGTCTCTCAGCCTAGTCTATGTATCTTATTATGTGGTTCCAGACATGTCAAGAAAAGGAAAAACAGAAAATCTTAAATGTCATCAAGTGTCTAAACCTGAACCATGACTTAACATTTCCAACAGCGAAGGCCAACGAGAAAAGAACATAAAACCTGTCATCAAGAGTTTAAATTTGAATGACTCACCATCTTCCACAGTGAAGGCATTAGATGTGCTCCTCATGAAGCAGGATCAAGTGTCTAAATTTGAATGATTCCACACAACAACCCAACGCATTCCTTCACAACAATCCAACGCAGTTTTGACTCCAAGTCTGAATTTTCCACTTCTTGTCCAGCTTGACAGGTCATTAAAAGTGATAGAACCCAAGGTCCCCATGCCTTTATCGAGGATCACAGAGAGATCACCAGCCAAGAGTGGCATCTTCCCCTCTTGTCCCTTCATTTCATTGTTTACGAAGAACTCTGCCGTCCAATTTTTACCAGCTTCTTCATCAAAGTCACCTCCAATAACCGTCACAATCAACTTCAGCACTGACAAGGGTCCAGATTGCACAACCCTACCTGTACTGGAATCTACCAAGATGACATGAATAGGATCTCCTCTCCCACTTTTAACCATATTACCTTTAACTAGGCTCGATGGTAGTTTAGTCATAAATTGAGGATGTAAATGCTTTTCACTCTCAACGTCTGTACTCACCAATTCGGACCTGTTAATAGAAATACGAATTTAAGGATTCACCCGAGAGACATCAACACTGCAGAAGATAGTGCCTAGTACACACGCTATAAGGACAGCCTTCTTGCCAATAGCAGTCTTGCAAAAAACAAAATCATGCTGGGGGCCAAATCCAACATATGAAATCATTCTAGCAGGTCATTCAGATTACCATAATAATTGGATTCAATTGACTATCAAAACCTACGACCTTTTAGCAATCACTAGCTTGAACACATTGATCTCACTCAGTCTTTGAAGTATGGAAATGAAGCACAGATACTCATACTCATGATAAAAAGAAATGATGCCATCGTCCCTATCTCTGTCATGGATACATAGATAACTTGGTATGAATTCACGAATTCAAACAGTGTTGCAAATAAACTAAAGGTGAATTCCTGCGGAAGATCAATAAAAAAATGCAGAAACATTCTCAGTGATATTATCATTCACCACTGTCATATTTGATTCTAACTCTAGTAAATCATCCCGCTTTGTTGGTGAATCAGCTTGGCATGCATTTAAATCGCAATCATCTCTAAAGTGTCTCAACAAAAAAGATTCTTACCAACAATTTAGCTTTCCATCTAATAAAGGAACTTTGGTCTCATTCAGTAGATCACAAGTGAAATTCTCATTCATAAACTCTGTAAAATCAGGAAGTTCACCAAGTTTCTCAAGATCAAGTGGCTTCCTAATTTTTTCTTTCATGGTGTTGAAATTCTGCATCAGTAATGCATTTGTCCTCAAATATAGATAATCGTCCATCACTGCAGGCATGAATGGCTCCCTCTTCTCAGTTTGAGCAGTTTCAAATGCACTCAAACTCTGCCCGCAGAACGAAGTGCTGCAGGGTTGGCTTAGGATTCGAATTGCGTACTTCCTCAATACAGGAAGGACATAACCGCAAGAGTCCCACCAGTCACCTTCATCCGCAACACTATTAGTATACAATTTTCACATTGAAAACAAATAAAATATGAAATTAAATTAACACGGTTAATTGATTAAAGAACAGATGCTTACAAGGGTGAGATGTTCCTAACATTGTCTTTGCGAACAACATTGGCAGGTTGTCACGATAGAAATGCACTTCTTCCTCAAATTTTTCCTTTTCTTCAACACCTACCAATATTTTCAACATGAAATTCATGCCTTCTTTCATCGCATCATTGTCTGTGAACTTCCTGCCACACCTGTAAGCAGGGTTAAGAAAAGCAGCAGCAGCATATAATGGATGATATCATCCTGCCATTCTCGAATCATCTGTCAATAAATCCTGATATTTAGGAACATTAGTCTCATATATTTGTCTAATAGCCTCATCTGCCATTTCCACAGCTGCATACAAGAACCCAAAAGTAGCGCCGTAGCCATCAACTAGACAGAGTACTCGAAATATTGGTTCTAAAGCATGCAAGACTTCTTTCCCTTCACTCCAAAATTCAGAACTGCGAATGATTTCACCCACTTCTATGCCTGATTCATCCTTCTCAAAACCCAACGAAAGCCACTCAGATGATGAAACAAGAAATCGCAGCTCAGTTTCAAGTCTCATGATTGATTGAAGCATATAATAGTTTGAGTAAAATGTTGTTGTTGATGATTGTTTCGAGTCCCTGCAGTTTGTGAACTGCTTCATCGATGATAAGATGCTATCATGCTTCTGAATCTTAGTGACAACTGCTCTTGCTTGATCAAATGCGTTTTGAATCCATGGATATTATCATATATTTCCAGAAAGAGAGATTGTGTTGCATGGGCAACGCATATAGTCTTGTACACATGGGGATGGTCGTCAATTTGCATAATTTCAGAATACCATTCATCGTCACCATGTTGGATTAGGCACTGCACGATGTTGTTGGCCCCAATTTCTTGAGTGACAAAATATGAAATGTCATTCAGCAGAGTTATTGACTCACGAAAAGGGATTTCCAACGCATTCAATAGGACCACCCCTTCAATAGAATAAGCAAAGATATAAAGGAAGGATCTTTTCTCATACTTATCCCTCCAACGAAAATAGATGAGTGTGCAGCCAGTTCTAACCCACGATTTTTTCATATTTGCCACATACTCTCCAATTTCCTTTTGCAAATCAGGCATTAACTTTGTTTTGACTACTGAACAACATGGCAACTTATAATGGGAACCATGTTCAACCATAGCATTCACAAAGTCAATGAAGGATGGCCTCCGCACAATGTCGACATCAACACCATTCAACAGGATGAACTTAGCAAGCAATTTATCCAGTATAACGCCATCCTTACTGATAAGCATTTTGGGCAAAGACTCTTCGGTCTCACCCGAAGAGGCTTCAACCTTGGCTCTCTTATTAGGACCAGATTTTGCTTCAGCAGCGGCAATTCGAACATCTTCGGGGACTTTGGTGCATATATCTATACCGTGGCCTTTAATTCCAGATAAATGTGATTTAACTCTTGGAACACCACCAGCAAATGTTCTATCGCAAAACTTGCACTTAAATTTGCCATCCAGAAGCTCCACATAATCCCAAAATCGATCTCTTTTCTAACCATGTCTACTTCCTTGGCCTATATACACAAAAGAAGAGCAAATTAAAGTTTCCCTTCAATAGTCAAGTTATTGATAACACAACCCACGTCTTACAGTATATGCACGTAAGGTTTAGTCACATATTGCCTTAACATCTTCGCTAAGCAATAATTAAACCCCTGCCCTGAAATATCACGCAATTGACATTCACACTAATGTCCCTCCTTCATCAAAACAAGGAAGTTTCACCAAAATTGTTTGTGGGTCAACAAAACTCAAGGAAGCTTTTTTCCCACCATGAATATATACACATTGTTATGAGAGCTCCAATTCATAAGACTGATATTTAAGTTGACCTTCAGTTGAACAGAGATAGAAGTTCAAATATCTTGAACAAAAAATGAAATTCAATATTTTGAGGTCAAAATTAAATGAGATTGCCAGCTATATATATATAAAAGTAGAGGTTCTTCAAGATAGAGGAACACAGACTTTAGTCAAAGGCTACATCTTTACACAATAATTGTTTATTTAGGGGCATTTATCCCCAAACAATAGGTATAGGAAAGAAATAGAATTAGCTAATCTAACATGAAAATCTGCTATTCAGCAAATAACGAAACAAATGATATACTTAAGATCTAATAGTCTCTAATATTCTCTAATAAGGAATTCTTTTATACGCATAAATTTACTTCAACGTTGGACACTAGCTTGCTTCTTGAGAGTATCTAGAATTGCAGCTAACCACTCAAAACCAACACCACTACAAAAAATGAGGGAAAGCAATTGAAATAATTGAAACGCCTGGAATTCCTCAACCAACTATCATCGCTCATATTCAAATCCATAGAAGTTGAGAGAGAGACTAGAGAGAGACCTGATAGTAGCACGAAGAAGAAGCCGAGTTAAGCGAAATTTCTCGCGGCGCGACACCTCAAGAGGGAAGAGTAACCAGATCACCAACTTACAGAGAGTTGGGGAGAGCGAGAGAGAGAGCTTCTTGTATAGGCGCTTGAATTTCGCTAGTTTATATAGAGGCGCCGTGTTTCTTTTTTGCCTCTTTCTGGTTTGGTCTGCGGTCAACATTGTTTAATGTTTCTTTTTTCCCGTGGTCTGCGTCAAATTGGCAGGGCACCTTTCGTTCACTCGCACGCGTACATACGCGAATGGTTGCGAAAAGCAAAAGTACGCGTTCTTTTCAAAGTCACGGCTCTTTCGTTTGTTTCTTCACGAAGTCTTGAGCTATTCTTCTCCTTTTCACATTATCCAACCACTCTGTCGGATCCAACACATCTTTTTATGTGTACTCAAACCTAAACTCTGATAACTTATTCCAATTGTAACTAGGGGTGAGCATGGTCCGGGTTAGGGTTTTCCTAACCCTGTGACCAACCCATCAGGTGTTGTCCCTCAATTTTGGGACCGAGGACCAGACTTTATTAAATTGGGGCCAAGCGACTGGGACCAAGCCCGATGGGTTGGTCGGCTTGGCTCAACCCGACCCGATCGATAATTTTTTTTCGTCTTATTTTTATAATTCGCCAAAAAAAAAACCTATAAATTCAAATTACACATCTATTCACAATGCGCATTGTGTAACTAAACTATAAATATCAATACATATTCAAGAAATTTAAGATCGAGAAAACCGTCAATTGCTCATTGAGATATGGGACAAGATAGGGTCCACAATGCGGCGAGCGGGATGTTGCTATTTTTGATTTTGGCAAATTGAAGAACAAAGAAGACAGAATGGAAGAGGACGTGCTTTGGGGAAGGAAGTCGTGAGGAGATTTACAGCGTAAATTTCACGCCGTTTTGGACCTCGCGAGTCCGTGATTGTGAGGAGTCCTTGGTCCTCACGGTGAAGACGTACTGGACCGTGGAGGAGGAGACCGTGAAGACCTTTTTGGTGTAAACTTCACGCCTTTTGGAATTGGATACCGTCTCACAAGCGATCGTGAGCACGATAAGTCAATAGCTTTAATATCATTTTACTTAGGTTTTTTTTTTTTTTAATAGACATTTTACTTAGGTTTGAATATATAAAAGAATTATAAATAATATAATATAATATATAGGGTTGGTCGGGCCGACCAATGGCCAAAACTCTCGTGACCGGCGACCAACTCCGCCAGCCATGTGATGTCGGTCAATGGGCGAGACAGGGACCGACCCAATCCCTTGGGGAACGGACCAGGACCCGTGGGTTAACACGGTCAGGTGTGTGGTCGACCCTAAACCATAACTTCACCCCTAATTGTAACCGGCAACAACAAGTTTCTCACGCGAGTCTGAGTTAAACTATTTCCATCGAATAAAAAGTTACCGACATTTATATGTATTCAAAATAATTTTGATATATACATATAAAAGACTATTCATCTGCACATGAACATTACTTGGAATGAAAAGTTATTGCCCACATAGAAAAATTTATTTCTTATGCTAAAATTTGTTGAGAAAATTATCAATTTTTTCTCTATGACATGGGGTTAAAATTTTATTGGTATTAAAGTTAACATTAACATAGAAAATTTACTAACTATTGAAAGGTTGGAGTTTAATTTTTCTAGTTTGGAGTTACTTATCACATGAGAAATATTACTCATCAGTAGTTACGTGTTTTTTAGTTTGAAGAAAAAAAAGGGATAAATGTATTCGAAATTCTAAAACTTGTCATAAAAGTGAAATTGGTTAATCTTAAAACTTATTAAATTAGTGCAATTAAGTCTTTTTATTATTTCTGCCCAATTAGACTAACGAAAAATGTTGACGTCGTTTTTTTAATATTTTCTCTCTCTTGCGTAGCATTGACCTTACTAAAATGTCGTCGTTTTAGCTTAAATCATATTTTTAAACCTTAATTAAATAAAATTATAAGATAAGAAGGCACTTTTGAAAAAAAAATTACAAAAAAGAAAGAAAGAAAAAAGGACAAGGGCTGCCACTGCGCCACCATTGCAAGAAAGTCGGGGACAGCGAGAGAGAGAGCGCTTCTTGGATAGGTGCTTGGATTTCGCCAGTTTATATAGGGGTGCTGTGTTTCTTTTTTGCTTCTTTCTGGTTTGGTCTGCG